>CM055907.1:10329873-11548632 GCA_029582155.1 Panopea generosa | reverse complement strand
ATTGTATAACTATATTTGATGCCATGCTATGTGTACATATTATAAAATTATATTTTATACCATTCTATGTGTACATATTGTAGAATTATGTTGATGTCAGATCATGTGTATATATTGTAGAATTATGTTTGATGCCATACTATGTGTTCATATTGTAGAATTATGTTTGATGCCATGCTATGTGTACATATTGTAGAATTATGTTGATGCCATGCTATGTGTACATATTGTAGAATTATGTTGATGCCATGCTATGTGTACATATTGTAGAATTATGTTGATGTCAGATCATGTGTACATATTGTAGAATTATGTTTGATGCCATACTATGTGTATATTGTAGAATTTTGTTGATGTCAGATCATGCGTACATATTGTATAACTATATTGATGCCATGCTATGTGTACATATTGTAGAATTATGCTGATGTCAGATTATGCGTACATATTGTATAACTATATTTGATGCAATGCTATGTGTACATATTGTAGAATTATGTTGATGTCAGATTATGCGTACATTTTGTATAACTATATTTGATGCCATGCTATGTGTACATATTATAAAATTATATTTTATACTATACTATGTGTACATATTGTAGAATTATGTTTGATACCATACTATGTGTATATGTTGTAGAAATATGTTTGATGCCATACTATGTGTACATATTGTAGTATTATATTTGAGGCCATACTATGTGTACATATTGTAGAATTATTTTGATGTCAGATCATGTGTGCATATTGTAGAATTATGTTTGATGCCATACTATGTGTATATATTGTAGAATTCTGTTGATGTCAGATTATGCGTACATATTGTATAACTATATTTGATGCCATGCTATGTGTACATATTGTAGAATTATGTTGATGTCAGATCATGTGTACATATTGTACACTTATGTTGATGTCAGATCATGTGTACATATTGTAGAATTATGTTTTATGCCATACTATGTGTGCATATTGTACACTTATGTTGATGTGAGATCATGTGTACATATTGTAGAATTATATTGATGTCAGATCATGTGTACATATTGTAAGAAATATATTTGATGCCATACTATGCGTACATATTGTAGAATTATGTTGATGTCAGATCATGTGTACATATTGTAGAATAACTTTTGAGGCCATACTTTTGTACATATTTTGGAATTATGTTGATGTCAGATCTTGTCTACATATTGTAGACTTATGTTTGAAGCCACACCGTGTGTACATATTACAAATTATGTTTTGAGGCCATACGTTTGTACATATCATAGAATTATGTTTGATGCCATAGCGTGTGTACATATTATAGAATTATGTTTGAGGCCATACCATGTGTACCTATTATAGAATTATGTTTGATGCCATACCAGGTGTACATATTGTAGAATTATATTTGAAGCCAGACTATGTGTATATGTTGTAGAATAATATTTGATGCCATACTATATGTACATATTGTAAAATTGTTTACACGTTACATGTATATATTTTTATAGAATTACAAGTTCCAAAGTATGTGTAATGTATATATTATAGACTTATGTTTTATGCCAGACCATGTGTACATTTGGAAGAATTACATGTACCTTAAATGGCAGGACAATGGTTGCGTGTTGTAGAATTATGGTTGATTCCAGGCCATGTATACATATCGTAGAAATATGTTAGATACCACGCCTCTATCACTGTAGAATTATATGTGATACTAGACCATGTGTATATTTTGTAGAATTATGCTAGATGCCAGATAATATGTACCTGTTGTAGACTTATACAACCAGACTATGTGATGCCAGACTATCTGTACATGTAGAAATATGTTTGATACCAGACTGGTGTATATATTGTAGAATTATGCTTGGTGCAAGATAATGTGTACCTGTTGTAGACGATACAACCAGACCATATGACTATCTGTACATGTAGAAATATGTTTGATACCAGACTGTGTGTATATATTGTAGAATTATGCTTGGTGCAAGATAATGTGTACCTGTTGTAGACGTATAAAACCAGACCATGTGACTATCTGTACATGTAGAAATATGTTTGATACCAGACTGTGTGTATATATTGTAGAATTATGCTTGGTGCAAGATAATGTGTACCTGTTGTAGAAGTATACAACCAGACCATGTGACTATCTGTACATGTAGAAATATGCTTGATACCAGACTGTGTGTATGTATATATTGTAGAATTATGCTTGGTGCAAGATAATGTGTACCTGTTGTAGACGTATACAACCAGACCATGTGACTATCTGTACATGTAGAAATATGTTTGATACCATACTGTGTGTATATATTGCAGATTATGATTGATACCAGAGAAGGTGTACATGTTGTAAAATTCGACTTGATGCCAGACCATAAGCACAGTTAACATACATTGTACATCACATGCGACGCATTGGAAACATATATAAACTGTTCAACCTATGATACACATAGTAGATCCACATTTATACATATTATACATCACCTTTATATACATAGCACAACATACAATAGGTTGTACATCATTTTATATACAATGTACCACATATCATATGCACCATACATCATATTATATACATTGTGCTACATATGATATACATTGTTCATCCCATGGTATCCATGGTATACATTTGCATCAAATGATTCATATCGTACATTGTACAATATGATATGAATCATATATCCCATAAAATATAGTATGCAACATAAGATATTCATCGTACATTACATTATATGCATTATAATACATATGATATGCATCGTACATCACCTTGTATATATTGTACAACATATGACATATATTTCACAACTGATGGAATCACATGGTATTCATTATATAATATATGCTATACATCGTACAACACATGATATACATAGGAATCACACGATATAAACCGTACATCACAAGATATACATTAGAATCACATGATATAAACCGTACAACACATGATATACATAGGAATCACACGATATAAACCGTACACCACATGATATGCATTGGAGTCACACGATATAAACCGTACAACACATGATATGCATAGGAATCACACGATATAAACCGTACAACACATGATATACATAGGAATCACACGATATAAACCGTACAACATATGATATGCATTGGAATCACACGATATAAACCGTACAACACATGATATACATAGGAATCACACGATATAAACCGTACAACACATGACATACATTAGAATCACACGATATAAACCGAACAACACATGACATACATTGGAATTCATACGATATAAACCGTACAACACATGACATACATTGGAATCACACGATATAAACCGTACAACACATGATATGCATCATACTTCGCATTATATACATTGTAAAACACGTGGCATACATGTTCCATTACATTATATAAATTGTACAACGTATGACATGCATCACACATTACATTATTTAAATTGTACAGCATATGCTTTACATTCTACATCAAATGGTATACATTGAAATCACTTGATATACACTATATAACATAATTATGATGTACATCGTAATACACATTATACACATTGTACAACATTTTGTTATACATCAATCCTAGCATGATACACATTGTACAACGCACGTTATACATTGTAAATTATATTACATGTATATAAATTTTACAACATATGATATGCATTGTTCATCACATTATATAAATTGTACATTACATGTTATACACTGGAATCACATAATATAAATGGTCCAATATATGATCTGCATCAAACATCTCATTATATATATTGTACAACATATGATATGAATTGTACAACATATACTAAAAAAGTATAACAGATAAGATACATCGTACATCACATGATATACATTGAATGTATCACATTATATATTGTAGAACATATGATATACATTGTATATCACATAACATGCGTACGACTCATATCATTTATTCTTTATAGCTCGTGATATACAATTGAATTACATGATACACATTGTACAAGAGATGGTATGCATTTACATATCATGTTATACATTGTCATCACATTGTAAACATTGTACAATATATGATATAAAGTGTAAATCACAATATATACACTGTACAGCATATGGTGAATAGTGTACACACATGATATACATTTGAATCACATGATATACATTATACAGAAAATAATATGCATTGCATTTCACATGACAAACGTTAGATTTATATTCTGTACATCTCATGATATACATTGGAATAACATGATACATACTGTACTACATATAATATGCATTATGCCTCGCACTATATACATTGTGCAACATATAACATAAATCGTACATCACAAAATATACATTGGAATCACATGATATACATTATATATCACATGATATACATTGGAATCACATAGTATACGTTGTACAACAAATGTTTTACAATGTAAAACATCTGATATACATGGTACATATCATGTGCATGGTACAATATATGACATATATTTTGCATCACATGATCAACATTGAAAACACTTAATAAACATTAAAAACGTATGATACACATTGGGAACACTTAATATACATTATACAACATAAGATTTACATTATACAATAAATAATATACAATGGAATCAAATTATATATACTATATATCACATGCATATGTTGGATTAAAATAATAAACATTGTACAACACATGATATATATTGTACAACATATGACATGCATAGTAAAACATTGATATACATTGTACAACACATGATATATATTGTACAACACATGATATATATTGTACAACACATGAAATATATTGTATAACATATGATATGTATGGTACAACACATTATATGTATTACATGATATATATTGTACAACACATGAAATATATTGTATAACATATGATATGTATGGTACAACACATGATATGTATTGCACAACACATGATATATACTGTACAACACATGAAATATATATTGTACAACACATGATATATATATATTGTACAACAATACATGATAGATATTGTATAACACATGTTATATATTGTACAACCTATGATGCATATTGTACAACATTGATATACATTGTACAACATAAGATATACATTGTACAACATATGATATACATTGTACAAGACATGATATATATTGTACAACACATGTTATATAGTGTACTACATATGATATATATTGAACAACACATGTTATATATTGTAAAACATAAGATATATGTTGTACAACATATGATATATATTGTACAATATATAATATGTATTATCAACACATGATATACATTGTACAAGACATGATATATATTATACAACACATGTTATATATTTTACAACATATGATATATACTGTACAACACATACAATATATTGTACAGTATATTTTATCTATTGTACAACATATGATATACATTGTACAACAAATGCTTTATGTACTGTACAACATAATTACGATATATATTGTACAACACATGATATATATTGTATAATATTGATATATATTGAACAACATATGATATACATTGTACAAAATTGATATACATTGACCAACATATGATATACATTGTACACCGCATGATATATATTGTACAACATTGATATATATTGCACAACATATTATATATATTGTACAATATACGTTGTACATATTGTACAACATCGATATATATATTGTACAACATATGATTTACACTGTACAACATATGATATACATTGTACAACATATGATATATATTGTACAATATTGATATAAATTGCAAAAAAACATAATATACATTGTACAATATATGTTATATATTGTACAAACATATGATAAATATAATACAACATTGATATATATTGTAAAACATAGGATATATAATGTACAACATATGATATATATATTGATAAACATATGATATACATTATACAACATATGATAAACATTGTATAACAAAAGATATATATTATACAACATATTATATACATTGTACACCACATGATATATATTGTACACCACACGATATATATTATATAAAATTGATATATATTGAACAACATATGATATACATTGTAGACATATGATATATATTGTACAGCAAAGGATATATATTGTACACCACATAATATATATTGTACACCACATGATATATATTGTACACAACATAATATACATTATACAACACATGATATATTACACCAAATGATATATATTATACAACACATGATAAACATTGTACACCACATGATATATATTGTACAACACATGATATATATTTTACAACATATGCTATATATTGTACAACATATGATATATATTGTACACCATATGATATATATTGTAGTACACCACATGATATATATTGTACACCATTTGGTATGTACTGTACAACATATGGTTTATATTATACAACATATGGTATGTATTGTACAACATATGATATATATTGAACATCACTTGATATACATTGGAATCACATGATATTCATTGTACAACATATGATATAAATTGTACATAACATGACATACATTGACAACATATGATATACGTCGTATATAAAATACATGTAATCCACAATGTTCAACACACGATATACACCGTACCTCACATGATGGACATTGGAATCACATGATTTATACTATTCATAACATGATACATACAGCACATCACATATACTTGATACAACACATTATATAACTGAATGTCACATGATGTTCATTGTTCATCACATGATATACATTGGAGTCACATGATGTTTATTGGAGTCACATGATTTCTACCATACATAACATGATACATACTGCACATCGCATATACTTTATACATCACATGATATAATTGTATGTCACATGGTATATATTGTTCATCACATGATATACATTGAACATTACATGATTATATATTGTACCGCATATGATAAACTTGTATATAAAAAAAAATGGTTCGCCTTTACATATGGCTAAGGGCTCGTTTTATACATGTCTTAATTGTCCTAAGCGCCCTCTAATTGACAATGTAATACAAATATAAGTTATCTATTAATTCATAATGAAGGACGTAATTCCCACTCCTTTGTTGATATGATAGGCAAATGTTTGTGATGGTTTTCTTAGCAAAACATCTGCTAACAAACATTAATTATAACGTAATTGTGTTTTCTTTTAGAATCGTATAACGAATACCAATTAGTATATACACTGTGGACATATTTCGTCTGATTTTAATATGAATGGACTTTTTTAAAAAAATTAATTAAAATGAAAACAAAAGACTTGTTATATTTGATTGTTTTCTGGTTGCTTTTCTCAACGTTTTAATATTATATTAAAATATATATTATACTTCATATTAGTTTTTAAAGGTCATTGGTTAAGCGAAATTACCGTGTAAGGTTTAATACATATTAAATTGAATATTCAATAACATGTGCATGAAAATGAAATTGTACAAAATAATAAAAAGTGTTATGTCTATAAAAAAATGTATGCCTTCATGTTCGCTTAAAAGCACGTAAAACTGCGGATGCAATGAGCGTTCGTTACACTAATTTATAACTAATCATCAATTAACAAGAAAACAGTAATAAAAATATAATAATATATAAGATACATGTTGAAAAAGCAAAGTGTACAAACTACTAAAATTGTTGCGTCTATAAAATATATGTATTGCCTTATTTATTTGTGACTTTGAGACGTTCAGTTTGTATAAACCAGCACGTGCAGCAGCTCATGTAAAGCGCGTGCATATTACCAATTTGTAAAAGATCGCTAAGTCAAAAAAGAAATGAAATAGTAAGTCAGCAGCTATACAATTAGTCTGACCAGCTGTTCCACGCGTCTCCGCTGTATCTGAAGAAAGCGTATGACATCTTATAATCAGAGTGTTTGTGTACAGCACTACAAATTACTCCCTCTCTATAATATTGACTAGTGATCAGCACTTTTTGCATGCCTCTGTGATTCGTACTATTTGTATTGATCACAACGGTTGTAGATATTCGTGTATAAAACCAGCAGTATGAGGGGGAGCGTCACTAGCATAGGCAATCCACACTTTCTGGCGCATTGCAGCTTTAAGACAAAATCTGAAATACGCGTTTAGTGACAGCGTCGTCATCTATTGAACAATGCAACAGGTTTTAATGTTATATCACATTTATAAAATGGTGAAACTATTTTAGGAATGTGTCTAAAAACTGGTTTATATGACAACTCTTAGGATGTTTATTCTAAGAAATTGGATCACACGATTCATTTCAGAGCAGGATAAACTTTATCTATAGAATCTGTGGTAATAATAAATCCATTTGCCATCGGCTCGTTGCTGAACAAAGCGATTTAGATATTAGTTCACTGGTCAGTGGCATTTAACGAACAAGAAGATGTTGATAAAATCTGTTTCTTTGATAAGTAATGCGAACAGAGTATGCGGAAAAGATTATCGGCAAAGAATATGCAATGCGCATGCGCTAAAGATGAGAGAAGACATTTGGGGGTTTCCAAAGATGGCGGATGTTTTGTTCTTTTGGAATTTTTTTAGAAGCAACATGTTTAAAAGTGTGTAAAACAATGAATTATAGCGCATATTGTGTGTATCAACCTCGGGGAATTATGAGTAAATACGCACCATCTGTTGGCAGTTATTTACACCACTTAGTTGCCGTTATTTGCTTTCTAACGTACAGTGTTCGCCGATACATGTTAGAGAAAATATTACTGGAATAAAGATCAACAAGACGGAATTTAAACCCTGGTATGGAACCCTTGTTTTAATTAAATTTACCGATTCCGTGGCATCGTGACATCCGGTCGGATTAGAATAAATGTATTTGCGCCTATTTGTGATTATAGAATTCCTGGAGTGCGTTTTTAACAGTGTGTATCGTGTTTTCATTGAATATAGGCCTTTATCAACAGGTTTGCTATGAAATGAGTTTTTCTAGTGTATTTAAATTGTGTGACAAAAATATTTGCAATAAAACCCTGTTGTTTTTTTTGCATTGAATTTAAACGTATATAGCAAATTATTTAAACACATTTAAATATCAGACGGATCTGTATCTTTAAATGAACAAAATACCCGTCTATTTGTCTATATTTGTTAACACATTAATAGATAATACAGTAAATGAATGGTCTTTTATCTATTTGATATCAGTAGCAGTATCAACGAAACCTCTGTGAATCGATACACCATATAATGAAGGCGTTTTATAAATAATAATAGTTGTGAAAAGTATACGCTGCAGGGGCTGTAAGTCAGGTCTACATGTGTTAATTATTGCTGGGATTACTGGCATATCATGCTTCATACGGGCTGGGATTTACAAGTTTACGGGCGGTATCTTGTTCCATCTTTTTTAAAAACCATCAGTGTGTTGGTGGTAGGTGAGATTCAAAAATTTCAATTTGGGTAATTTTTGGAAAATTATTGGTGATTCGAGGATCCAAGGTAGGTACATGTACGTGTAAATTACTTGGCAACTGTTTCGACCGATCCTCTGATAGCCCGTTGCGCTAACCACCGGTTGACCCCTGAAAACTTGTCGAGTACTACGAGTGGCATATAAGTGGTGTAATAGATATGTTGGTTTTGAACGCGGTATGTTTATAAACACGTATGCAACGATATAAATCTGTATGTCTCATTTAACACAAGCATACTCTGCATGATAAGGAAGGCGTATACAGACGTGCATATACAGTATACACAACTCAAGTCATAGGCTGCTGCTGTTATATATCTTCAAGGTATTTAAAAACACTTATCAATGCATCATCAGTGTACCGCAGTATGTATAATGTTGAACTACTGCTTTCATGTCACATTCATTTCGTGTTAACCAGTTTCAGAGCCACTCGCTACAGCCATTGTCAAATAGGACATGTGTATTTGGATTAAATAAATATTTTATCCACTTAACGCTTGGATTCAGTGTATTGTGATTTTTGTAAAGTGATTAAAAAACTGTTTTCATAACACTGTCTGGCACTTCGGTATGTGGAATGAAGGATTATTTTGAAAATCGCTTTAATGTGCTCTCTGGAAAAACTAGGTACTTTTGGACACTATGGTCATTTCACTGCGACATGGGTCAATCAAGTTAGATTATAAGCCATGTCGACAAAACCTCAAATGCACCAATGCTTTGAGAACGTCAGAAACGTCACAAGCTTCTCATTGGTTGCGTCAACCACAGGAAGTGATATCACTGTCAGAGACTTCGCTCAATATTGTTACATTGGATACGACAATAACTTGTCCGCAAATTACCTCACTTCCGCCAAGGAGTCAAACTTTCAACGCTGCAAATCTCAGTACCGCAGCATCAAGCCTTTATGACGAACCGTCAGTGGCGTCATTAACAACGTCAGCGTCCGTAGCATCTGCAACGATATATTCTTCCAAAAAAGATGATGCGATAGCTTCAAAGTTAGTTTCGCATTGGCGAGACTTGGATACATTGGATTCATTGCCGTATCTAGAGCAACCATTATCATATAGAACGTCATCAACATCGTCTCACTCATTGTCTACGTCATATCCGTCATTTTCAAGCTTGTTGCCAGATTCGTCACCAATATCCCGTGTGATTGTGGATAACAAAAGCTGGCGTGTGTTCGTCCTATATGTGATATTGTCAATGTTTTTATTATGTAAAGGGTGTTTTTGTATAAAATGTGAACATGTGGCTACAAGTTCGAGGGATAACACATCGTGGTCTTTAAGTTCCTTTTCTTCAAACAAGTCAAAGGTAGGAGCAATAATGCCCGGTCAGTGCCTTAATGCGACCGGAAGTTACTGGACGAGCATCTGCAAGAAAAAGACTCCAAGCAGTGAAAGAATGGAGTCATTGCGTCATACCAATATGAAGTTTTGTGATCTTCCTTTGGATTCAATTCTTTCAAATTCCGAGAAGGCTATAGTCACAAATTGCGGGGCTGAAAAGGGATGTAAAAGTGTTATTCAAAGAATAGAGGATATTGAAGTTAAGCTGAATGACTTATACTGCTCATTTGTCGACATTCTTGAACGGATGGACTGCATGGACTCGTATTCCAGGGTGGGCAACTGTAACAAGTGTAGGGTAAGTGTCCTGTATGAACGTGTTGTGGTTGTTTTGTGAAATAATGATCACTTGTTTTAATAGGTTGCTTCAGAGTGTAATATTTTTAACAGGATGACATCATGGTGTTATTTTTCACTCAATCGATTTCCAGTCAGATATTTCATGCTAAATGTATCGTACAAGATGCATGTTGAACAATACGTGGTAACTCTCTTATTAGCTGTGTTTAACTATGTGAAAACGTGTTTTATACCTCAGTTAGTACAAACATTATTAACCATGTAAACGTCGTTAAATAAGTAACTAAACGTATTTATAAAAATACACATATCTGTTTAAAGTAAAATCACATATTCTGACAAAATCTATATATATATCTTTCCCGTTGAAGTACTCATTATTAGAAAAGAAATGAAAAAAAAATCTAAAAATATAACAAACACGATTTGTATTTCAGCCCGAGGGTGAATTAGATAATTTCTGTTAATTATATAAAAACGCCTTCATAACAAATACAACCATTTTTAACTGAATAAATCAAGTCATGTTTTATGTAACAAATTTTGCTTCAATAGAAAATATTAAACATTAGATTAAAATATAATTTAAAAGCACGTACCCATCTTTCATTTTCGTCAATAAATAAATAAAAAAATATTTCGATTTAGTAATGTTTTTTCGATGACGCAATACAAAGTTCTTTTATAGAAATCAGCAACATCTAGACTACACATAACATATTAAATTAATCATATCATTTTATAGCCCTGCAACCATGACATATTTTTATTAACTGCATATGAACTACACAGTCACCAAATCAATACCATGACATTTTCTAAGGAACTGCATATGAACTACACAGTCACCATTCCATTACCATGAAATATTTTCTAAGGAACTGCATATGAACTATACAGTCACCATTCCATTACTATGACATATTTTCTAAGGAACTGCATATGAACTACACAACCATCATTTCATTACAATGACATATTTTCTAAGGAACTGCATATGAACTACACATTCATCATCTCATAACAATGACATATTTTCTAAGGAACTGCATATGAACTACACAACCATCGTTTCATTACAATGACATATATTCTAAGGAACTGCATATGAACTACACAACCATCATTTCATTACAATGACATCTTTTCTAAGGAAGTGCATATGAACTACACAACCATCATTTCATTACCATGACATATTTTCTAAGGAACTGCATATGAACTAAACATTCATCATCTCATTACAATGACATATTTTCTAAGGAACTGCATATGAACTACACAACAATCATCTCATTACAATGACATATTTTCTAAGGACCTGCATATGAACTACACAACCATCATTTTATTACAATGACATATTTATTAAGGAACTACAAATGAACTACACAGTGTCATACATGCGTCTTTTTCACCATTTTATCGTATATAACCCTATTTCTATATTGCACGGTGTTCATCAAGATTCACCGAGAACGTGTGAAAAACACATGTGTATTTCTTTAGTTCAACATTTTGTATTCTATAACCCTGTTGCTTCAATGGCACATTTATCGTCAATGATAACTATTGAATACATGTTCCTATAACTGCAATCGTGGCCATTGTTTCTTCAGATAAGCCAGTAGCCGCCTCATATTAGTTGCCAGCAATGCAAATGCGAAGCCATTCCGTGCCATTACTGTGTAAATGACATTATTAAATGTACAAACATAAAAATCAATGAGGTTAAATAATGAGTAATCCTCTTAAAATGTATCATCTAAACGCATCAGCTGTGTTTAACTAAGCGGGTTTACATCCTTATCTTACTAACATACTTACACACGCATACACTTCAATATTGAATTAAAAAAAACTACATTAAAACATAGTGCACACGCGCATATATAAATACGTATATGTACGTGTTGGTATGTTTTATATTGCTCCGCTGATCTGTAAATCAAAGGACTACTTTTGTTAACGAATTCCATTAACTGCTACCTCAATATGATTTATTTTTGGAGAGTGACGTATTTACTGGTAGCATTACGCATTTAGGTACACGCATATTTATGTTATAGAACTCTACGAATTTCAACTGGGCATATGTTATAAATTAGCTCAATACATGCACAGTGCATTTTACTTCGTTTAACACAGTGCTGCAATAGTGTGGAATTAAATATTGTAAAAGTACAAGTCAAAACTTAAGCAGCCAGTTAAGGGAAGGAGCAAAAGTGGCCTTTTAGGACAGGTTTTTGCTTAATGACAGATTAACATGATCGGAAAGCATAAAAAGAAGAAATAGCAACGTTGGTTGTTTAACACAAGTGACTGCTCAATAGAGGTGACCGTTTGCACAGGTTTGACTGTATGTACACCGTCATATACACACTATGGTATTATAACGGATCTTTAAAACTTATCTATTTGCACATTACCTTCTTTAAACATACCAAAAAAGATGTAGGCAGAAATTCCAATTTCATAAAAAAAACAAATGCTTGTAAACCAATCCATTTTGTGATATGTTTTATACATGATAGACGCGCTTTTTTCGCAATTCGCCTTTTTTCTACCAGCATCTTAGTCTAGAGTTTAAACTGGAAATAAGTACTCACGTACTAACGGGTGTAGTGAAGCTGATTACACACGCAGGACAGTCAGCCCCTTTCATGGTCAGCAACATCAGGCAGGCAGGAAATGGTCAATGGCCTACTTAGATTTTATATGACAGTCGTTGAATCGTACGTAACATATCGATTAAACTGAGACAGACAGACAAACAGACAGACAGACAGACAGACAGACAGACAGACAGACAGACAGACAGACAGACAGACAGACAGACAGACAGACAGACAGACAGACAGACAGACAGACAGACAGACAGACAGACAGACAGACAGACAGACAGACAGACAGACAGACAGGCAGACAGATGATAGATAGAGAGGGAGACAGAAAGAACGATAAAGAGAGAGAGAGAGAGAGAGAGAGAGAGAGAGAGAGAGAGAGAGAGGCTTTATATTTATAACTTGGTCGAATCTCTGTAATAGACGCTTTCAATAACATTTCTAAGAAATAGACAACATACAGACATGTCAGACTGGTATAGTAGCTTCATCTTTGTTTACATTGTTTGAATTTAGTGCCATTGACGTGTACACCAAGCGCATTGTTAACGTGCATACATTAGCCAGTCTACGTATATATGGACGCTGACTCCTGTTGCTGATTTTAATATGTTTTTAAATATCACTATTTATCATATATTTTAAAACAGCATTTACATTTGCGAGATTTGTACCTTCGTTACAATTATCATAACTGTATGTTTTTTATGTATTTTTCTACAATCAACCGGATGGGTCCGGTCACGTGCTCCTTGCTTCCATAGTCTGTAGAACAGACACAGCTCATTTGATCGGGTCCGTTACATTGCAACACCACTTGAGCACGTTGATTGATCTTCAGGAAAAATATAAATGACATCACAATATAGTTAGCTTTCAAAAGCTATGAACTGTGGGACAGGCATGGAATTCCCAGTTTATTTTACATTGGGTGCAAATGATTCTGCAAATAGCTCTGATTCGGAAAATATCAGTGGCAGGGATACACTACGATACCACAGAGCGAAGCTGACAGAAGTGTTCACATTTCCAAACAGGAAGCAAAGTGAATGAGCAGAATTGGTGTGTACCTTTAAAATATGGTATCATAATCACGTATTTTACTTTAACACCAGCTGGTAACTTTGTTATTGTAACCCCAAACATTTCATAGGATATACATTTCAGTTAAACATATACAGTGTGTTCAAACAGATGCCACACGTGAAATAAACTCAAACAGAGGTCAATAACAGGTCAATCTTGGTCATTCGATCTATTTCATTTCAACTTTTTTTTATGAAAGTAATTTACTAAGTGGTCAATACATGACAACTAACATTCAATAAAGAACGAAACTGGTATAATGTTGCCAACGATACCGTTTCCGTCATTGATTTTAATATAACAAAACTCTGAAATACCACGAATGGTATACAGTTCTTCTTCTTAGGCAGATTTTATTGTTAAGCTCGCCGGTCATGTCGAGATATATATGTTTAAAGTAAATAAAGTGACACTAACATGTGTGGTACGCTCATTGGTCCATGTGTACCCAAATTATTCGGACATTAAGCATGTCTAGAACATATTGTTTAGCTTTCCTGATGTATATACCTAGCACAAACTATACAATGCAATGCAACAGTGCGTTACAACGTTTCTCATATTTAACATAATCTTACCTCATTTGTCCACCATAATGGTTGGATTTCCAAATGCATACCATTCTTAACAGATTAAAACATGCAATTGTTATCCCCCTGCCAAAGGCGAAGTTTGGTGGGATGAGGGTGATATGGTTATGGTCTCCGTCCGTACGTACGTATGTGTGTGCGTCCGTCCGTTCCTAACACTTTTGTCCGCATCATAAATACAAAACTATTCAAGCGATTTTGTTGAATCTTCACATGATGCCAGAGGCCATTGAGAGGAGGTGCAGTGTACAAGAACCATAACTCTACCTTGCTTATTTTTTTAAATATCTCCTTTTATTAAATCCGAAACCTATTCAAGGTAATATAGATCACAGAACAGAACAGAACGTATATTTTATTTGACTTATACATAGTACATCGTCATATCTATACACATGTTAACGAATATATTTAGATCACGTCACGTGGAAACACACATATTACGAACGTTCCTGACTTTAATGGTACAAGCCTGCAAGGTCGGTATAACTAAATTTTCTTGAGTAATCATATATGAAACAACGACTTCTATTCGTTTTGTTTTCCGAACTGTATGATGCATTCTTAAATCGAAAATTTCTAAAGTAAGCCTGAAGCTTAAATTCTTGAAATGGAATGGTTTCTTATTCAAAGGCTTTCATGTTAAACCATATGCAGTTGTACTGGAACCGATCTAAAATCGTGGTCACCTGGGTGCTTTTTTTAAATTGAAGGTGTTAAGTATTTACGTATATACTTAAATATATCGGTGAAAGAGAACGCATGTAACGACATTTAATTCAATGCTGTTGCGATTTTAAAGACTGTGAAAGTATAAATTTTCAATGGAAGCCATTTTTTTAGATATCACTTTTTATGAAAGTTACACAATTCCCTGTCAGTAAAAGCTTTGTCGCCGCGTGTGCGCATCACGCGTTCCAGATGTTTCTACACATATGATTTTATGATAGCCAGTATACGTGCCACGACCGTCTGGTTTGTTTTTACAAGCTCCAACATCACTCGCATACAGCCGAGAAGTCTGAGATATATCAGCAGTCCTAATTAGATTCAATCGATAGATTAAGATTTAGACCAAGATAAGCCCACGATGTCAGAGCGGGCAGTGTACTTTACATGTATGTATCCCGCAAGTAATAATCACTTGACAAAATGGCTACCAATGGCCGGAAATGCAACTGTTGAATAAATAGACTCAATTCGTCGGCCTTTTAATCATTGTCATACAAGTTCAAGTGTTGAATGATATCAGCCAATGTATGAAAATGGCTTCCGAAGAATTACGTTTATTTGTTATAACTTTTCAAAACACACACACACACACACGCACGCACATACCGTTATGCATGCTTGATAAAAAGGGTAACTTGATACTGATTGATAAGTTTACATATATGTGTAACTTATAACAATACACTTACATGGTAAACGTAGACTATCTGTACATAAACTGAACGGAACAGCTAACCCGCCACTTTTGTATTTCCCACAACTTCGTCAAAATACGGAGTAGCTCTATTAAAAGCCGTATAGGCTATTAGCAGACAATTATGTATTTTAACATATCCTCAATGTTCTTTCTTATTCAAGGAAATTGCTTTGATACTTTTTAAGGAATACATAAAATGTCAGTTGGCGGGTTAGCTGTTCCGTTCAGTATACATACAAATGCATGAACAACAGGGTTGGGCCACACCACATTCTGTCGATATAATTACTATCCAAACCAAGTCCAATAATAATGGCAGTTATGATAATTATAGGTCAACTCTTGCTAAGCTCACTGCCAGTAAAGCTAAGTAAAATAACCAGTTTATAGACTGAGAAGTCATATATTCAGTATTTTATCTGGATTGTGACAGTATGTGTGTATCGCTTTCGAGTCCGTTGCCTGGTTTAAACCAGAATTATTGAATATTGTTTTTGAGAGACCCTCGGGTCGAATCTGGGATCAAACCCGCAACATCAAGTGTAGTGGTAGTAATAGTGGTAGTGGTAGAAGTAGCGGTAGTGTGAAGTATTCAAGTAGTTCTGTTCGCATCTACCGTGACTTGTGACTGTTATTCATTATAATGTAATTAGGGGCTATTACACAAGTTTGAATTTATCAACCCACATTCTGAATGGTGACTATTTAAATGCATGTTCTTTATCTTGTACTCTGAACTTCTCTATTCATGTAATTTATAACTGAAATGGAGGGTGACATACCTTCACAACAATCTGAAATTTACAACTAATAACAAATTTGTTCAAGATCGGCCGTCATAAAAAAAAATCTTGTAACGGCCCTTTGCGGAAAGCGGATATACACCGCAACGCAAAGACACATTTCCTCCGTCTGCTGTTCTGCAAGCCGGGCATAAATAAATTACATTTTAAACAAGAAACTAAATTGGCGTAGTTGTAAAGTTATGTAAATCAAACCTCGTAAATATTACTTTTCCATGAGATTTACTTAAATATGTTTTATGACTGTCAAATCCACCTAAGTTTTGAGTATTAGATAAATGGTTTCGCAATCTTCTTACAGAAACACAAATTTATTGTAATGTTCCACCTCAGAGAAAATGTGCATTGATAGTAGTAGTAGTAGTAGAAGTGGTAGTAATAGTAGTAGTAGTGGTAGTGGTGGTAGTGGTAGTGGTAGTGGTAGTGGTAGTGGTGGTGTTAGTGGTAGTGGTAGTGGTAGTGGTGGTGGTAGTGGTGGTGGTGGTAGTGGTAGTGGTTGTGGTGGTGTTAGTGGTAGTGGTAGTGGAAGCGGTAGCGGTAGCGGCAGATGAGGCAGAAGCAGCAGTAGTAGCAGCAATAGTAGTAGCAGTAGAAGTAGTAGTAAAAGTGGTAGTAGTTGTAGTAGTGGTGGTAGTTGTGGTAGTAGTAGTACTA
Source organism: Panopea generosa (assembly GCA_029582155.1). Taxonomy (NCBI): domain Eukaryota; kingdom Metazoa; phylum Mollusca; class Bivalvia; order Adapedonta; family Hiatellidae; genus Panopea; species Panopea generosa. The sequence continues at coordinate 11,530,414 of CM055907.1, read as the reverse complement.
CTACTACTGTTACTACTACTACGACTACTGCTACCACTATTATTATTATTATTACTACTACTACTACTACTACTACTACTACTACTACTATTATTACTTCTACTACTACTTATACTACTTCTACTACTATTATTATTACTTTTACTACTACTACTACTACTTCTACTGCTTCTACTACTACTACTTCTATTATTACTACTACTACTACTACTATTACTACTACTACTACTACTACTACTACTATTATAATTACTACTACTACTACTACTACTACTACTACTACTACTACTACTACAACTACTACTTCTGATTATTGGGGAATGATGTTGATGAATTTGTCAGCGAGAGAAAATCGTTATTTATTAAAGGTTTTGGCTTTAAATTGAGATTTTGCTAGTGTGTCATCACGAGGACTATATTTTTTTGGAATTTTGAATTTATTACTGAAAAGTCTTTTAACATCGCGACTTTCTGTTGCAGTGATACCATTCTGGTATTTTACCCTTATGGAGAAAGTCACATCCAACCGTGTGTAATTGTCTGTGTTTTTCGCCGTGGTTGTTATGTTATATAATAACGCTGTTGTTAACGTCAGTTTTGATGAGTGTTACATTATAAAGGGTTTGGTTATTAATCAAGCTTACGTTGTACAGCCCGTGCGGACGGGATTTATGTTTATTTCAAGTCACACCACACGTGACCTTTACTGACATGTGTGTTATCCACCTATATTTTTATCAGAAATTTCACGTGCATGCAGGTGTGAAGTATTTACACACCAGGCTCATGCAACACGTGCATTCTCGTACATAAATGAATGTAAATACACTATTACACTGTTACTATAGATGTACTTGTAGAAACAGGTGCATACTGGAGTTCTATCCCTCTCAAGAATGCTGCAGCAAAGGCGGACATCTGACAGAAATGATAAAAAATAACCGAACAAAACCACGTTTCATAACTAGTTTTTAAACCAATCAAATCTGGTTTTATTTACCCATAACAAAATGCTAACGCCGTGTTTGTTTTGTCATTTCCGCACAGCTTAGCTGTTTAACGTGTTGTTATGGCTGTAGCCAGTATCGTACTTGGCGGCAATTAACGCACTTCTGTTATTCGGTAACTGGTATAATTAAATAAAATATATTATTGACTACAACGCAAATGACTCGGAGATCAAGTAAAGTATTTGTCGTCATCCTTATTGCCCTGAGACTCGCGGATGCTTTGAAGGTTAAAGTTGATTTCTTATCAGATCTGTTATATCGTTTTGTGATATCATTCAATTATGGGCACATGGCAAATTGTTGTACAATTACACAGTTATGATACAGTTATGACAAAATGTTACATTATTAAGTTTGTGTGTAAACAAATGCTTTTTTCATTGCTTTTAAGCAACAACCACACTGGATGAACCGCATGTTTCACAACCCTAGGCCGTCCTTAAAAAAGTGTGTGTGTTTTTCATGTGGGAAGGTTGCAAGGTAGCTTTTTTGCACGATTTTGATATTGCTTAGTCATTTTAAACCATAAAGGACAGAAAAAGACAACAGCAATTATGAAAAAAAGTCAGTGCTTTGAAAGTCAATAAAAAGCCTACTTTATGAACCTATTCTTCAATTTACCAACAGCATTAATACATGTAGAATAAAATAAGAAATAAAGGAAATTAAAAATAAAAGAAAAAGAAACAGAAATAAGTGATTTCATACTCAGCGAATTGCTGGCCCTTTAAAACATACTGGACAGCAGCCTATGGCCTATGGCATTAAGACAATATCATAATAATTGGGCCGGTTGCTTGATTAATACGAATCCATTAAATTAACATAAAAACATAATGATATAACAATAAAGATAAAAAATGGCAATTCAGTGAACCGTTTCTTTGTATTTACGATGGACTAAAGCATAATTTCCTGAGCCCAACCTCATAATTGTTTGCATAGTCAACAAAACGCATTTTTAGCGCATTGTTGGAAATGAGGTTTATATGTTTCAGGGTGTCATGGACGATTGACACTTATTCAAATGGGTTCTCTCTTTAAATTATCTTTATCATCATCATCATCATCATCATCATCATCATCATCATCATCATCATCATCATCATCATCATCATCATCATCATTATTATTATTATTATCATCATCATCTTTATCGTTATCAATATAATAATCATTATTATTATCATTAGTAGTATTATTATATTTATATTAATATAACTATCACCATAGAATATTTTTGTAAACATTTTAAGAATCACTTACAATACATAATGGCGTCGTAAAAATGAATGATATGGAAACACGAACTTCCGGTTATAATGCATCCACGTTCTGTAAACCATATCTCATAACAATTGCATTGTTCCAATTTAATACTCGTTTAAAACCTGCATCTTATTTAAACGCATACTTTGTTTTATAGAATACACTTGTTTAATTTATTTACCAGTTTGCTGCTTCATTTTTATCCCCGCTTTTACGTGTTTGCACACATTCACAGGTTATTTGTAATTTATGAGAGAATTAGACATTTCTACTTAAGACGCTGATCATAATTAACGTGAATCATCCTGCTGCAATCTGCTGTGTGCAGGAGTGTACAAGTCTAAATACAGGGGAATTACTGTGCTGCAATCTGCTGTTTGTAGGAGTGTACCAGTCTAAATACAGGGGGATCACTGTGCTGCAATCTGCTGTGTGTAGGAGTGTACAAGTCTAAATACAGGAGAATCACTGTGCTGCAATCTGCTGTGTGCAGGAGTGTACAAGTCTAAATACAGGAGAATCACTGTGTTGCAATCTGCTGTGTGTAGATGTGTACCAGTCTAAATACAAGGGAATAACTGTGCTGCAATCTGCTGTTTGTAGAAGTGTACCAGTCTTAATACAGGGGAATCACTGTGCTGCAATCTGCTGTTTGTAGGAGTGTATCAGTCTAAATACAGGGGAATCACTGTGCTGCAATCTGCTGTTTGTAGGAGTGTATCAGTCTAAATACAGGGGAATCACTGTGCTGCAATCTGCTGTTTGTAGGAGTGTATCAGTCTAAATACAGGGGAATCACTGTGCTGCAATCTATTGTGTGTAGGAGTGTACCAGTCTAAATACAGGGGAATCATTGTGCTGCAATCTATTTTGTGTAGGAGTGTACCAGTCTGCTGTATGTTGTAGTATCCCAGTTTAAATACAAGGGAATCACTGGCTGCAATCAGCCTAATGAGGAAGCTTACTTTACATGGCAGAGGGATAGTGGGTTCGATCCTCCGCCACGGCTATGTGTAGTGTCCTTAAGCAAGACACTTTATCCGAATATGCTTATTACTGATTCTACACTGGAAAACTTCGACCGTGATTTTTCTAAGTTATAAGGATTTGTTTCACAATCGATGTAAAATAAATATGTATAAATCAAACTTATTTTATCATTTTACGTCATCGATATGACCCGGCTTGTTGTTGAAGCCATAACCTAACACACACGAAGCGGACACTTTATCACAAGATATCCATTGTTTCTATAAAATAAATGGAAGAACAAATACAAACGTCAGTTTAGATTTTAGAAAACACTTTCGGACAATTAATAAAGATATAAACAAAAAACAAATCTTAAAAAATATAACACCAACAATATACATTTACGCAGCACAGAAAATATTTGTCTTTATAAAAAACATTCAACAATTGTCAAAATTACTCCCGCGTTTTACCACAAACAACATACATACATGGAGGGTTTACTGCCAGTCATGCCCGTTCCGCTATTTATAAAAATCGGTTGGTTAATCGATTATACGTCAGTCGTCGTGATTGCATAATCCTTCTCCTTGAGAATCTTAACGATATCTTTTTTAATAAGAATGTCCAATCTATCTGATTTTGTTTTGTTACAGATGTTTAGAATTATGGTGTTTTTTTTTCAATAGTTTAAGTGCTGAATTTAGTTCTATTTGATACGTACGCACATCGCTGGTGTTTCATTACAAATTTAAGATAAACACATGGCGGGCTGACGTTCCTGTGTTGTCTTTTCAACATGAATGCGAATGACGTCAAAGTTTAGCAAGCGTTCAATAAATATGAATTAGACTTCCCTGCGTTTTCATTGGAGGTTAATATACCTAATTCATGATGATATACTAGTATCAGGCTCTATATATAGATTACTGAAGTACAGAAAAACACAACAACTAAGTTGTAACTGCTGTAATCGTACATTAATCTGAATGAGTGTATTAAGTACTAATTAAAGGAAAATGAATGCATATATTATGGCGATGTTTTTTTTTTCTCTTTTTCTTTCTGTATTTAAGTACATGTAGTAGTTGTTTGTTTTCAAAACCATTAGACCAAGAGAGCACAAGTATACACCCATAATATGTAGGTTTTAGTTTCACTAAATAGAGATTGGTAAGAATAAATATAACGCTAAACTGGCTGTGTATTGAAATAGTTTATTGTATCTCATAGCAAAATTACAAATTGGTAATTTGATACATTATTAGACAAATAATTTTTATGTAGAAACCCAAATAGTAGTTGAGTAGACCTTCACTGACATATGGAGATTTTTCTAGGATTTTACCTGACTCCCCGTATCTAAACTCTATCACTTGATTGCTGTTATAAAAAAAACACATTGTTTTTGAACGACAATAACTAACCCTCTAACCCTCCCACGCCCCTACCCACCTCGACATGGTGAACAATCCTCACAGCGCTGCATAAGTAACCCATCCTCACACTACCGCAGTAATGACTTTTTACTTATATGAATTCATAAACTGTGTGACTAACTCAGTAAAATGTGTTCAATTAATAAAAAGTACGTTCTGTTATAAACATTACGTTTTACAATAAGCTTAGGTATGGGTAGTGCATTCATTTAGAATATTTCTATTTTTCTTCAGCGGTCTAAACAAAAGCTATCAATTAATCAACGTACTGTAGGTACTTAAGGTGGGATTGCTATTAAACGCTACAAGATGGTACTCTGCTTCGTATACGTTTGGCTTCCAATATCGAATTAACGTAGGATACCATTTAACTGGTTAACCGTTCAGGATCCAAGAAAAGACTGGTTAAGTAAACTGGCCGCCTGTTAGGTGTCGATGGCATATAAATGACGCTAAATATTCAAACATATCCAACAAAATTAGTTTCCTCAATCTCACTCTCATTGTAAATTACTTGGTTTGTCCAGAGACACAATGAGTCAATACTTTATTACTTTGAACTACCAATTTTAATGCTTGAAAAGAGTTTCAATTGTAAGGTTTTTTTTATTATCTTATTTGTAAATACATCATTTGGTAAATCCATTATAAAAGCACAACTTGATTTCTTACAAATACCGCCAAATAGGTGTTCATTCCAGTTAAAAGTATCGGAGAAAAAAAAATTAATTAAAAAAAAAACATATTGTATGAACTTTCTCTCAGACAAAAACTATCATTTCAATTCTCTTAAAAATCTACAATGAATAGAAGCTATATTTTTCATTTGAGATATTGTTAAAGTGTAACTCTTCCGTCATCATGTGAACACTGTCTAGTTGATGACCACTAGGCGATAACGGGACCAAAACACATTCTGGCTGGGTCACACAGATGTAAGTTTCATAAATATCTAACACAGAAGAATAAAAAAGGAAAACATGTTTTTGTAACAGTTATTAAATGTTGTGGTTTGTTGTAGTTTAGCCCGGCAACAGTCTCCGTGATGATTGATATATGACATTGTGTCTCATTATCATTCGTCTCTCACTTCTGATTCAAGTGGGAAAGTTATCAGTTACTTGCGGAGATGGGGTGTGCTCGAGTACTGGTTAATCCCAGGAAACAGTGGTTAGGTTAAATGATCGTCTGTTAGCCCTCGATGGAATAAAAATGACGCTTAATATTCAATATTCAATATTGTTATAGTTTAGCTCATTGAACTTCCTATTTCGTTGACTATATATAGTAATATATCCTTTTGAAATGAATTAATGGGAAACGATCATTTACTAACACCATTACTTTAACATGTGTGGATTACGAGGTTAACAAAAATATATCGTCTGCTTCTCTTCTATTTTTAGACTCTATAATTTCGATACGCTATAGTGTCTTTCATTCAGGAAAATTGGAGAACCCATCATAACCACATTGGTTTCAATGGCGTAGTAATTTCCGAAAATATGAATACATTCAACACAATAGTCATGCTTTTTCACAGACTTGAAGCAAACAAATGACTTGTAATTTATACGGGTACACAAAACAAGCTATTTTTGTCTTTATATATTGAACATTATGTACTTTTTGGAATTGTCCTTGCACTACATTTTTGATACGTTGGTGCACTGAGTTATAAGGTATTTACACTTTTAGCGAGGTTCGAAATTCAACATATTAACACTGATGAGTTACTAACGCAACTCACCAAAAAATAGAAAACATATAATGATGATTAATGTTCGTAAATGAAAATAAACTGTGTACATACAGATCACTTTTGTTATAAATCGCCGCAGTTTTCAATCAAACGTTTCATTTGCGTCGTTTGCAAAACCTGTCTTATATTCACAGACAGTTCGTTTATTCCTCGGCCGGGGTAATCATGCGGACGGCTACAGAGTGGAAATCAATAGGGGAAAATAGAGCCATCCCCGCAGTCGCGCTGATATGTCGTCCATACCGAGAAGTCATTATCAGCCGCAATGCGGATGCATTCACATAAAATCTTCTTTTTTCTTTTTCTTTTTTTGAAATCGCATTTCGGCCAAGATCTTACATACAAGTGCGTGTTAAGAGCAGATGTTAATGAATGAAAGTGTGCGTGCGTGCGTGCGTGCGTGCGTGCGTGCGTGCGTGCGTGCGTGCGTGCGTGCGTGCGTGCGTGCGTGCGTGCGTGCGTGCGTGCGTGCGTGCGTGCGTGCGTGCGTGCGTGCGTGCGTGCGTGCGTGCGTGCGTGCGTGCGTGCGATATAAATTTGGAGAGCCCCGTTCCCGCGAAAACATTTATCCTAAGGGACGGACTTTTCTATTTGAACTTAAAAAGTAATGTAAGATTATTTTTCTTGCATACCAAACACTTCGAATATTTCTTTAAATTTAAATCAGTATTAAATTTTACCACGATTGTTTTTAAGTGTTTAACCTCATTTGATAATCAATGGACTTGCTTCAATTTTCAAAATTGTGTCGCTTTTATTTGTCAAAATAGAGTACAAAATGATTTAATTATTAAGTAGTTCGTTGTTGTTTCCGTTACCATTTACGATATCATTACTGTTGTTGTTTCCGTTACCATTAACAAAACAATACTGTTGTTGTTTCCGTTACCATTTACAATTACATTACTGTTGTTGTTTCCGTTACCATTTACGATAACATTACTGTTGTTGTTACCGTTACCATTAACAATAACAATAATGTTAATGTGCCAATGACCATTTACTATAACAGCACGTTGTGTCCGTTACCATTAATAATACCAATACTGTTGATGTGCCCATTGCCATTAACAAGAACATTACTACTGTTGTTCCAGTTATCATTTACACTAATGTTGCTGTTGTGGGAATCGAACTAGTAGTTGTTTTGTTAACAGTAACGAGAAACAACAACGATAATGTTTTTGTTCATAGTGACGGTAAGGCAACATTAATATCATTGTTTACGGTAGTGGTAACAACTATGTCGTTAGTAGTGGTTTATGTTAAACGTACTTATACGGATGTTGTTTATTTCTGTTATAAATATTCAGCTGATAATGGTCAGCTGTTAATGTTTGCTATATAGATAATTATTTGCCTCAAAATGATAATACAAGCTCAGAGTAATCGAAATGACGGAATTATTTGCTGTTACCTTGGTGTCACCGTGGTAACATTTTAACGACAGCCATTATAGAAGGAATCCAGGTATAATGCAACTTTGCCCTTTACGTGGCTTCACGGCGAATATACGATATTAAATTCGCGCGTTATAACTTAAACAAATAAAAACTGTTATATTGTATAAGGGAATACGGATCTAAATAAATTGATGTCGTCTGCTGTCTATACAATGCTATCAAAATAAATTTCAAAAGCATGCTTAATAGAAACACATGTTATTGCTCAATCACACTCTCTCGACACACACGGCGTAGCCTCGGTACTTTATGGCCACGTCAACAATCAATATAGTTTTAGATGGAAACAGTTTATTATAAAATGAGGTGTTTATATATGTGTATTATGACGTACAAAACGGTCAAATAGTTGTGTAAACATGATATTTATATTTTGTAAATACTCCTACAATCTATATTTAGAATAAAATGAAACTGATATCGAAATGAAAAGACAAAAAATAACCTGTTACCACTTATAACCGCCTACTACGTACTTTATTTTAGTAACGATCTTGTTTTTTTTAAAACTATTTGTGTGTATTCGTGCGCCATTGTGTGGGTTACATGCAATTAGATGATCTTTTATATTATACTATCTTTAATGGAAATTTATTCCAATTGCATTTTTTATCGAATGAGATATTAAGCTATCGGTTCAAATGAGCTGGAGAAACATGATATTGGACAAAAAGTAAAAGTTAGTTCCGTATTCAATCGTTGTCTTTCCATATTTAAGTGCGTAACTCTTCAATATTGGAGGCTGGAAATGTTAGGGTTAATGATAGTTTCTGAATGAATATCGAACAACGAAACTCAATTGTCAAACAAACTTGCAAAAGTTAATATGTCATATCGGAGTCGCTTGTGTCGCGGATTTTTTTTTATATCTTGGCCTGAGTCTATGGCTCAATGAATGGTGTACAAACGCTGGGGACACTGTTACTTTAAAACTAAGCGAACTTGTATTTTGAAACAGTCTGAAGTCAGTTTGTAACTGGTCTTTCGGTATTCTACTTAAAACTAGCCCTTACCGTAACCTAAATCACCTCCAATATTGCAGAGTTACATTACTTGAATACCGAAAAACAAAACTCAAATTGTTAACTAAAGTTTACCTGCTGAGTTGGTATGAAACAGCTCTGTAGTTAAATGCTAAACGGGTAAATGTATTTTTAATTCTGAAACCGAAACATTGAGATTTTCTTTCTGAGACTGAGTGTTTGCGTTTGTAATAGCTAAAATGCTGAGGCGCTGAATGCATCATTTAAGAATTACCTCCCTTACATGACGGTAGCAAGATTCTTTCGTCCAAGAAATTAAAGCGATTCGGCGTTTTCATGATTTCTACCAAGTTTGGATGACATTGGGAACTGTTTGATGATGCTATAACAGTTTAAAGATGCGTAGTGATACGCTGCAACAAATGGACAGAATTGTCAAAAATGATGGGGTGCCACCAAACCATCGAAATTGCGAAAAAGCAAACTGGTCAACCTCGTTTAGGCACGCTTAGAACCATTGGTAATGTATTCAGTGTTCCAGAAGTGCATTTCTCTATATGTAGAACAGCACAAAATTATTTGGTGTGTGAGACGTGAAGTACTTATACCGAAAGCGTACGTTTTGTGAATACAGGCGATGCCTGGTGTAGAAATGATACGTCGAAATAAAACAATTTGTGAGTTTTAGCCTTGCAGTTCTAACGCCGAAATATAATATTATGTAAATTAAGGCCATGCAATACCCTAGCATTGTTGAATTTAGGCTTTGCAATACTAATTGTTACAATTGGTAAATTCAGGCCCTGCAGTACTAACACAGAACAGTGCTATGCTAATTGATGAATTTAAACCCCGCAGTAAAAACTCGGAAAAGCAGCGATTATGTCAGAAGTGTAACGATCTGCCAGAAGCGACGGGACTATCAGCACGACCTTCAAACTTCGATTTATTTGTCAGGATGCTTAGGATCCATTTGAATATAAAATTGGTTGTAATTATGGTAAGGCAATCGGAACATTTAATTTACATCGATTTCTTACCACCCTCATAAACTCTAATATCTAACGAACATGGAATTTTACTTCTTGTTAAAGGTACATGTAAATGGATTTAAATACCTAATTACTGTCACGTGACATTCTATTTACTCCAGGCAGTCATGCATTTTCGAGAAAATATAAAACAATGGTCACGGCTAGATTCGGAATATTCCTCCCAGGTTTGTTACTTATTAATTCTGAGCAACAAATCAAATAAATGGCGCGACGGTATAACTTAATATATGTTTGTCTAACATTTGTGATCACTTATTTATTTATTTATTTATTTATTTATTTATTTATTTATTTATTTATTTATTTATTTATTTATTTATTTATTTATTTATTTAATTATTTATTTATTTATTTATTTTTTATAAAAAAAAGTTCATTTGAAGATTTGTGTACGTAAACAATTGAAGACAGGACTTAGAATGCGTCAGATATGCAAGTCAGAACACGCCACTAACCAGATTCACTCAATAATTATTGCGTTGTTGTGCTTCAATATAAAACTAATGACTAAATGCAATGTAATTATGTCAAATCTATTTGCCAAAGAAACGCCGCGTGACCTATATAGACAGTTAAAGGTTAAACCGAAATATATGTGGGTTAATGCAGTTTTTATGACAAATAAGTTAATTGTAAGTTATTTGACTCCTCACAAACATATGATATTTTTGCGTTGGGAAAATACAGTATCAGTTCTCCAAGATCTACGCCACCCACAACTCTGACCACACCAATAAGGTGTGCGACACGATATTTTCCAATACTTGGAATAATTGTAACTCTTATATGGCTCCATATATCATATCAGAAATAAGGTGTTGCTTAACAACCTTCAATCAATATTCTACTTTATTTCATAAAACTGTACAACTTTTTACAGTCAGTGGCGTATACAAGTGACTTTACTCGTGTCCATGTCTAAGTGCAGAAGTTATGATTATTAAACAGTTACCGCCCCCTCTGTCGGGAGAAATTAAACAATCAAATTTCTCGATCATTCTGGAAATGAAAATTTACGTGAAAGTACAGCTATCTATATTGCGCGACGGAAATGTGCATTGGCGAATTCATTATATATAATAAAAGTAATTGACGTGAGTGTTCATAAACGAATTCCATTATCTTTATTATTGAAAAAGTCATGAACGAAAGGTATACTCTATTGTTTCTGACTGGAGTGTACACAGTCAAACGGACGGTGCTCTTTATATTCTAGTTGACTGTGCTCTGCCAAAGATATTATCCCAGCAACTTGCATCTTCCTATTCAGTTCTATTAAACCCTATTGTAAAACAATGGAATTCCCATAGCTCTGTTATGCTTTTTTCAAAATTGTGCCGTCATTCAACTTCCGCTGAAGCAAATGACCAATCAGCGTGCTCGTATTTCAGTTATTTATCATTCCCTTATGGGAAAGCTGGAACAGTTTGTATAGTCCGGTGGCAAAATGATCAGTGAAAGAATAAGACACTGTAAATTTTGGACTCAACTGAAATTCCCAAAACAGGTATAACTAAATATAAAGCTATAATAAAATTACAGAAATATGAAATCGATTCTTATAATTTCATTATCAAAATAATGAAATCAATATTTTTTCCCACTTTTATTATAATAATGAGATATATTTATATAAGAATAATAACAATGCAAGTCTAATTATCTGGTTCTTATTTTAAAACGAGTATAGTAGATCAGAGAAAGAGTAGAAGTATTATCGTACAGTTTTGTTAGGGGAAAAAACAGACTGGTTACCATTATACTACAAAGTACACGAACCAGACTAAATAACTGATTAACCAGTCTGATTTGTAAATATACTTTAAAAAAGAGCAAGTGAACCTGTTAGCTCAAATTGAAAGCGCATTTCTTGCAATCATGTTTAAATTGCATTTAGTTTTTTAGATTCTTTTACCAAACAGAAACTATGCATTACGTATCAACATTTTGTTTGTTTAAACATTTCTGGAAGGGAATGTTGTTTGTGAATGCAAAACAACACGCATGCTAATTAAAGCATGATTAACTTAGGGTATCAGTGTATCTTAATTAACAATTATTTTTTCTCTTATTTGTAAAACATGGACAGCTAATTTCCCGATACATGGATATATGAGAATAACTTATTATCAAAATGTTACAAAATAATACAAATTAGGAAAAAAAATATTATCCATACTTCTTTCGTGAAAAATGTAATTTTGGAGTTTAAACTGATTCTGATTCATTTAAATTCGAGTTATAAAACCAGTGTAAAGCTTATATGAACCGCTTTCGAGTCCGCTATCTAACAAGCTTTAAGTGTTGATTTTGGAGAGGCCATTGGGTCGAAAGCGGAACCAAACCCGCAACCTGCTGACCTTTGACCTATAAATAAATAACGATGAATATTTGTTTACGAGATAACTCGTTTGAATGAGTTTAATCATCCATGATGCCCTCAATATATTTACCAAGTAAAACATCATTTTGACATACTTGTATACACCTATGCAATAAATTAATAGACAAGAAAACGTTTACATGAACCAAGCGAGAATGACTTAATTAAGGTTATAGAAAAGTATTTACGCCACTCTGAATATAGAGTTTTAAATTGATTGATAGAATATGAATTGTTTATATTAATTGGAATATACTTTCATAAACAGAAACCAGGCTGAATATATGAACAAATGGCGAAACATTTCAGTGTTTGAATTTGGAGAATGTTATTTTATATAAGAGGATGAAAGATATGTATTGTACATGTAAATTATGTACGTGTACGTACAGAACATGTACGTAATGTATGTCTGCGTAATGTACATGTAAGTAATGTACGTGTGTGTAATGTGTATGTAAGTAATGTACGTGTGTGTACATTACATGTAAGTAATGTACGTGTGTGTAATATACATGTAAGTAATGTACGTGTGTGTAATATATATGTAAGTGATGTACGTGTGTGTAATATATATGTAAGTGATGTACGTGTGTGTTACGTATTTGTAAGTAATGTTCGTATGTGTAAGTATTGTACGTGTGTGTAATGTATATGTAAGTAATGTACGTGTGTGTTATGTATATGTAAGTTATGTACGTGTGTGTTATGTATATGTAAGTAATGTTCTTGTGTGTCATGTACCTGTAAGTAATGTACGTGTATGTAATGTTTATGTAAGTAATGTTCGTGTGTGTAATGTATATGTAAGTAATGTACGTGTGTGTAATGAACCTGTAGGTAATGTACGTGTGTATTATGTATATGTAAGTAATGTTCTTGTGTGTAATGTACCTGTAAGTTATGTACGTGTGTGTAATGTACCTGTAAGTTATGTTCTTGTGTGTAATGTACCTGTAAGTAATGTACGTGTGTGTAATGTACCTGTAAGTAATGTACATGTGTATTATGTATATGTAAATAATGTATGTATGTGTAATGAGCATGTAAGTAATGTATGTGTGTGAAATGTATATGTAAGTAATGTACGTGTGTGTTATGTATATGTAAGTAATGTACGTTTAAGTAATGTACGTGTATGAAAATTTTGTTAGATGTGAGAGTACTGAAAATAAATATTTAACAATGAAAATATTTACTTAATTGTAAGCGTATGTAGATTTGACATACTTAATTTTAATCGCTGTATATGTAATTAAAGTACATTAACAGTGTACGAAATCAAATAATTTAAAGCAACAGTGTACGAAATCAAATAATAGCAACAGTGTACGAAATCAAATAATTTACAGCAACAGTGTTTGATATCAAATAATTTACAGCAACAGTGTACGAAATCAAATGATTTACAGCAAAGTCCATGAAATCAGATAATATCCATGAAATCAGATAATTCACAGCAGCTGTGAGTGAAATCAGATAGTTTATTGCAACTTTGTATGAAATCAAATAATTTACAGCACCTGTGTATGAAATTGGATAATTTATAGCTACTGTGTTTGAAATCAGAAAATGTACAGCAACTGTGTATAGAACTAGGTAGTTTATAACAATTATGAATGTAATGAAATAAACTACAACAATGCGAATGAAATCAGATAATTAACAGCAGCTGTGAATTAAATCAGATAATTTACAACAGCTGTGAATTAAATCAGATAATTAACAACAGCTGTGAATTAAATCAAATAATAAACAGCAGCTGTGAATAAAGTTTAAGTGAACAGAACTTTGCATATCAAATCTCATATGTAGCGTACTGTAAGAAAAAGAGACTTAAAAAGTCATTTGATAGCCATGCTTGCTATTTACTACAGCAATTGCCGTCACCTTTCTTAAAACGTAGTTACAGAAACTATGCATTTCTATCGTAATGTCAGGATTTCTCTGCCAAGATCTTTGATCCACAATCATTTAGACAGCTCTGGCGTTACTATGACATTAGTGTTTGCAGGAAAATACGCTAAGGTATGCCTTTATGTTATCGTCTGTTATATCACTTTAGCGATGACGTCAGATCTGCCTGATAAATTGCACAAAAATGTTGTTGAAGCAGGTGCTCGTGATTTTTTTGTACTTATTTATTATAGCTCGATTGAGAAGTAAACTCAGAGCTAGTGCTAATCACACTTGAGCCTGTTGTCTGGGAAGAATCAGTTCTTAGTCTGTAGAACGAACCTAGCTTTCCCAATTGGGACCGTTAAATAGCAAAGTTGGGAAAGCTACGTTTGAGCACGTTGATTGGTCAGTTGAGTATACTGAAAATTTGAATGATGTCACAGTTTAGTAGGTGTTCAATTGCTATGAATTGTGGGACAGGCATAGAATTTCCTGCTTTTCATTGATGGCTAATAAACCTGGTTCGGGATATATCAGGTTCTGGGATAGATTTATCAGTACTGGGTTATATTTTTTGAAAGAATGGGTTGAGTCTTTGAACGAGCCTGCGGCTTCTTGCGTTAGCTACTAACGTCATAGCCACTATACCACCGCTCCGCTTTATTCTGTATTGAGCCGTAGGTATGTTCAATTGATACGTCTGAGATTGAGTTACCATTATGGAAAAGGGTCACTATATGAATAGATTCTGGCAGAAAAATGTCAAAGCTTACATTGAATTTATGCAATTAAATAGAAAATAAGGACACAGTCTCCGTGCTCAACGCAGCTCGTTGTCATTCGTCTCTCATCACTGATTTAAGCGGGAAACGTATCAGTTACTTACAGATTAAGTGTTCTCGAGTACTGGTTAACCTTCCAGGATTCCAGTAAACAGTGATTGATCATCTGTTAGTCCTCGACTGCATGAAATGACACAAAATATTCAAACAGTTACAAAACAGAAATGTTTAAGTTATGTTTTACGTTATTACTTAACCGTATTAACAAAAGTTATTTAATATGTAATGTCATTTATTTAGATATGTAAACGCATCAAAACTTTCTGAGATTCTGAAACACAACGTTTTCCTCCAACTTTCAAAAATTCACCGACATGATTAACCTGAATGACAAACAGGCGTATTTTAGTTTCAGACGTCGTTTCTGCTGGTTAACTGGTCGTCCGTTAGCCCTCGATGGCATAAAAATAACGCTAAATATCTTATCAATTAATCATTATATGAGAAATGGTACATAAAGTTTAAAACTTAATACAAGTAACTTATAATTTAATTTGGTTGTTGAGCCAATGGTTATATCATGTGTACCAGTAATCGAAACCTGTTACGTTTTGTTATTTCAATTTGCTACACAAAAAAAATCATTTTTTACAGTTGGGTTCGCGGGATGTCTGGATAGTATTTAATGCTGTGGCTAAGGCAACTTTAGCACCTGGCAAACTTTCAAGTATTCACGAAAACAGCTGGTTGTTGGAACAGTTCATGTTGCCAATGACGAAGTACATATATATGTATATACACATGTGCCGATAATATCAAACACAGCCATTTCTCAGGTATTCAGGAATCATTGAGGTTTTACGAATATCGACTTCTTCTCATTGTATTTCCAGCAAATTTATCTTTGTTTCTATGTGCGAAGCTTTACAAACACATTCATCATGTCAAATGTATTGTATATCTTACCACTGTTGTCTTTCACATTGCTTCTCTCAAGTGTCAACGAGTTCTACTACAAGTCATGAATGCCACGTACATTATATGAACAAACAAGTTAAACCCGTTCTTCTTCACATTATTATTGGTATTTGTGAAGCCGTTCTTCTTCACAATTATCGTCGACTTTGTTATTCCGTTCTTCTTCACATTTAGCATTAAACTTTGTTATTCTGTTCTCCTTCACAATTATCATTGACATTTGTAAACCCGTTCTTCTTCCCTATAATCATTAATCTTCGTAAGGCGCTCTCATTCACAATTATCATCGAACTTTGTTAGGCTTTTCTTCTTCACAACCATCATTGCCCTTCGTAAGACTGTTCTTCATCAAAATTATCATTGAACTTGTTTAAGCCGTTCTTCTTCACAATTATTAATTGAACTATGTAAAGCCGTACTTCTTCACAATTATTAATTGAACTTTGTAAAGCCGTACTTCTTCACAACTGATATAGAACTTAAAACCCTTGTCCAGCACAATTATCGTCAAATTTGTGATTCCGTTCTTCATCAAAATTATCATTGAACTTCGTTAAGCCGTTCTTCTTTACAGTTGTTAATAGAACTTTGTAAAGCCGTACTTCTTCACAATTATTAATTGAACTTTGTAAAGCCGTTCTTCTTCACAATTATTAATTGAACTTTGTAAAGCCGTACTTCTTCACAACTGATATAGAACTTTGTAAAGCCCTTGTCCAGCACAATTATCGTCAAATTTGTGATTCCGTTCTTCTTCATAATTAGTAAATCACTTTGTTAAGCGTTTTCCATCACAATTATAATCGACTTTGCTTGTTCGTTCTTCTTTACAATTAGCATTAATTTTTGTAACGCCTTTCTTCTTCACAATTAGTTTTGCAATTTGTAAAGCTTCATATATAAAGTAAAAAATCTGCTGACAATGATAATCATTCAGGGTTTAATTCAACACAGAAGTAAACACGACTAGAGAGACTTATTTGAGAAGGTCGTTGGAATGCATTGGTCCATTAAAATATGGTTCTCAGTATGGACAGAATTGATTATCAGTCTGATCACCTCGGCCTTTATGCTTAGCAATAGACCTCTGACATAATAAGGCGCCATTTTGAAACTACTTTCAGTCACATGATAAAATAAAATGGCGGCCCCCTTATGCCACATGTACGTTGAAAATATAAACGTTGGTTAATCAAGACTGATATTTTAAATTTCCCTATTAACATGACCCATGTCGAGTGTATAAATAAATAAATCGATATAATAATGCCATATATTCAATTTTATGGCGGATACATAATTTGTTACTTTCATGCGCATGAACACAGACTTGTAACACTGGCGAATTGCGTTGGTGTATTCTAGAGATATACACGAGGTGTATTATACGGAGGATACGGAAATACCCGATGTTTCACGATTTAATTTATTATATTAAAACATTTATTAAGATTAATTGAATTCTAAAAAGTTCATTTATAAGCGACAATATCAATTTATAACATAAAGTGTGATAAAAATCAACAATTGACTACTTAGGTAGAGCTGTAGTCTACATAAAATAACATTTTAAAGCATATCATGTGCATACTAAGTTTGATCGAAAGCTTTTCATCTGTTATGAACCGACATGATAACTACACCGAGATTATAAAACAATAAAACAAAGACAGATGACTTGTGAAGTAACGGCATAACACGTGACTGTTATAATTACGTTTGTTAAGACGCAGTTACGTACACCATTTCCAAGTACCACTTCGCTTGTTCATTCGAAAAGCAGTGCCGTAAAGGTGATTTTATCATGTTGTATAATGAGCTCGTTATCTCGTCTACAAGGATTAATATTGACTAACAATTATCTAAAGACACACTTATTAGACAACATTCATGCGAATCATTGTTTGTGATCGGACTGTAACAGTCATTGTTTTTGTATGTGTGTGACTGTGTTATTAAGCATATTGATGTTAGTACATGTAGTATAATAGTATAATAAAAATAATAATAATAATAATCATGATAATAATAATAATAACGAGAGAGCTCATTTAAATAAATTTAATCTTCACTGATGTCCTCAGCATATTTACAAAGTACAACATCATTTAACATATAAACAAATGAAGTAAACAAGTATATATGTATATATATATATATATATATATATATATATATATATATATATAAAAAGGGAGATAATTAAATTCACAACAACGAAATTTACGATTTTGGGGATCTTTTCAGATGCTCATTCACAATACATGATATATATAAATGGAGATAGTTATTTGTGAATATATATATATATATATATATACATAGGGTGGGGGGTGGTGGTATGTGGGTGTGTATGAAGGGGAGTTAAAAATATCTTTAAAATATTTTTTTTTTTTAATTTTAAAATAAATAAAAAGCATCTCATTATCATTAATAAAAATTAATACAATCCGATTGGTTTGGTATGTCGGTTCCACCAAAACGTGACAAACTCAATATCTAAATTAGAGTGGTAAACTTGAAACGAAATCCCTATTTTAAAAATAGACAGCACTTAAATATTGATTGACGACCTTCACGTCGTTCGGATTTTTTCTAAGATGAAACAATTTTTGAATACGTGTAAACCTGTAAAACGGACCAAATTAATATCAAATGAACTCATGTGAACCATTTAATACGTCACAAAATATGTTGGAATTTTATGCGGGAAATCTATTTAAGCTTAGTCCAAGTTAGTAAATCCCTTTTCAATATATTATTTTGTCATGTTTAAATAGCTATCATTTCGGTTATGTGGGGCCAGTAAGGTTATATAGAAATGATATATTGAAAAAAAAATGTTTATACCTAATTTTAGAATTTTTAAAAATCCTGATAAATTTCTTTTAAGACGATTTGACTGTAATATTTTTATTATATACAGGCATTCATACGTTATGACACGTGTTAACCCCTTTTGTAGTGCCGCTAGTCTGTCCAATAGAAGACATTCGCATGAAAGGCGAAATAACATTTACTTTTACTGCGCTGTATTTATCGGAAGTCTCATCATCCGTTAGATTACAACGGCTTCGGGGCGTTCTTCTGCAGTAGGAACCGGTACCATCGTACTTAAACTTGATCTGTAAATATTGTGTACAACGGCTGCTTCTGGATAAACTTTCAACACCGTGCCGATCCCAATACGTGCTGCAGGAGCCTCAGTTTACGTCGCATCTTCCTGTCAGTGCATTAAACAGGGAAATCGATAGGAGAACTTCAGATGACGTGCTTTATGACTGGTGCTGTGCATTTTAGCTGTAACTTGAGAATTGCAATTTTGAATAAGTTTGAGATGAAAAACAAATGAATGGAGGCAACGTTGTATTTGTTTAGAAACTAATTAATTTCGCTGTTAATTACTATTTTAACATTGTTGTGGGTTTTTTTTTTTCATTCTAAAACTGTTTAAAATGGATTTGTGTTGAGAGCGGAAAGAGAGTGAGACGGTGGAAACATAGAGAAATACAAACAGAGAGAAGAGAGAGAGAGAGAGATAGAGGGAGGGAGGGAGAGAGAGAAAGAGAGAGAGAGAGAGAGAGAGAGAGAGAGAGAGAGAGATTGGGAGGATGAATGAAGCAAAGTCAACAACAAGTTAACCATTTATGACCAATGTATAACATAAATTTATTTTCTTGAAAGTATTATTCTGATAAAGTCTTAATATTTCAATCATTTAAATATGTTACGGTTTATCATTATCGTCATGGTTATCATTATTACTATCACCATCATCACCATTTCCATCTTAATCCTTATCATCATCATCAACAGCAGCATCACCAGCATCATAACTGTCATCATCACTATCATTTTCATTATTATAATTATTTACTCTCTTTTTCAAATAGTTTAACCTTTGAACTTCATTGGTGCTGTATTTTTAGCAACGTAGCGCATATTTGCACCACCGGAAATGGTTTATACAATGATGTAAAATCGTTACTATCAATTTGCCTGGAGCACCGTTTGTTGACATTACTGATTATATGAAGATTAAAATCAACCAAGTCGTCTGCTCCTGTACGTGTATTATGGGATTGTTTTATGTCCTTTATACGAAATAAGCTATCTCTATATATGATGATTTAATTTCATTTTGTGTTTAATTCAAAGATTTGGAAATTTTTATACGCTTTTGGTGTTTAAGATTGAAAACTCAAAAGCGCAGACTTGATTGTATTTTACAATATTCACAAGGATTAGTTTAGAATTGTGTGACCCTGTTGCTTTTTGTTCATCATTTATGCTACACATTTAATGTTTGAACATCTAAAATTTGCAATAAAATATTAAATTAAATAAATTCCGACATTCCCTTCAATAATGTGATTCTACAGAGGCAGTGCGATTATGGGATATCTCGCGTGAATCTCGAAAGAACTCTCGTTCAGTTCATCTGCTTGCTGTTTCTTTTCATTGCTTCTACAATCCACCGAGATCCCTCGGATTGATATTCGGTCATGTAATTTCCAATAGCGTTATTTTAAAATTAAACAAACTTGTTGCAAATCCTTATATAGAGATGGGCGTGGTTTCAAAGAAACACTGGGAGGTTTGTTATCTAGGCGTCTCCTACTCATGTACAGCAATATTTCAAATATTCATCAACGCTTTACCCGGGATAATGTTACATGTAATTCAATATCAAGTATAGCCGTGCATATTGGGATAATCCGAATAATGTGTGCTGCATGTTATATCAAGTATAAAGTTTACAGAAAATAGACGATACTGAAGGTTCAAGATTCATTTTTTTCTTTCTGTTCTCATTTTGTATATTAGAACCGCGGCGCTGGTAATGTGATAAAGTGTCCGCCCCGCATGCGGAAGGTCGTGGATTCGATTCCCGCCCGGGTCGTACCAAAGACGTGAAAAATGGTACTAGAACCTTCCTCGCTTGGAGATTAATTTTTGGTTAGTTGGTCCGGTGTCCTAATAATGTGACTGGGCGGGGTAACATACCATGCTTCTGCTGCATGATACTCCGCTGAGTTAGGCAGCCCCTACCGTCTCAAGTACATTGTAAACACCGTCGCGATATAACTGAAAAAGTGTTGAAAGCGACGCTAAATACCATACAACCACAACTTTTATTTGTAAATTGAGATTGGAATGTTCTTTCCAATCCGTTTTTCATATTAACCGTTAAGTATGCCTAAACCCTATTCAGCCATTAATTGTCTTTTACTTATGTAAAAGTATTTTTTATTTTGATTGTAAAACAAGTTATTTCAAATACGACAACTCCTGCTCGATGGGTAGGACCAGTACCAAGGAATTATATATATAAGTCTTTGCCAGTACTGAGCAGGTGCATGTAAAGTTTCCTGCTCGAAGTCACCATACATGGTCTTGTACCTATAACCTTTCAGGATTCCAGGTAACAGTGGTTAGATTAACTGATCGTCTGTTAGCCCTCGATGGCATTCAAATGACGCTTAATATTCAATCAATCAATATTCAATGTACAGTCAAACCTGTCTTAAGCAGCCAGTCAAGGGAAGGAGCAAAAGTGGCCCTTTAAGACAGGTTTTGCTTAATACAGGTTAATTTGCTCCAAAAGCATAGCAATGGGAATAGCGAACGTTGCTGCTTGAGACGTGTGGCTGCTTAAGACAAGTGGGTGCTTAATAGAGGTGACCGCTTACACAGGTTTGACTGTACTTATAAGTAGAGCGTGTGCCTAGAATATTCCTTTTTGTCAGCATCATAATTATAACCGGTTTGTGCTGATAGACCGTTAAACAAGATTTTTTTTTATGATTGATTTTTATAACATCAAATGATAACAAAGATATCGGAATTCTGATTAAAACACGGCTACTCTGTCTCTTAAAGCGTGACGTCCCTATTTATGAATAAAATATTCATCATTTTCATTACAGTAAATACCCAATGATATAGGCTTAAGCTGTGTATAATACGATACAGCGACATAAATACCAAGTATCCAATTAACGCATTAAATTGAACAGAACAGAACAGAGAACAAGCATTGTCTGATCAGAAATGCAGATATGTACGGTATTACATAAGTATATGGTTACAAACACGGTATTTCGCTGGTTTTTTTGTCGGATTGTTTTTATTTAATAAAGTGATAGTAAAATCAAGTTATCATATTTTATACAAAAACAGCCAACTGGTATTACTCGAAGTACTTAACCGGGTGTTACTCGAAGTACTTAACCGGGTGTTACTCGAAGTGCTTTGCCGGGTATTACTCAAAGTGCTTTACCGGGTGTTACTCGAAGTACTTAACCGGGTGTTACTCGAAGCGCTTTACCGGGTATTACTCGAAGTGCTTTACCGGGTATTACTCAAAGTGCTAAACCGGGTATTACTCGAAGTGCTTTACTGGGTATAAATCGTGGTGTTTACCGGGTATTACTCGACTCGAAGTGCTTTACCGGATATTACTCGACTCGAAGTGCTTTACCAGGTATTACTCGAAGTGCTTAATGGGGTACTACTCAAAGCTCTTAACCGGGTATAACTCGAAGTGCTTTACCGGGTATTAATCGAGGCTTTTACCGGGTATTACTCGATTCGAAGCGCTTTACCGTGTATTACTCGAAGCGCTTAACCGTGTATTACTAAAGTGCTTTACCGGGTATTACTCAAAGTGCTTTACCAGGTATTACTCGAAGTGCTTTACCAGGTATTACTCGAAGCGCTTTACCGGGTATTACTCAAAGTGTTTTACCGGGTATTAATCGAAGTGATTACGCTATGGCTATATCCGCTGTACCGTTAACTTCTAACCGTTTAACGGCCGTGACTATTAAGGAGTTGAAATTTGTTTTAATGTTTGCTAACTTAATGAGTATTTTTACAGTTTATACAATATAATTATCTGCAGATGTTAATAACTTGGTTACCACAAATTATCACGTGTCTTCTTAAAGCCAATAGTTGATTAAAACGCAACTCGGAAATAATTTGATTTTCACAGAAAGCTCAGTGCCGTCTTAATGGTGGTTGTGCTGTCAACATTAATTGTCATGCATTTTACACGCTGTGGAATGTCTCACTTAGCCAAATGCATTTTTGTATAATTATTGTGTCAGAGCGCATGTTTTAGTATTATTTTTTTTCTTTTATAAATATAATTTCAGTGACAGGTATTAGGAGGCCAATATCTTTTATTATTCTTTTATTAGTGGAAAACTTATAGTATACAGTAAGTAACAAATATCATATATTTAACGGGAAATAAGTGGTATGTTACATAATGTTCTCCATGTTGGGTCTTGTAGTGGTGATATAATACGTATATATTTAAAGTGTGTCTTGTGCCAAGCCCCAAAATTCTTATTTAGGTTAAAAAAATGAATGTTTCAATTTTGAAAATTAGTCATGTAAAATCTGTTTTAAAGAAGAAAATCGAATTTTCGATAAATGCAAATTGTGTATTGCTAAAACACAAACAGTTTAAATTTCAAAAACTTTTGATGGACATAAAAGTATGGCAACATTTTTAGTATTTATTTTATATAAGCATTTTAAACATATTTAGTAGATAAAATAAAAGAAAGGTTCATGCATCACTTAAATGGTGTACTGTAATTTGCACTAAAAATAATTTTTTTTTTGTGATATTTCCAAAATACATTTGTAATTCAAACCATTTTGAAAAAAAAAAATGAGCTAACAAAATCAAAAGAATGTTTGCTTAAATTGGTGTCTTGAATTTAATTGAATATTTTCGGATTACTCAAATAATCAAAGGCGTTATTTAGATTTAGTTGAGGCGGTTCTCCGCGGCCGTGTGATCTAATCCGCCACCTCAAGTTCACTTATAAGGAGAGAAATTATATAAGAATTATTTTCTTTCGTTTCAATCCTTTTACTATATATGTTACGGAATAAGCAGTACATAATTTATGAATAAATATGTTTGAACCAAGTTCACTTACCTCTCACTACTCAGGTTGTAGGTTCGAGTACCGCACGCTCCAAAAACTTTATGTGAGAAAGTTTGCCAGTAACTTGCGGAAGGACGGTGGTTCTACTTAGATTCAATCTGAGGTCTTCATCAACCAATAAAACTTGATATACCATATGTAACCTGAAATATGTTGAAAATGGCGTTAAACTCCATTAAAGCAAGAAACAAAAATTTAGCTGAAATGTCAACTCTTGTGATTTTCTTTACTTAAACCATTAGAGCTGTTATCTATTAAGGTCTCACTTACCAATTACCTCCTCCTAGTGACGGTAGATTATTGCGCTCTAGAAATTAGAGCTGTGTAAATCCGTTTGCCATTTTTTTTTACAAAAATACTTAAATTATTCGTATTTCTTTGTACATATGAAAACATATAGAGAATTTCATGAGTTCTGCCAAGTTTGGATGGCATTGAGTATTGTTGCATTTAACAGTTTAAAGCGATACACTGTCACAAATGGGCAGAAATGTCAAAAATAAAGGCGTGTCATCAAAACATCAAAATTGTGAAAAAGCAACCTGGTCAATCCCATGTTTTTCCCTGCATATTTGCACTAACAGAGGACAATCTATGGAAACAAGACAATTTCAATAAGTTAGGCGTTCCAGAAGTACATGTCTCTATATCTAGTACAGTGCAATATTTATTGGTCTATGAGACATTAAATACATTTCTTTAAAAACAAAACTGATCTTTTTAAGGATTTCTCGCGAACACAAGTTTCTATTTTTTTATATTTTATATACGATCCTATCCTTTGCTATTGTATATCTACTAATAATCAATTAATTTTCATATTTGTTTACACGTCTATAATTAAGGGAGAGGGGAAATAATATTAGCGGACAATACCGGCGTATTTAAGACGGCTAATTAAATAAGATTTTGTTCGTAAACAAGGTTAAGCCAAGTACATAAATATTTGCTGATGATTTGTTTTGGTTGTTCATGTCGGATCCATGTAGGCGACTGATCGTAACCACGTGTTTTATTGTCTAGTATTTCGCCTCATTTAAATCTAATTTCAATAATACATGGTAAAATGTTCATCCAAGACGGTGATTCCATAAGAATCGGAGCTCAACAATAATTATATTTGTGGGTAGGACTTGTTTCCATAAAACAATACTTCTTACAACGCGTCGCATGTATTGTTCCTGTACTTCCCTTATACGTGTTATTCCCCTAGTGTACAAGTCAGTGTTTGCTTGAACACAGTTCCTAAAACATTGCCGTCTAATCGTTATCTTTCAATGTTTTATTGTCAGTAAGGCCGTTTCCTGCTTTCATTGAGATAGGCTAATGTGGGATTTATCGACGCCAGACCCCCTGGGATTCGTTAGATTCATCTAGATGTTTAGATGTATTTAAATTTGAACTATTCTTTTAGTATAAAGTCAGGCTTCCAGTGCGTGCTTCGGTCTATTACACGATGACAATCTCCATATAAATGCTGGATTATTGAATCGAAACAAACAGTTATAGGAGTTGTCTATCGTTAGGAAGGTTCATAATGTTTTATAGTAGTCAATGCATTTAAAACACAGAGTCAGTATTACTTTCTGTATCATTTTAATTCAGTTTTTTGTGTTTTATAGAGAAGATTATAGAAATGCATTCCATGCATCATTTTTGTTGTAATCCAAACTCCTTGATAATGAACAAGATAACAAAAATACTACACTCAAATGTATAAGAACAATCTTACAATAGTATATATAACAAAAATGTACAAAATCGGTGTTAAGAAACTTATTACATATGAATTATTAGTTACCAAACCTATAAATCGAACTAGTAGACCATAAATACTTAATATCATATACAAAGACTAACGGAGATGGCAGATATGAGATATGTCCAAGAGAAATAGTAGTAATCAAAGTACTATTGTACCACAAACTATATTCTATCCCATTCTCTGATATCTCCTGAATAAGGTCTGTTTAGTGAAAAAAAACCAGCGAATTTCAAGTCCTGTCCCACAATTCATAGCATTCTAAAGATTAACAAACTAACGTCATTCGACTTCCGCTGAAGCAATTAACCAATCAGCGTGCTCTAATCCCACTGCTACAGACTGTCACAAGAGTACAGATATAGGCAATCCATGAAATAGTTGATATAAGGGAAATGTAGACATACTTATCAAATGGCGACAGGGGCTAACGCCATGAAACGATTGGTGAAAGCGGATGCACCAAACTCGCTCATTCCCCTGCCGCATCATAAAACGAGAAACGATGTAAATAAATGAAACCCGTCAGATTATGCACTGGAAAATTTTATCCAAGTCTCTGATATCTCCCGAATTAGGTCTACTCGCCCGCAATGAAAAATGCAGGGATGCATATGCCTGCTCCAACAAATCATAGTTATTTTACGCTAACCAAACTGCGACGCCATTCAATGTTCACTGAGGCAACTGACCAATCAACGTGCTTAAATTTCATTTCTATGTAACGGATCCCGTTCTACTGACTACGTGTGGATGGTGAAAACACAAATAAGCAATTTCATGTTTTAAGGTATATCTTATGTAACAAACCTTTACAGCGAGATTAAATACACTATTACGTACGAAAATGAATGCTTATAGCCTATTTATGCTCTAATGACTTGATACACAGTGTATTCGTTTAGAGATTTATTTGACCATCGTGAAATATACGTGCCTGTATAGCCAGACCGCGGCGTGGTCTAGTGGTAGAGCGTCCGCCTCGCATGCGAAAGGACGTGGTTTCAATCCCCGGCCGGGTCATACTAAAGACTTTAAAAATGGTACTAGAAGCTTCCTGGCTTGACGCTCAGCATTTAGAGGAGAGTTCTAGGTCTGGTCGGCCCGGTGTCAGTATAATGTGACTGGGTGGGGTATCATAACATGTGTCTGCGACATGATACTCCAGTGTAAAAGCTCAGAATACTGTCTCAAGTAGACACCGTCGCGATATGACTGAAAAATTGTTGAAAGCGACGCTAAACACCATATAACAACATAACAACTGTATAACCATCGAACGCTTAGAGCATAAAAACGACATGTTACCTAGAATCATGAAGGCTAATAGCCGCTTGGTGCTCTGAAGTCTGCATATAAAGTTAATCCGTTTAGACATACTTGACCATCATAGAGTAGCCGCATTCGCGTACTCTCACACGTATTGTTAAGGACGATACTGTTGCGTGCTTGGAGCCAATAAGTGTCTCGTGATTTTAATTATTTATGGAATAAACGGCTGAGAGTGTTTTACTGCAACAACTTTCAGGCAGAACTAACCAGCTCAAAGTCATTTATTTCAGCTTCGATTATCTATAGGGCAGGCTGTCTAGATAAATACATCAGTATCGTCGTCGTGGCAAACATCAATACTACATGTCCGTGTAAATCACACAAGCATCGGCTACTGTATCAGGAATGAAATATACTTCCAAACAGAAATAAACTTACTCAGCTAGATTGCTGCTGTTTGTATCTTATTTATGCAATGGTTTTGTGGTGGACTGATGTTTTGTACAAGCGTTCAATAGAAATTGATTTATGTAAATAAAGACTTACTCTCTTTTGTAAAAAAGTAAGTAAAGTGACAGCTTACTGTATCCGCTATGATATTAGTCTCTTAATTACATGAGCGTATAACAAAGGTATGTGTGGTTTGTTCTTTAGCATATTTTATAGCTCATACTCTGACGTTAGTGTTTAACTATAATATTTCAATACGGACCGGTACAAAAGAGTTTCACAAGTATTTGAAAAAAATGACGAATTTAATGAAAGCTCAAGACAGAGGTTGCGAGTTCGATCACCAATTCGAACCGATGCCTCTCAAAAAAACGCCCCGCAGTACTTGCTTTATCGGTAAACGGACTCTAGAGCGGTTCATATAAGCCCTTAGCTTTCTTCGCAATCGAACTAAATAGGAAAGTTGAGCAATTGACGCGTCTGTAAAAAGTAGGCCCTAACTGTATACCTTACGGCGATTTCCTTTGCCATAACATTTCTTAAACAAATATTAAAGTGAATTTGTGAAATGTTTAAGACATTGATTAAGACAGCAGAAAGTGGTTTCTGTAGAGACGCATAGAGTTCCATGCATTGCAAATAGTATCTGTCACCGTAATCGGAAATTTTGGTTCTTAACAATTCTGGAATGCTTCTTTCCTGGTTGTTTGTGGCATTTACATGTACTGCGAACAAATGCATTGCCATCGACACTAGAATTCTGAGACTTTATGTTTTGTGGTTGTCCTACATTACATGCATATAGCAAAGAATACTTAATTTTCATTAAGGCAGGAATACTGTGTAGATATTTTGTCAATACAGCCAGATTACTGTGTAGATACTTTGTCAATACAGCCAGATTACTGTGTAGATATTTTGTCAGTTCAGCCAGAACACTGTGTAGATATTTTGTCAATACTGCCAGAACACTGTGTAGATATTTTGTCAGTACAACCAGAATACCGTGTAGATATTTGGTCATTATAGCCAGAATACTGTTTAGATATTCTGTCAATATAGTCAGAATATTGTGTAGATATTTTGTCAGTACAACCAGAACACTGTGTAGATATTTTGGAAGTACTGCCAGAACGCTGTGTAGATATTTTGTCAGTACAACCAGAATACCGTGTAGATATTTGGTCATTATAGCCAGAATACTGTTTAGATATTCTGTCAATACAGTCAGAATATTGTGTAGATATTCTGTCAGTACAGCCAGATTACTGAGTTGATATTTTGTCAGTACAGCCAGAACACTGTGTAGATATTTTGCTGACCTGTTTGTAACACTTTGATCTTTATTACAAACACTTTCTGAAAAATCTATTTTTGCCAATTAAATGTATTTAAATAGCAATAATCTAGTAGTATGTATAATTATAACCAAAACAATGCAGTGGTGACTGAAAGTTGAAAAAAAAAATTATGATGTTTCATTTCCTCCAATGGTATAGGAGAATATAAACATAAAAATACATTTTTAAATGATAGAGTATATACAAGGTGACCATAGATCATATTATAAATACAGTATGAACATGACGATATAAAAATACACATATAAAATATAATCACAATTATGAAACTTAAATAAACATCAGTAAACATTTATCTAATTCCTTGTACTTTATAGTTACTTTAATGGTCAGCTACAACCATCTAATTTTTTATTGACACAAACATAATAAACTTATATTTTATTGTGATCATTTGTCAGTTTAACATTTTCATCCAACCAGAATTAAGCTTAATATAAAAATATATGCCCTGAACATCCCTATACTTTTTCTGCCAATCAGAGAGCTCGTCTCAATGGTGGCAGCTGACCTAATGAAATCTACAATGGAACTTTTTTCTGTCATGATCATCATCTGTGACGTATTAGAAAAAGGGATCCCTGATTTTTTACCATTTACATAAAACTTGCCCCAGAGCCATCTGGCGGTTTTCATATGACAGTTGGGGTTTATGAAGAAGATAACAAGCTTATTGCGACTTACTTCAGTTATATTGTCTGAAGAACCTAACATTTACAGCGTATAGTGCCACGTCTAACTATTGCCAAAAACACTCCTTGAAAATACCACATACCACCTGGATATTGAAAAAAACAACATGTTACATTCCACATAATTGTTATTAATTATGCTTTTTATTAAGACGTTTATGACGGTGATGGCCTCCATATGGACGGATCCTTCAGCATTTTGTTGTTATAAACTATCAGTAAACGCACCGTGTCCGTTCATCCTTCAACATTGCTCCTGGCAGACGACAATATAAACACGTGCCGGAAAATGGTGAACGCTGCCACTAAGATTCAGAAGACGTTTTTATAAATATTCGTATTCATGATATGAAACATATGATCTGTATTTGTTCTTAAATAATTACTCTGTAGGCATAGTACCACCATTGGAAAAAGGAAGTGCTTCCGTGGGATAGTCGCATAATGGCGGTTATAAATAATCTTCGTTTTTCCTTCTTTAAAAATGCATTTTTCTTATTATAAAGCTCATTTTTTTTTATTTAAACGGCATTATTGATGTATTTTGAACATTTTGACAGCATCGTCATGTTTAAATTGTGAAATAAGAAAAAAAATATAAATGCTTGGAAATTAGGGTATGAATACATGATTTCGGAAGTCTACTTTCACTTTGTCAACAGTGTACACACTGAGCAGAAAAAAAATCGCTTATGTGACACATGACCTCTACTCTTCTCATCATATTTTGATAGTGCAGAGGTTGACTAACAGTAAAATGTAAGTTTCACTTCTTTCATTTGGGTCTCTCTATGAATGACAATCCTTCAAACTTTTATTTTCTACTATAGAATAAAGAGCCAAAATCAATGATAGGTGTACACTTGTATGCACTATATACGCGTTGTTATACAACGTGTGTATGTTGGTGGCTCCATTTTGTTTTACCGTAAAAGAACAACTTAACGTCTCACTACACAGTTATGTCCCTTTTTTCCATGGTAACATGATTCTTACGCTTAAAAAAAGGCCAATGTAATTTGGTTTTGAAATATTTTCAAAATGGTTCATAGTGGTTTTAATTTCTTGTTGCAGATAAGTAGCGCAAATTTTGCATAGCATATACTACAATAATACACCTCTGGTGTAAAAAAGTGACTTTTATAGGCTTTGAACATATGCATGTATTTATGAGCATTTGAGGACTTTTTTTTCCAAAAAATCTCAGGGTGTTACTGCACCCACAGTTATTGTGAATTTTTATGTGGGTATACATTCCTGCTTTGAAAAAAATCTATGAGTAATTCTATTTTTTACCATGGATATCCTAGACCTTATTTTATTTAGAACATAGAACAAAATTAAACCATGTAGTGACACCTTAAAGATGCATCACCTATAACTTCATGTTCAGTAGATAATGGGCTCACAAAGATTGATTGATTGATTGATAGATTGATTGATTGATTGATTGATTGATTGATTGATTGATTGATTGATTGATTGATTGATTGATTGATTGATTGATTGAATATTTAGCGTCATTTTTATGCCATCGAAGGCTAACAGACGATCAGTTAACCTAACCACTGTTTCCTGTTATTAACCAGTACTCGAGCACACCCCGTCTCCGCAAGTAACTGATAACTTTCCCACTTGAATCTGTGGTGAGAGACGAATGATAATGAGACACAATGTCGTATATCAATCATCAGGGAGACTGTTGCCGGGCGGGAGATTCGAACACACGACCCGTGGATTGATAGTCAGACGCGTAACCGACTAAGCTAATAGGGCCCGGCTCACAAAGAGGCACGTCTTATTCAATGATAATGGTTGATTCCTTTTTTTTTTGTAGTTTATTTCATTTATGAGAAATTATTTTAGCTTTAACCCAATTCTAGCCAATAAGTGACTTTATCGTGGGTCGCGATTTAGCATTTGGCCAACAAAATTAAATAATTTTACACTACGGAGACAAAATACACTATAAGTTATTGAACAGAATTTCCATAATTTACGGTGATTGATATAAATGTGTAGTTTTACTGGTAAGATCGAGGGGAAAATATCGGCGATATAGGGGAGGCGTCTTTTAAAACAATTTATATTTTTCAGTAATGAAACAAATATTATAAACAAATCTTAATATAAGTAAATTTTAAAAAAAAAAGAATATCATATAAATTATATTTGTGCAGTTAAAGAAAAACTGCCATTATGCTGGTACAATTGTCGCGATCAGTTTTGGGACGTTAGTCAATTTGAATCTAATGCAGTGTTTAGAACAATATTTTAATGAAGAAGGCGTAATGAAGTCAAAGTGCTTTTTAAAAAAAAATATCGTATTCAAATATGAGTAATTTGATTTTTACCCAGCTTTCCCGCTTAGGCCCGTAGCATATTAATGAGATATGGAATGCTGCGATATTGTCGAAAACGACGCTTTCAACAAAATAGCACTAATATAAATACGTGCATGTATAACATCCAAACTGTGTTATCTTACAGCAGCTGTGCACGATGGCATAACTCAGGACTAGGTGACGTTTATATGTCTTGTTTATATTTATTTACTTATTTCATTTCTGCGAGGTAATATCAGAGATAAGGCACTCACAATTAAGTGCTTTTATACTACGCTCAATGATAGCACTTTCTCTCACCAACAGTCATTGCATGTTAAAAGATTCCTTGAATATTTAAACTATCTCGTTTCTAAGGAAAAGTATACCATAAAATATAACAATATAACCTTAAACTATTTTTGCTTTTTGTTTTCAATAACTGTCATGGTTACACACATGTGGAGCGCGTGATACATTGTTTGTTTAAACTTATTTATTATACATCGATTGTGTAAAAAGTTCTTATAACTTAGACAAATCACGCTTGAAGTCTCTTACTGGGTAGAACCAGTACTAAGCATATGCGCCTAAAGTGTCTTACTCAAGGACACCACACATAGCTGTGGCGGTGGATCGAACCCAAGATCCCAGATCCTGGGCTCGATACTCAAACAATGTGGTAAAGCACCGAACACATGGCCGGAGGATCTTGGTTGGTTGCAATCCTCCACCACAGCACGACAAGGTACTCAAAATCAAAATGTTATGTTTAATAAATATCTAACACACTGAGAGATAGAGAAGAAAGTGGTAGCAAGTGTAATAATACAGATAAGAAGATGTATGGAAGGGAGGGGGAGAAGCGTTAACACTCTCCATAGAATGAATGGAGGGGGGGGGGGGGGGCGCTTAACACTCTCCAAAGACTGAACGGAGGGGGAGAAGCGCTAACACCCTCCATATAATGAACGGAGGGGGAGAAGCGTTAACACTCTCCATAGACTGAACGGAGGGGGGAAGCTTTAACACTCTCCATAGACTGAACGGAGGGGGGAAGCGTTAACACTTTACATATATTAAACGGAGGGGGGAAGCGTTAACACTCTCCATAGACTGAATGGAAGGTGGGAATCGAGGGGGGGGGGGCGCTAACACTCTCCATAGACTGAACGGAGGGGGGGAGGGGGTGGAGCGTAAACACTCTCCATAGACTGAACGGAGGGGGGAAGCGTTAACACTCTCCATAGACTGAACGGAGGGGGATGCGTTAACTCTCTCCATATACTGAACGGAGGGGGGAAGCGTTAACACTCTCCATAGACTGAACGGAGAGGGGAAGCGTTAATACTCTCCATAGATTAAACAGAGGCGGGAAGCGTTAACACTCTCCATATACTGAACGGAGGGGGGAGCTTTAACACTCTCCATAGACTCAACGGAGGGGGGAAGCGTTTACACTTTACATATACAAAACTGAGTGGGGAAGCCTTAACACTCTCCATAGACTAAAAGGCAGGGGGAAATCGTTAACACTTTCCATAGACTGAACGGAGGGGGAAGCGTTAACACTCTCCATATACTGAACGGAGGGGGGATGCGTTAACACTCTCCATAGACTGAACGGAGGGGGGAAGCCTTAACACTCTCCATATACTGGACGGAGGGGGGATGCGTTAACACTCTCCATAGACTGAACGGAGGGGGGAAGCGTTAAAACTCTCCATATACTGAACGGAGGGGGGATGCGTTAACACTCTTCATAGACTGAACGGAGGGGGAAAGCGTTAACACTCTCCATATACTGAACGGAAGAGGGATGCGTTAACACTCTCCATAGATTGAACGGAGGGGGGAAGCGTTACCACTCTCCATATACTGAACGGAGGGGGTAAGCGTTAACACTCTCCATAGACTGAACGGAGGGGGGAAGCGTTAACACTCTCTATATACTAAACGGAGTGGGCAGGCGTTAACACTTATCATATACTGAACGGAGGGGGTGGGGGGGGGGGGGCGTTAACACTCTCCATATACTGAACGAAGGGTGAGAAGCGTTAACACTCTCCATAGACTGAACGGAGAGGGGAAGCGTTAATACTCTCCATAGATTAAACAGAGGCGGGAAGCGTTAACACTCTCCATATACTGAACGGAGGGGGGAGCTTTAACACTCTCCATAGACTCAACGGAGGGGGGAAGCGTTTACACTTTACATATACAAAACTGAGTGGGGAAGCCTTAACACTCTCCATAGACTAAAAGGCAGGGGGAAATCGTTAACACTTTCCATAGACTGAACGGAGGGGGAAGCGTTAACACTCTCCATATACTGAACGGAGAGGGGAAGCGTTAACACTCTCCATAGACTGAACGGAGAGGGAAGCGTTAACACTTTCCATAGAATGAACGGATTAGGCCTGAGTAATGTAAAACAAGTTGTTTTACGCCATTACACGATACAGAAACCAAATTTGAAGTCTGTATATGTATATTAATATTCTCATTTTTTTATTACATGCATGTTGTCTTTGAGATTGAAACTTTGAAAATTAATATATGGAAAAATGAAGAATGTAATAGGCCAAAAAAGCAATCCAGTTTTAAATACCCTGCCATGAGAGTTACATTCTTCCCAATTCCAGCACGGCGTTAGTCAATTCAAACGTGACATTTGTTTTAAATCTTAATAATGAATTAGATTAAACTGGGCAATAATCCATTAAATGATGGAGTTTAAATAGCAGGCAAAGAATTAAAATCCTAATTATTTGAATTCAAAGCAAAGCCAATTAAGACGAAAACTAATTGCACGGCATTTGAAAAAGACGATCATTATACGGGGGTTTACCACAAAATATTTAAATATTCACAAGTCTGAGACAAAACAGTGTGATGTATTTTTATTGTTTATTTATATTGCCTTTGGACCAGTCTGATCCATGAGGCTTAACATATTCAATACAATACACGTGACAACACATTTACTATACATAACGACAATTTATTGCATATGATAATTATTTAACAAGTATACCAAAGCCCACATGGGCTTATGTTTGCATAAACATTTCAACAATTTTAAATATTAGAGGAACTGAACTTAGCATTAATACAAACACATCAGTACGTTTATTGATATATTGATATACCCGAGAGAAGGGATATTTAATTATTTTGATACATTTCTTCGTGTGTTTTTTTCTCTAAAGATTTAAAAACGTAAACACTTCAATTAAATAGTTGTAACATTTTAACTTTTAACGAATTGAATAAATTTAAGCATACTTGGTAGGTTTATATACTAATTCGATATATATATATTTCGTAATTCATTATACAATGGACATAATACAAAATGATATTCATCCTCTAATATATTGCAAATTCTACATCGTCTGTTATCAAAATCATTTTTATTACATGACATACAAACTATTTAAACTTCAAATCTATGTGATGACACTCTTAATTTTGACAGATGTATCATAACACCTTAACGTCCCTATACACGAAAATCTGTTCGGTCATTACCCATACCAAAGTATTACTTTATATATTCGGAACGTCCAGCATAACACGCACTCGTCTAGTAGTTTGCTTTATTTCATACCGGTGTGGAACCTCATAAATATGCCGCCTGTTATACTTTACACCTGTGTGAGACCAAATGAACATCATGTCGTCTATTCTATTTCGTACCTGTATAAGATCGCACGAATATTATATAACGTTTATGCTACTTTATAAGTGTGTGGAATCATAATCATAGATATGATTTCGTCATTTCTACCTGATATCGGTGTGAGACCACATAAACATTGTCGTCTAATGTATTTCATACTTCTGTCAGATCACATAAATATAATGTTGTTTATTATACTTCATATCGGTGCGAGACTACATAATTATTATGTTGTCTACTATAATTCATATCGGTGCGAGACCACATAAAGTTTATGTCATCTATTTTACTAATACATGTGTGAGACCGCGTAAACATAATGTTGTCGATTCTACTTCATATCGGTGTGAGACCACATACATATAATATTGTCTACTCTACTTTATACCGGCGTGAGACCACATAAACAAAATGTTGTCTATTCTACTGATACATGTGTGAGGCCACATTAACATAATGTTGTCTATTGTACTTTGTACCGGCGTGAGACCACATATAAATAACATTGTCTGCTTTACTTTATATCAGCGTGAAACCACATAAACGTACTGTTGTCTATTGTTCTTTATACCGGCGTGAGTCCACATAAACATAATGACGTCAACCTTATTTCATACCGGCGTGAGTCCACATAAACATACTGTTGTCTACTCTTCTTTATACCGGCGTGAGTCCACATAAACATAATGTTATCTACTCTAATATTTACCGGCCTGAGTCCACATAAACATACTGTTGTCTACTCTACTTTATACCGGCGTGAGTCCACATAAACATACTGTTGTCTACTCTAATTTATACCGGCGTGAGTCTACATAAACATAATGTTATCTACTTACTTTATACTGGCGTGAGTCCACATAAACAAACTGTTGTCTACTGTACTTTATACCGGCGTGAGTCCACATAAACATAATTACGTCAACCTTATTTTATACCGGCGTGAGTCCACATTAACATAATGTTGTCTACTCTACTTTATACCGGCGTGATGCCACATAAAGATACTGTTGTCTTCTTTACTTTATACCGGCGTGAGTCCACATAAACATAGTGTTGTCTACTGTACTATATAATGGCGCGAAATCACATGAACATACTGTTGTCTACTGTACTTTTTACCGGCGCGAGACCATATACACATACTGTTGTCTACTTTAATTTTTACCGACGCGTGACCACATAAACATACTGTTGTCTACTCTACTTTATACCGGCGTGATGCCACATAAAGATACTGTTGTCTTCTTTACTTTATACCGGCGTGAGTCCACATAAACATAGTGTTGTCTACTGTACTTTATAATGGCGCGAAATCACATTAACATACTGTTGTCTACTGTACTTTTTACCGACGCGAGACCATATACACATACTGTTGTTTACTTTACTTTATACCGACGCGAGACCACATAAACATACTGTTGTCTACTGAACTTTATATCGGCGCGAGACCACATACACAAACTGTTGTCTACTGTACTTTATACCAGCGCGAGACCACATACACATACTGTTGTCATACTGTTGTCTACTGTACTTTAAACCGGCGCAAGACCACATACACATACTGTTGTCTACTGTACTTTAAACCGGCGCGAGACCGCATAAACATAATGCTGTCTGCTCTACTTTATACATATGTGGGACCGCGTACATATAATGTCGTCTATTCTACTATATACTGGTGTGAGACCACATAAATATAATACTTGACTCGAGTAGAATGATGCTCCGTAACGCTAAGCTATTCATGGATACTACTGATTTGCATTCAATTTGGCGAGCCGAATTTCCAGGACTAATATCGAATTCTCCAACGTAACGTGGTTACAGCTATCAAATAATTTGTCACTTGTCGAGTGTAAAAAATCGGTTTCTTATTTAGACGTGTTTTATTCAGGTTTCACGACCTTTGAGAGCGGGCGGATGTATATTGCTATTGATGTATGAGGTAGAAGTATTTTCAACACAAATTCATAAAGATGAGAGCTTCTATGAAACCGTTTTTAATATACATGACAGTTACATTTTCATTGGTTAGATCGAATGACGACCGAACCTTATATAACAGCCAGTTAAGAAATTGACCTTCGGCGCTGCCATATTGAAACGTCACGATCACGTGTTAAAACACGGCATTCGCCACATGGAGATCGCCATTGTTTTTTTCTAAACAGTGCATCATGGGAATGTACAAACCGCTATTGATATTAAACCCGGTCATGTTCCGGCTGTAAAAAGTAAAATTCAATGGCGGTGTGTGTGTGTGTTCACTATGAATTGTTCTTTGCATATTTAATTAGGAAAGAAAATGGAAATGGAATTTTATAAAATTCCTTGCTTAATTGAGGTCTTGAAACTTTCCTTTTTTAACTATTTATCGCCGTTTCTGACAGATTCCTATCGAGTTTTTGTTAATAATTTTCAAATAACGATTTATTTACTCATTTATTATTATATGCTGAACCCAAAACAATAGAATTTATAACAAAATTAAACAGCTACAGTTGTTTATTTAACTCGATACAATAGAAATGTAAAGATTGTTAACCGGTGTCGTCAGAATCAGATATATCCCCGAACATGCACAACTTTTGGTAAAACAGTAATTTGTTTAACTGTTGTTTTTTAAAAATAATATATCCACAAATTAATTTGAAATATGTATACGAATCATTTTAAAATATAATATGATCACATTAGTAAATTGTATAGAATATTGCAGTAAGTATGTTAGACATTATAGATCTATAAGGTAAGTTTCCTTTTAAATATGCAAATGGAAATACATAATGATTGAGATCAGTACATTTTAACGTCAAATTTACTAACAGGCATACCGCATTTGCCTTTTTCCCTGCGGCAGGGAATTCGCTGTGTCGGCCAGAATCTTGTCGGTATTTGGTATCACCCGTGTATTTAGTACCCTGTACAAGGATTGATTCACTTTAATTGCCACATCTTTTTTAAGACATAACCATTGGATGCTTTTTAAAAGTAGCCAACTTGTTTGTTTTTTTAAATCATCGATACGGACACAAAATCTAAATTGTTTTGATGGGGCAAGGGCTTATATAGACGGGTAGGAAACTTGCATCTCCTGACTAAATGTTGATTAAATAGCACACGAAGGATTAGTTATTTGGCAAATTAATCATTCCGAATCCACAGGCAACTGCTTTCTTGTACGCATACTGTATGTTGTTTGTAATCTTGATATTTGAAAATATTTGATCACGAAAACTGATCTTGAATTAACGATATGGAGGTTTTAAGTAATATTTCTCGTTTGCTCTTATTTTAGCTGCAGTATGCACATTTTATATTCAGAAGTACTTCAACAATTTTAAACATAACTTTCTGGGAATGACATTGCTTTGATGAGAATTTCATTCTGCAAAGTAAGAATTTTGATTTTTGTCCCTTAAATGAATGGATATTAAGATATATTGCAAGATTTTGCGTAAATTCGCGGGCGTTCACAAAATATCAATAAGTTGCCATTCCTTCTCTATATAATTCCTTTATTATAGCGATTAGACAATATTAACTAAAAACAAACGTTTGGTTTGAAGAAACAATTGCTGTTAATGAGGGTTTAACCGGAACACTAAGCCTGTAGTACGGACATAGCTCTCCCGATTAGGTCCGTTAAAAGCATTGCTGGGAAAGCCACATTTGAGCACGTTGATTGGTCAGTTGCTGCAACTGAAATTTTGAATGATGTCACAGGCATAGAATCCCTCCTTTTTCATTTGGGGTTAACGGCTCTGATTCGGCAGATGCCAGGTGCTGGGAAAGACGAGAAAACACTTGATGTCTTGGATAGCGTATTTGGATGCATAATAATAATAATAATAATGATAATAATAATAATAATAATAAATAATAATAATAATAATAATAATAATAGTAATAATAATAATAATAATATTAATAATAATAATAATAATAATAATAAATAATAATAATAATAGTAATAATAATAATAATAATATTAATAATAATAATAATAATAATAATAAATAATAATAATAATAATAGTAATAATAATAATAATAATAATGATAATAATAATAATAATAATACTTATAATAATAATAATAATAATAATAGTAATAGTAGTAATGTCTTTATTTAGAGAGAGTAAACTAATTAAGTGTTATATACAATATAAGATTTTCAATGAAGCCTTCTGAATAACACAATTAAAATAAATAATATCAGGATAACAGTGTTTTTTTACATAAAACGATATTTGGAGCAGATACCTGCTAAAATCAATACAATGTTAACAATGACAATGTGCAATATTTTATTTTCATGTGAAAGATGTTTCAGTTAAAATATCAGAAATTCTTTGTACACATATTTAAAAGTAGCTAAGTTATTCAGTTTTCTGATGCATCTTTAAGGTCGGCAACGAATAGGATATCCATGCACTTACGAGTATATACAATTATTGTATACCTGTAAGTGTATAGCCAATCACCTACTCCAGATGTTATCACGTGACCGTACAATATGTAGAAGATTATTGGATCCAATAACTTTTATATTGCACAGTTCAAAATTCAAGATGGCGACTAAATAAAAGGAAATAAATTTAGAAGAAATTCCAACGATAAAAACAAACTACCGACAAAATGTTCGGCATGACGATGACGTTGAAAAAAATCCAAATATCTCCTCTACAATCGAATGCCGTTATGAACACATTGTTTATCTATTTAAAAGAATCTTGATTTTCTTAATTTTTTTGATAAATTTCTTTCAGATTGACGTATAGAATAAAAAGGTCATTTTGCAGTGTTTTGTACAACACGGGAATATAGTGTACTCGTAGCACATTTAGCACATTCTTGAATAGTATTTATTAATAGTACACATGTTTAATTTAAACTTATTTACTTTATTTCGATTGTGGAACAAGCTCAAATCACTCCCGAAGTCATTCTGGATAGAACCAGTTAGCCTATGCGGATAAAGGGTCATGCTCAAGGACACCACACATAGCCGAGGCGGAGGACCGAACCCAAGACTCTCATATCCTGGATTCAGTCCGTCAGTACGCGGAAATTTGCAGAATTGATATTAAAACCGAGTTATCATTTCATACTCACCAACATCTTGTATTCCAGTTCTGATTTGTTTCAGGGAAGTATTGTTAAACATATATTAGACACTGGTTAGGTATAATAATAACATACTGTGTCAGGTGTGTTTAATATAAATCAGTTATAACCGATGTTATACCGTAAACAAGTTTC
The DNA here is from genome assembly GCA_029582155.1 of Panopea generosa. Lineage (NCBI taxonomy): Eukaryota > Metazoa > Mollusca > Bivalvia > Adapedonta > Hiatellidae > Panopea > Panopea generosa. The sequence goes on along the minus strand of CM055907.1, from coordinate 11,489,627 downwards.
TGAAACACGGGCTATAATGTACTGCCAATCCGACAGTCGTCAATGTGTAACAATTATCATCGTCGTTAATATTTGTCTTCTACTACGTTCCAAATTATTACAATGACTGCTATACCATTCATATATAATTTTAATTACTACTTCCCTGTTATATTTGTTTTCAATTACTACTACTCGATTCATAAATATTTTCACTGCTTCATTCTTTTTTTTTTTCAATTGCTTTAATACTTCATTCATGAATTATTTCAATAACTACTACTTCTTTTATAAATTATTTAAAATATTGCTATACCATTCATACATAATTTCAATTACTACTACCCCCATTCATTGGTTAGTTTAATACTACATTTGTAAATTATTGCAAATACTGCTATACAATTCATTAATATTTCAATTACTACTATATCAAAAACTTTCGTTTTTGTTTTCAATTGCTACAACAACATTGTTTACGTTGTTTTAATATTATCGCAACTCTCTGTTTATAAAAATCACTTGTTTTAAATTAGTTTCACGTGCCAATACCTTTTTGCCGGATAATTTTGACATGCTTATTTAATAAACAAAGTTTGTTCACAATTACTTAGCGGCTCTGAAATACTATTTGGCGGTAATAAGGCACGTCCTCTGTGTTAACGTATCACGTGAGTTGTGTTACCATGTTACAGTTGTCACCTTGGAGATGTGCAAATTTAAGTTATTAGATTTCCACTAGCAATTTGCGACCATTTGAAAGTTCATTTAGGTAATCGTCATGAATGACTTAGCATTTTAGGCAAAAGGCTAACTGCACAAACGGGTGTAATACTGCAACTTGTGTGTTTTTGCGTATTTATTCAGTTTTGATGTGGGCTTGCCAAGAAGATTGTTATTGTTCGTCTTACTTTTAAAAAAAATATATTATCCGATGATACCGTGCATAGACGAATTGAAGGCATTCCTATGGGTACTACTTGTAGCAGACTTGTTTTTATATTAGTACGAGAGAGGTTTAGTGCTAATCCTTTCGCCTAATACACAGACTGGCGTCATTATTTCTTTCAACCTCTAATAACTGTTTTCTGTGTCATCAACATTTTCATAAGTTAACTTAAATACTTAAATACTTAATTTAATTTTTGTTGCTAGCTTAGTGTACTTTATAAAATGCAAATGAAACCAAATGCAGTCTCCCATGAGCCAGTCATCACATTCATTAATCTTTGCGCGCACAAAATGACCTATTATGTGTCGACGTGCCGTAAAACACCATTTATTCATAAGCTAGTGTCTTATATCATGACCACATGGATGTTTTTTTTATTAAAGTTGTTAAGTATTTAAAAACATACTAAAATATGTTGGTGAAACTGGCATTGTTTACATCAAGGACTTGCATATTTCTATATCATTCCTTGTTTACATGGATACTTAAAAATTCGCTAAATATTGACTGGTTATTAATTTATTATATAATCAATTCAATGAAACCATGTAAATGAACCAGTCTTATGTTTAAGATTTTTAAAAGTTAAAGTATAAACTTAAATGTGTTGATTGAACAGAAGCCAGGATACCTGGACGACGTACTTAAATATCGGTGATATATTATTGTTAACCAAATTGTAGTAACTATTAAGTCTTAGTGAACAAACACTAAACAAATAACATTTCTTATTTTGGGGCGGCTTCATTATGACGTAATAATTGTTTTATAAATACAAAACATGTCTGACACATGAGGGAGTATTTATATTTCGATGTTCTTAGCTTTACTAGGTTTATTTAAAGTCAACGTTTCCGATTTAATAGAGAATATGCCTGTTCGTAGATTTTTATAAAACATAATTTCATTACTAATTTAGAAACACTCTTAAACAGGGCTACAATTATCGTTATGTCTAAACTCTATGACCTCTCATTTGTAAAAAAAAAATGCAAATAGATACAGCACCAATTTCAAAACACTTTTTGGACAAGTATTATATTTTTCTTAACCTTCATGGTGATGTGATATTGAATGTCAAGGCGGTGTATCCAGATGGCATTTCTTCTGTATGGGTATACAGTATGTTGATAATGGTTACACTGTAGTGTCCATGTGTAGCGCGTGGTCCAGTGGTAGAGCACCGAACCGCTGATCGGAGGATCCTCTTCCACAGTGTGGTGTCCTTGAGCAAGACACTTTTCCACATATGCTTAGTACTGGTTCTAACCAGGAAGACTTCGAGCATGACTTGCTTAACTTGTTTCGCAATCGAAGTAAAATAAATAAGTTTAAACCAGTGGCTGTGTCATTTGAATCAAGTGTTTTTATTAGTATAAGTCTCCTATTTTGGCATACATTATTTCTTTGTTAAGAGAAAACTTCCAATTAATTGAAATTTCATAAGATTGCATTTTGAAAATGCTTCAAAGTGTAAATTGAAGTTATTGAGTGTTTAGTATTTCGATAATGAACATTAAACATATTCTAACCTTAACTTTCTAACCTTCATACAATGAAGAGCTACGCACGTAAATATCAAAAGATGAAAAACGAATTTTTCAAACTGACGTCAAATTGCTGTTCCAAATTCGTATGTTTTTGTCATATTCATCCTTATAATAGCATACTTCTTTTAACATGCGCTCATAATACGGTTAAATACATAATATAGAACTTGGTTAGACACATTAAATATAGCATTTGTAAAGGCCATACTTTTATGTACATGCAATTTATTGTTTGTGAATGACGATGTCAAATAGTTTTGTGACTTTTCAATTAAAAAAAAAAATTATCATTATGAATAGAAGGCCATTATTTTATAGCAATTTTAGCATTTTCTCGAAAACAATCAGTGATGCTTCTATCAGAGCGTGTGTATGTTAGTCGTATATATCAATAGATAATAACGGTAAAACAAAAAAGTGAGTATAAAGTGTATGGTGTTTTGCTGTATTTAGTGTCATATTTATGCAGTTAAATGTCAGATTGTGTAATATTGGAGTGAATTAGAAATGATGATTTTATCTCCCCTTAAATACGGATGGTTAAAATAGTTGGCATACAGCAAGAAGGTGAAGGAGGGAAGCCAATAGTATAGGACATTTTAAACTTGTTTATCATTTTTGTACTTTTATATTGCTCGATGGGACCATGACTGATTTATCAATTCAGGGATTGTGAGTATGATTCCCCATCCGGTCACAATATTCGTGATAATTGATATACGACTTTGCATCAATTCGTCTCTCCATACTGATTTAAATGGGAAATGTAGAAGTTACATGTGGATATTGGTGGGATTAAGCTCTGGTTAATCTTCCAGTATCTCAGAGCAAAGAGTGGTTAGGATAACCGATGCTCTCGATGGTATAAAATGACGCTAAACATTCAAACAAACAAACAAATGTTATTAGAACTGATACGTTGGCTATTAGATAAAACTTTCTGAAAAAAAAAACCTGCAGTTTTCACTGTTCCCAGGCGTTAGGTTTATACTGCATTCTTTTCGGTCTGTATGACTTTTGTGTTGGTAAGGCCGCAAAAATCACTTATTAATCATTTTAAGACTATAGATCTTTATATCCTTAAGTCTATAAGTCAGTGATAACGCATTCATATTTAACCAGTGGCGGCTGTGTTAGAAGTTAGAAATCATATCACAATGCTATAATTGAAGGTTTCGTTTCACTAACAGTCCGATTATTTGCATAAAGATACCATAGTTTATAGATATATTTACATTTCTGTCTGGTCCATATTATTGTTAAACTCACACCCTGTGACGTTTTGATGCAAAATGTCTCGAGCAAAACGTGAATTGAAATGAATGTGAAACTAACAGAATATGCCTGTGTGTGATCATTCCAGTTAGATCAAACAGTTGTAGTGAATATAAATGGATCAGACGCTTTGTAGTCATATTCACCATGGATGCTTGTATATCATCTTTCATTCAAAGACGAACATATAGTCTACTTATTATTCCGATTTTCTCCCAACTCCCACGTAGCTCTGACGTCATAGATCTGCAATTTTTATTGTCAAGACGGATGGTAGGTTAAAAGGAAACGCTAAGGTAGAATAGCTCAGTACAGAACATCTTATCGATTATTTTTATAAATCTTTCTTGTTCGTGGCATTATCTTCCTTATCTGTTGTATTAGCAGACGTCTACCTGCACGATGCTAACCCAGGAAAAGATAAACTGCTGGCAGACGTTGTTCTACCAATAAAATAAAAGGAGTTCATCGTGGAATGTAAGATTAATTTTCTTGGCAATTTCCTTTTTTTCTGGCGTATTAATACATTAATGATAGTTGAGTATAGAACCCACTGTCATGTATAGATAGATATATAGAGAAATGCACTTCTTGAACACTGGACACATTACTGATGGTTTTAACAGTACATTGTTTCCACAGATAATCATCTGTTGGTGCAATTATGCAGAAAAATCATTGTGTTTACCAGACTGCTTTGTCACAAGTTTGATGATTTAATGACACCCTTTCATTTTTGACAATTGTGGTGTATCACTGCGCATCTTTAAACTGTTATAGCTTCATCAAACAATATCTAAACTTTGCAGAAATCATGACAATGTTCAAATGTTCTCATATGTTCACAGAAATATGACAATTTTATTCATTTTCTACATCAATAAATTCAAATTGATTCACAAAGTTCTAATTTCTTTGGCGTAAGAATTTTGCAACCGTCATATAAATGAGGTATTCTTAAGTGAGAACTTAAAGTGAAACAAAGCAAATATGGAGAAGCTTTAGATGTATTACTTTTCACATTGTATTCTCGTTATACCAAACATTAAATCATGGGTATAATAATACCGCTTTTTAGGATCATTAAATCTGCATACCCCCAATCAAGCGGCTAGTCTTGCACGGACACGTCAGTTATGTATACAGACTTCATTGACCATGTGTGGAAGAAAGGTGACCACGTGTAATTACTGCGTATTTATGGCTGACAGATGCATGTTTGCTTCTAATTTCATGAGCAAGATATAGATATCGCTGTTATAACCGATAATCGATAAAAATGTATAATATCGATATCGTTGGCGGTTTTACATCCGAACCTCTACTGATTGTGCGATACCTGACTGCCAGTTGTTCATTTGTCGATGGCGGGTTTTTTTTAAAACTTATTTGTTTTACTTTAATTGATAAACGAGTTCTTACAAATCGCACTTGATGTCTTCCTTGGTAGAATCGATGCTAAGCATAGGCGGATAAAGTGTTATTGCTCAAGGACACCACATAGCCGTGGCAAAGGATGGAACCTAAATTGTGTGGCAGGCAAGGAATCACCTGCGTTTTCAATATATCTGATTTGGGAGATATCAGGTTCCACGTATAGACTAAGAAACTGATATATGGATATTTGACCTAGATTGATAGGTAAAGACTTAATTGTTGCCATCGACATATAGATAGTTGTTGACAGATTCACAACAACGGTCTCGTTTTTATCGATCTTATGATGTAATTTGGTTTATTCTATACATGTAAGTGTATAGCCAATCACTTACCCCAGATGTTACCACGTGACCGTACAATATGTAGAAGTTCATTGGATTCAATAACTTTTATAATTTATAGTTCAAAATTCAAGATGGCGACTGAAAAAAAAGGAAATAAATTTAGTAGAAATTTCAACGATAAAAACAAACAACAGACAAAATGTTCCGTATGACGATGACATATCTGTCACTGCAACTTCCTTCCTCTGTCGCTTTGAACTCACGGTTTATTTACCGTTGATTTTTCTTAACTTTTGATAAATTTCTTTTAGAATTATGTATTAAAAAAAAAGATTATTTTACAGTGTTTTGTACAATATAGGAATATTTTGTACGAGTATGTATTGTGGTGAAAACCATATTTGACGAGACGCCGTATTGTGCAAAATAACCTTATGATATAAACAACGGTTGGGTAATTTGTCAAACTTTATATATTCTTACTATCATTGCAATATTGCCTTATTTTAACTCTTAAACTATGTAATTCATTGAACTATACATACTTTATCACAACAGTTTCTCAAACATATGAATTCAACATGGTGTTTAGTGCATCAGGTGATCGGTTTAGTTTTACCATGCCTCTTGTTTTCAATTTCAAAGCAAGATAAATAATTTAAGAAATACAATATCTTTGTCGATATTATACGGTCCAAGAATTCTTATGCATCAGTTCAATATTGGATATCTGTGCTGTGACTTGCTATTGCAAATACGATGCATTAATGCATTAAAACAAAACAAACAAAAAATTCAAATACGTTTGACAGATTATCTTTATTTTATGCTTCCAAATATTGTACCGAGTCGATATGTGTGTCGTGTAGACAATTTCAAGATAAAGTCCTGGTTAAGGTAAATAAAAATGTATAACTATGTAGAATGATTGGGAATATTCGAGAAATCGCCAGTTGATATGCACTGAATAGCAATAAGATAAATACGCGTGCTAAAATTAATTTCAGGATGTCTCGGCAGAGGCGACCCTTGTTACCGATGTCACGGTTGTCACGCGGGAGACCTCGAGATCTACCGTTAAATTAATTGATATTCCGAGTGGTTAATTGATTGATTTACAGGAGTTCTTGTTCTGGCTCCGATTCGGGATGCTCAACACCGAATTCGCAGTGTTGTAGAGAGAACAATGCTATCGTACAATAATTTGAATATTTTGCCAATGATTACGCTATGGCAACCCACGGAATATTCGTATTTTAAAGCGTTCGTGAGAGACCAATTTACGCGGTTTGTCAATAAGTTCCTTATCACGTATCACTGAAAAGCACAGAACGTGTCCAAGGAAAAAAATGCAGGGTCAGTTTTGATTAAAGTCTGTTGGTTAAAGGTGATACAATACGCAGAAATATTAGTTTTATATTATTAATCTTACTTCGATTGTGAAACAAGTTCTTACAACTTAGACAAATCATGCACGATGTTTTCCTCAGTAGAAACAGTACTAAGTATATGCGGGAAAGGTGTCTTGCTCAGGGACACCACACATAAAAGGCTATGTTTGGTCCTTCTCTTGACTGACTGCTTAAGACAGGTTTTACTGTATTTAAACATTAAAAAGCAAAGTCTTCATTGTTTAACATGGACAAAACAATATTGTCGTACAAATTAAAGTATGTCTTTACCGAAGCAGGTGTTTTGAGACCTACTTTACAAGTAGCAAGAACAAATAAGAACTTTCGACTCAATCAGGTATACCTGGTGCTTGTTAGCGGATTTATATACACAAGGTCATGACCTTGATCAAGTGAAAGAATATGCATTCCGCAGATACGCGCGGATGTAAACATGTGATCTCTGTTACAGCTGGGAACCTTGGCAACTAAACTAACGTTCTCTGCACGATGCGAATGTTTCGTACACAGAGGTGAATATAAGAAAAATGCGTCTGTTTTAGAATAAGCGTACACTGTAGGAAGCTGCTACTATAGAATGGTTTAATTTAGCAATTTGACTTGTTTTTTGTTTGTTTTTGGATACCGTGAACATAAATAAATGTAAACAAAGAAAATCTACACAAAATGAGAACCACAAAAAAACACATAAACATAAACAATTGTAAAAGAGTAACAACAAAACAACAAAAGTAAAAGAAAAGTATTTGTTAATTATAAAAAGGGCCAGCCTCATTGGGCTTATGGGACACTTTTGTGCTGTTCACAGTTACTTCCCGAAAGCTATTATTGCCAGACGTCAGGCTGTAAGACATTCGGTACCCCTCAATTTAACTAGCCAACCGGCCGCATCAGAAAAAAACAACAAGTAATCTCACTGGAATCTGAACCTTCGACCTCCCGCTTCCGAGCCGGCTGCTTTAACCACTGGGCCATGGAGGGGGGTAATATAGATAATGTATAAATATATAAAAAACAACAACATTGCCATGTTTGGTTTGCATAAGCGTTAGCATACGATTCATTGTGTTTGATAAGTAAACATTTTCGAGGAAAATCAGTCTCTATGTCTTCTTGGATAACATATTTTTGTTGTTTTTCAACATGCCAATTAATGCCGTTGATTTATTTTTGATCGTAAACAGGTGAAGTACTCCTCTGTTTTAATGTGTGTAAAATTATCCACTTTACAGTATAAATGTGCTATCTATGTTCCAAATTCATCGTTCCACCGTTTGCATTCTTTCTTCCTGATATCACCGGTGGTAAATCATCAAACGGTTTTCTTTTCTGTGTTTCCTCTTTTATATCCCTCGTAAACACATCAGCAACGAAGCAATTAGCGGATGAAGAACCTAGTGTTCGTTTATCTGTTTTTATTAATGATTACTCAGTGTCCGGTGTTAGCGAAACTGAAATAGAAGTAGAGGTAAGGAATTTTAACAATGAAAATAAAAACAAGTCCGTGTTAAGGTGATTTGAATGATGAATTTTCGCTATGTGTTTGTTGATCGTTTGATCAATGACGTCTTGTCCTTATCTTTGTCTTGTCGTACCCTTGATTTCAATTGTATTCAGCAAATTCATCAAATACATCTGCTTCATATTTTTCTTTTGATATATTCCTACTTGAGCATTTTTGTGTTTTATATTATATACACGTGCATGCAGGTATATTTGTAAGATATATTACTAGAGAGCTTCTTTAATTTTCACTATCTCGTTTCATGACGTGATGACGGAAAAAGAGTGAGCATGTCTGTATTCGGTTGGACTGATCACGCAGGTTAAAGCACTCCTTTGGCGACTTTTGCTACTGACAGTTCCAAGCGATGACCCATGCTGTCAATCCTTCTGTAAATATGCCCAGCTCTCCCAATTGGTACCGAAAGCCCCAATTGAGCACGTTGATTGGTCAGTTGCTTTAGCTTAAAATTTAAATGACGTCACAGTTTAGTTAGCGTTCATTTGCTATGAATTGTGGGGCAGACATAGAATTCCCTGCTTTTTCATTGGTGGTTAATTATCCTGTTTCAGGAGATATCAGGTTCTGGGATATCAGGTTCTGAGATATCAGGTTCTGGGATATACGGTTCTGGGATAGCAGGTTATGGGATAGCAGGTTCTGGGACAGACTATTTTGGTCATATATATTTGTTTGTATTACCACATTTTGGTTTAAATTCTTCGTAATATTTGCAATTGTTTAATGTCGCACGTTTAAAGGGATTATATTGGCATATTACCGTCAATTCCTTGTCCTAAAAACATACGCTCAGCATGAAAATACACTCATAACTTAGAGATATACGTGTCTAGAGTTTCTACTTGCGTTATCTCTTTATTACAAACATCGGGTTTCTAAAGCCACGTTTTTGTTTTTTGTTTACATTCGCCATATTCAACGAACCGCTTTCTGGTTTCCGATCAATCATCGGATAACATCACGAAGACTCGATTTCGTTTTCGAGGCTTTGTTCGGGAAGTTGACGGAGTTTAATGTAAACATTGCGCAATACTTTATTGCAGGACGCATTAAAGTTTTGGCCAATATTCAGTTACTATTAATTTGATAACTTTCAAGTTAATAAAGGTTATACGTCAGTATATAAGCATTATTTTGTGCACACTGCATACAGGAAAAGTCCGGATTAACAGCGTGTTTGTTTTACTTGCCAATATAATCGCTTTAAATGTTCGAAATATTTCGTTTATAATTGTTTTGCCCAATCTACCCTCGAGGTCCATTACCCTTGATTAGCTTTTATAATTCAAAACAATCATTATCGTACATGTATAATGAAATAAGGAATTGAAAATTGTCTTTCATTTTAAAAAAAATGAGCAAAATATTAAAAGAGTTATCCTTTAGATAATATAGCACTGGTTATTACTGCATAGAAATAGTGAGCATTTTCTAATTAAGTTTCATTTCAAACAATAAGCAGATCTCATTCTCACATACAAAATATAAACAATAATTCTTATTTTGTTTAAAATGTGCGTTCAGTTTAATAAAAATGCCTATCCAGAGGAAAATGTTAAAAGTACTTCTTTTTGTTCAAACACATATCATTAACATTTTAGTGAATTACTGATTTAGACATATAAACTGATCAATTTACCAAAATATAAGTCAGTACAAACATTTTCTGATACAACTCTTTATCTCCATTCATTAACAATATTTGATTTCTTTCTGTCTTCTGACACCTTGTTACAACACTTTCTAATACATATATTGATCTCAATTCTTTAACAATATTTGATTAGAGTTCATGCAAATCGCTTTTCTCTTCTGACACATTGTTACAACATTTTTGTAATACATATATATTTATCTCAATTCTTTAACAATACTTGATTAGATCTAGAGTTCATGCCAATCTTTTTGTCTATTCTGACACATTGTTACAACATTTTCTAATACATTATATGTAACTCAATTCTGTAGCAATATTTGAGTTAATCTCATGCCTGTCTGTTTCTACCCTGACACCTTCTTACAACGTTTTCTAATACATTATATGTATATCAATTCTTTAGCAATATTTGAGTTAATCTCATGCCTGTCCATCTCTACCCTGACACCTCTTACAACGTTTTCTAATACATTATATGTATCTCAATTCTTTAGCAATATTTGAGTTGATCTCATGCCAGTCCATCTCTACCCTGACACCTTCTTACAACGTTTTCTAATACATTATATTATCTCAATTCTTTAGCAATATTTGAGTTGATCTCATGCCTGTCTGTTTCTACCCTGACACCTTCTTACAACGTATTCTAATACATTATATGTATCTCAATTCTTTAGCAATATTTGAGTTGATCTCATGCCAGTCTGTTTCTACCCTGACACATTCTTACAACATTTTCTAATACATTATTTGTATCTCAATTCTTTAGCAATACTTGAGTTGATCTCATGCCTGTCTGTTTCTACCCTGACACATTCTTACAACATGTTCTAATATATTATTTGTATCTCAATTCTTTAGCAATACTTGAGTTGATCTCATGCCTGTCTGTTTCTACCCTGACACCTTCTTACAACATTTTCTAATACATTATATGTATCTCAATTCTTTACCAATATTTGAGTTGATCTCATGCCTGTCTGTTTCTACCCTGACACCTTTTCACAATACATCCACTTCTATAGCAGTTCTTCAAGTTACTCTCTACAAGACGTAATTCATCTGATGTTTATGTTATGTCTACCATGATGGCCTTTTAACCAATTTCGGAATGACATCTTATTCATCGGAATCGTTAAATAACTTAATCAAACGGTTGTCATGGGAACAGAATAAATTTATTAAGTTCGAAATTCGAAAATGGCGAACAACGATAACAATAATACGTTTAAATGTTTGTGCTATCATTCGATATTATTTGTATAAATTATTCTCAACGGTATCATTTTGTAGTTTGTTAATGATTGGAATTTGTCTGTTTATTAGGTTATAACTTGAAGCTCTGGAGACTACAGAAGACGGGAGTATAAACTAACAATGTGCGTGTATTTATCAGGCAGTTTGGGTTAATAGATTGAAATGCAACACGTTTTTGGTTACATAAATAATGGGAGTTTAGGATCGGACAGAGTTTCCAATTGAATATATATATATATGTATTATATTTTACCCTAACGCCAGGCGCCATTCATTTCTTGACATAATACAAAATTGACCGAATAAACTTAAGTTTATTTGGCATGTAGAGAAAAAAACTTGTATTCGGACTTCTTGTATTTTTTCCGTTCCAATTTGTATCCAAAATAATGCGATTGAAACCCACACAATGGTCCCTAATTAGCCAAGAGGATGAATAGCGGGGCAGTAGTGTAATGGATAGAGTGTTGGCCGCTCACGCAAGAGGTTGCGGGTTCGATTCTCCGCTCGACCTGATACCTCTCATAAAACAACACTCAGTTCTGGTTCTACCCAGGAAGCGGACTCGAGAGCGGTTCATATAAGCTTTGAGCTTTCATCGCAATCGAGCTAAAATAAATTAGTATAAATCAAGAGGATGAATATAATGCTGTGGCTTGTTAACCTACAAAGTTTATTAGGTTTGGCAAGAAAAGGCCGGGCAACATTGGCACAGCAGGGCCTTGTCGAATAACGATTCCTTATCATCACCTAGTAAACTTTGCAGGGAAAGGCACCAACCTAGTATTCTTTATAACTTTTAGTATCACCCAGGCATTTGAGTTATCCAGTTCATACACGATGTACAAAGATAACAAACATTCCAACATTCCGCCATAATCGCTTTTTTGAAATATGCTGAGGCGAAGCAAAACGAACAACTATTATTATTTTTGTTGGTTTATTTATAGCATTAATTTTTTTCTTATTAATGATTAATTGATTGATTGATTGAATATTAAGCATCATTTTTATGCCATTGAGGGCTAACCTTAACGCTGTTTCCTGGGATCCTGGAGGGTAAACCAGTATTACAGCATACCCCATCTTCGCAAGTAACTGATTACTTTCTCACTTTAATCAGCAATGACAGACGAATGATAATAAGACGCAAGGTCGTATATTAAAACATTACAGAGATTGTGGCCGAGCGGGGATTCGAACACACGACACCTGGATTGATAGTCAGACGAGCTAACGACTGAGCTAATCGGGTCCGGTTTTTCTTATAAAAAACATTGCTTAATGTCACGAGAAGCATTCTTAACTGGCCGTTAAAAGGTAGTTGTGAATCATTTCAATAACTCTTCTATATGTTTTACAACACAAGAAACGATGTTGCTATAATTACATTGTTTGTGTAAATACTGTTTTGGTTTGGGTGTTATTTGGTTAAAACGATATGTATCCAGTTAAAATTTCGAATATAAATACAGATGTAGACAGGATCTGAACACTAGAGTGATTAACGTATGTTAATTCATCTCCACCGAGATATCAAAATATGGTATGACTAGTTCAATTATATTTAGTGAAAACAGATAACAGTCACATAAAGGAGATAATAGCAAGTATGTTACATCTGCTGTTGGTCACTGACCTTATTGAACTAATTATTCTGATAGATTATTGTTTAAGATATAAAGGCAGATAGCTGAAAAGAAAATTGAAACCAAGCACTCTTGTAATTCAATTTATAATTATTATCCGTCACCTTGACTCCCGTATACACACGGCGAAGTGACTAATTCGTCACCGAGTTTCGATTGGTTTTAAAAGGAAGACATGAAAAAGAATGAAAGAAAGTTTTACGAAATTGAAACATATCTCGTAATATATTTCTCAATTAAAATAATTAAGTTTTGCTCTAAACAGCAAGCAAAGTCAGTAACCCTAGTGTGAACGCTGCCCTGTCACACGTCCCTACTATATTGGTACTAGAGTATTACAATGTCTTGTGTAAGCGAAACAGCGAAGTATTTGTTCCGCGGCGGTACCTTACACTCTTTCTCATTTTGGAACAAATCGATGGTGCTTCATCCAGATACAGCAGCGGGTCATACACAGTATAGATTTGACTGTCTGCTACTGGGTTAAATCAAATACACATGTTGGACGAATTACTCCATTTATCTTTTCTTCATTTAAAAGTTTCGTTTCATCGCTAGGCGTTATGTTTCAATTTTAACTTCTTTACCAGTAACATAGAATGACCTTGGTTGCCATTTTGTCTGCGCCTTTTTACGTTAACTTGATTTTATCGTATTTTCAGCGATAGGTCATATAAATAACTTTGAGTTTGTCTGTGTCTTGAGCGGACGAAATGGTGTGAACTATTATTAGTATTGACTATTCTGCTTCTATTTTATTACTGCCTTTATCGTTTAGACAAACCGTTATACTATTTATGTTTAAGCTTCTGTTATACTTACACGGTGTATGTATGATTACTGCATTGTCTAGTCTTATGGTATGACAATATAGTGTTGCATAACAGGACTCAAATAAAGTCATTTTATTCACATGTTTATATATTTCTCATATAAGTCCAAAGTCACAATGCTAACATTTTAATCTCCCTAAGGTTAGTCTAAATCTAATGTACTCTAACAAGGTCTATCTTCCAACTGACCACGTTAACCTAACCGAGGTTTGATTCCAACTCCCCATCCAGATCTTCCAAAGAGGTCTCAAGCGCTTTTCGCTGATTGGTCAACTCTTTACTACCTGACTATTGGTCATTTCTTAATTACTAAGTCCATTGAACATGCCTATATCTTATCACCAAACCCCCTGTCATTTCTATATCGTGATAAGCCTAAAGCTGTCACTGCCTGACATCTCATCTCCGTAAGCTGTCATATTATTTCATTAAGTACTTATTTCTAATTTCTTATTTATGTAACAGAATTAAAATCCCTTTTGTAATATTACAAAGTTTCGAACCTAGCGCCAGTTTATGGTTATGTTTAAATCCCCAACCAGGCCATCAAGGTTGGTGTATGTATTTGTTTAGTGTCGGTTCTATCCTGGAATCTCTCCAGCGGGTTGTAAACGTTCTTTATTAAGTTATAAGAACGGGTGCACACTCGATGTAAAATAATAATGTGTAAATCCAATTCCCATACAACATTGGTACATAATACTTCACTTCATTGCATGTTGTATATAGTTACGATGCGTGTAAAAATTGTATAAAAGTGTAATAATGCTTCCTGTAAAGGCATACTTTAATGCTCTCACCAACCATTTTGAGAATATTAATAGACTTAAACTCAAGAATGAATTTTGAAAATATACTTACAGACAACTTTTTAAGACCAAAATTTACAAGCATGTAGGGACATCTAGTATGTAGTCAAATAAACACTCACAATTATTCTTTATCTAATGGTAAACTAGGTATATCCGGTTGAAATTTGAATTTTTTCTAGCTCAAGTCTAAGAATATTCTCAAGAATGGTTGACCCCAAGTGTCTCTAACATTTAAAGACGTGTCTCAGTTTCTTACACGTATACGCTGGTCATCATAGACAACATTTCAAGCTTGGATTATTTATATTAAGAACTGGAACTGTTTGCTTATTTTGAGCAACTACTGCAGTTATTGAGTAAAATCATTTTTTAAATTAGGTTGAACGCAATTTTCAACACATATCAGGTTACACTAATACATATCAGTTTTATTGGTCGGGGAAGACCTCAGAATAAATCTGAGTAGGACCTCCGTCCGTCCGCAAGTAAATGGCAAATTTCTCACATAAAGTATTTGGAGCGAGCGGGATTCGAACCTACGAACTTACTTAGCGATTGGAAGTAAGTGATCTTGAGACGGCACCTTAGACCACTGGGTCACAGAAGATCCCTGGGTAAATTCAAATACTTGCTAGTTGAATAAACCTGTTGATGAGCAGCGTCACGCATTAACTCTGCTAATATGCAAACGACCTATTGATGACTCGGTTAAAATTTGCCGAGCATTACCGCTACGTTGTATGTATATAGGCAGGCATGATGATATAATGTAAATCAATTTGAATTGTGTCATTAACTATCTTAAAATAGACCTCTGTTAGCCGATGTATGTGCCTGCAATGGCTATATATGGATGTCTGGAAATAGAAACACTATTAGCATGGATTTTTCAGTATGCCATTAAAGAGGTTTTATGGGCACTCGGAAGAAGTGATTATTACGTATACTTACTGAAAAATAAAGTGTAGATATATAACTTCATAATTGACTTAATTACGAATTGCGTAATATAGTTGAGCATGTTTGAGTGATAGAATGTAAGCTGTATTTATAAACTGAAACTGAAACGTAAATAAGACAATTGACCATATATTCTGTGTATACGCTGTATTCCAATAGTGTTGTTAGTTTAAGATTATTTAGTTTACTTCGGATGGGAAACAAATTATTATACAAATCCCGCTCAAAGCCTGCCTGAGTAGAGCGTGTACCAAGCATATGCGGAAAAAAGTTATTTTAGATAATTACAAAAAAATGGAATTGGTTTTGATGTAAATATTTTTCTTACCAAATAAATAATAAAAATGTTTGGGTTTTTTCTTCATAAAGATCAAAGAAACTTATAACAGGAAACACGTACAAATGTAAACAAAAAGAAAAAAAGAAGAAGAACATATCTAGCAGAATGTGTTTGTTTATAGTTGACCCGGAGTATTTTCCGAATATCTATATTTTATTTTAAGATTACTGGCAATTATATATGCAAGAACTGATTTGTTTAGTATCTCGGTATAAAGAAATGATAAGGATTGTTATTGATGTTACAGATTAGCATAACCAGTTGTTGTAAATACTGATAAGCTGTGCACAAGTTTTATTCACCTTGGTAACCTTGGTAACAATGGTTATTTCGTAGCGAACACTACGAAGTCAAACTGAGTGTCTCTAACTCAGATCAAAGCTCCGTCACTTAATCAATATTTAATATTTCTTTATTAGCCATTTTAACTCGTATTACTTCCATCTCGTTATATACAAACCTTATCAAATGGCAAGATATGAGGGACGATCAATAAGTATCCCATTTACCCATTTGCATAGGATTTCGTTTGCCGCTGCCGTGTCGAGGCTTCTGTCAGTTGCCTTGCTGTTAGATGAAGTAGTTAGTTACACCTTGTATAAGGTCGTCAAAACGCTTCTGTACTATTCCCTGTCACTAAACGTTTGATCAAATGGTCATTCTGAAATGAAACCAAGGTAAGACTACTATAAGTTAGTATCCCATATGTCACTAAACATGCAGTGACGTCATGGGCACTGAATTGTAAGTGAATATAAAATGATTTCTCTATAGATGGGAGCTTGTGGTCCAGTGGTAGAGCACCGAACCAATGATCTGAGGGTTGTGGGTTCGATCCTCTGTCACAGCTGTGTGTGATGTTTCATTTTCCGCATATGCTTAGTACGGGTTTTACCCAGGAAAACTTCGAGCGTGATTTGCCTAAGTTGTAAGAACTTGTTTTACAATCGATGCAAAATAAATAAGCTTAAACTTTATATTGGATGTTTCATTTGACGTATTGTAAATCTTGACGAAAAACAAAATTATTTTATCCAAGATTATGTTCAAAGTTAAAAATGACGGTTCAATGGTGTGCGTTCAAGGAAAAATTGTCGACAAAATTGCTTATACGTACTATGTAGGTTAAATGAAGGAGTTACGTCACTCACGAATGTAAATATAAATTATTATTCGTGTATAGTCAATCAGCTACTCTAGATGCAACTGCGTGACCATACAATATGTAGAAGTTTATTGGATCTTATAACATTTATATTGCACAGTTTAAAATTCAAGATGGCGTTTTAAATAAAAGGAAATAAATTTAGTAGAAATTTCAACGATAAAAACAAACAACCGACAAAATGTTCCGCATGTCGATGACGTTGAGGAAATCCGAATATCTGTCACTACAACTTCCTTTGTCTGCCGTTCTAACTCACGGTTTATCTACTTGATTTTTCTTTACTCTTTTGATAATTTTTTTTTTAATTGAGGTATGGAAAAAGACCATTTTACAGTGTTTTGTACAATATGGGAATATATTGTAGAAAACACTGTAAAATAACCTTATATTAGTCTCAATTCAAAAGGACGAGATCATCGCTACTTGGCTATACAGTTAAAGAAATTTTGCACGATATGGGAATATTTTCAAGAAGTCTGGAAAAGATGATTGATATTGATTGAATCGTCTCTTGTCACGTTCTGTAAACCAAGCCCACATTTTATGTAATCCACGAGACGAGACAATGCAGCTGCTGTAATTAAATCGTCGTCCCTAATAATGTGGTACGGTCTGAGTCAATGGTAAGTAATAGTGAGATCCTCGCACATTACGTTACTTAACCCTTTGCTCCATAAGCATTTTCTTGGACTCTTCCAAACTGAAAGCATTAATTCACCACGTATCAGCAATGGGTGAATTATGTTTATATTAACTGACAGAGAAGAAAACAGTTCAGCAAAACGATTACGAGCTCTGTACTCTTCCTGCACTATTTTCAAAGGCTTTTTGTGATTGGTGCGGGAAAATGCGTTTCTATGGAGTAAAGGTAATCTACAGTACAGTAATCTAGATAATAATAAGGAAATGCGCTGTGAATTTGATATGTTTGGGTTGTTGATAATAGTGTCTGAGAGTGTAATGAATAGACTGTTTCATTACAGATAATCCTGTTTGTTGATTTTGTTTTCAATGATATACATATATACTACATACTCCAATTATATTACATTAATTCACCGATTCGCCCGTATAATGGTGCGATGATGAATGAAACACATTTACAGCAGATGACAAGAATGTTTTAGAAAGAAAGAGAGCATTATAATGTGATGCATTGTAAAAGCTTATTACCTATAATCTTATTAAAACACGCCTGCATGTGTTCTGGGTCAATGTCACCCGGTCATGCACTCATGGCTCCAATTTCAAAAACACTGGGAGAAAGTGTGCCAGATACATGCAGACGCACGGTGGTTCTGCTCAGATTCATTGTAAGCATCTCGTCCAGTAATATACATACTTTATACACCTCTTAATATGTTGAAAATGGCGTTAACTTCCATTAAACGTAGAACTATTTTGATCCGTTCTCGAGACCAATTCCTTAGTAGATCCATTAATGAGTGTTGTTTTAAAAGCTATATATTTATCGGTTCGAGCTAGGGATTGAACCCGCAACCTCTGCGGCCAACAATTTATCCATTACACTACCACCCCGCTAAGATTTGGTTTAATTATGTCAATGCACTAGTTTCTGTTGATAAACTGACTGCCTGATAATCGTAGGTTTATCACGCCAGTGCAAGTTTATCAGATACATGACGTCATTATGTATAATTATATATTTTGACTGTTCAGAACTACTTATAACCTACTTAAAATGAATGATAAACGAACTTTATCAGTTGAGACTTAGAATACAACCAGGACGAGACACTAACATGGTTTTCTCTTTTTATCAAGTTTAATCAAGTACAGCTTTTTCCCATATGGTATCCGCCTGTGGAACCAGCTGCCGGATCGCATAGCCACTGCCCAGACTGTAGAGGGCTTCAAGTCCGGTCTGGTCACTCGCCAGTATTCGATGCCATCCACGTTATTATCGGTTTTTAGCTCACCAGAGCCGAAGGCTCACAGGTGAGCTTTTGTGATCGCCTGGTGTCCGTCGTCTGTCGTCCGTCGTTAACTTTAAGTTTCTAACAACTTCTCCTCTGAAACCACTGGGCCAATTTTGATATAACTTTACAGAAATGATCCTTGGGTGACACTCTACAAAGTTTTTTCAAGCCATCTTGATTCGTCAAAAAACATGGCCGCCAGGGGGCGGGGCAAGTTTAATTAGTAAAAAAATAAAAAATCTTCTTGTCAGAAACTACTGGCTCGATTTTAAATAATTTCACAGAAATGTTCCTTGGGTGACCTTCCACCAAGTTTGTTCAAGCCATCTTGATTATGGCTGTCAGGGGATGGGGTCAGTTTACTATATAAGCTATAGTAAAAACTTAAAAAATCTTGTTGTCAGAAACTATTTGCTCGATCTTAAAAATATTTCACAGAAATGATCCTTGGGTGACCTTCTACCAAGTTTGTTCAAGCCAACTTGATTCGTCAAAAAACGTGGCGGCCAGGGGATGGGGTTAGTTTACTATATAAGCTTTAGTAAAAACTTAAAAAATCTTCTTGTTAGAAACTACTGGCTCGATTTTTAAATAATTTCACAGAAATGGTCCTTGGGTGACCATCTACCAAGTTTATTCAAGCAAAACATGGCCACCAAGGGGCGGGGCAAGTTTAATTAGTAAAAACTTGAAAAAAATCTTCTTGTCAGAAACTTCTGACTCGATTTTAGAATAATTTCACAGAAATGTTACTTTTGAGGAATCCCCACCAAGTTTGTTCAAACCGTAGTGATTCGGAAAAAAACATGGTGGCCAGGGGGTGGGGTTAGCTTACTATATAAACTATAGTTAAAACCTTAAAAAATCTTCTTTTCAGAAATCACTGGATCAATTTTAAAATAATTTCGTGGAATTGTTCCTTGGGTGACCTTTTACCAAGTTTGTTCAAGCCGTTGTGATTTGTGAAAAAACGCCACAGTGAGGTGCTAGTTTACTATATAGGCAGCTATAGTAAAAGCTCCAAAAGCCTTCTTGTCAGAATCTACTGACCTGATTTCAATGTAATTTCACTGACATTTACCATGGGTGAACCTCTACCAATTTTGAACTCTTCTACGCATCTGTTACATCTTCAAAACAAATTAAAATTCTTGCCCATCTCGTTTTTTTCTGGAATTTTGAGTGTACATGTATTATATAATCTACTTAAGTTGGGTGACTCAAGGTCAGTCAGGTGAGCGATATAGGGCCATTTTTACCCTCTTGTTAAATTTTTAATCAGTACATTATTGCACCTCACAACGGCTTTGTATATACACCAAGTGTGTTTATGCCTCGAAGTGGGCCCTCCACTTTATCCGGAATAAGGGATTCATGGGAAAAAATGAACTAAGTCAGCGTCTTGAAGCATAATGTAAAGTGATAGTTTTTTATTTACTCAGTTTATTACACATATTTCACAATTGCAGTTCTCTATATCTTTACAAAAGTTCTTATTCACAAATAGACATATTAACTTGTTTGCAATCTTTCCTAAAACCACCTCTCTAACTAAACTCTACGTTATCAAAATTGCTTGTCCTATTTTCTCATTGGTCAACTCCTGACTACCTCGGACCATATTATATTCATATTGGTCAATTTCTTTTGACACACATGGGCAGCGTTTCACAAAATAACTTACGATAAAAATCGACGTAAGTCAATTTAACAATTTCTCCGTTGTGTGTTAAAATTTTGATCGACATTTAAAATGATTGTATTTTCAGAAAATATATAACTTTCCGCATGATTTGACCCAACTTAACTTCATTTGGATGAAAATTAAACATATTATGAATAATTGTTGGTTTACGTTTACGGCGTTTTTTGTCGTAATTTTTTTGTGAAACGCACCCCTGATCTCTGTGGTTAATTACACATGTATACACTATTAGTAACTACGTTTTAAAACATAAACCCAATTTAACAATTTCATATTAAAGTTTTCCTTGACATAATAATAATAGTTATTGAACGTTTACTAAACTGTTACGTTATTCAAACGTTCAATTGAAGCAACTGACCAATCAACGTGCTCAAATGAGGTTTTCCCAGCATTGCTTTTAACGGACCCAGCTCTCCCGATGTTATTCCTGAATAGGATGATTAAATGAAACATTTTAATTAAATTTAATTGCATCAGTTTGATTTGATTGATATCCCGAATTAATAATTCTGAAGATAGTGAGAAAGTCGATCAAGTCAATGGCCAGATTTATTTTCTAAACAAATTATTTCCACGGAAATAAAAATAACTAGAATTAAAATATCAGATATGACAGTACAAGTTAATTAATAAAACTAATCAATAAATAAACCAATTTGATATCCAATCGCCAAGTATGTCGGTGTTATTGAACTCACATTTGATTAATAAGCGTATCTGTAAGATAGTTGCAAGAATGGATTAGTTGCTTTGAAATTATTCATTGCGCTTTGACACACCACAAGATGCGTTGTTGATTTTTTCCTGTATAGACATATGGACATTGTGGTTCACTGTTGAATACCTAAGTTCTGCATCTAAATTAAAATGTATAAGTTACTTTAATATGAATAATTCCTATGTGTTCAAACTTATTTATTTTACATCGATAGTGAAATATGTTAGTACTCGCGTTCAAAGTCATCTTAGGAATAAGCAGAACTAAGAATATGTTGATAAAGTGTCATGCTCAAGGTCACCACACCTAGCCTTGGCGGAGGATCGAATCAACAATAACTCGACCATAGGTGCGATAATCTACTTCCGGACCACACGTTCAAATCGTATGTCTACGGCGTCTCGTCCAATATGGTTTCACCACAAAACGTACTCGTACAATACATTCCCATATTGTCCAAAACACTGTAAAATAACCTTATAATCTCTTGATTTCTGATTAATAACACTGGGGAACTTTGGCTAAAACATACATCCTAAACAATTGTGTTAAATCAACAGTTAGGAAAAGGCAAATCGATATAATCTAAAGAACGAATGAATGTTACTCACATTTTAGTAAGCTATTTACTGTCCGGTTACTATATAAGAACGAAAAAGCAACACAGTCCAGAAACCAAACGAATGTTACCAAATGATTTAGTAAAATATTACTGCTCTGTTACAATGTTAGAACAAAGAAAGTCAAGACAACAAAGTAACCAAATGTTTCAGTAAGTTATTTATTGTCCTGTTACAAGATTAGAAGAAGACAAATGAACACTGTCCTGAAAGCAAATGTATTTATACAAATGTTATTTAAAAGTTATTTACTGCCCTGAACAATATTTTAACATTGTATACAAATGTTTAAGTAAGTTATTTACTGCCCCGTACAATATTCTAACATTGTATACAAATGTTTTAGTAAGTTATTAACTGCCCCGTACAATATTCTAACATTGTATGCACATGTTTTAGTAAGTTATTTACTGTCCCGTACAATATTCTAACATTGTGTGCAATTTTTTTAGCAAGGCATTTACTACCCCGTACAATATTCTAACAGTGTATACAAATGTTTAAGTAAGTTATGTACTGCCCCGTACAATTACTTAACATTGTAAACAAATGTTTTAGTAAGTTATTTACTCTCCCGTACAGTATTCTAACATGCCTCGTACAATATTCTAAGGTTGTATACACATGTTTTAGCAAGTTATTTACTGCCCCGTACAATATTCTAACATTGTATGCAAATGTTTTAGTAAGGCATTTACTGCCCTGTACAATATTCTAACATTGTATACAAATGTCTTAGTAAGTTATTTACTGCCCTGCTACAAAACAAGAGAATCTAATTCGGGATAACAAATTGTTCTACTAATATTACCCGAATAAACCATAAAATAGTGTTACGAGAATCGTTCCCGTAGTATAAACAATGCCTGCTATATAATAGGATTATTGTCTTAGAAATCTCTTTTTTTCAAGAACTTTATAATATTTAAAGAAGAAAATTGATTGAATAATTGATTTTGCATATCTTTACGGCATCTATACAATCCGTGGAAATACTTATAAAACATTTCATTCCCAGACGTATTGAATCAAAATGATACTTCAGAATGAGTTATTTCTCCGTCCCCAGACGTGCTGAACTGGAAGAACGTTTATGTTTGAGTAATGATATAAGGAATCGAACGGATTCTTGGAAATGAGCTTTGGTACTTTCCCACTAGACGTGCGATATGGAAGAGACGCATATAAAAGCGTCTCCCAGACTTTAAAAATCGAAAGGGTGACTGGAGATGAGCACAATTCCCTACTCACCAGGTCTTTTCAAGGAAAACAATTTAGTAGTGCACATAAACCTGTGTTTGAATAAAAAAAAAAGTATCAAATGTTAGAAATAAAATGCACGATATGGAATCTGGTTTTATTATCTGTAAACTGCACGATAATTTAAACAACAGATGCATTAAACATGTGAATTAAATGGAGATTCTATTCCGATGAATACGAGAACTGCGTTCTCATTTGTCACGCGTTTGTCAATATATTCGTGGACGGTTACAGGGGCGGATCAGGAAACAATTTTGGGTCTGATGTAACGAGAGGGAATAAAGTTATATGCCATTATACATACATGTGAGGAAAAATTTAGTTGATGAATATAAAACTTTAACATTCTATTGCATGTATTACAGCTGTCAGTTTCGAATTCAATGTTAGTATTTTGACCATATAATAATTAAATCCGATCTCATAAAAATGGTAACATTAGCACCAAAAACGGAGCACCCCGGAAGTTCTTGGTGTGTTTGGCATATTTGTACTCATCCGTGAAACCATTACTGTTTCAGTGCAAGAGAAAAATGCAACCTGCTGGTCACATATGTGCTATATCATAGATTGGTTGATTGCATATCAAGCGTCATTTTTATGCCATCGAGGGCTAATAATCCTCTACTTACTGAGCTAGCCGGACTGCTTACATACGTTTCTCTCCTCATTGGTTACGGACAGACTGTGACATCTATATTATGCTTACTCGGTATGTCGACAATGGCTTTTTGGACGATTTATAAGGTACCTGAAATTCACAAAATATGCATATAAAAAGACACAAACTGAACTACGTTACTAAACTATTCTTGTCGTATACGTTACTCTGTAATGCAGTTTCCAGGCTGAATAACGAGTTTCCGCATGATAGCATGCGATATCACCATTATCATTTCATGTCTTGGATGTTTCTAACCCAGAAATCATGTTTCATTTAATTATTCGTAGTTGCTGTCTCCAGTGCCTGACAAAACAATTGCGGGTTATATAACAGTTTGTTTCTTTTTTTTCTTACATTCCTCGGTCGGCTTTGTCATTTTTCTTATTGTTGCAGTCGTCGTTTATTGTTTCTATTATTATATTCAATATCAGTATTGTGCCGGTCCCGGTTAGCTTAGTCGGTAGCGCGTCTGACTAACAATCCAGGGGGCCGTGAGGTCGAATCTCTGCCCGGCCACAATCTCCTTTATAAACACCCTTGCGTCTCATTATTCTTCGTCTATCACCGCTGATTCGAGTTGGAAATGTTTCAGTTATTTGATGGATGTGCTCGAGCACCGGTTAGCCTCCAATGATCTCCGGAAAGAGTGGTTAGGTTAACTGATCGTCTCTTAGGCCTCAATGACATAAAAATGACGCTAAATATTCAAACAAACAAAATTCATTCTATCATGTTTTGTCTTCTTTTTTATCTTCTACTGTTTTCGTCTTCTCATTTCCTTTGTTCTATTTCTTCTCTATTTTATTTTAATTGTATTTCATTTTCTTTTATATTTCTTAATATCACAGTCTTCGTCATGTGTTCTATCTTTTCTTCCTGTAAATGTTTTTTCATGTGTCTTGGCTTTTTTTTCTTGTTTCTCATTTCCGTCTTCTTATATTTTTATCTCATTTTTCGTTTACTCACCGGTGGGCAGTGTCCTGGGACAAATGCTCTCCGGTCTGGGAGGCAGCCTTTACCTTTCACAACTGGGTAAAGGGTTCGAACTTCTGTCTTGAAAAGTTTGCCAGCTTTTTTGTGGAAGACCTTGGTATGCAAACCATATACGGAAGGCCTTTGTTCAATTAACATCGACCGCGACGTGGTCAAGTGGTAGAGCGTCCGCCTCGCATGCGGAAGGACGTGGGTTCAATCCCCGGCCGGGTCATACCAAACAATTTAAAAATGGTACTAGAAGCTTCCATGTTTGACGCTCAGCATTTAGAGGAGAGTTCTAGGTCTGGTCGGCCTGGTTTCAGTATAATGTGACTGGGTTGAGTATTATACCATGTGTCTGCGGCATGAAACTCCAGTGTGACAGCGCTTAGAATACTGTCTCAAGTAGACACACCGTCGCGACATGACAAAAAAATTGCTGAAAGCGACGTTAAACACCATATAACAACATCAATTAGCATTGATTCATGGATATGGGTTTATGAATGCACCCATTCAAAGTCTTCCACAACCTACAATATACCTTTAAATGAAGAATAATATCATATTAAACACGCTAAGTTTTATTTAAACCATTAAGTATGTTACTGTTTGATAGGGCGACATTTCGCCGTACACGGACACGCATACCAGGCATACCGTTCAAACTAAATAGAGTCAATAAAACAACGGAGTTGTGTTAAGTAGAACAGATCGATGGAATCAAGAGAGCAAATAAATGTAACCGGAAGTTGCAGCAAGTTATTTTCTGCTCTGGAATATTGGCTAAATTACTGGATCAAATTCCATTGTTTTAATTCTATACAAACAGGGGATCAAGTGTTTGTAAATACGCTAGTGTAAGCAGAATGTTGTATTGTTATTTGATTATGTTTGACATTAAAGTTGATAACGAAGAAGTAGAGAAAAGTGAAATGTTACGTTTCTGTTGAGGACAAATTGTCAAATGTAGTAGTACAATGACCAGAGTTTACAATCAGTATTACCATGGCTATGAATTCTGCAAATAGAATATAGATAAGTAACACGAAACACTTCTGATCGCTGACATGTTAATATATGTTGTATACATACATATGTTTTGAAACAAAAAAATGTAACAGTTCAAGTTAATACAATAAAATATTATTATTATTATTTTCTTATTCTTTTTCTTCCTCTTCTTCTTCTTCGTCTTCTTCTTTTTTTCTTTTTTCTTCTTCTTCTTCTTCTTCTTCTTCTTCTTCTTCTTCTTCTTCTTCTTCTCTTCTTTTTCTTCTTGTTCTTATTCTTCTTCTTCTCTTCTTCTTTTTCTTATTCTCTTCATCTTCTTCTTTTTCTTCATAAGACACTCCTTGTCGCTTTAAGAGCAATCGTAGCTAATAGTGCATCTACAGATCAAGTGCGGTCGCATGTTCTCCATCGTCTTTCTATTCAAATTGGCAGTTGGAGAAAAAAATATTGCATTTAAAAAACACCGAAGTACACTGATACATTTTAATAAACGTGGTTCTTGGAGAATTTAATTTCTTGAATATGCAAATAGATAGAAACACAAAAAAAAATCAGTAAAAAACTAAATTATTGAATTTTCAATTGTTGCGTTGTATTCCGTTGTGAGCAATTTGGAAAATCTGAAACAGTTCATAAAACAGTAGAGAGAATAGGCTTATTCAGAAGTAGTAGCACACAGATATTGATTATAATCTCAGTGACTAATTTACAAACAAACTATTTTTTTAACTCTTTACTCCATAGATACGCGTTTTCCCACCCCAATCACAGAATGCTTTTAAAAACAGTGCAGGAAGAGCAAGAGTAACGAGCAATCTGAACACTTCCTGCACTGTTTTCCACTCTGTCAGTTAATATAAACATAATTCGCCCAATAATTCAAAAGCCTTCTATATTAGAGGTGTCCAAAGGCGTCTATATTAGAGGTGTCCAAAGGCGTCTATATTATAGGTGTTCAAAGGCGACTATATATAACAGTGGTGTCCAAAGACGTCTATATTAGAGGTGTCCAAAGACGTCTATATTAGAGGTGTCCAAAGGCGTCTATATTAGAGGTGTCCAAAGGCGTCTATATTAGAGGTGCCAAAAGGCGTCTATATTAGAGGTGTCCAAATGCGTCTATATTAGAGGTGTCCAAAGGCGTCTATATTAGAGGTGCCCAAATGCGTCTATATTAGAGGTGTCCAAAGGCGTCTATATCAGAGGTGTCCAAATGCGTCTATATTAGAGGTGTCCAAAGGCGATTATATATAATAGTGGTGTCCAAAGGCCTCTATATTAGAGGTGTCCAAAGGCATCTATATTAAATGTGTCCAAATGCGTCTATATTAGAGGTGTTCAAAGGCGTCTATATTAGAGATGCCCAAAGGCGTCTATATTAGAGATGTACAAAGGCGTCTATATTAGAGGTGTCCAAAGGCGTCTATATTAGAGGTGCCAAAATGCGTCTATATTAGAGGTGTTCAAAAGCGTCTATATTAGAGGTGTCCAAATGCGTCTATATTAGAAGTGTCCAAAGGCGTCTATATGAAGTAAAGGGTTAACCCATTTTAACCATTATTACAAGGATATAAAGAGCGAGACACTTTTTAGCTCGCTGGGACGAATGTCCAGGAGAGCTATTGCCATGACCCCGGCGTGTTCGTCGTCGTTGTCTGTAGACACCCAGGTTTAACTTTTGCGTTTATTATTTCATGGTTATATATCATTACTCTATGGTTGCCTTTGAAACGACATCTCCTTATTATTACTACAGGCCAAACTCGGAAATAGCAAATAAACCATTTGTACTTTATATTGCTATAAGGTTACCGTGGACATATGCACATACATGTATTATTACTCTATGATTACTATGGAAACTACAATTACTCGTAAATAGTCTCGTGTTACCTTGGAAACCACACAAGTTGTTAATATTTAGGAGTTACCCAGAAACTCTGCAGTACTCACAACGTTGGTTTAGTCTTGATCATCTGCGACGTTTGTTTTCTTAGAAAGAAAACAAGCGTCTCAGATAACCAATACTACAATGTCAATTCTTACTCCAGTCAACAAACCAGTCCATTCTGTATGTCGTTTACTTTCAACGGAGACAACTTCAGGCTTCGCTTGACTCTGGTTTCAGCGTTCAATATGTAATAATTATTTTATACAAAAAAAAAAACTCTTGGTTCTCGCTGTTTTCTTCTGTAATTAAATAAACACATATTAGTAGAGATGTGGCAGATTACACGCTACTGAGGATCCATACGAACAGTCGGGGATTGCAAATCAATCATATTCTTCTTGATAAACCCTTCTTCCATTACTGAAGGTAAATGCGCTGGAAAATTGAATTAGTTATCTTTTTGCTTTCTGTACACATTACACGTATTTGAACAGAATCAATGCAGTCTGTGAAGCTAATTTCTTTTAAACATGTTGGTAGGTATGTTAATGATGATGATGATGATGATGATGATGATGATGATGATGATGATGATGATGATTATGATGATAATAGCAATGATGCTTGTTATGATGATGATGATGATGATGATGATGACGACGATGATGATGATGACGACGACGACGACGACGACAACGATGATGATGAAGATGATGGTGGTGGTGGTGGTGATGATGGTGGTGGTGGTTATAACGATTATAATACTAACGATTAAGATGGTTTTGTTATGATACTGATGTGATATTTTATACGATATATTGGTGATGGTGTTGGTTACAATAACAGGAAGGAGGATTCACTATATATACTTAAATACAACATCAACAAATGAGTATAGTCATATTAAGCAACAACCTGTCATCAAATGCCATTTTTGCTACTTTCTTTGATTGGCTGCTTAAGACAGATTTGACAATGGTAAGGCAAAAAAAAAAAGTTATGTGTTTCGGGCAACCCGACCCTACCTAGAAAAAATACCCTGCCCTAGACCTTTTTTTACGATTTTCTGAATTTTTGTTGGTTCCGCGCTACCAGAGAATTCCTTTTGAGAAGTAAAATATAAAAAAAATCATATTTCCCAACAGTTGGCATATCTTGTATACGTTAATCCCTTTAATTCACACTAGTCCCAATATACTGTCATCAACAAACCAATTAATCAGTGTCCAGCTGTTCGATAACTAAATGGCGATGCGGCACACAATCGTAATATCGTAAAGATAAACTTATCAGTTGTAAGCCAATCAGATTTAAGATGGTACCAGAACTACCAATGATCAAAAATTGCTTATTTATTATAACTTTATGGTCTGCTCTCAGACATAGAAGCAAGTGAAACTTCAAAGTTTGTGTCTCAAAACCAAAAACCAAAAACAAATCTCAATATTAATTTCACAAATTTCAAAACTATTCGCTGCGGTTACAAATTTTCGGCATTTTTTTTTTAACATTTTGCTTTCATAGTTTACACGATAGTTTAACCTTTTTAACTGGAAAAGAAGAATGTTACATTTGTTTGAATCCTTAACAATCCTGCAGGTCTGTTATTTTCATATTTAAAACTGACTAAACATTTTTTTTGCCGGTCAAAATCAGCGATGTGTTAATATTGGAAACTTACCGTGTAAATTTTATTATTTATTGATATATTATAAAATGTCATTAGAAAATAAGAAGTCATGTTTCATCCAAGAGAGTTTTTATTTTGTTCAATGTATACACTGATGGTGTATACACTGCTGTTGATAAGTGAAAGTAGAAATATAATGTATTCATACTGCGATTCCCAATCATAGTTTTTCCTTATTTTCAAATATAATACTAAAAAATCATATACAACTGTATATCCTGTCATGTGTTGAAAATGGCATTCAAACACCAGCAAAATATGTAGAACAAATGATTGATACAAGTTTAACAGACTGTTTTAATTTTAATTTTAATACATAGCTGACAGTGTATTGATGGATACAGATATTATTGTTATGAATTTTTAAATATCTAATTATGGTTTGTTTTTTATTTGAAATAAATACAAAGTTTAAAAACATCTATTTTTTATTAATTTATACGGATACACACGGATAGAAACCCGTGTCAAGAACCAAGCAGGTCAGATTTTAAAAGTATGTATATTCTATTTGCAAAATAAGGGGAGCAAAATATTAACAAATCATATTTATATTTTTACACCCGAGCAGAGCATGCTCAAAATGAACTATTAGGAACGGTCCTTGGCAGTTGTCGTCGGCAGCATTTTCTCCATTAACACTTCAGCATCCTAAATTATTGAGCAATCTGAACTAAACTTAGAATTTGTATGCATGGCCCAAAACGTCTGAATCTGATGCTTTCTGGATGGCATATGTCATTAAAAATGTACTGATTATCATTAAACTTATATTACGTAGTTAGGTACATATTTAAACCTATAGAAATGTCGCCTTAAGCATTCGTGACTGTTTCACTGTTTCGGCTGGGTTAAAAAAAATATTCAATACGTACCCTACCTAACTTTTTTGAGACCGTTGCCCTAAACACAGAATTTATTTTTGGCCTAATGGTGTCGATGGTAGTGAAACTGATACTGGGTTGATGATGATTGTGATGATGAAAATGATATTGAGGATTTTTGTTTGTTTCTGTGTGAGATCGAATTAAATTTCATCAAGTGATCACCAAAAGTCACATTCTCACGAGTGGCTTGCCACCATCAAGAATATAATTTTTGGTGATCACAAGATGAAATACATTTGATCTTACACCAAAAAATTATTTTTTTATTTTGACCTCATTTCGCCATTAGATCTTTCTGAATTTATCAATGAATAAAAAATAACTTTTTTTAAAATTTTATTCAAGGATAAAAAAAAAATTCTGTATAACTTTACAGTTTGAAAAAGTTGATTACCATAAATAATCCACTGAGAAGCATCAAATAAAATGAATTATGATGGTGGTAATGTTGATGATGCTGATTGTTGGATTATGGTGGTGATCATGGTACTCGTGTATATTACACTGATTGTTATGATTATGGTGGTGGTAATGTTGATGATGCTGATTGTTGGATTATAGTGGTGATCATGGTACTCGTGTATACTACACTAATTGTTATGATTATGGTGGTGGTAATGTTGATGATGCTGATTGTTCGATTATAGTGGTGATCATGGTACTCGTGTAGATTACACTAATTGTTATGATTATGGTGGTGGTAATGTTGATGATGCTGATTGTTGGATTATGGTGGTGATCATGGTACTCGTGTATATTACACTGATTGTTATGATTATGGTGGTGGTAATGTTGATGATGCTGATTGTTCGATTATAGTGGTGATCATGGTACTCGTGTAGATTACACTAATTGTTATGATTATGGTGGTGGTAATGTTGATGATGCTGATTGTTGGATTATGGTGGTGATCATGGTACTCGTGTAGATTACACTGATTGTTATGATTATGGTGGTGGTAATGTTGATGATGCTGATTGTTGGATTATGGTGGTGATCATGGTACTCGTGTAGATTACACTGATTGTTATGATAATGATGGTGGTAATGTTGATGATGCTGATTGTTGGATTATGGTTGTGATCATGGTACTCGTGTATATTACACTAATTGTTATGATTATGGTGGTGGTAATGTTGATGATGCTGATTGTTGGATTATGGTGGTGATCATGGTACTCGTGTATATTACACTAATTGTTATGATTATGGTGGTGGTAATGTTGATGATGCTGATTGTTGGATTATGGTGGTGATCATGGTACTCGTGTAGATTACACTGATTGTTATGATTATGGTGGTGGTTATGTTGATGATGCTGATTGTGGAATTATTGTGGTGATATTGGTACCTGTTTAGATTTCACTGATTGTTAAAGTTACAGCGTTGATGATTGTTATAGCGATTGATAATGTTGAAAATGTTGGTGATAATGATGCTGATGTAGAGTATAATGATGAAGTCATAGTTACCTTACTTCATACGAACACAGCACCTCTTACTCATTAAGACTGTTGATTCCATTTATGGTTGACTCAGAGATATTTTTTTTATAAATAGCTCTTTTATTTCAAACAGAAACCGTCAATAGAAGTAATCGTCAAAGCAAACGTTTCTCAGAATCAGATCGACTGAATTATTTAAAGCACATATGTTATCATCGTCTTCCTTTGATGTGATAAGAAGTCGTTAATGGTGGTGCATCACGCGGAAGTTATTTAGGATAGAATATCTTGCTTATTGGCTGGCTTTGCCACGTGTATGCCGTAGAAATTCTCGCTTAACGTGATTGAGCGTGCGGGCATAAGCTTCTGAAAAATACATCAAACAGACGCTTGGAAATGACACTTGCAACTTATTAATCTGTAGTCTTGATCATATGCGACGCGTGCTTTTCTAAAAGACAAACGTCTTGACAATTTTGGCTAAGAATAAAAATCATTTTTATTAAGGGAAAATCGAATAACGTTTTTGATTGGTTGATTCAAATCGGACTACCTCGGATATTTCCATATAACCGTTAGGAAATACATTTCTATATTCATTATTTTTATATTATTAGATATTTTCTATGGCAAAAGATCTTGTACAAGAAACCTGCCATGACTTCCGTCCGAATAATTAAACTTTATTATAATATAACCATTGCAGAGGTGTGTTTGTTTCAGATCTTACTTCCATCAATAAAATTCGTGTGTAGATATTTGGCGCTAATTAATATACCGCGTGCCGATGAGATGATATATCGTGTGGCATTGTGTCGAAATACCTCGTGGCAATATTACGATATACCGCTAAGCAATGTGTCGATATACCTCGTGGCAAAATGTCGACATAAACCTCGTGGCAATATATCGACATATCGTGTGTCGATGAGATGACAATGTGGACATAACGCTTGACAATGTGTCGATATACCTCGTGGCAATATATCGACATACCGTGTGTTGATGATATGACATACCGCGTGGCAATGTGGACATACCGCGTGACAATGTGGACATACCGCGTGACAATGTGGACATAACGCGTGACAATGTGGACATAACGCGTGACAATGTGTCAACAAACCTTGTGCCGATGGTCATTATGTTTACCTGACTAAAAATCGAGTAGTTCTTTTCGAGGGATTTACCTACCATGCCAGGGTTTTTTATTCGATGACACATGCGCCTCATGTCCCCAGCCATCAATAAAACGTTATAACAAAATATAAGTTTTATGTATTCGAATTTAACGTGGTGTTACAATCTCAGTTTCTGTATTCCTCCCGTGTATAAATTAACTGAGAACAAAACTCCATTACGCGTTCTTCATCAGTTACAGAAAGTAGAATTTATACAATTTATTTCCCACAGGTTATTCAACGTTATCATTTTCTTGTATTTTCCTGGGTAATCTGTGTATTTTTCCAGTCTTATTTGTCTAACGAATTCATTTTCATCTAACTTATCGTTAAATTTCACAGCAAATTTGTTTCTATTACATTTGTGGATTGTGTCTTCAGTTCAGCTCGATGTTGGGCGCCGTGAGTGTTTTTCGCACCATCTTTTCATTGAGACGCTTGTCGAGAAACTCCGTGTTAAGTGCTTTATTGGACTTTAATTTAATCAAGTGGAACTGAAGGTGAAAACGCAGTCCGTTAATCTGGTTAGAAGAACGATTTCCCCGGAACTCACGTCGAGTACAATCTTGTGACTCTACAAGCGATTGTTGAATAAAATCAGTAGACAAACAAATCAACGACACTGTATAAATACGTCTTCCGATAGATTTTGACCGCGATTAACCTACAGTGTGTAATATCGGTTATTGATTTGAAATGGCTTTCATAAAGTTTTTTTGTTTTTTTTGTTTCTTTTAAATAAAAGTGTTAAAATACTATTATGCAATCAGTTTGTCATCACGTGACTTTCACTTGAAGCGTTGCTAGTGTTAAGTAAACACGAACGCGTGGTGTAGTGATAGACCGTCAGGTTAAGTAACGACAGGTCGTTGGTTTGAACCATCAGCACGATAAGGCGCTGTGTCCTTAAACACGACAAACTATCGCCATTTCTTAGTATTGGTTCTACTTGAGAAGATTTCGAGATACTGTGTTCACATTCGATGTTAAGTTCATCCACTAAATAAATCCATTAAAAAAACATATCTAGACGTGACTGATATGAATTACAAATGTCTGTATCATATTAGAGCAATTCTGAAGGTTCTATTGGGACCTTTTAACCGATATGGTTGTGGTTTATAAGTGTTCACTATCTATGTAATACTCATAAGGTTACTCGTAATCAATAGTGTGTCTGGTTGTCGGCCCGTTGGCTCAGTCGGTAACGCACATGACTTTCAATCCAGGGGTCGTGAGTTTGAATCACGCTCAGACACATGTTCATGAACTTTGTTCTAAAGCCATGAAACTCCCATCTAAGTATATGCTGGGAGATATAATGTGTGCCTATTACTAGTTTACCGTCTCTCTGATCCTAAGAGCGATGATTTGCTTTGCTAACCTCCATACTGAGATAGTGTTAACAAAGTAGTCTGAAGAATGGACCCAACTCTCCCTATTGGGTCCGTTAAATAGCAATGTCGGGAAAGCCACATTTGAGCACGTTGATTGGTCAGTTGCTTTAACTGAACGTTTGAATGACGTTACAGTTTGGTAAGCATCCAGTTGCTATGAATTGTGGGAAAGATATAGATTATCCTGCCTTTTCCTTCGGGGTTTATTGATCTGATTCGGAAGATAGATAGTTGAAAAAGGCAAAAACTCCTGACAATCAAAATCTATTGTATTGCTTTAAAGAGTAAATGTAAAATGCATGTCCTGAATGACTGTCCCCATACATTTAAACCAATCGGCAGCCTCTTTTCATTTGTGATATCCAAAGTAAAAGAAATCTATTCCAGTCCCTGACATCTCACGAATTCTAGGTATATATAGCCCTAATTAATAAGCAGGAAATTCCATGTCTGTCCCATAATTCATACCAAAGTATGACGTCATTCAACTTCCGGGGCGCAACTTACCAATCAACGTGCTCAGAAATGCTCAAATCTTTTTGTAATTTAACGGACCCCAGTGGGAGAGCTGTGTCCGTTCTACAGTCTATGTTCAACCATGTACCAGTCCAATCCACAATCAACTCAACTACCGAAAATGCACCTAATGCCCAGACAATAAAAAACATTTCGGTTACAAAAACACACTTTTTACATTGGTCATCTGCTACGCTATCGGTCACAAACTCAGCAACATAATAGTCGTCTGCTTCATTATGGTCGGTTAATGGTCTGTTATACTGTCGTAATTACCCCGTCTGCTACTAAAATACCCGAATGGTGTCATAAATACACCCGTTAATCATTCCTTGTGTATCTGTTATAAAGAAAGGTTTTATGAGCACATGCTAAAATGTTTATGTTGCAGTGTAATAGTTTATGGTCCATATTTTAATGGTTACACTGCACTGTAATGTTACGTACAGCCGCAGCTGTCATCCTAATATAGACACATTGAGCCAGCAAGTGTACATGGAATATCAAGTCACGTGGTACGTTTTAGTCATCTAAAGATTCCGAAAATCAATTAACGTCATCAAAAAACAAATCTTGCATATAATGAGGATTGAATCCAAAAATAAGCAGTATGTGAAGAGATGCTTTTCCATGTTATTGGGTATAGATTATTTTCGGTGAACCTTGAATAAATAGACGTGTATACGTAATCAACAGATCATAACATATTTTATTGTTTTGACTTAAACCCCAAGTTTATCACCCGAACAGTTCGTTTACACATACCGACATTTATATACGTATACACATACCGACATTTATATACGTATACACATACCGACATTTATATACGTATACACATACGCTATAAACATAAAAGCAACCATATCCGTACAATCACGCAAACAACAATTTCGGTACCGTATATACAAACACACAATCAACTGTATATAAGTCATTCATTCATTCATTCATTCATTCATTCATTCATTCATTCATTCATTCATTCATTCATTCAACTTCATAACCATTTGCACACATAACGTTTTTAAGACTGTTAATAGATAATTGGAGGTAAAATTGCTTGTAAAACGATAAATCAGACATAAGCAAATATTGCCATGTCTATGTCTATTGATTATACGTCACGTTTTTCTCGGCGTATAAATGTGATCAACGTCTTGCAAATATAGGCCACGTTTTCTAATTGTTTATCTTTTTGTCTTGAATCTAAATGTGACTGCTAAGTAAATTCCTCTGAATTAATTAAGGTTCTTGTTTTACATCGATAGTAACACAGGAATATCGTCCTTGGTAGATGTAAACAATGACCAAGACGTGTCCCGCTCGATACTCAGTCTTGGTGTCTCATAACTCTTATAGAGTAATAAAGATGGCATTAAAGTCATTAAGTAGAATATTCATATATAATTGTTATTGATATTTTATATGTGAATGTTATTCGCATATAGATTTCTACTACCCCTCTCTCTCTCTCTCTCTCTTTCTCTCTCTCTCTCTCTCTCTCTCTCTCTCTCTCTCTCTCTCTCTCTTCTTTATTCGATGTTATTTTTTTATTTTTCACAAAGAAACGTGCTAATTTTCTATTGAGACCTATTTGTGCCTTTGTACTTCACGAACTCATGCAGTCATTACGTGTTCACGCGGGAAATCACATTATTTGCCCTATTAATTGCTTAACTTTTAGAAGACTTAACAAAGAATTAATATTTAATTATAACTTGTTAATGGAAATCGATATTGTAGAAGGCGTACCGCACGTTATTCTTGTTTTGATAGTCTATCAACTCTTTTGAAATTGTTTCGTGTTATAAACCAATATTCGGAATACTAGAAAGTATTCCCAAAATAAACAGTGTGAATATGATATAAAAAAAAACAACATTTCAATGAAATATTTATGCTCTCAAATATGCCATAAAATATGTGTGTTCATGTTTTGAAGATCTGGTATTTTAATGTCCCTCCGTACGTTCTTTTGCCCTTTTTCTTCATATTTTGGTACTAGTTTAGTAGTGTATTAATAAAACCTGAGCCGGGCTGGTAAGCTCAGTCGTTAGCGCGTCTGAAATCGATCTAGGAGTCGTGAGTTCGAGTCCTGGTCCGGTCATCGTTTCCGTGATGATTGGTATACGACATGGCTCGCCAAAATGACTAGGTCAAAGCGCGAAAATAAAAACTTAAACATACAGATATACGACAGTGTGTCTCATTATCATTAGTGTCTCAAAGCTGATTCAAGTGGGACAGTTATCAGTTACCTGAGAAGATCGGTGTGCTCCAGAACTGGTCAACCTTCAAGAATTCCAGGAAAGAGGGACTGAATTAACTGATTATTTCTGTGTCCACATTGCAATCGGACAAAATAGATTAAATGTACCACGTACCGTTATCAAGGTAAAAACTACAGCCCTCATATAAGCCATCAATATCGCAATACTTTTTAACCTCTAAAAAATAAAAATAAAATAAAAAAAAAAAAAAAAAAAAACTTTTTAACCTCTAATTATGTAATTTGAACAATACTGGAAAATAAGTTTAGTTGAACTAGTGACATTTTTTTTTGTTTAAACATATTTATTCATTCAAATGTACATAAATACACATAAGTTTAGGTATAAATAGTGACAATCAGCAAGCATACAGACACACGGGGTAAAGATACGAGACAGAGGTGGGGGGCGTGTATTCTGGGACACTTTTAGGAT
Source organism: Panopea generosa (assembly GCA_029582155.1). Taxonomy (NCBI): domain Eukaryota; kingdom Metazoa; phylum Mollusca; class Bivalvia; order Adapedonta; family Hiatellidae; genus Panopea; species Panopea generosa. The sequence goes on along the minus strand of CM055907.1, from coordinate 11,451,918 downwards.
ATACATCAATAACCATAACGTTGCATTTCGTATGGAAATAAACTCATAATTCTCATTGGGTTGTATAAAATTGGCATACGCATGCATCACGTGTGCCCAAAATACACGTTTTGCGATCTGTTTTTTTGTTTACATTTCGTTTAATTCTGCAGACACTACATATTTCTTTTAGCTTTTCAACACGAGCTTTATTTGATTTATGGGAATCTAAACACGATCCGTTTCCAGTTGATTTGAATGACTTCAGTTCAGTTATATCTTGCACGACTCACACAACAACTAACTTTGCACTGTTCTACATATCATATGTCTTGTTTCCATTGATGTTTGCAGGAAAAAACATTGGGTTAACCAGATTGCCGTTTTACATTTTCTTGTATTTCCGTCCGTGTGTTGTAGTGTATCGCTAGACACCTTCAAACTGCCGTATCTTCATCCAACAGTACCCAGTGCCATCCTTGACAGCACTCATGAAATTCAATGTTCTTATCTATAGAAAGAAACTTGACCATTTTTTTCAACAACAAAACATTAAATGCCCAGCCAATTTACATAGCTTTACTTTCTCGGGTGTAAGAAGCATGCTAACGTCACTAAGGGCTGTTAATTGTAAAGTGAGACTTTCAGACGTCTTGAATGGTGGCTGGGGATGGCGTTTTGTGCGTGCATGCATGCATGTACGTGCATACATGTGTATGCATGTGTAAAACAACATATGGGTGCTAACATTTAATCATTGTCTATTTTCCTCAGTCATCAACGTATTCACAATGACCGTTAAAATGCCTCTGTGTATGAGTAGATTCATCATTCGGAATACCTCGCTCAATTCTCCGAATCAAATAGTGCGAGCAGTGCCCGAGGAGTTCCGAATGTAGCATTCATATTTATGCTTTCTTATACTACACACTGGCGAGCTCACGTGACTTTATGCTAAAGAGTGATTAAAATAAATGGTGGAAAAGTGTCTGCTTCAGATAACATTTTTGCATTTTTGTTCCTAAATTCTCGTAACAAAGACGAATCACCGGTTTTATAAAGTGACCATGCAAAACTTGTATTTTGTAACGGCGTTGTGCATATGAGGTGTGGGTGCAATTTAAAGAAAACGCCGATGCATTGTTTGCATATAATACAAGGTGTTTGGGGTTGAGAGGAAGGGTTCATGTCCACTTGATATCACCCATAGTTCGTATCTATACAGAGACTGCGTTTATCGTTTTGCGTGTATTTTAATGCAATAATAAGAAAGTCGTCTGCAAAGATGTTACCTGATGTGGACACTTTTCGTCCGATTATTTGCAAAACTCCATACAATAAAGTCACGTGAGTCCGCCATCATGTACCAGCGAATTATAAGTCGAACATTGGTCGACTCTATTTGCTACGGATTTCGGAAGCAGCAGTATTTCTTTGAATGCATGAAGAATATATTGTTAAATTGTTAGTATGATTGACATATGTGTTTTATATGTGCTGATATTAACATTGTATGGGTGATTATAATACAGCTAGCTAATACATTTAATTTATTATACTAATTAGTGTATTCTTTCAAATTCTGGAAAGATACACTTAAAGATTCTGGTCTGATTGGTTACCGATTATTGGAATATGATTTACTCGAATAAAACTGGAACAAGAACATTGGTATTTGTATATTAATCGAACACATGTAGACTGCATTATTTATGCTGCAACTGTTGCTTTTGCAACGTTTGATTGTCAATGTATGCATACTTTAGCCAGTTTGCAAGGCTGTATAAGACGACTTAGCATATCGGAGTATCATATCATGTCAGACCGAACCCTCAACCCCGCAGACGTGAGGTGAACGCTCTATGACGACACCACGGCCGCAGTAAAACTATCGCCAATATTGCTACTCTCGTACAGATGCTATATCTGCTTCAATTTCCATCTCTCTTTTTGTTGTCATGATGCACAACACCATAAACAGATCCATAGCATGCCGATACCAACTCTTTGACAGTGCACACGGAGTCACTTAAACGTGCCATTGATTATTCCATTTGTTCTAACTTATACGTGTAATTAAGTCCATGATTTTTTAGGTCAGATCTAAATCGAATACATGTTCGCTTAATAGCGGAGTTTCACGTAATTAATCGCTTTCCCATTGCTACATTGTTATATTGTTGAGGACGACACATTCCGCTGTAACTACTCTGTACGTCTATAGCCGGTTAATGAGGGGACCGTAATGACGGAAACACGGATGGCAGATGATTTATTAGGTTTTTCAGTCAATACTCTTATTTATGCTGTGTGGCCGGCTGAAGGTTTTTTTTCCTGTCAGCAGACAAATATATGAATGGTGATTTGTCTTTGTATAAATACGGTGGTACTGTATGAAGAAAGGCAAAATGTGTATCGATAAGCATAGAAGATAATGTTAAGACATTAATGGTGGTGATTTTTTATTGTAATTCTTCATTATTTGCGACTGTGTAAGTAAAGTTAATCCCAGTTCCTGATATGTCCCGATTTAGTCTTGTTGAACCTAAATGAAAAAGCAGGGAATGCTATGCCTGTCCCACTAGTATTTTAAAGGAATACCAAATTGTGATGCAAGTCAACTTTCGCTGAAGCAACTGACCAATCAACGTGTTCAAATGTTACTGCTATGTGACGGAGCAGCTGGGCCGACTTAATCAAATATCTTCTTTTTACTTCTTCTTTTTTCTTCTTTTTCATTCATTTCTTCTTCTTTTTCTTCTTCCTTCCCTCTTCTTCTTCTTCTACTACTTCTATGTCTGACTTACAAGTGTCTGATCTGACATTCACCAAATCTCTTGGCCAGCCCATTCAGTTTTACTAGTCACAAAAGACAAGGGGTTGCAGTGAGGACAATGGCCACGTGTGCATGCAGCAGTTTCCTCAGCTAATATTACAGATGTCTTGTTCATGTAATGTTCATTTATAGTTGCATAGAGGTGATTTCTAAAGACAGCTTTGACAAGTAAATGCTACCTGTATAAATTGCGTGTACTCATTCAATCTATGCCCCGATACATTGCCATGTCTTAATTGTGTTTGATTATGTGACAGTTAAATATTTCAAGAACATCACAAACTTTGAGACAACAACATGGGTAGTCTGTAGAAAAGACCCATCCCTCCCAATTGGGTCTGTTCAATAGCAATCTAGTGAAAGCAACATTTGAGCACGTTGATTGGTCAGTTGCTTCAACTGAAAGTTTTTTTTTTGACGTCACATATTGGTAAGCGTTCAATTGCTTTGAATTGTGGGATAGGCGTAGTAGAATTCCCTGCTTTTTCATCCGGGTGGTTGATAGAACTGATTCGGGAGATATGAGTTTCTGGGATGGACTAATGACAGAGGTGAATGGGGAGAATGAACTCTTGGAGAGGCTGGTACTCGTTTTTATATGAAGTTTTACCAGAATACGGGTAGCTCTTGTACAGCTGTATTGAAATGTGCTACATTGTTACTCTGATTAATTTAAATAGCTCATACGTTCTGAATTTCGCTTACATGATCGTACAAATCGTTTCCCCTACATGCCATAGTCTCCATGATAAATGATATTGGGTATCTCACCTCTGATTTAAGTGGGAAAGTTACACGTTACTTGCCGAGACGGGTTTGCTCGAGAACTTGTTCAGCTTTCAGTGATCCGAAGAAAGAGTGGTTAGGTTAAGTGATCTGTAAGCCCTCGATGGCATAAAAATGACGCTAAATATTCAAACAAACAAGCATCTCTGATTACCATTAGATATCCCATCGGGACTGCTCACCGTGGTTTGTATTAAAACATTGTCTTAATTATTGTCACAGTCGTTCAGACGCTTTAGTCTATCGGTAAATGTCGTCTGCAGGTTTCAGAATCACGTGCTGGGATTTAAAGCGTCTGCTTCGTGTATTTTTTTGTCCGTTAATGGAAAGTTGTTCTTCCATAATAATTATGCTGAGTAATTTATATATATATTTCTTGTGTTGCCATAAATGTCATATCTTAAATCACTTGTCGAAAATTATATCTTTTATCTGTAGAATCGGTAAGTTAGTACGCTGATTTCACCTATTGTATACGACTCTAATTGCCGTCTGCTAAAATACACTGTATACACATTACTCTCAATTTCCACAAAACCCGCGTCTGTAATAGCTGCAGCGCGTTGGTGATGCACTATGTGAAGCGATAAAACAATCAAACAATCGTCATGTCGTACATGTACTCAGGGTAAGGTAACAAACAAATGTATAGAAAAATGATATATTGACTTCTATTGTTGCTACTGCTATTGCTACTGCTGTTGCTGCTACTACAACATATACTACTACTACTATAACTATAACATGTACTACTACTAATAATAATAATACTTCGACGACTACTACTACTACTACTACTACTACCACCACCACCACCACCACCACCACCACACCACTACTGCTGCTGCTACTGCTGCTGCTGCTACTACTACTACTACTACTACTACTTCTACTACTACTTCCACTACTACTACTACTACTACTACTACTACTACTACTACTACTACTACTACTACAACAACAACTACTACTACTACTACTACTACTACTACCACCACCACCACCACTACTACTACTACTACTGCTGCTGCTGCTGCTGCTGCTGCTGCTGCTGCTGCTGCTGCTGCTACTACTACTACTACTACTACTACTTCTATTACTACTACTACTACTACTACTACTACTACTACTACTACTACTACTACTACTACTACTACTACTACTACCACTTGGCGGACACGTGTACACGTTTATTAACATTTAACGCAGAACTTTTTGTAAATATTTATCACTCTTCTTTCTTATTGACCCCGACGTTCCCATGGGAACGACTCTGTATGCATTAACTCTATGTATGAATGTAATTAGCGGGATCTGTGGTCATTTATTCATGATTCATTGTGTTGTCAAATCGTTAATGTAAAAACGTCCAAAGTCAATAAGCAGAGTTGAATGTTGAATTTTGTTTGACGGCCCATTACCACATTTGTTAGAGACATGTCAATACTTCATATAAGAGTGTTAGGAATTATACATATTGGAACCATATTCTTAGTACAGAGTATAAATTTATATTTACAATATTTTTACAGGTGTAACCCCACTATTGATTTTTGGTCTTTATTCTATAGTGAATAATACATGTTTGAAGGCTTGTCATTCATAGAGAATACCAAATGAAAGAAGTGAAACCTACATTTTACTGTCTGTCAATCTCTGCACTATCAAACTATGATGAGAAAAGTAGGGGTCATGTGTGATATAAGATTTATTTACTGCTCAGTGTGTACACTGTTGACAAAGTGAAAGTAGACTTCCGAAATCATGTATTCATACCCCAATTTCAAAGCATGCTGTCAAAATGTTCAAAATGCAGCAATAATGCCATTCAAATAAAAAAAATGAGCATTAAAATAAGGAAAATGCATTTTTAAAGAAGTAGAAACAAAGATTATTCATAACCGCCATAATGCGACTACTCCGTGAGAGCAATTCCTGTTTCCAATGGTGGTACTATGCCTATATGACTTGCTGTTGATATGAATGCATTGAACGTCATTTTTTCAAATTATTTTTTCATTGTTGGTATAAGATCCCGATTACAATTAACCGTTTTCATAACTACCCCAACCCCTAACGACGTCTCACCATGCTGACCTAGTTCCAAAATCCATTTTACCACTGTGGTCGGATTTTCCAAATCGGATATTCTCCCCGCTCAAGTTTGTAAATAACCTCTTATGCCTTATATACATAGTTAATTAATGAGTTAAAGACCACCAGTTGACTTTAATACTTTTCCTGTATATCACATCCCATAACTGTACAAACTATTTCGGGCAGACTATGTCATTGGGAAGCTTTACCGCGATAGTTTTAATTACTGAAGCATGGTCTTTCAGATGCGCTAATGTTGCGTCTGTCCGATGGGGATCATAAACTGACCTTTCCATTTTCTGACACGAGGCTTGAGGCATGTTATATTGAATTAAATGCCTGGAAACGAACTATAAACACGGCGTTATTATGGTAAAGTGGTTATAATACGCACTCTCGTGTGTCTCAGCGGACCAGTTAGATTATGTATCATGGGTTATATCGCCCCATTGGTGCAAAAAGGTACCAGGTGCCTTCTCATTTCATATACACATGATACGTTATTGCTCCAATGGGGCGATATATACGAATGTGTATTTCTTACCCATACACCGTTTATAAATTTGGTCAATCTGCGCTGGTGACAATGTAAGGATGGCCATGGTAAATTTACTCCGGGCGTACCCAACTGTCTGTAGACAATACATCTCTAACTCTTGAGGTCATGGATTCGATCCTTACTCAGTTGAAATAGTTTAATTGAGAAAGCGTGTCTGTTTCTTGTGGGAGGTGGCAGTTCTATTGATTTATGTACATTTTAGAAAGAAATAAAAACAGGGCTTTGATTACAGTTTACTTAATTGTCCGAGTGTCATAGTCAGGGTAAAACTGGCGGCTTATCGTCAGTCCAAGCCGGGTTCGAACCCACGTCTCGGCGTCGTTAGTGATCGGTGTCTCTAAGCTTTGGGTGGTTGTTACCTTAAAAGGTCCCAATATGTTATAGATGGGTTTCCCTGTTGAACAAGGTCCCTCCAATTTCATGACAACGGCGCCATTAGTTTAAACATATTTTATTGCCAAATAAACACATATTACAATATTTATCATGCATATAAGTCAAATACAATTTAAGGCAAAAGGGTCTGGCCACAAGTTCTCTCAACATTAGATTCGGCCATTCCCAACGGCGCCATTGAGAATGCATTGTATAAGATCTGTAGCCTGTATTGGATGTCAGACACATTAATCTTTGATTAATTTTACGTAAATAATTTCACGTAAAGACAAATTGCGTTTGTTAGGAAGTTCAGAAATATATGCTCTTAATCATTTGAATATATAAAAAAGCAACCCGCTTTTAAAGATGTCGGTAAAACAACAATTGAATAGCAACAATTTCCGGAAACGCGTCCTCTAAGTGAATATTCTTAACAAAAACCCTTTTTTTATTGAATCTATAATTAAGCTTTTTTGCAGACTGTTAAAGCGAATAACATGCGATAGATTCATTTCAAACAAAGTTTTTGTCTAATTAAAACTTCTCTTCAAGAAAAAAAAAACGCACAACAGTTGAAAACCTCTTGATAGCGCGCGCCATTGGCACAGGCGAAAGAGTTGCAAGCGTTTTCGTGTAACGCCGATTGATTGTAACGGTGGTAAGATGTAACAGCACTTTTCATCGATCTGTCAAGATCTCAAGTGACAAGACTGCGTAACAAGCACACTGTTGAATAACGGGGATATAATTGCGTTTTATGTAAGCGACTGAACTCTCACCAGAATACATCGGCGTACTTTCACCAGAATACATCGGCGTACTGTCACCAGAATACATTGGCGTACTGTCACCAGTTTTATGTAAGCGACTGCACCGTCACCAGAAGACATCGGCGTATCACAGTTTTATGTAAGCGACTGCACCGTCACCAGAAGACATCGGCGTATCACAGTTTTATGTAAGCGACTGCACCGTCACCAGAAGACATCGGCGTATCACAGTTTTATGTAAGCGACTGCACCGTCACCAGAAGACACCGGCGTATCACAGTTTTATGTAAGCGACTGCACCGTCACCAGAAGACATCGGCGTATCACAGTTTTATGTAAGCGACTGCACCGTCACCAGAAGACACCGGCGTATCACAGTTTTATGTAAGCGACTGCACCGTCACCAGAAGACACCGGCGTATCACAGTTTTATGTAAGCGACTGCACCGTCACCAGAAGACACCGGCGTATCACAGTTTTATGTAAGCGACTGCACCGTCACCAGAAGACATCGGCGTATCACAGTTTTATGTAAGCGACTGCACCGTCACCAGAAGACACCGGCGTATCACAGTTTTATGTAAGCGACTGTAATATCACCAAAAGACATCGGCGTATCACAGTATGCAGCCTTATTGGAATCCGTGTATCAGCAAAAATAAAAAAAAACTATCATTTAGAAAATCAAAATACATTGTTTGGATTGTCGGTTGGAATTGTGATCTGTAGCTGTTTTAGTTAGAATTGTTTCCAGTCAGGCCAGTTTTCTCTTTAAACATGGCGGTGGAAATGACAAAACAAGTTTCTCTCCATGACATTGCATCAGGTTTTCTTTTATTTTATATAGAAGTTTACCATCGAGCACTAACAGACAATCAAGTAACCTAACCACTCTTTCCTTGGGTCCTGGAAGGTACTCGAACACACCCATCGCCACAAGTAAATGATAGCTTTCTCACTTAAATCTGTGATGAAAGACGAATAACAACGAGGGCAATGTCGCATATAAATCATCACGGAGGCTTTGATTCGAACGAACGACCCTGGGTTGATAGTCAGACGCGCTACCGACTGAGCTAACTGGGCCCGATTTTCATTGATGAATATTCTGCTTGCTCCGATATATAAACATGGTTTTCAAATGACAAACGAATTGAAATTACGTGACTCTGAATGACATTTTTTCGTCATTCAAATCCAAATAGCAATTATACATTAAACAAAGTTCTAGCAGTTACAGGAGGAGAAATACGAACCCCCGAGTGTTTATGTATAGTAGTTCCTTCATTATTAACGGTTAGTTTTACATGAAATACCAGGGGCTGTTTCTTTCTCAGAAATACCATTCTAAGGCCATATCGTTTTAACCCGCCATAACGGACTTCTACGGCTAAAAAGTATCCCAAATTAACCCCATTGTTGAATCTTTTCAGTTCATCTAATTTTGTTGCTACAATATTTTGGTAAATTACGTCTATACGACAAGTTTGTACGCTGCCCTCGGGTTATGTATCGACTTTTGCGCAAAACGCAAGAGAATCGTTACCATTAATATACTGAAGGATCTGTTGTTGTAATGAAAGACTTTCCTATATTGACGCCTTCCCGACCTGCGATGCAAAAAAAAGCGACTGGACCATTCGACTGTTTATGTAGCAGTATCTATGATAAAGCGGCGCGGTAGTGTAGTGGTTACGTTCATACCAGAGATTGTGTTTCGATCCCAAGCTCGACCCAATTCCTCTTTAAAACACACTAACTACTGGTTTTACCCAGGAGGCGAACTCTAGAACGGTTTATATTTTTATAAGCTTACTTCGCAATCAAGCTAAAATATTAATATAATCTAATCATACAAAGTCCGGCCCAGGGGCGATAGGCTATGTGTTGTATCCCCCATCCAGGACATAAATGCAACCAACCTTCGAATCTAAAATTTATAATAAATATAAATGATTCTTTAATGAAAATATTTTTTGTGAAAAAAATGCGATTCCCAGAAATTGTCTGCTGAAACATCATTGAGCGGTATTGTTTTTGTTATTTTAACAAGAACATGTAATGAATGTCCTGTTAAATTACATCTAATGCGAATTCAAATTGTTTCACGGTCAAAATCCAAGACAATTGTAGACCGCAAGCCTCTTGTTAGGCAATGAGTCACTTGTTAGGCCATGAGTCACTTGTTAAGGAATGAGTCACTTGTAAGGCCATGATTCACTTGTTAGGCAATGAGCTTCTTGTTAGACAATGAGTCACTTGTTAGGCCATGAGTCACTTGTAAGACGCTGAGACACTTGTTAGTCCCTGAGTCGTTTGTTAGACACTGAGACATTTGTTAGGCTCTGAACCATTTGTTAGACCCTGATCTACTTGTTATGCTCTAAGTCACTTGTTAGACCCTAAATCACTTGATAGACACTGAGTCACTTGTTAGGCCCTGAGTCGCTTGTTAGACGCTGAGACATTTGTTAGGCCCTAAACCATTTGTTAGGCCCTGAGCTACTTGTTATGCTCTAAGTCACTTGTTAGACCCTAAATTACTTGATAGATACTGAGTCACTTGTTAGGCCCTGAGTCACTTGTTATGTCCTTAGCCGCTTGTTAGGCCCTGGGTCACTTGTTAGGCTCTGTGTCACTTGTTTTGCCCTGATCCACGTGTAAGGCCCTGGGCCGCCTGTAAGGCCCTGAACCACTTGTAATATCCTGAGACACTTCTTATGCCCTGATCCACTTGTTATGCCCTGGGCCGCCTGTAAGGCCTTGAACCACTTGTTAGGCCCTGAACCACTTGTTAGGCCCTGAGTCACTTGTTATGCCCTGATCCTCTTGTTATGCCCTAGGCCACCTGTAAGGCCCTGAACCACTTGTTAGGCCCTGGGCCGCCTCTAAGGCCCTGAACAACTTGTTATGCCCTAGGCCGCCTGTAAGGCCCTGAACCACTTGTAATGCCCTGAATCACTTGTTACGCCCTGATCCACTTGTTATGCCCTGAGCCGCCTCTAAGGCCCTGAACAACTTGTTATGCCCTAGGCCGCCTGTAAGGCCCTGAACCACTTGTAATGCCCTGAATCACTTGTTACGCCCTGATCCACTTGTTATGCCCTGGGCCGCCTGTAAGACCCTGAACCACTTGTTAGGCCTTGAGTCACTTGTTATGTCTTGATCCACTTGTTATGCCCTAGGTCGCCTGTAAGGCCCTGAACAACTTGTTAGGCCCTGAATCACTTGTTATGCCCTAATCTACTTGTTATGCCCTGGGCCGCCTGTAAGGCCCTGAACCACTTGTTAGGCCTGAATCACTTGTTATGCCCTGATCCACTTGTTATGCCCTTGGCCGCCTGTAAGGCCCTGAACCACTTGTTAGGCCTGAATCACTTGTTAGGCCATGATCAACTTGTTAAGTCCTATGTCACCAGTAAGGCACTATGTCACTTGTTATGCCCTGAGATATTTGCTATGTTCTGAGCAACTAGTTAGGCCCTGAGACACTTTTTAGGCCCTGAGCTACTTGTTAGGCCCTGAATCACTTATTAGGCCCTGGGTCACTTATTAGGCTTTGAGTCACTAGATAGGCATTGAGCTACTTATTAGGCCCTGTATATTTTTACATGAATTACAGATATTACAATGATTAAGAAATAGATAAAAGGTCCTTCTTTATTTGAGGTTATTATTTGGAATGTGGTTTACTAACAGAGATATAACTGTAACATAATCAAACTGGCTTGTTGAAGTACATGGACATTAAATTGAAGTTTGTTTGTACTGGTGTTCAAAGTTGGCGTCGGCGAACATCAACAACGTATTATGTATGATAAGACAGCGGTTTAAACAAGATCCAAGGTTATGAAGCCGTTTCATGCTCAACTCAAATTCGTACTCGTGCACAATTTCCGGGATTTGTATAAAACATATATTGAAGCGAAAACACGTGACTTGGCCTTGAATTTAATTCATTAATTTAAAATTATTGATTTGAGGTAGAAAGTTCCAGGTATTTACATTTAGTTTTGTAATAACGAGTCAGTTTGATGTTTAGATCAGCAGGAACGCTTGAGGTGAGCAGGGAACAAAGTTGTATGATGAATATGATGATAATTTCATTTATCGTCGCCACCAGTTTCCCATATCGGCGACGCCTCTAGAAGAGTATTAGTAAAATTAAATACTTGGAGAAAAGTGCAGAGACTCTTTTACACCACTATTACACGTCTTATATCAAAAACATAAGTCTCAGATCACTATTACACTTTGACGCCACTAGTACAGACACCATTTTTACACTTATCACACCATTATAAAACGTCTCACATCACTAATACACATCTCACACAACTATTTCACTCTGACGCCACTAGTACAGACACCATTTTTACACTTATCACACCATTATAAAACGTCTCACACCACTGTTACACGTTTCTCACCACTATTCACGTCTCACACCACTATTACACGTTTCTCACCACTATTCACGTCTCACTTCACTATTACACGTTTCTCACCACTATTTCACGTCTCACACCACTATTACACGTTTCACCACTATTCACGTCTCACACCACTATTTCACGTTTCTCACCACTATTCACGTCTCACACCACTATTACACGTTTCTCACCACTATTTTACGTCTCATACCACTATTACATGTCTCATATCACTATTACAAGCCTCACACCACTATTACACGTCTCACACCACTAATACACGTCCAACTACATGTCTTTCATCACTATTTCATGTATCACACTATTATCACACTCTGACGCCACTAGTACAGCCACCATTATTACACGTATAACACGTCTCATATCACTATATCACCTCTTACACTACTAATACACGTCTCAAGTCACTAATATACGTCTCATACCACTAATACATGCCTCACACCACAATCACACGTCTCATACTATTATTATATGTTTTATATCACTATTTCACGTCTCACACTATTAATTTACGTCTCGCATCACTAGTACACGTTTCACGTCACTATTACACGTCTCACATCACTATTTCACGTCTCACACCACTGTTACACTTCTTACATCACTATTACACGTCTCACACCACTATTACATGTCTCGCACCACTATTACACGTCTAACATCACTATTTCACGTCTCACACAACTATTACACTTCCCATATCAATATTACACGTCTCACATCACTATTTCACGTCTCACACCACTATAACACGTTTCACACTACTAATACACGCCTTGCACAAATATTTCTCGTCTCACACAACTTTTATACGGCTCGCATCACTATTGTACGTCTCACACCACTATTACACATCTCACACCACTATTACACGTCCCACATCACTATTACACGTCTCACACAACTATTACACATCTCACATCACTATTACACGTCTCACACCACTACTACACGTCTCACACAACTATTACACGTCTCACATCACTATTACACATCTCACACCACTGATACACGTCTCATGTCACTAATATACGTCTCACATCACTATTACACGTCTCATACCACTGATACACGTCTCACGTCACTATTACACATCTCACACCACTATTACACGTCATCACTATTGCACGTCTCACACCACTGATACACGTCTCAAGTCACTAATATACGTCTTATACCCCTATTACATGTCTCACACCACTATTACACGTCTAACACAACTATTTCACGTCTCACACAACTATTACACCTCTCACATCACTATTACACGTCTCACACCACTATTACACGTCTTACGCCACTAAAACGCATCTCACACCACTATTACACGTCTCACACAACTATTTCACGTCTCACACAACTATTACACGTCTCACTTCACTAATATATGTCTCATACCAATATTACACGTCTCACTACTATTATACGTCTTACATCACTATAACACTTCTCACATCGCTATTACATGTCTCACACTACTATAACACGTCTCACACTACTATAACGCATCTCACACCACTATTACACGTCTCACACTACTATTACACGACTCTCATCACTAGTATACTTCTCACACTACTAATACACGTCTCATATCACTATTACACGTCTCATACTACTATTACACGTCTCACACCACTAATACACGTATTACACTACTATTACACGTCTCACATCACTATTACACGTCTCACATCACCATTACACGTTTCACACCACTATTCACGCCTCACACCACTATCTCATGTCTCAACCACAACTACATTTCCCATAGGGCTTCATTATAACATTCATGACCAAAAAACACAGTGAATTAAAACAGAATCTGCAACATGTGTCTGTGCTTTTATAAAGAAATGTAATTATAAAGAAAAAAATCATAGCTTGACGATTTTTTTAATTCAATGGTTTTGTGATACCTGTCAATTTGCAGAGTATTAATTTGTCAACTATTCACCCACGAAACGGTTCATAAAATCAATTTTAAAATGACACAGACTTGCCTAGAAATCTAGTATCAGCATCAACTTTTCTCTGGCGATTTCTAGAATACTGACCATTCAATACAAGAAAAAAATAAATCACTGCAATATAAAGTCTTGAAAAACAGAAAGAGAAAACTAAAGTTTTACTTCTACCTCGAACCTGTAGGTTCGGAGTATTCAAGAGAGATAATCGTGGTGTGAGTCCTAATGATGATGATGCTGATGATGACGATATTAATGACGTTGACTTCGGCGACTATAATGACAAAAATGATAAAGATAAAACCTTTTGGTTTAAATATATATAAATCTCAATTATTAATTTTCCGCTGCTTTTATTTTAAACCTTGGGAACTTCTAAAAAATGAGTGTAAATAATTTATTAAAAGTGTTTGCTTGAGATGCATTTTCTGCGCTGATGACGACGCTGAAGTTTTTATTGATGTTATGTGCTGCAGTCTCCAATTTCATGTATAATTTAAATAAACGAGGTTCCAAGTGTCTATTATGTCGTGATATCAGTCTCAATTTCACAGCAAAACGGACGTGACTGACACCGGGCACTTTCCATTAATATGCTTACAATCTCCCAATCTTTATACTACGTATCCGTGTATATACGGAGGATACGGAAAAACCCGATGTTTCACGATTGGTATTCTCCATGCTATGTAGATCTGCATAAAGAAACAATAGTTCGCCCGCCGTCCGTCATATTTGAATCAAACCTATATAAATTTTGTAGCTACGATTCCCGCTGTCGTACAAGTAATATTTATCAAGTGTATAATGTCCGCAATAAGAACATTTTCTGGATCGGTGTTTTTTAATACTTGTTAGGAAATGGTCGGATCTAATGTTGGTAGAATTTGTGACCCGACCCCATTTCATGATATTTTGAAATAAAATATGTTTAAACTTATACTTGGTCGAGTTTGCTCAATTTAACAACTTAAAGCACTGAAGGTCATGTTGACATACACGTTTGCTTATCTAAAAGTAGTGTACATTTCTACAGAGCTTTAAGTGTCCAAGTATTTACTTACTGAGCCGTGATGGTGCAACACAGCCCAAGTTGTGTTGATAGACAGTTTTCGTATGGGGTACAGGTTCAATTAAATAATGCTTTACTTAAAAATACGCCACGCAGAAAGGTAAAGGTACGTAGTTTTTGGAGCTATATGCACAATCCTGCAGCTTTACCTCAGGGTTTATTGACAAATGCTGAAGCCGGGCCCGGTTAGCTCAGTTGGTAGCGCGTCAGACTATCAATCCGTTAGTTCGGTTTCATGGCCCCGCCCGTCCACATTATTTTACATCTGATTCAAATGGGAAAGTTATCAGTAAATGTTCTTACGGAGATAAGTGTGATCCGAATACTGGATAATCTTCTCCAGAACCCCAGGAGAGAGCGGTTATGTTATCTGATCGTCTGTTTGCCCTCAGTGGTATAAAACGTAGTTCAAATATTCAAACCTACAAACCGGCAAGTGTTGAAACAAGAGAAAAGTTGTATACTCCCAGTAATTTGAGACGATCATTATTGTCATCCACAAATGAAGTTTGTGTTTATATATCAACTGTTTCTCGATGCACTATGTGCTATGACTGGCCCGCTTATAAACTGCAAACTATTTTACAACTCTGCAGAGGGCCGTTAGGGTACATCTTACATTATCTTTTACTTTTATTATCTTCTTAATATTTTACAGTGACAGAATTGTCAGCGTGAACATTAAAATGAACTGTAGTTACAGACTCTCTGTAAACGTGGTGTTCAGAAAACGCTGCCCACGTATCGATCCAGTACCTCCATACCTACATTAACAGAGACGTCTTAAACAATAAGGACGAAAACAACATCTAGAATGAATTTACTATAAGTCATTTTTTGGTATTTCATAAAGCTCATTAGATGCCTTAAATGTGTAAAAAAAATAATTTCTATAATCATATAATTGCTCGGCGAGTTTTATTCCTCTATCATGCAATGTTTTATATTATAAGGTTTTTTGTTCTGTTTAAATATGTGAGTTGTTCCAAATGATTTCTTTGCCTGTATATTGTAAATCATTATTTTTTTTTTATTAGACCAAGATACAAGGATTTGTTGGAGGAAGGTGTCATTTTTAAACCTTTTTACAATATTGTTTCCTGTTAATTAACTTTCAAAAATAAGTTTGCCTCCATAGTTATTAATCTTAGATAAATAAATTTGTTTCAATAAACCCTTGTTTGATTCATTAAATAATCGTTTTATCCAGCTTGATTTTTATGATAAAATGAATTTGTTAATATCAATCAATTTTAAACCACCGTTTTGGTAATCTTTTGTAAGTATTTTACGTTTTATCTTGTCGGGTTTTGAATCCCAAATAAAATCAATTTTCTGTATCATTTCCGATAAACCAGTCACCGTGGTAAAATATCTAAAAATTCAATAGCGGAAACAACTAACCACAACTTTGATAAAATCCTCAACCGCCATATAAAGGTCGCTCTAAGACAGGTTTTATATAATTCCGTACATGATTCAAATCAGAAAACCTTTTTTCAAAATTTCAGAATCATCTGTGCATTTTTTTTGTTATAAAGTGGGTCCTCCGTGGCTGAGTGGTCTAAGTTGCCGTCTCAAGATCACTAACCTCCCACTGCTAAGGTCGTAGGTTCAAGTCCTGCTCGCTCCAAAAACTATATGTGAGACAGTTTGTAAGTTACTTGCGGAAGGACAGTGGTTCTACTTAGTCTCACTCAGATTGAGGTCTTCCTCCATCAGTAAAACTGGATATGCCGTTTATAACCTGAAATGTGTTGAAAATAGCGTTAACCCATTAAAACAAGACAAAAAAGAATAAATATTAAAACCAGTATGTATTTATGCGCACATACAAACATATAGATATTGCACAGTGAGAAGATTTTACTTAAAGCCAATGTCTTGATTATGTTAACAATACTGTTTTTGTCTGAGAAACCATAATGACGTATCGACCTGGTTATCATGTTTTCGTATTTGTCAATTAGAGATGTTAGACGTTGGAGAGGTTTACGGGAATGAGCCCTCGTCTGCAATCGTAACTAGCACTCTCGCCGAGTTTAGAATCTTTGAAGATGCCTGAGAATAAATCTTTACAAATCCGAAACTGATTGCTGAGGAGATTTTTTTATGAGAGTTTTAATGTTGAGTCTTTGGAACATCCATGTGTAAAATTCCCTTGACAGTCTGCATAATGTTCGGAAAGTCGTATGAATTCTTCGAAAATAAAAACTTTTTTTTATCATAATATAATTTATGCAAATATAAATTTATACAATGCCATTAATGGTTAAATGGCTCTATTTAACCTGAAACGATCTCCCGTGATAAAATAATAAATATGTATGTAGTCGATTTGAATAAAAATTAACTTTTTTGTGTTACAGTTTTCGTATACTGATTACTAATGAACAATGCGGAAGGTCGTGAATTCGAGCCCGGCCGGGTCATATCAAAGACTTGAAAAAATGGCACTCAGCATTTAGAGGAAAGTTCTAAGTCTGGTCAGCCTGGTGTTACTATAATGTGACTGGGTGGGGTATCATTAGAGTTGCTTAGAATTACACTCTATTGTAAATATAAAGCTTTGTACCGATAAATAGAATTTGCCTTTTTTTATATAAAATGCAATAGAGATCTTTAAACAAGAACCTTAATAAGCAAATGAATTTCAAAATATTTCAGAATTAGGCTTAGGAGAACACAACTTTATTACAGGATGACCGCAATGTGCGTGTATAAACATTAGCTGTAAGAGTAAGTAAATCGCTAAGATAGGGGCCTGTCATTACATAAGTACTACTTTTTGAAATTTAACTATTTCAGGAAACGTCAGCCATTAAAGCTTAATGAATAATTATGTAGGAGTGTCGTAATTTTTAGCGAGAATATGTCTAGCTTCTTTCTTTTGGATCCTAACAATTTTATCTACAAATGAAACATTACAATTTCCTCCAAATAACACAACAGTAACTAAATGGGGTAAAATGTAAGCGTTAACACAACTTACGCATTGGTACAGAAAAAAATACTTTCATTCGAGATAGAAGATAAAGCAATGAATTACTATTTTTATAACATTGTCGACTTGGGTATGCCAAGAAAGCGTATTATCAATCATAACTCCAAGTAATTGTTCATGTATACGTATGTTAATAGCTTCATCTTTGTAATAAATTAGGTGAGAGTCATTACATATGTGGTTAACTTCGCTTTTGGAAAAAATATATATTATTTTATATTTTTGCTGCATTGATAGACATGCGATTAGTTACCTTCACACCATGCAGCAACATTATTAACAACCGTTGTTAGGCATTTAACAACATTTGGAAGAGAAATACGTGAAACTGAGAGGGTAGTATCGTCTGCAAACATATTAATGACAGTATTTTGCATAGATAATGGCAAGTCATTTATTAATATTGGAAATAAAAGGGGGCCTAAGACGGAGCACTGAGGTATACCAGCCTTTATTATGCTAAACCCTGAAGTTAAACCAAATACTTGAGCATAACGAGTTTTATTTTCTAAATATAAAGAAAACCATTTTATCGTATTTCTGTTTAGCTTGTACATTTTCCATTTTTGAAAGCCGAAAGCCTTGACCAAATCAAGATAAAATGTACCAAACGATTGCTTTTTTATCTATAGCTGTAAGTTGGTCACCCAATAGTTTTGTGAGAGCCGTTTGACAAGAATGGTTTGTTCTAAAACCAGATTTACAAAAATCAAGTTATTTATTTTCTTCCATGTATTTTTTAAGAGAACCATGACTTAGAAAAGATATATATGATGTCGGGAATATATACGAGTGTCACAACTATCTTACAATGTGTACCTTTTGTTATGTAATTTTCATATCAAACGTTCTAAAGTCGAATCTGAGCCAGGTACATTTTTGAATGTGTATGTGTCATAATATTGCGTGGATACGGTCCGCTGTGTGTTCGTTACAAAACCTAAACCGGGCCTGTTTTGCCCGAAAAACTCCTGGGTTACGTTTTGCAGTTAAACGTTTGCTTACGTTGGCTAACATATTTTTCTGGACACTGGTTCAACATCATATTAGTACGCAGTGCGCGGTACTTTAAGGGAACCAGGCATTAAAAGTTTTTGTTGATAAACGGTGCTGAACGTAGCCTTGCTACTGGTCTGACTAACTTACAAACACTCGACAGTAGATTCGTATCTCGCCGCTGATTCAAATGGGACATTATCAGTTACTTGCAGAGATGCGTGTGCTTGAGTAATGGATAATCTTCCAGGATTCAAAGAAATAATTGCTAGGTGAACTGATCGCCTGTCAGCCCTCGATGGCATTAAATGTCGCTATGTAATAGTATTAAACAAAGGAACCCTAAACCGGGCCTCCTCATGATCTGATTAACATGCAAAGATTCGACATTAGACTCTGGCTTGCATTTACACACTCGACATAAGATGTTGTGCTTTGGTTTTTTTTCACATGTAAATATTTGGCATTGACGCCGTGTTCTGATCTGTTTCACACGTGAAAATTCGAACTTGCTTCCAGTCTGGTTTGTCTGTAATGTAACCATTTCATTGTCGAAACATTGCCTGGTATATATACCCCTCTTCAGTTTGCAGACAAAAAAATATTGAAAAAACAAATCTGTGCATATTAACAGATAGAAATGATAAATTATATCAATTTACAAGTTCAGAGAGAACGTATGAGAAAACGTAACAGCTGTTAGGTTCATTTGTATTGTATCAAGAAGAATATTTTTATCTGACGGTGCAGTGTGAATTACAATGCATGATAACAACACAGTCTGGGACAGCAAACGCAGTCGTCTGCATGTAGACCCTTGGAATTATTTCAAATATGAAACAAACCCCCGCAATATTCTGTTCACCTTCGATTTTTGTCTTGTGAAATGGCATCGAACGTATATAGTACAGAGGAAATAATTCCGTTCTATATTACGTTTTTGCGTATATTATAACATGATTGGAAGATTGGCATCTGTTAAAATGAGTTCTCTCGTTAAATAGTGTGTTATAAATGTTTATTTACTTTCGTTCTAGTCTATCCCAGAACCAGATATATCCAGAATCAGGTATATTAACAATGAATGAAAAAGCAGGGAATTCTAAGTCTGTCCCACAATTCACAGCAATTGAACGCATACTAAACTGTGACGTCATTCAAACTTTCAGTTGAAGCAAGTGACCAATCAACTTGCTCAACTTGAAAGCGGCTTTCCCAACAGTTTTATTTAACGGACCAATCGAGAGAGCCGGTCCGTTCTACAGACTATGTTCGTTCCTACGTGTATTATATATAGTTTACTTAATATATGTAAAACAGTATAATTATGTATCAATCCGCTTTCCATGTAATTTTAAAAAAAAAAGCAGAAGAGAAACCACATGAGCATTTTACTTCCGTTTCATTCCTTTAATGTTGCTGTATTGGTGATTGTATGGCACTGAATATGTTTAAACCAAACCAATACACTAACAATTTGTGCACTATAAGTTAATACCAAACCTTTCAAATCTCATGCTTTTGTGTCAGATATATCTTAAGAAAAACAAAAGGAAATACGTTTCACATTTCGAACAGTGGATACGAGTGCGGACTGGTTTCGTATTCCGACCTACAGTAGTTTCGAATGCGGACTGGTTTTGCATTCCGACCTACAGTGGTTACGTGTGCTGACTGGTTTCGCATTTCGACCTACAGTGGTTACGTGTGCGAACTGGTTTCGCATTCCGACCTACAGTGGTTACTGTGCGGAATGGTTTCGCATTCCGACCTACAGTGGTTACTGTGCGGAATGGTTTCGCATTCCAACCTACAGTGGTTACGTGTGCGGACTGGTTTCGCATTCCGACCGACAGTGGTTACGAGTGAGGACTGGTAACTTATTGTGTACATCGATTTTATGTCATCTTTTCCAAGAGGAAATCTTTTACATGAGATAAAACAGTTTGTCATGTGACAAAGTAATACAATTCAATTACAAGCCCGTCCCCGGGGATTGTGTCGGAAAACAGGAGTTATCCGATTAATTCCTTTCTTGACGGCTACACTCTCCACGGAAAGCTTTGAGGCCTGTCCAAGAATTGTTCAATAACTTTAAGTTTGTGTTTTGCATATTCCCCGGCTATTATTGTTTATTATGGGCAATTTAAACATGTGTATACCGCAGAACAGCCGCCAAACTATGATTTGGTTCTCTTCCTTTAGACAAAATTACCCTAAGAGAAATTAAATACAAAAAAAGCAAAATTCCTCTAATTGAAGTGTCGCTACCGTCTGATGATTATTTAGAACAATCACAGTCGTTGTTGCTTTTTTTCAAAACCAAGACAAATTTATTGAAGCACGAACGACGGGAAAACGTTAAAAACGTTAAAAACAAAGCATAAAGATGAAAATGGAAGCAGCAGGACTGGTTGAATCTTTACATGAAAACAACAAATGAAAAACAGACAATCGTAGGAAGAAAAAATAACGTGACGATGACAGCAAAATTACTCAAATGGTTACAAAGCACTACTGAATTGTTTCAAGTTCTCTCACTGTAGTCAGTGGAATTTGTTTTTATGGAGTTGTCGTCATTCGTAACAGTATTTCAGTTATATTATAGCGTCCATTTCACTGAACTATACATCTGTGACCGCCACCCCTAAGCCGGACCCGATTAACTCAATCGGTTACGCGTCCGACTATCAATCCAGGTGTTGTGAGTTCGAATCCCCCGCCCGGCAACTGTCTTCGTGATGACTGATATACGATATTGTGTCTCATTATCATTCGTCTCTCACCGCTGATTCAAGTGGGAAAGTTACCGGTTACTTGCGGAGATAGGGTGTGCTCGAGTACTGATTAACCTTTCAGGATCCCAGAAAACAGTGGTTAACAGTCTGTTAGCCCTCGATGGCATAAAAGTGAGGCTAAATATTAATTCAATCAATCAATCAAGCAAGCAAGCAATCAAGCAATCAATCTGTGTTCCCCTAGACGGTTAACCATTTTTATACACACATTAATTTCGCAAGTCATTAAACACTTTTCGACATATTCAGAGTTCGAAGACTCATAGTCAGAGAAGAAACTCATGGCCAATTATCACAGACACTTTGTCCGAGTGGAAGACTCGAACTCCCAACTCCTGGATTGACAGTCAGAGGCGTTACTGACACAGCCAGCTTGGTCCCGACATCCATTGGTTTATTTTATTGCATAATTCACATAATAAGCAAACGGGTTGGGCCACAAGTTCTAGCAGCATTTAGCAATAATAAAGAGAAATGTGATGCATGCATATTCAAACATTATGAATATATTTATGTATATTTAAATATGTTGATAAAAAATCAATATTGTTTTAACTAAAATTAATATACATGATACATTTGGAAAAACTGGTTTTAATTTTGAGGATAAATTAATCAATCCCACGCATCAAAATTCGGTACGAAAAAAAACAAAACAATAACAAAAAATTCATGGGGATCTACCGCCATTGTAAAGGAGAATTTTAAACATCGTAATATAATAACCACGTGAAACGTGTATGGTTTCGTCACTGATATTTCCATTACGAAATATAAACATCAAAGCAGCGCAAATGCAATGGATTGGTATCCCCTTTTTTTGAGTCCTTTGTTTCTTCTCAGTCTTCTCTTTTAGCTTAGTAGCAAATTTTATTCAAAACGAAATAATATTTTAATCAAAGATCTGTGAAACTTATGACCTATATACAAAATAGGCACAATAGAAAATTATTTATACGACGATTGAAAGAAAAGCAGTGGAGACGCCATTTATACATGCATGTACTTTGGATGTATATGTTTATATTCACTCTAATACAATTATTTTTATTTTGACTTGATGTTATTGAGGTACCATTATAATACCCGGTTTATGGTCGTATTTTCTAGATGAACTAGATAAACCTTAATCATTACTAATGTTAACAATGTATGATTTAAAATATATACACATAACCTACAATTCAATGTGTTATTCACTTTCGACATCATCTTGATAGCAATACAAACATTTTCTATCTAACATTTTGTTTCTGTCTTTTCTTTTCAGGCTGCATACAAGCGCTGGTTATGTTCAATCTATGTTGACTATTATATAGAAGGAGAGATAATCAAACCGTGTCTAGATTTCTGTGATCAAGTTTCCGAGAGTTGTCCGTTCTTTCGTCCGCAAGGTGAAACTCAAGGCGAATCCCTCATCGGCGAGCCGGGTTTCTTATGCAAAGGTGTGTATTTAAGGTTTTTATTTTATCATACATGGACCGACGACCGGTCTTAAATTATTATTGTTGTTTTTGTTATCTAAGAACATATCAGAAAAGACTAGCATTGAGTTCTGCTACTATGACTGTTACATAATATAATTTTGTAAGGTCTTGATTACTTTAAACATATTTTATTGCTTTTTCGTATACATGCAGTTTTGATTATTGCATTGTGTATAACATTTTATTAGATATAAGGAAAACACACCCAAAGCTTAATATAATGTAATTAGCCTCTGTTGTATATTGTATGTATGTTTGTTATTACTCATATTGTCTTGTATACCAGGAATTAAGTGAATAAACTATTTAATTTAATTTAATTTAATTTAATTTAATTTAATTTAATTTAATTTAATTTAATTTAATTTAATTTAATTAATTGTAAACTCAGGCACGTTAACAAATAGTAATAGAAATGATACAGTAACTAGTTTTATATGAATGTTGTCATCGAGAGAAATTCTCACTTATAAGACGTGAAATTGGTCAAATATGAGAAAGCTGTGTCAGTTTCTACCGGGACTTGACCAATGGTCCAGTACTACAGCTTCCTGTTATTGGTGGCACTGATACAGACACCAGTCATCCGTATAATTCATAAATGAAATTATCATCATAATCCATAAAAAGTACACCGCATGCAGCACGCGCGCACACGCACGCACACAAAGCCAGTTTGTGCATATCTTAAATTGCAGTTACACTAACAAAACTAACTTTGTATTTTTACGATCAACTCAGACATGCTATTTCTCTTTACTCATTGTAAACTATTTCCAACCTCTTCATAATGTATAAGACTATTACAAATGAAAACAACTAAAATACACACATTCATTTCAAAATTGAAGTAGGGCAACTTAACCTTAATCTTATAAAACACTAAAATCAACCATCGTTCTTGAATCCTTTTAGTAATTTGCTGTTGCTAAGCTCTTTTAACACTCTCAAACATTTTGAAACATTATGCAATATTCTGCTCACAATTGGCGGCGAGGTTGTGCAAAGAAAGAAGGCATAGATAAGATATACAAATAAAGAGGATTCTGGTGGAAATAAAAGCATGAAAATATTACAAAACCAGAATGCCGTCAGCCACATTTGCAAATTGCATCAAAGCTTAATATTGGAATAAATACAATCAATTCAAGCTTAAATAAGTACATAATTAATGTTCTGTATATTTCTCAAATATCCGTTTTAATCAATTATATTAAAGTAAAAGCATCGACAATAGGATTAAACATATAATTCACTATTCTAACTAGTGTTCAAATAAAGTAAACACCCTGAAACGTTGATTGTGTTAGTACAAAACTATTCAGATTAAAAAATGAAATTATTTTTTGCAATGAAATTATTTGATTTTTAGACAAAGGCTCAATTCGTCTTTGACAATTACTGGTGACTTTATTAAGAAGCGCAATCTATCATGTACTAAAGTTGTGTTTAGGACAAGTTAAATGAACATTGAAACAATCCAGAGAAAAATTTAAAAAAATTAAAGCAAACTTTTATTGTGATATCTATTATGCCTTTTTGTAAAAACTGTAAAGGTCGCACTGCACAGTTTAATTTTGTTCTTTGTTCTATATAAAATAAGGTCTAATTCTAACTGGTAGGTTGACCAGCTTGATTTTTTTAACGAAGGTGCAGTGACACACTGAGACTTTTTGGGGAAAAAAATCCTCAAATGCTCATCAATAAAGGTATATGTTGAACTCCTACAAAAGTCATTTTAACACTAGTGATGACTTATTGCAGTATATGTTATGGCAACTTTTACTCTACTCATCTGCAGCAAGAAATCACAACCACTATGAACCATTTTGAAAATATTTCAAAACCAAATTACATAGGCGTTTTTTTAAGCGTAACTAAAACTTTAAAATTTGTAGTAAAATCTTGTGTAATAATTAAACAGTTCCAAATAACTTACACTTAATGATAGTGTTCGTTAAAATGTAATCAAATCAAATAAAAAGGTTCACGAACCTCCTAAAATGGCCCTGAAAGTTCGATAAAATTAAACCCTATTTTTTGTTTTTCAATTTTACTATTTTTGCTAACTACAATATCATCAAAATACATTTTCTACATTGAAGCCGTTTTAGGTAACTATATTATGTTTTTAACTGTAAAGGCACTCTTGCCCAAAGACGATATTTACACGTAATAGTTAGTGTACATTAAGTAAAAAAAAAAATAACAATTAAGAAACCCAAAGGGAGCGACCGCAGGAAGCGACCGGGATTTCTTAATTGTTAACTTTTTATTTATTGAATACTAACTGGCATAGTGTTAAATGTCATTTGACTAACAGTTTGACGTCATTTGACTGACTCTGGGCGGGAGCTACGATGAAAGCTGAGATGATTGACATTTGAAAGTTGATGTTTACTAAGGCTGTTTCTAAGCATAGCTCGCGCGGCTTTGTAATTTGTACATGACTCGTTCAGACGGAATTGAATCAATGGTGGAGTCATTGCAATGTCGTTCACGCGTTTGTCATGATGACGAACTTCTTAGTGCTTTTTAATAAAATTATTTTGTATGCTGTTTTAACAAATAACAGCGACACAATTTTGAAAGTTAAAGCGATTCCATTTATTGTCAAATGAGGTTAAACACTAAATATAACTCAGAGTGTACCAGACATTGATCAGAATAAATGCCGTTGTATGGCAAGAATGCCTTCATCATTAATAAACTATTTAAATGTCAAAAATAGGACAATAATGGGGGAGGAAGGGGTAATGAGCATTTTTTCCTTAATTTAAACCGTCTTTGTAGTCCTTCTATAACAGAAAAAATAACATAAAATTAAAAAAATAAAATATACATATTTTTAAAGGATAAAGTATCTTATAAGAATAAGTATCTAAAAGAAATGCAATTTACAGGGTCACTACTGGGGCTTCGTGAACTAGACATTTACCACTATGTTGAGTTATTACCTATACCATCCCATTCCTAAAAGGGAGTATATCAGGGGGAAAACGCTATAAATGTCTTAAAAATAAACTATTAATTAAAATTAATAAAGAGCATCTCATTATCATTAACGAATGAAATCCGAATGGTTTCGTATGTCAAGTCAAAACGTGACAAAACGATATTTGAATTGGACTGGTAAACTTGAAACGTAATCCCCATTCTAAAAATAGACAGTACTTAAATACAGTTTGACGACCATCGTGTTGTCATTCGGACTCTTTTTAAGGAGAAACAATTTTTACTACGTGTTAATCTGTCTAACGGATCAAATTGAAATCAAAATAAAAGTACGTGTCTCTTTTAATTTTAAGCGGGAAATCTTTTTAAGTCCAACCTAGGCCGGAAGCCCAAGTAAGGAAATCCCTTTTCAATATATAATTTTGGCATGTTTAGATATATATTATTTTGGCAATACAGGGTCAGTAAGAATATATAGGTATTATACATAGTAGAAAATATTTTAGCCAATTTTAGAAGTTTTAAAAATCCCGATAAATTCTCTTTAAGTCATGTGTCTGTTAATGAAACTATAAAACTAATGTAAGTATTTAAATCAAAAGCAGAATACCAATTTTATGATGAATGGGTATTCATAAACAATAAGTTAAATGGTAATCGATTTTTCTATAAGATATAACTTACTAATTTATTTGTCATTAACTCGTTTAACACATATATTTATTATATGATAATATGTGTGTTATGTATCTTCTCTGTAATTTGTGAATGTTTTGTAACCCGCCTAGTATAAGGCAATAAACATGATTTGTATATGTTATGCTGAATGAGATATTGAATTGAATTGATTTGAATGGAGTGCGTATACTAATTATGATAAGAAGAGTGTATGCATACAAAGAAGATGAAACCATAGGTAACTGTATTGAAACGGCCAGTATCCACTCCGATATTAGGAATATTATACCTGGGTTTGGTTGCCACATCATTTACTGTACGGAACAGCTAACCCGCTACTTGTGTCGTTCAAATATTTAATAGCGTAATCAACATATGTAGACGACAGAAACAGACAGTTATGTGTGGATTTTATATAACAATGTTCATTCCTATTCTAGTCAAAATTTCAAAGAAAATACTTTGACAGTTTTTGAGAAAATATCTAAAATGTGGTGGTGGGTTACAAGTGGTGACTGTGTCCTTGTTGTGTCACGACCCCTGTCGGAGATAAAGTTTCTATTGTGGTGACTGTGACCTTGTTATGCCACGTTCCCTGTCGGAGATATATTTTCTATTGTGGTGACTGTGTCCTTGTTATGCCACTTCCCCTGTCGGAGATATATTTTCTATTATGGTGCCTATGTCCTTATTATGCCACGTCCACTGTCGGAGATATATTTTCTATTATGGTGCCTATGGCCTTGTTATGCCACGTCCCCTGTCGGAGATATATTTTCTATTATAGTAGCTGTGTCCTTGTTATGCCACGTCCACTGTCGGAGATATATTTTCTATTATAGTGGCTGTGTCCTTGTTATGCCACGTCCACTGTCGGAGATATATTTTCTATTATGGTGCCTATGGCCTTGTTATGCCACGTCCACTGTCGGAGATATATTTTCTATTATGGTGTCTATGTCCTTATTATGCCACGTCCACTGTCGGAGATATATTTTCTATTATGGTGCTTATGTCCTTATTATGCCACGTGTACTGTCGGAGATATAGTTTCTATTATGGTGCCTATGGCCTTGTTATGCCACGTCCCCTGTCGGAGATATATTTTCTATTATGGTGTCTATGTCCTTATTATGCCACGTCCACTGTCGGAGATATATTTTCTATTATAGTGGCTGTGGCCTTGTTATGCCACGTCCCCTGTTGGTGATATATTTTCTATTATAGTGGCTGTGTCCTTGTTATGCCACGTCCACTGTCGAAGATATATTTTCTGTTATAGTGGCTGTGTCCTTGTTATGCCACGTCCACTGTCGGAGATATATTTTCTGTTATAGTGGCTGTGTCCTTGTTATGCCACGTTCCCTGTTGGAGATATATTTTCTATTATAGTGGCTGTGTCCTTGTTATGCCATGTCCACTGTCGGAGATATATTTTCTATTATGGTGTCTATGTCCTTGTTATGCCACGTCCACTGCCGGAGATATATTTTCTATTATGGTGTCTATGTCCTTGTTATGCCACGTCCACTGCCGGAGATATACTTCCTATTGTGGTGACTGTGTCCTTTGAACGCTATGTCACTTAATGTACATATTCCACTTCTTTAAATAAACATATTTACATATTTTTCAGATTCAATTATTCAACACGAGGCTGCTGATTCGATATACGGCAAGGAGGGGTGTTGCGTAAAACCATGTCAGATGTATCATATACTGCCTCATCCGGGCGATCCGTACATATGTCCAAATGTCAATCAGACGTCAACATGTTCAAACTCCACAAACGCTGCCGCAGTGTTATTATCATCAACAACGTCTAGTCATGTGTTACATTTACTAGTCTGTTTGACTGTGTCCAGGATCGTCGTTCTACAAATGATATACAACCAATTCGATTATATAGGATATACATAGCACTAGTGTTTGTAATAATTAATTTATGTGAATAAATGTGTTTGAATGGAATGGTGTGTACACGTGTTGCACAGGTGCACGTTCTATACAGTACACACGTGTTATACTGTACACACGGTGTTATACAGGTATTTATGTATGAATCATGGAGTAATTTTAAATGGATTATTTCAATTAGTGTGGTGAAAGAATATTAGAAAATCAATTTCGTGTAATTGCAGTGACACTTGTGTTTCAAAATCAAAAACCAATGAATTTGAAACAAATTTCTAGGTGAATG
Source organism: Panopea generosa (assembly GCA_029582155.1). NCBI lineage: Eukaryota > Metazoa > Mollusca > Bivalvia > Adapedonta > Hiatellidae > Panopea > Panopea generosa. The sequence goes on along the minus strand of CM055907.1, from coordinate 11,422,899 downwards.
CAATTGTAGGTTTAATGCATAACTGAATGAAATGCTAATCTTAAAACAACTGTTATGGTAAATGTTTACGGCATGTATGTTTATACCGCGTGATCATTTACGTGAAACATTGTCAAATGTCGCTTAACCGAAATCTAAAGAGAGCGAAAATGGTATACGTGTATAGAACCCACCACAAATTCATCTGTCCTGTTCAAGCGTTCAAGTGTTAGAAAATCAAAATGACAATTGTGGCCCATGACACGTGGTCACTGGTTGTTACAGACAGACCATCAATGTAATGTTAGCGTTCCATTGTAATATAGTTCCTACGTCATTGGATCATTAAACCATTATTGTACAGTTCATAATCAACTACAAAAAAAATCAACTAACAGGAATTCAAGTTTCTCATCGTAAGTACCAGGGAACAGAGTTTCTGAATCGCATATACAACTGGAGAGACGCAGCATTCGGGGAATGGTGTCAGCATTGGAAGTCAACATCATATAATTTATTATGTATACTTTGTAAAATAGAATAGAATAATGTGTGTAAATCGGACAAAAATATAGAACATGTTACGTTAAAATTGTATTGTAATTGATTACGTTTTTTTCCCACTAATTTTCTTTAAAATGATTAGAGGTTCTAAGTAGATTTGTAAATGTAGAATAGAGTTAGTGAATAGGACACTAATATAAAACATTGGTATATTGAAATTAATTATTCAGCAAGTATACGTTTTTATTTTTATTTACTTATTTTCTTAAAAATAATTAAGGTCTTAAAGGTTGCATATGACTTAGTTTGCCAGTAATATGTACAACCTAGCAGTGTTATCGTTAAGCGGCATTTTAATCAGTGTGTGTTTTGTTTTTTCTTTTTTAACTAAGTTCAGTTTATATGTGTAAACAAAAACTTATATAGAAGGATAGGAAACTTGTATCTCTCTACTAAATGATGATGAAATAGCATACGAAGAATTAATAATTTGGCGAATTAATCATTAACATTTCACAGGCAAGTGATTGCTTTCACATAAAATGTAAGATGTATGTAATCTTAGATGTTTTATAATGTTTTAAACACGCAAAATGATCTTGAATTTAAAGTATTACAGTTTGAAGTAAAATTTCAAGCACTTTCCTTGATTTTTTAGTTGCAGTTTACAAATTTTAATAAGTACTTCAGTAATTTTAAATAGAATTTGATGGGAATGGCCTCGTTTTGTAGAGTATTGCATTGTGCAAAGAAAGCATTAAATTTGTATTTCTGAGATGAATGGAAGTAAGGATATTTGAAACGAGTTTTTGCGTAATTTTACGTGAATACACGAGCGTACATAACATATAAATCAGTTGCTTTCCCTCTCTATATAAACCACAGATAGCTTATAGCGCTCTAATGCGTTTGACCAAAATGTGACGTAATTCAACTTCCACTGCAGCAACTGACCAATCAATGTGCCCGTAGTATCACTTCTATGTAGAGACCACTAGCGATAGAAACAGGACAGTTTCTACTGTCTAAATCATTTCACTGCACACTTTATTCTAAACTCAATACTCAAAATTTCAACATGTGTTTTAATTCAAATAAATCTTAATTGAACAACAACTCTACAAAACCCAATTAGATACAATGATACTTTGATAGTTTTACAAATAATATTAATGTCAACACATTCTTCCGTTGTATCGGTATCTGTGTGAAAATAAACGGTTCACTTAAGCTTAGCAGGTTAAGGAAATTAATGAAGAACGCATAAAGCGATGAACAAATATTGGCCTTTAAAAATCAGATAAAAAAATCGTCTCAGGCGTTAAACGTGATAGTTTTAAGTTTTTTTTACCAGGTCTAAAACCCCTCCATAGAGCATAGATCCCACATTTAAAAACATTTTTGCACATACATATTAAACAAATATTTTTATTTACTTCTTCAGCTGTTAAATATGATGTGATAAGCCTCGGCAACTGAGGTCATTATATTTTTTTTCTGGTGCAAATCACAGCATTCACAACAGGTGACAAAATAAAAAAAGCCAAATGAAAATAGGCGAATATCAAAATAAAGATGCATATATGCCTAACGCCTTTAAGTAGTGTATCAGATGTAGATACATGAATGATAAACCGAGACAAAACTTTCTTGTCTTGTTTTTTTCTCAACTCCGTCTCTCACCACTGATTCAAGTGGGAAAGTTATCAGTTACTTGCGGAGACGAGGTGTGCTCGAGTACTGGTTAATCCCAGGAAACACTGAGTGGTTATGTTAACTGATCGTCTGTTAACCCTCGATGGCATAAAAATGACGCTAAAAATTCAATCAATCAATCAATTTTCTCAACTTTATTCCACCAATTTCATCATTTAGACACAAATTAATTGTGATCGGAATATGTTATGAAACGATAGCAGATATGGGATAAAAAAAATATTCAATGTTCAAAAACGTTGTTAAAGACGTTAAGCATAAATATCTATTAAAAAAGGGAGTTCGTGTCATATAACTTAATATGTATTTTTTACTCGATAAGGCAAACGGACTAATGCTGGTTTTAACTGGAAAATGCAAGTTTCTTGTGAAAAATATACAAGTTGCTTCAAAACTTTTGGTAAAGGAAGGACATAGTTTCACTTTCTAGTGAAAACATTTCATAGTAGATTTTATCCCTTTTTATTTTCGTTAGATATTCTGATACAAAAATATGCTTAAACTTTAAAAAAAAAATCGTATGATAGTAGTTTTTATTATTTAGAACTTCTTAAAGATGTGCAGGTTAACACGATGTGCATATATTTTCCTTATTGTTTTTCCAAAATCTACCCACATATGTACATGTTGTTTATGTCATGTATGTTTTATAGATTCTACAACTCAACTTGTACTTCATTTAACACCACAACAATTTGTATTGAAATTTCTACTTTTGCTTCAGATTCAGTTTAAGTAGTGTTCTTTAAGAATACCTAATCACATATAGTTTTCGTATTTAATTGGAAATTTGGCGACACTTAACGTTACTACTACAAAACTAGTGTGTTTGTATGAGATTTAAGGAAATTTTTAAAGGCGGAATTGATCCTAGTTTCACGTATTAGTTTTAGACAGTTGTTAAAAGAAACGTCTGTAAATTATCACATATTATCAATCTTTTGTGTACAAAAGATGTTGAGTATGTTTGTTCCGCAAATACTTTTTTTTTTATATGAAAAGCATGCATGTATCTATGAGAAGTAGGGTGTATTGTTTCTTTTGATCCAGAAATAAATGGTTATAGAGCCGCATGTGTTTTCAAATGAAACTATTTTGTACTATTTTATGAAACCTTCCATCAAGGAATTATACAGAAAAAGGAAAGGCAACTGATTGATATTTTGTGAAACCTCGCATATTCGCACAAAATCTCGCAATATCTCGTTTTGAAATGTTTTAACCATCCATCTAAGGGTCACAAAACAAAGTTCTTACACTGCAGAATGAAATTCTCATCAAAACACAAAAAAAATATATAAAAAAACGTTAATAAGTTCTTAAATACGGATTTTATGATCATAATACTTGCAGATTAATATTTTTATATGGTATGAAAATTGGATGTATATACAAAGTAGCATGCAACGATAAACGTAACTATCGCACGTGTATGTACAGTCGAACCTACTTAAGCGGTCACCTCTATTAAGCAGCCATTTGTCTTAAGCAGCCATATTTCCTAGTTCCCTTGCCCATGCCTTCAGATCAAATTAACCTGTATTCAGCAGCAACTTGTCTTAAAAGTTTTTTGCCTTTTGACTTGCAGCTTACAACAGGTTTGACTGTATTAAATAACACATTATCTGAACTACTTAATTAGCAGGATTTAATTAATTAACAAAAAAGCAGACGTGAAAATCAATTGCCTTCTGGAATAAAAACCGTGATTTATTTTAAATAGAATCATAATGACTAGCTAATAAAAGGTTTTAATAAAGCATGGGAGAGATGTATTCTGCTAATTATATATATTCTTCTACCCTCAACAGACGCTGATAATCACAGCGGGAGAGTCGCGTGGAGCAGACGTGCGATAATTCAGCGTTAAAGCCGACGAGAGTTTTAGATCAGTCACTGTTTATGACTAGAGAATCGATACACCGATAGCGTTGACATATATAATAATGGGTGGGAATACAAACGTATTGGATAGTGTCAGGGCATATTATATCTGAATTTTTAGATTGGTTTCACACTCCCAGTAAAATTGTATGCTAGCAAAATATAGAAATGTATAGGAATGTGGACGTGTTAGCTATTGTCAGGGCAACTTACTGTTAAACTATCAGACGACTAGTTTGCACTCTCAGTGACAGCAAAGTGTAATGTGAAACATTCAATGTTGTTGTACTTGCACTCCAAGTAAAATTGTACGACAGCAAATAAAATCGGACGGGCGTGTAATAAATTCCCGGCTTTTTACAGTGGCGGTTTATATATCTGATTCGGGAGATATCAGGGATGGGATCGACTAGGTATTAAGCACACATAATACAAACAAGTTGTTCAGCACTTATATCAAAATGCTATACCAGCAACCAAGTCTATCCCTGATATCTCCCGAAGTAGGTCTGTTAAACCCCATTGAAAAGGCAGGGAATCCCCTGTCTGTCCCTGCGTTATTTATATTTCTTTAAAGCTTACCAAACGATGACGTCGTTCAACTTTCACTGAAGCAATTGACCAATCAGCGTGTTCTTTGCTCTATGAAGAACACAAGCAGGGAAACCTGGGTTTAAATATTCAACCAGCAACTAGTAGTATGAGACACCATCCGTCTGAAATATTAGGCGGGTTTCCCTCTGTCATTAAAAATAGACAGTAGTAAACTACAGAATGAAGGGAACCAATCCCATATGCCTTGAAAAATTGACTGGACACCTTATGTTTTAATATCAACTCCCAATGAAACAGTGTAACTATATGTTCTATGGTAATCGTAGAAAATGATTTTTAATCACGGTTTGTTCTCTTTATAAAAATATATACATGTAGATGTGATTTTAAACTGCATGTAGCATGTGGCAGTTATTGGTTACAAGTTGATTCTATCCTCATATAAATATTTATATCGCATTGACTAGCAAGTAGCCCGGTAATGTTGGGTATTAAGTAAATATCGTTGGTTTTCGCATACGGCAACTATTTTATTATTTATTCAACAAGGAAATTCAACCCCTTATTAAACTTCAGTTATAAAATTCATTTACCTAGTGATTTTGAAAAGGTCTTCTATGACAATGTATAAAGTAATGATATATTTACTCAAATGGAGCTATTGACCTTAAATATACGGCATAAAAGCAAAGTGGGTCAAATATTCAAGCTACATTTAATCACACAGCACTGGTTTCCTCTTTATTCAAGTTATCATTATAAAACACATTTCTTTCTTAATCACTGAACGCGATAATTAGAATGTCCTTACTCGTGATGATCATTAGGAACAAACGCTGACTCCCTCCCATAAAACAACCGCTATTACAATCACCCTATCCTTACCTCTCCCTGAAGTTCTAGCAACCTATACTGTTATTCCCTCGCGTTCGTCAGGGAATTGACGGCGTTGTGATTTTAAGTTAAAACGACACTGGATACAGACCACCGTTTGATTTATATTGATTTCGTTTAACAGCGTGCGTTTTATGGACCGCACTTTATAGATTTTCCTGGCGTGTTAGGATGCAACTTGTTAGATAGAATGCGTTATAATATATAAGGGACACAACTCTGATTTTACTTTGAAAATAGTATTGAAAGAATTGCGTCCCTTATCTTTTTTGAAAAATAATTAATTATTACACTTTGGAAAGCTTTAATAAGTTAATACTTATGTATATATATATATATATATATATTATTTTCATTAAAATTTAGATTTTATGCAAAAATTAATCGTCAGACATTTCTGGAATGGTATTTTTAACGCAACATTTTATTTGGGATGACACATGTGTTTTAACAAACGTTTTGGTTTCAAATATCACTGTTGCTGTATACGTTGTCTTTATTGATTCTGGCGACATTTCAAACTGAACCCAGCATTGCTATTAGTTCTGGTTCTGGTTCTACTGCAACGTGAAGATCGCTCAGTTCTGCCCGGAAATAAAACATGACGATGGCTGATGCTATGGGGTAATGAGTAGTGTTGCATATTGACCATCGTTGATGAAATCGTGAACACACTCGATAGTTGGCTGTTTTATCTGTTACGTTCTGTGCTTATTTGACTTCTATTTTTTTCAGATATTCAATCTATAACTATAGGTTTATCTTATATATTGCAAACTCGATTATGTTGCTTGTCAGAAAATGGGAAAAGTATGTTAGGGCGGCATTTCCTTTTTTTGACAGCATTTTGATGCTGTTTTACATCCTATATTTCTGTTTACCATTTTTCATTTGAGTAGTAACCAATAAATCTGATAGTTTACTCATTTGTTTTAAAAAGAATTTCATTTTACATCGATTGTGAAAAATGTTCTTACAATCGAGATAAATCACGCTCGAAGTATTCCTGGATATAACCAGTTCTAATGACATGCAGATACAGTGTCTTCATCATGGACACTGCATATAGCCGTGACGAAGGCTCGAACACACGGCACTTCGATCCTGGGTCCGATGCTGCACAAATAGACTACGTACACTTATAGTTGACCTATATACTAGTACTGACAATCACGATATTGTGGGGGGGGGGGGGGTAAATTAAGAAGAGAGTATCCATTTCAAAATGTAATAAGAAAAAACAAAACTTTTAGACGAATATTTATGTAAATACAAATGTAGCTATATCAATTACAATGACCTCATTTCTTCTATTGTAAGTCATCAGTTAGATCACGTGAATTGTAAATAGTAGTGTTTGCCAATTAATAGTTATTTCCAAATAGTATAATTGAAACTATGTCATTTCATAACATTATAAGTAGTGAATAAACATTTTTCATAATCAAAATTAATAACGGTTAGCACATTTTTTCGCTTAAATGAATTGTATGAAATAAACTTCAAAACAGCGACTTCTTTCAGCAAATTATTCATGTGCGAGTTCACTTACATAATTATTCGAGTCTACCTCAGTCATTACGATACGTATTTACCTTAGTTTTAAGTGACTGTTTGATCTTCATTTTAACAAACCATTAATACAGTTAGCGTTATAATTATGATCATTGTTTATGCAAACTTAACATCTTCTAGCTCATATTTTAATAAATTAAAACGTTTTAATTGATTTTGATAATTAGTGCCAGTGACAACATGGAACGTTGAATTGTGTTATTCTGTTCTTTTGATTGTTTCATTTCAAGTCATTTGGATGACATTTTGTTTTTCGAGCATGCTGAGAATAACAACCTGGAAACTTCTCTATAACAATGATTCAACAGTTAATATTTAGAGAAGTCGTCTGTTTTTGTTGTTGTTGTTGTTTGTTTGTTTTTTTGTTTTTTTTGGGGTTTTTTTTCATTTTTTTCATGACTCTTTCTAGGTTTAAGAAAAAACAAAACATTATGTTTATAATGGCTAATGTATGCAGTCTCGTCGATTGGCATGGTTTTAAGTTTATATTCTGAACAAATATGGAATTGTTCTAGGACTTCGTTATGATGACTGGTCATAGTTCATAGACCGTAAACATTATGGATTAAATAGTTCAAGATAAAAGAGTAATAACTGTCAGTTTTAACTTGAACTTTATCGAGATAAAATAAAGATGAATGTCATCCTAAATATATCGACATAAGGTATTGGTATTTTTTTTCTCCTTTTTTATGTTGAGAAAAATAGTGATAATTTCCATTTATTAAATGTGTCGAGATAAAATAGCCGTTTACTAATTTGTATAAACTAAATCATTTATACGAGGATTTTTTAAGCTGGTTGATTGAACACATTAATAAACTATACTTTTTTTAATCATTACATTTTATTTGTTATTTAATATGACTATTGACTTGAGTCATCGATGAATTAATTGTTTTGGTTTGATTTATGTATACAGTCACTTGCCAAAATATAATATAGTAACATGTGGAAACAGTGTAGATAATTTTTATACGTCGTTGTTTTATCATGAGACGATTAGTGGGTTGAAGGTCAATTTATATGCGCACTATTCATTTATGTAACAAAATATATCTATGGGGCGTATGTTTCAGCCAAAGTTTTTTTTTTTGTATTTTGTAAATAAAGTGTATGTAGAAAAACCAAGCACTATGTATCTATTGAACAGTCCTCATTTTTTCAAAATTAATTGGGGTGTTTTTTTAAATACCATTTAAAGATGGTTGTGGGGGGGGGGGAATTTTGAAAGCAGAAAATTTTGATTTTTAGCTCTACTGGTCAAAGACCAGAAGTGCTTATGCGATGGCACGTTGTCCGTCGTCCGTCGTCTGTCGTCGCCAACGTGTGTTAGCAGCACTTTCTCTGAAACCACTAGGCCAATTAAACTGAAACTTCACATGGATGTTCTATTGCATAGGAGACTATACAGAAGATATTTTTTCTATTTGAAATTCAAGATGGCCGCCGTTACTAAAAATAGTCTAAAACTTAAAAAATCTTCTTCTCATGAACGGCCCAACAGATTTTCAAAATGTTTATGTAGTAATGATAATCAACTATAGTTTTGTTAGATTTGTTCAAATGGTGCCCCTAGGGTTAAAAATGACCCCGCCCCGAGGGTTTATTTAGGGGACACATGTCATTATAATAAAAAAAAATTAAATGGAAATGATTTTGCCTATAACTTCACCGAAGCATTGTTTGGTGAAGGAGGTTCAGATTTGTAAAAATGACTGGGTTCCACTGTCTTAAGGGGTCAGGAGGGGCCCAAAAAGGGTACAAATTGGGAATTATAAAAATCGTCTTCTTAAGAACCGGTTATTCAGATTTGTTCATATTTTGCATAAATTATTCCTATGTGTAAGGGTTTGATTGCAAATAAGAATTAAGGGTTAAAGTTTATAGGGTCCCTGTAAGGGGACTTAGAATTTTGCAAAGGGATACTATAGGAAAACAGAATAATTCTCTTTTTTTTCATCTATTTAGGCAAAATTATTATTCAGTTGGAGTCCTAAAGTATCACCTAGTCATAGGAAATAAGATTTGGCTCAATAAGGAGAATTGACGTTCCATAAGGGGCCAGGGTGGGTAAAAAAAGGGTTTAAACAGAAAATTTTCAAAAATCTTTTCAACAACCGGTCAGTCAAATTTGTTCATATTTGATACGGATTATCCCAATGAGTATGGGTTTAAAGTTTGTACAAATCAAGGGTCTTGTATTTATAGGGCCCTGTAAGGGGACTTTGAGTTTTTTATAGGAATACTATTGGAAAACGGAAAATTCTCTTTTTTATTATTCATTTATGACTTTTTTATTTAGTTTGAGTTTTGAAGCAACTTCTAGTCATAACAAATATGATTTTGTCCGATACGAAGGATTGGCTTTCTAAAAGGGGCAATGTGGGGTCACAAAATGATTTATCATCAAAATAAATTATCCCTATGATTAAGAAATCTAAGTTTATACAAATCAATGGACACTGGGATGTATAGAGGCCCTTTAAGGATTTTTTTGTTTTACATAGGAATACTATGAGGAAATGGAAAATTCTCATTTTTTGTCCATTTGGGTAAACATGTTGTTTAATTTGAAATTTAAAGCATTGTCTAGTAACAATAAATTTGATTTTGTTCAATAAAGAGGACTGAATTTCCATAAGCGACCAGGGGGCGGATGGGACAATAAGGTTAAAATTGGGAATTATCACAAATTTCCTCTCAATAACTTTTCAGTCAAACTAGTTCATATTTGATATAAATTATCCTTACATCAGCAAGGATTGAAAATTCTGCATATCAAGGGGCTGGGATATATTGGGGCCCTGTAATGTGACTTTTACATAGAAATATTATAGGGAAAACTGATTTTTTTCATTTTGCATCCATGTGTACAAAAAAACTTCTTTTTATGATTTGAGTCATTTCTGCTCATAACAAATCGCTAAGAGTGGGTGATTGAAGTTCTGACAAATTATGGGGCTTGGTTGTATAAGGGTTTTGTACAGGGGACTATATTTTTTTTTACAGGTGAATGGCATGGGAATTTAAAGTATTTCCTTTTCATAACAGTTAAGTTTTTGTTCAGTATGGGTGTGGTGGAGATATTTATCCGTAAGTTGTTAAAGCGACCCCCCCCCCCCCCTCCCAAAGAGGGTAAATGTTGTGGAATTTCAAAAAGAGCTATGGCCACTATGAGTCAGTAGAGCGTCCTCAGGCCCTCTTGGGCCTCTTGTTTTATATTTTTTTAGAAATTTATGTTCAAATTGATTTTTTTTTAATTTTTGTTTGAACAGGGTTTAACGCCATTTTCAACACCTTTCATGCTATATATGGCATATCCAGTTTTACTGGTAAAGTAAGAACTCACTGCGCCTGAGTCAGACCGAGTTGAACAACCGTCCTTCCGCAAGTAACCGGCAAACTTTCTCACATAATGTTTCTTTCAAATTGATTAAATATGTCAAAAGACCATAATAATAAATACTGAACATTTTATCACAATATTTTACGCAAACCAGAAGTTAATGCAAAATATTCGAATTTTTGTTGTTTTGGCATTAATGTTTCCGTTTTAAGGTTATTGCTGAATTGAATTTATAAAAGCCAAACAAATATCTAGCTGAAACGTGCTCCCCATACACTAGACAGGAAAGTCGATCGATAAGAATGCTGTAACCAAACGCATGTTTATTCTAAGAGGTATTTAGGTTTTAATTTGTTTTATACAAAATCAGTTTTTCTTGTGAATTTTGTTTTTCTATATTGATATTGTCTGTTAGGATGTGTGTGCACAAAACGGAGATTCGTATCAGAGTTCAAACTTACATGTTTATTTAGATTGTTTATTTTCTTATTAAATTGTCTCGTCATGCGATATGGATATATAGTATAAATCAAATTGTTTCTTTAGTTATTAGATTGTCTCGTCATGACATTTGGATATGTTGTATAATTCAAATTGCTGTACTTTGTTATGGCCCTAAGGTCATTAAACACCTGAAGTCTTTAACAATCTGTTGTGTATTTTTTCATTTATATTTGATTTTCTTCAGTAGTAAATTCAGTATATGTTTATACAAAGAACACGTGATTGCAGTATTATTATAACAACTAACGTATGTATGCACACCAGGGGGCGCAACATACATTAAACTTTATCATCATAACACTTTTATACACTGCATATTATTCTAACTATAACGTTACTACATATATATAGAAGAAACTTTTGTTTACATATATGACGTGTACTTGCCTATCTTAGCGTCTGATATCTCAAGATGCAGGTCTGTTATACCCTAATGTAAAAGCATGGGATTTCCTGCCTGCCCCACAATTCATAGCACTCTTATGCGTTTACGATAATATGACGTGTTTCACCTTCCGCTGAAGCAACTGACCGATCAGCGTGTTTTATGTTATTGTTATGTAACGCCCTCTAGCGGGAGCAGCTAAGTCTAGTATGGGTTGGATCCTGCTCGGTTCATACATTTTATGCGAGAAAAGTTGCGAGTCTCATTCGGAAGAATGGTGATTTTACTCAGACTCATTCTGGCGTCGTTTTCATCCATTATAAACCTGGATGTCATTGATGCCTGGATGCCTGGAAGTCCAATTAGTTCCCTGAGCAGTTGTATTAACTCAATTTAACTTACATAAATGTCAATTATTTATTGTATACTATATATAAATTATGAATTTTTAGCGTATTAATTTCTTCCTTCCATAATTACTTTTTTTTAAAAAAATAACAAACAATATTGCATTTTACAAATATTGAAACCTTTTTGTGTTGACTGTACCTATTGTTCTAATGTGCATGTTTTGGCTCATTGTATCAATTCATATAAAAAGAAACAGCAAAAGCAATCCCACTACTACGAGTAACCAGTATTCTAAGGGATGTAAACAATGGTTGTTTAAATCCAAACAAAACATACAAACATGTATTGAAGACAATTCTGTATCAGTGACATGACATGATGACATGACATGATGATTGTGCATATGTGTATAAGTGTAAATGTATAATACATGTCTACTTAAGATATGTAAACAAATTATTACTAAAAAGTATTTACTTTTTTTTTGGCGAGCGTCTAACTTATTTATTAAAGTAAAGTATGTGACACATTTATGTGATCATTAACAATCTCATTTTGATATGGGATTAAAAGAAAAATGATATGTGATTGTATATGATACGTTAATGAATAATTACAAGACTTGGACCCTAGTCTATCTTGTTCCGTTACATTTCCCGAGTCAGGTCTGTTAAAGCCCCAGTAAAAAGGCATCCATGCCTGTCCAACAACTGACAGGACTTTAAAGCTCCCAAAACTGTAACGTCATTCTACTTCCGCTGAAGTAGCTGACCAATCGGCGTGCTCTTATACCGCTGCGACGTTACGGCCCTAAACCATTCGGAACACCTCGCCCAATTCTCCGAATCAAACGTAAGCACAAATAGTGCGAGCAATGCCCGAGGAGTTCCGAATAGGCCCTAAACGGACGAGCTGTAGCCCGTTTCACTAGCATGTGTATGTCCTTGGCGTAAGTGGCTCATAAAAAAATCACAAACTTTATTTGATGTTTGACTAACACCATCAAAAGAACTTTCCAAAGTCTTGTTAACAATACCTTTAAATTTAAGCTACGTTTTTAGATGTCACCTTTTTGTCGTACGAACATCTTAGACTTATGAAGGCAAGTGAAACGGGGCGTAGTCTAATTGATAGAGTGTTGGCCGCTCACGCCAGAGGTTGCGGATTTGATCCCCCAGTCGATCCGGTGCCTCTCATAAAACAACACTCAGTACTGGTTCTACCAAGGAAACGGACGCGAGAGCGGTTCATATAAGCTCTGAGCTTGCAAAGGCAAATTAGTATAAACTAAGTGAAACGGTGTCCCAAAGTTCTTATTAATAAAAATGCGATATTTTGTACTAAGTTGCATTTTAATTGAATTTTATGTGTTAAGACGTTACTTCTTGCATTTACTCACTGTATAAAGCAAACCTAACCGCGTACAGGCAGTACCTGTGTATAGAAATATCATATAAAACCCACAAAACACTGAAGTAAGCATTAACATTTCTTCAAACAGGCATTAAGTTATATGAATGTTACACACACGTACGTGGAAAAATCATTTATCACACTTACAACAGTAATGTAACCAAGTTTTCAATTTTCTATTATTTGCAGCTTTCTATAACAACCTTTCCCGCGTGATAACGTTCACTAAAATATATAAGTATATCTATATCTATTATTTTCTGCCATTACAGAAGTATTCAAATAATATAGAAGAGAAGATAATAATGTTTTGAGTACAGATGGCGCTGATGATGCATGTGTACGAGTCTGCTAACTCACAAACGTATATTTATATTTAAGTTGGACGTAACCAAAATACATAATTATAGTATTACATGAAATTGCAGGACATAGATATATTTGCAATATCTCTCACGTGATAGAGTTGGTGATCGGCGACGTACGAGAAAGACGCGCTAGAAAGATTATTCTGTATTTTAACTCATATTCGATTGTGTAGTCAATTTTTTTTTTTTTGTAATATAAATAATTAAAAATTGAATCACTAATCCTATTTGTTATAAATAAAACTGGAGTTGACACCACATTTATATGTGACCGACCTACTCAGGTGAGTGATTCAAATTAATTTAGGGTCCTTTTGGGTGATATGTTATAACTTTGAGCTATTTATATTGTTAGTTTATGTATTAGAGAGGAATTCTCAGCGCCAATGAAAATGCACACCATGATCACGTGTGATTTTTTTTTATTTTAGATATATAATTTTAGTATAGACATATATATATATATATATATACTAAAACACATATACATGGAATTATTTATAGACATCTGTACATATACTCATACAAGCATACAAGCATCCAAGCACACACACACACACACACACACACACACACACACACACACACCACACACACACCACACACACACACACACACACACACACACAAACACACACACAAACACACACACACACACACATTCACACACACACACATACATACATTGTGTAGCTTAATTTGCAAACCCGCATAGAAGTATTAACACATATGTTTTAATTATTATCAATAAAACATATATACATGTGCTTGTATTAATAATCAAAGCGCAATGTTTGCAGATATTTATAAAATCAAAATATATAAAGAACTACTTTTATTCAATGATAAAAATGAGAAAAATTTAGTCTAGATTTTGTAATACTTTATTTCATTGTCTGCTTTTCCTACGCATAAGCATATTCAAGGATATGTGTATTTCGCACGGACGTGTGTATTTCGCACATGCGCGTGTATTTCGCACGGACGTTTGTAATTCGCACGGACGCGTGCATTTCGCACAGACGTGTGTATTTCGCACGGGCGTATGTATATCACGAGATGGCGATGTGTTTCCATTCGGCGCTGGGTACAGTACTTGTGTGATATGTTATGAAATGAATGACAAAAAATGTAAATAACGATAGTTATTATAAATAATGTTGATTTCATTTTCCCTGGTAACCTAGTCAATAGGACACCGTAAGTTATTTTATTTATTTACCATTGTATCACTGCCGATAACATGTATCGCCATGTTTTATTTATTGTTCAGTCAATATGTATGACGTATTTAAATGCATGTTACAACTGACTCTCTAAATCAAAGTAGAATATATACATGTTTTGAAGGCTGCCACGATATCAGTGATATGGCGATGTAGATGAATGCTATAAATGTATCTATCAACATGCCTGTTCGAAATGTTATAACGACTAACTCCTGAAATGTTAGTTATTCATTTGTTGCTAAGCGACTATGTTAGATAATTAAATTGTAATAGCCTCGTATATCTACATAAAACTTTTTTTAAGGTTTATTTCATAACATTACTATATAACGACTGAACGCATCTGTATCATATGTCGCAATTGACCAGGTGCGGGCTGTCAATCAAACAAGTTGATACTCCAATCAGCGATATATATTGGATATAGTGCCACCATTTTCCTTAGACACGCTGACGATGTCTATGTAAAGACTCGTATTCTCTTGCACAAACAACGCCATGTGGGCAGTGGGCGGAGCGTGTGTCGTTCTCGCGTCAGGTCACTTAAAAGCGCGATCTTTATACGACCATAGTAACGAGACTATATTTAACCAATCAATTACATGTATCCGGAGACTCTTTCAATCGACAGTTTCCTTCATGATCATTGTATACAAATTACCCTGAATAAGCCTTTAACGCTGCAAGCTAGGTTCAGAATTATTTGTACAGAAAACACTCAATCGCGGTATTTGAATAAATTAAGATGTGTAACATGCAAAATGCAATAATATATTTGAGAAAGCAGATTAGTTCAACAGTATCTGTAAAAAGGGGATAATCAAATCCAGTATTTTTTAAGATTTAACAATATTGCAAAAGTTATAAGGCCAGGAAAAAATGTTTCGGGTTACCCGGTCGACTCTAAACTTTTTTTTAAATTTAAATATATAGCAAATTTAAAAGAACGAAGATCTGCGGGACGAATCTGCTTAATGTGTCAAGAAAATTATATTTTTGTATTGTTCCTAATTGATTTACCATCATAATTAGTTTTTCTAGAAAAACAAAATTTCCTTATAATATTATAGTATTTTAACATGTTCTCTATGAGATAAAAATTAGAGAGAAAAATAGAATAGACAAAACTGACTACCTACCATATTTTTTGTAATAAGTAACCCCACACACAAGTATAATTTTCTGGCTTTATATTGCTGCAATTTTATTGTATCATAACTGCGTTAACATGTTTAAATACTATCGACATATGACGAAAATTATTTGAATTATGAGTGATTCGACATCAGAAACTTGGACTTACTTTTAAATAAGACTTTATGTCAAATTAGACTTAAACAAATAGGCATGTTAAGAGATACATTATGCATCACAAGGTCTATTTATTATCATTACTATAATTTAATTGATGATTGTTAATTGATTATTACTGTAGAAAACCATGGAACTGAAATGTAGATTAATAAAGTTATATGACATGTTTGTTATAATACTTGAAGAGTTCGTGTTGTATTTCTAGTTTCCATATCTAAATTGTCCATTATACAATTTTGTAATTGTCCATTAGTTACATATCGGTATATGTTGTGCTGTTATGTTATTCCATTTTTTATATAAACAAATCCACGTCACACAATGTATTTGCATGCTTGTCAATTAGTTATATTTAAATAACATTGTGTTGTTTTTATAAACAAATCCACGTCAAATAATGTATTTGCATGCCTGTCCATTAGTTACATTTAAATGTGTTGTTGTTTATATAAACAGATCCATGTCGAATACTGTCTTTGCATGATTGTCCATTAGTTACATTTAAATGTGTTGTTGTTTATATAAACAAATCCACGTCACACAATGTGTTTGCATGATTGTCCATAAGTTACATTAAAATGTGTGGTTGTTTATATAAACAAATCCACGTCACACAATGTCTTTGCATGATTGTCCATAAGTTACATTTGAATAGGTTGTTGTTTATATAAACACACCACGTCACACAATGTCTTTGCATGATTGCCAGTTATTTACATTTAAATGTGTTGTTGCTTATATAAACGAATTCACGTCACACAATCTACGTCACACAATGTATTTGCATGTTTGTCCATTAGTTACATTTAAATGTGTTGTTGTTTATATAAACAAATCTACGTCACATTATGTCTTTGCATTATTGTCCATTAGTTACATTTAAATATGTTGTTGTTTATATAAACAAATCCACGTCACACAATGTCTTTGCATGATTGTCCATTATTTACATTTAAATGTGTTGTTGTTTATATAAACAAATTCACGTCACACAATCTACACTACACAATGTATTTGCATGATTGTCCATTAGTTACATTTGAATGTGTTGTTGTTTATATCAACAAATCCACGTGACACAATGTCTTTGCAAGATTGTCCATTATTTACATTTAAATGTGTTGTTGTTTATATAAACAAATTCACGTCACACAATGTTTTTGCATGTTTGTCCATTAGTTACATTTATATGTTTTGTTGTTTATATAAACAATTTCACCTCACACAATGTAATTGCATGCTTGTCCATTAGTTACATTTAATGCGCTGTTGTTCAAATAAACAAATCCACGTCACATAATTTCTTTGCTTGATTGTCCATTAGTTACATTTAAATTTGTTGTTTGTATAAACAAATCCACGTCACATTACGTCTTTGCAAGATTGTCCATTAGTTACATTTTAATGCTTTGTTGTTTATATAAACAAATCCAAGTCACAAACTGTCTTTGTATGATTGTCCATTAGGATATTTAAATGTGTTTTTGTTTATATAAACAAATCCAAGTCACATAATGTCTTTGCATGATTGTCCATTATTTATGTTTAATCTGGTTTTTTTATATAAACAAATCCATGTCGCATCTTGTCCATTAGTTACATTTAAATGTGTTGTTGTTTATATAAACAAATCTATGTCACATAACGTATTTGCATGATTGTCCATTAGTAACATTTGAATGTGTTGTTGTTTATATAAACAAATCCAAGTCACACAATCCACGTCACATAACGTATTTGCATGATTGTCCATTAGTAACATTTAAATGTGTTGTTGTTTATATAAACAAATCCACGTCATACAATGTATTTGCATGATT
The DNA here is from genome assembly GCA_029582155.1 of Panopea generosa. Taxonomy (NCBI): domain Eukaryota; kingdom Metazoa; phylum Mollusca; class Bivalvia; order Adapedonta; family Hiatellidae; genus Panopea; species Panopea generosa. Next base: position 11,405,059 of record CM055907.1, on the reverse strand, counting down.
GTCCATAAGTTACATTTAAATGTGTTGTTTATATAAACAAATCCACGTCACATTATGTCTTTGCATGATTGTCCATAAGTTACATTTAAATGTGTTGTTTATAATAAACAAATCCACGTCACATTATGTCTTTGCATGATTGTCCATTAGTAACATTTAAATGTGTTGTTGTTTATCACTCAATGTCTTTGCATGATTGTCCATAAGTTACATTTAAATGTGTTGTTTATATAAACAAATCCACGTCACATTATGTCTTTGCATGATTGTCCATTAGTTACATTTAAATGTGTTGTTGTTTATATAAACAAAACTATGTCACATTATGTCTTTGTCCATTAGTTACATTTGAATAGGTTGTTTCATTGTTTATATAAACAAAGCGCCGTCACATTTTATCTTTGAATGTTTATCCATAACTTACAAATAGTTTTGTCTATTAGTTACATTTGTGATGTATTATTCCATTGTTGATATAAACAAAGCTTCAACACTTTGTATCTTTGCACGTTTGTCCTTTAGTTACATTTATGTTGTGTTGTTGTCTTATTCCATTGTTGATATAAACCAAGCTTCGTCACATTGTCTCTTTGCACGTTTGTCCATTAGTTACATTTATGTTGTGCTATTGTCTTATTCCATTGTTGATATAAACAAAGCTTCGTCACATTGTCTGTTTGCACGTTTGTCCATTAGTTACATTTATGTTGTGTTTTTATCTTATTCCATTGTTGATATCAACAAAGCTTCGTCACATTGTCTCTTTGCACGTTTGTCCATTAGTTACATTGATGTTGTGTTGTTGTCTTATTCCATTGTTGATATAAACAAAGCTTCGTCACATTGTATCTTGGCACGTTTGTCCATTAGTTACATTTATATGTTGTGTTGTTGTCTTATTCCATTGTTGATATAAACAAAGCTTCGTCACATTGTCTCTTTGCACGTTTGTCCATTAGTTACATTTATGTTGTGTTGTTGTCTTATTCCATTGTTGATATAAACAAAGCTTCGTCACATTGTATCTTTGCACGTTTGTCCATCAGTTACATTTATGTTGTGTTGTTGTCTTATTCCATTGTTGATATAAACAAAGCTTCGTCACATTGTATCTTTGCACGTTTGTCCATCAGTTACATTTATATGTTGTGTTGTTGTCATATTCCATTGTTGATATAAACAAAGCTTCGTCACTTTGTATCTTTGCACGTTTGTCCATCAGTTACATTATGTTGTGTTGTTGTCTTATTCCATTGTTGATATAAACAAAGCTTCGTCACATCGTATCTTTGCACGTTTGTCCATCAGTTACATTTATGTTGTGTTGTTGTCTTATTCAATTGTTGATATAAACAAAGCTTCGTCACATTGTATCTTTGCACGTTTGTCCATCAGTTACATTGATATTGTGTTGTTGTCTTATTCCATTGTTGATATAAACAAAGCTTCGTCACTTTGTATCTTTGCACGTTTGTCCATCAGTTACATTATGTTGTGTTGTTGTCTTATTCCATTGTTGATATAAACAAAGCTTCGTCACATTGTATCTTTGCACGTTTGTCCTTTAGTTACATTAGTTATATTTATTTTGTGTTGTTGTCTTATTTCATTGTTGATATAAACAAAGCTTCGTCACATTGTATCTTTGCACGTTTGTCCTTTAGTTACATTAGTTATATTTATTTTGTGTTGTTGTCTTATTCCATTGTTGATATAAACAAAGCTTCGTCACTTTGTAGCTTTGCACGTTCGTTTATTAGTTACATTTGTGATGTTTTATAATATTTTTGATATACACAAAGCTTCGTCACTTTGTATCTCTGCACGTTTGTCCATTAGTTACATTTGTGATGTATTATTCTATTTTTGATATAAACAAAGCTTCTTCACATTGTATCTTTACACGTTTGTCCATTAGTCACATTTGTGATGTTTTATTCTATTGTTGCTATAAACAAAGCTTCTTCACTTTGTATCTTTGCACGTTTGTCCATTAGTTACATTTGTGATGTTTTATTCCATTGTTGATATAAACAAAGCTACGTCACATTGTATGTTTGCACGTTTGTCCATTAGTTACATTTATGTTGTGTTGTTGTCTTATTCCATTGTTGATATAAACAAAGCTTCGTCACATTGTATATTTGCACGTTTGTCCATTAGTTACATTTATGTTGTGTTGTTGTCTTATTCCATTGTTGATATAAACAAAGATTCGTCACTTTGTATATTTGCACGTTTGTCCTTTAGTTACATTTATGTTGTGTTGTTGTCTTATTTCATTGTTGATATAAACAAAGCTTCGTCGCATTGTATCTTTGCACGTTTGTCCATAAGTTACATTTATGTTGTGTTATTGTCTTATTCCATTGTTGATATAAACAAAGCTTCGTCGCATTGTATCTTTGCACGTTTGTCCATTAGTTACATTTATGTTGTGTTGTTGTCTTATTCCATTGTTGATATAAACAAAGCTTTGTCACTGTGTATCTTTGCACGTTTGTCCATTAGTTACATTGATGTTGTGTTGTTGTCGTATTGCATTGTTTGTATAAACAAAGCTTCGTCACATTGTATCTTTGCACGTTTGTCCATTAGTTACATTTGTGTTGTGTTGTTGTCTTATTCCATTGTTGATATAAACAAAGCTTTGTCACTTTGTATCTTTGCACGTTTGTCCATTAGTTACATTAATGTTGTGTTGTTGTCTTATTCCATTGTGATATAAACAAAGTTTAGTCACATTGTATCTTTGCACGTTTGTCCATTAGTTACATTTATGTTGTGTTATTGTCTTATTCCATTGTTGATATAAACAAAGCTTCGTCACATTGTATCTTTGCACGTTTGTCCATTAGTTACATTTGTGTTGTGTTGTTGTCTTATTCCATTGTTGATATAAACAAAGCTTTGTCACTTTGTATCTTTGCACGTTTGTCCATTAGTTACATTTATGTTGTGTTGTTGTCTTATTTCATTGTTGATATAAACAAAGCTTTGTCACTTTGTATATTTGCACGTTTGTCCATTAGTTACATTGATGTTGTGTTGTTGTCTTATTCCATTGTTGATATAAACAAAGATTCGTCACTTTGTATATTTGCACGTTTGTCCTTTAGTTACATTTATGTTGTGTTGTTGTCTTATTTCATTGTTGATATAAACAAAGCTTCGTCGCATTGTATCTTTGCACGTTTGTCCATTAGTTACATTTATGTTGTGTTATTGTCTTATTCCATTGTTGATATAAACAAAGCTTCGTCGCATTGTATCTTTGCACGTTTGTCCATTAGTTACATTTATGTTGTGTTGTTGTCTTATTCCATTGTTGATATAAACAAAGATTCGTCACTTTGTATATTTGCACGTTTGTCCATTAGTTACATTTGTGATGTTTTATTTTATTGTTGATATAAACAAAGCTTCTTCACTTTGTATCTTTGCACGTTTGTCCATTAGTTACATTTGTGATGTTTTATTCTATTGTTGATATAAACAAAGCTTCGTCACTTTGTATCTTTGCACGTTTGTCCATTAGTTACATTTATGTTGTATTGTTATCTTATTTCATTGTTGATATAAACAAATCTTCTTCACTTTGTATCTTTGCACGTTTGTCCATTAGTTACATTTATGTTGTGTTTTTGTCTTATTTCATTGTTGATATAAACAAAGCTTTGTCAATTTGTATCTTTGCACGTTTGTCCATTAGTTACATTAATGTTGTGTTGTTGTCGTATTGCATTGTTTGTATAAACAAAGCTTCGTCACATTGTATCTTGGCACGTTTGTCCGTCAAGCAACTTATTTAACCTTGGCCTCCTTAAACGACATAGTTATTAAATAACTAAGCTTTAGAAATATATTTTCCTTAAAAAACTGAGAAAAGAACATTTACGTTTCTATAATAGACATGTTGTTGGTGGACTTACCAGACATATGTAATAGCAGGGGTATCAGTGTAACGATGCACATTTCAATATATTTATCTTTTATTAGTTTACATACTCATAATCAACCACAAATCGATAGTGATCTATTTTCTTTTTACTACACATATTGCCAACTTTCTATACACATGTTACGCTAGGTTCCACATGAGCAAGCATAGGCTTTTATCAGGCGTTTAATTTGCAATAGTATTAACACGTTTGGTGAGAATGTACTGCGTATTATTAAAGTAGTGTACTGTGACGGACAGACAATGTGTTCCGTATTCACATGTTATACATTAAAATAATCTTAGCCATAATCTCCGATATTGAAGAGTTAAAATCACTATTATATCGAAAGACGAAAAATGAATATCTTACTAACATCCAACTGCTGTTTATTGTTTATTGTCGACTTAACAGTCTCCCAACTGTATCACGATGGTGTCACGTTGGAGTGTCATACTGCAGGCACGTGGTGTAATGTCCCTAATAAGTAACCTAATTTAACGAATTTAATCAAAATGGTGATGTTGACGCTCATGCTTCCAGGGCTGCGTTCAGTTCGGTTAAACGTTTGATAACGTTAGCTAACATACTTTCCTTGACACTTGCTCAACCTCAAATTAGCACACAGTACCCAACAACTTAAGGAAACCAGGCATTAAACATGTTTGCTGTTTAACGGTGATGAACGCAGCCCAGTGTTAAAACCTCGTCAACAGTTGACACTCACGTTTTCAGTGTTCCCACCGCGAATACAATTGACGTTCATGTTTCCAGACAGTGGTGTCAGCGACATTTTCGCTTGATTGACGTTGCATGAAAAATATCTTCCCTACTACCCCCATCACATAATATATTAATAGTCATGATCTATTATATTATCGTTTAAACGTCGGGTACACACACGGGAATATGTTAACAGTCAATCTTCGGTGATTGTTTGAGACCTGAACTAGTTCATATATGTTATCTTTAAGTTATCGTTCTGTTTTCTTGCGAACACGGAAAAGATGCCTTTATCTGAGGATATGATCAATAAAACCGTAACAAGTTTCAAAACATTCGGTGAACAAAAAATATTGTTAAAAAATAATGTTACTGAAAAAAATACTTGGAAAAAAATTATAATATTTGTCAGCATCTTTCTGCAGATAATCGGAATAACGTCATCCAGTTTTTACGTACTTCATATCAACTTGGATACGTGCGACGTCTGTGGATCGCTGATCGTTGCTATGGGAGCGAATATAGAAAATAAGCTGAATGATATTGTCGAGGAACAAGCACATGACTCAGTTACGTTTGATAGTAATGCTGATACGTATTCGCATATAGAGTCAGACGCCGTTAACGATAAGAACATTCTAACATATTCCAGTATTAAAACTTCGGGAGAAACGTCGTTGCGGGATGAAACTGAAGATACTGTAGAAGATAACAAACTGTTTGAATTCATAATTGAAAATCATATATGGATATACGTCGGATTATGGACTGTCCGTTTATGTACCGCGAACAAGACAATATGCACGGGCATTGGGCTGTCGGAGTCGTCGGCGATGTTTAACCATGTCCATCCATTAAAAGAAGTGACTGGTAAAATTTTTGTATTTAAATTATTGTATTGTATTGTGTTGTATTGTGTTGTGTTGTGTTGTGTTGTGTTGTGTTGTGTTGTGTTGTGTTGTGTTGTGTTGTGTTGTGTTGTGTTGTGTTGTGTTGTGTTGTGTTGTGTTGTGTTGTGTTGTGTTGTGTTGTGTTGTGTTGTGTTGTGTTGTGTTGTGTTGTGTTGTGTTGTATTGCATTGCAATGTATTGCAAATTGCATTGCATTACATAACATTACATTACATTACATTGCATTGCATTGCATTGCATTGCATTGTATATTGGATTGGATTGGATTGGATTGGATTGGATTGGATTGGATTGGATTGGATTGGATTGGATTGGATTGGATTGGATTGGATTGGATTGGATTGGATTGGATTGGATTGGATTGGATTGGATTGGATTGGATTGGATTGGATTGGATTGGATTGTACGGCACGGCACGGCACGGCACGGCACGGCACGGCACGGCACGGCACGGCACGGCACGGCACGGCATGACACGGCATTGTGTATTGTATTGTATTGTATGGTGTTTAACATCGTAATCAACAATATTTCAGTCCTACTGTCATTCAAGCGGTATCTACTCTAGACGGTTACTATTTTGCTCCACTTCGTTGGCTAACATTTATTTTTATATTCAAAAATGTAGGTCGACAACTGGTGTACCAACAGTCGACAACTGGTGTGCCAATAGCCGACGACTGGTGTGCCAACAGTCAACAACTGTGTACCAACAGTCAACAACTTGTGTACCAACAGTCAACAACTTGTGTACCAGCAGTCAACAACTGGTGTACCAACATTCGACAACTGGTGTGTCAACAACTGTGTACCAACAGTCAACAACTTGTATACCAACTGTCGACAACTGGTGTGCTAACAGTCGACAACTGGTGTGCGAACTGTCGACAACAGGTGTGTCAACAGTCGACAACGGTGTACCAACAGTCAACACCTGTGTACCAACTGTCGACAACTGGTGTGCTATCAGTCGACAACTGTGTACCAAGAGTCAACAACTGTGCACCAACTGTCGACAACTGTGTGCCAACTGTCAACAGCTGTGTATCAACAGTCAACAACTGTGTACCAACAGTCAACAACTGATGTACCAACAGTCAACAACTGGTGTGCCAACAGTCAACAAAAACTGTGTACTAATTGTCGACAACTGGTGTACCAAAAGTCGACAACTGTGTACCAACAGTCAACAACTGTGTATCAACTGTCGACAACTGGTGTGCCAACACTGACAAATGGTGTGCCAACGATCGACAACTGGTGTGCCAATAGCTGACAACTGGTGTGCCAACGATCCACAACTGGTGTGCTAATAGCTGACAACTGGTGTGCCAATAGCCGACAACTGGTGTGCCAACAGTCGACAACTGGTGTGCCAATAGTTGACAACTGGAGTGCCAATAGCTGACTACTGGTGTGCCAAAAGTCGACAATTGTGTACCGACATCCGACAACTGATGTGCCAATTGCTGACTACTGGTGTGCCAACAGCCGACAACTGTGTCCCATCATTCGACAACTGGTGTGCCAAAAGCCGATACTTGGTGTGCCAATGCCCAACAACTGGTGTCCCAATACCCAACAAATGGTGTGCCAATAGCCGACAACTGATGTACCTATACCCAACAACTGGTGTGCCGATATCCAACAATTGGTGTGTCAACAGCAGATCACCTTATTTACCAATATCCGACAACTGGCGACCAAAACTCGGCAACTGGTTTGTCAATAGCTGACAAGAGATGTGCCAACATCCAAAATAAATGTATCAACAGCCTATAACTGGTGCCAACAGCGACTACTGCTGTCTTAATAGCCGATCCCTGGTGTGCCAATAACCGACAACTGATAGGTCAATATCCGGCCACTCGTGTGCAAAAGCCGACAAATGGTGTACCAATAGCTGACAATTGTTAGCCAGTAACCGACATTTGTGTACAAATTGCCAGCATCTGCTGTTTCAATAACCAACTTCTTTGGGTCAATAGCTAATATCTGATGTGTCAATAGCCCATATCTGTGACCCAATAGCCGACAACTGATGTGTCAGTAGCCTATTATGTTGGCCAATAGCCGACAACTGTGTGTCAATAGCCGACAACTGGTTTGTTAATAGCCGATAACTGTTGTACCAATAGCCAGCAAATAAGGTGTCAATAGACGATACTTGTGTACCAATAGCACACAAAGGCTGTGTTAATATTCCACAACTGCCGTGCCATGGCTGAAATCTGGTGTTCCAATTGTCAGTAAATGATGTACCAATAGACGACACAACTGTGTACCATTAGGCGACAAATGTTGTGTTAGTATCCATCAATTGATGTGCCAATAGTCGACAACTGGTGTACCAATAGCAGCCATGCACTGGCAGCTATGGGCAAAAATTGAAAATGAAGGTTTTCTAAATATGGCATTCCTGTAAGGTTATACTCTATGAAAAATATAAAACCAATAGACTGATTGATAGTATGGTTTACAAAACTATTGTTATATTTCAGCCGATGAACGCTAAACACCGAAATATAAGATCGAAACAATGTTGCCTTGGTGACAAACATTGTGTTTGGAAAATCTCATATATTCGTTTTGTTTATTTCAGAAAATGTCAAATTTTGCCGTCCGTTCCTCGTCCTTGCTGTTCTTATCTTTGCCATGTTGCTGGTATTTCAACTGTTCGGATCATCCTCAGTATTGATAACATCATATGGTTGGACAATATCTGGTGAGTATGCATCTGTTATGGTCACATCCGTCATTTAGTCTATCACGGGTAGTTCAGTTGGTAGCACGTCTGACTATGAATCCTGGGGTCGTGAGTTCGAATCCCCGCCTCGCCACAGTCTCTGTAATGATTGATATACGATATTGCTTCTCATTGACATTCGTCTCGCACTGTGATTCAAGTGGGAAAGTTATCAGTTACGTGCGGAGATAGGTGTACTCGAGCACTGGTTAACCGTCCATGCTCTCATGAAAGAGTTGTAAATTGATTTTTTGTTAGCCATTGACGGTATAAAAAATGACTAAATATTCCAACAAACAAACAATCGTCATTTTGGGTACTTCATTGATCCATTAAAAGGCGTGGAACCTTTTGAACTTACCGCTACAACGATACAATGTGTTCAGTGCTCGTGTATAAAATGATATTTTTTGTCATATTTATATTCAATTAAATGCATTATAAAATGAAAATAACTTACCGCAGATGGAGAGGTCTTCTATTTTCAGTTTGCACATAATTTAATTGTTTACTGTGTATTTTCAGCCTTTCTGTCTACGGCAGCTGTCGTCATCGCTGGCATTCCGTATTTAAACGGCGTCATTCCATCAACGTTCATCACAGCCAATTTCCCATGGGCATTATTTTGTGTCGCGATATCTGGGTGTTTGGTTCTGCTGACGTCACTGCTGAGTGGATAACAACACGGAGGTAGTCCAGACTTCCCTGTCTTAACGCTTGGACGTATTGCTCAATCCAACAGTTTCCGGGTATATTAGAAATTAAAGTGTGTTCCAATCGACAGACTTCGCCAAAGTTGATATTCCACTCGGACGTATTTATCTTTAAACCGGCCATTAGAAAGGTTTTGTGTTTAAACATTTATTACGCGAAATAATGCTATACACGTAACTAAAGTTCCAGTGTTGTACCTGTAATTATAGTAATACGGTTATACACGTGATAGATGAAAAACTGTTAAATATTTAAATTTTTAATGTTATACACGTGATTAAAAAAAGTAAGGCTTTGCATGTTGTTAAAGTTATAATGTCATACATAGTTAAAATAAAAATGTTATACACGTGGTTAAAGTTTTATGTTCTACACGTGGTTAAAATTATACTGTTATACACGTGGTTATAATTTTAAATTATACACGTGGTTAATGTTATACTGTTATACACGTGGTTAGAGTTGCGATGTTATACACGTAGTTTAAGTCAATGTTCAACATGTATTTAAAATAATACTGTTATTTATATTACATGCGTGATTAAATTTATAATGCTATATACGTGGTTAAAAATAATATTATACACGTGGTTATGTTCGAAAGTAACAATGTTATATACGTGGTTAAAGTTATAATGTTATACATGTGGTTAGATAATAATGTTATACACGTAGTTAAATAATACTGTTATACACGTGGTTAAATAATGATGTTATACACGTATTAATGTTAAAATGTTATACACGCGGTTAATGTTATAACGTTATACATGTGTTTAAAATTGTAATGTGTAAGCTTATTTTTCTTAATAGAAAATCATATTTTTTAAAATATTTAAATCCTTTTTTTTTTTTTTCAAATCAAAACATATTCTTTACGTAGAACGCATGTACGGATGTAGGAGCGTTTCAACTGTTGTGCGGTTCAACCTGAGGAGAAAGTGTATGTAATTTACTGCAGTTTGGTCTTGGAGGGGTTGGTTGTCATCTGCTGGCGAGGATTATTGTTACTGACTCCCGAATATTTAGGGTGCCCCTTGCTTATTGGACTACGACGGACCTTCCCTGGAAAATTTTGATATCTTAAAAATCAAATACTGCAATTTGGTAACATAAAGGGGGAAAATAGTTGTTTATTCCAATATTTTTATGACATTTAAACGTTGTATTAAGACAAAAATATAAGATGTATTTAAAAATGAGCTTCCAATGGCTTGACAAACCAAAACGTGAGGAAGAGTGTGAAGAGGACTAGTGGCGGTACGGGGTCTTAACCAGGAAAATTGTGATATTTAAAACTTCAAATGCTGCATTCTAGTGAATGTTAAGGGTAAACATACGTTTCCATTTATTTCAAATGGAGATACCAAAGTGTATGCTGGTCCCCAAAACTGAACATTGCCCCCCCCCCCCCCCCTTCATCCACCCCTGGCTCATACGCCTGTTGGCATGTTTTATGTTTTATGCGTATCATATAAGTATGTGCCGTAACAAACCCTGTCGTAAAATGCTGATTTGCAAGTTATGTTTTAATTTTTTGCAATAAACTTTTATTAAAGTATGTACAAATATGTGCTACATCCTCGTTTATTGTCATATACTGCGTTCAGCACCATTAAACAGCAAACACATTTAATGCCTGGTTCCCTAAAATTATCGCGTACTGTGTGCAAATATGAGGTTGAGCCCGTGTCCACGAAAATATGTTAGCTAACGGGCTCACATCACTATTATCTCCTTTAGGTACTCCGGACCAACAGATGAGAAGGTAGAAATTAAATTTTAACTCTCTTTTTCTTCTTTTTTTTAAGGCTTTATTCTGCAGTGATTTATTTTTTCCTAGCATGTGTTCAATGGTCAGTTTTTAAGAAATCACCACTGAAAATTTGATGATGATACCAGCTTTCTGGACAATTCTGTGTCATTTCAGAAATGTTGGTTCGAACCGCATCGTGGGCGGATAGTTGACATAATACTCTGGAAATTGAGAGGAAGCACATAACAATTGAATTTAAAAAAGAAACCTGGTAAAGTTAAGGTATGGTATTTCCCTTTAAATTGCACACCTTGAACCTATGAAGAATTTAAGCCCAGACACATGCTACAGAATTTTTTTTCACTGTGTTTTGGACATAAATGTTTCAATGGAGCCCGGTGGGAAAAGTAATAGTGGTGTGAGACGTAAATGTTACAATGGAGCCCTGTGGGAAATGTTATAGTGGTGTGAGACATAAATGTTACATTGGAGCCCTATAGGAAATGTAATAGTGGTGTGAGACATAAATGTTACAATGGGGCCCTAGTGGAAATGTAATAGTGGTGTGAGACATAAATGTAACAATGAAGCCCTATGGGCAATGTAATAGTGGTGTGAAACATAAATGCAACAATGGAGCACTATGGGAAATGTAATAGTGGTGTGAGACATATATGCAACAATGGAGCACTATGGGAAATGTAATAGTGGTGTGGGACATAAATGCAACAATGGAGCACTATGGGAAATGCAATAGTGGTGTGAGACACAAATGCAACAATGGAGCCCTATGGGAAATGTAATAGTGATGTGAGACGTACCGTTTTCAAACGTTTAACCGAACTGAACGCAGATCAGCTTATTTGATTAAGCGTCCGTTAGGATTTAATTATTAATGTACTATAATTGAATTTAAACTTGAACGCGGCTATTATAAATTCATATGCATGTCGTATTGAGTTACACATAATAAAGTGGCAGAACCAGTGACTCAATACGTAATACCAAGGACGTACACAAGTCCTTGGTAATATCTAGTGCTTTACAGGTGATTGTATATACCCCAAAGATCAAGGTCACACTTTGAGTTTGTTTGACAACTTGGTGTCTGTGTGAGATTTCGTATCCGGACTGTAACTTTGTCATGCATAGATGGATTTTATAAATACTTGCTACAAATGATCAACATAACATGAATACGAGTCAAGCGTAACAACCAAACTCCCACTTCAAAGGTCAAGGTTACAATTTAACTTTGATTGCCGACACTTTCAGTCTGCTTAAGATGTGTCCAGTCTGTAACTTTGTCACCTATGGATTTTTTTAATTTTGTGTATAGTTTTTATTTACCCTCGCAGCTTTGCTCTAGGCATTTTGGCGAGCAATACAAAGATGATTACGTTCATGAAGCCACTGGACAGCATCGGCAGGTTCGCTACTCCTCACTGTGCTGCACCACTGGCTGGATCAGGATACGATGATTATGTAGATTCGTAGAATATGTTGACTCGTCGATTACGTAGATTCGTCGATTATGTAGATTTGTAGATTATGTTGATTCGTAGATTATGTAGATTCGTCGATTATGTTGATTATGTTGATTCTAGTTGATGTAGATGATAATTTATTAAAGATGCTGTCTATTTCCTAGTAGATTTGGGTACCCGTCGTTTAACTCCCAAGGTGGATATCATCATAATATCACCATGATGCTGTTGATTCCATTAAAATTCACACGAAATCACCCTCCCCTGTCTGGCCGGTTCACGATATGCATGTCTACACTGTGGTCCGTCTTGGATCTTGAATCTTGCAGGTTGATGGTTCTGCTTCGATGGTATGCTAGCACAAAAAAAATCCTTTCTAGGTCCACTTTAAAAACATATTATACAAAATTAAAAAATCCCTCCATGTATAGTAGATGAGACGTTGGTGATGATCTAACGATCTGATTAAAATCTTCTAACGTAATGACCCACTTTGAAGGCTGGAGCTATCCAGTGACGTCCGTCCTGTTCGGCAGCCGCTTGAAGAGTCGTCACCTGTGGATAAATTACAAAAACATTTTGTTCAATTCATCAGCATGACATGACGACCCACACCCGTGCTCCAAAGGTCAAGGTCACACTTTGAGTTTGTTTGACAACCTTTTGTCCGCTTGACAAGATTTCAAGTCCCAGTCTGTAACTTTGTCATACATAGATGGATTTCAAAAACACATGGCGCAATTTATCAATTGATCAACATGACATGACGACATTTTGCGTATAATACTCAGAACCTAACCTCAAAGGTCACACTTTCAATTTGTTAGATATTTCATGTCTTGCATGGAGGAATTTTAAAATAGCTTGGCACAAGTGATCAGCATGTCATGATGATGTGTCACATGCGTTACCTGTAGAAATACCTAGACATTTACATCAGATGTCAAGGTCAAGGTTAAACAAAGGTCAAGGTCACATTTTAATGTAAAAAAAAATAGTATTGCGTATTTAGTCTGGAACGACAGTCCATTACTCTTGATATTCATTTATAGTTGGGTACATATAAATCTTTACCTATTATAAAATATTATGTTATTTTCACAGACCATTTGGAGGGGGGTGCATGTGACACTTATCAGTGACGTTTCTTGTTTATTTGTAATATAACAGGAATTGAACATAGATTAGAAAAAAAGGAAAAACAATCAGATGGGGTGGGGTAACTAACCAAGGTCCGTTACTCCTGCCTGCGGTTGAGCCATGCTCTCTATGTTCTGCGCATGCTGATACAGAAGAAATAGATAAGCCAAACGAAAAGTTACTGAACAGTGCATCACACAGTTGCAAAATAATTGTAACAATTCATTCAATCTAAAAATATACTTTTAGAAAAATACAGTTTTATATATTTATCCAAGAGCACTGTATTTTCCTAAAACAATTAGTCGGTTAAATGAACTTTCGGCTGCTATTGCCTATGCAGGTAAGGGAGTAGATTGTCAGTGAACTCTACAATCGGCCCATGTTCAAAGAGGGTAATGAGGTGTTAGAGTGATCTGGAAGAAAGGTATTGACTATAAGTACACCATTTAATGAATGTTATGGAAGGGTCCTCCGTGGTCGAGTGGTCTAAGGCGCCATCTCAAGATCACTTACTTCTCACCGCTAAGGTTGTAGGTTTGAGTCCCGCTCGCTCCAAAAGCTTTATATGAGAAAGTTTCGTGTTACTTGCGGAAGGACAGTGGTTCTACTCAGAATGAGGGCTTCCTCAAACAATAAAACTAGATATGCCATATATAACCTTAAATGTGTTGAAAATGACGTAAACCCCATTAAAAAAAATAAGAAAAAATGTTATAAAAAATTCAAATGCATAGTTTTGGGAACAAGTCCTTTAATAAAATTACCAATTAATTCGATCCGCTATTACTGTGTTTAGACAAACTGTAGGTATTCCTATGGGTACCAGTTATAACCGCCTGTTGCAGAATTGTTTTGCTACTGCTACGAAATGGATAGGCATTTCACCAAATACAGAATGGTGTTGTCAATGTCTTCAAAAATGCTTCCGGATAGCTGGCCCCAGTTTCACTCAAACATCTCAACTTGAGATTTTTCTTCAACTCAATTTTTAATGCCATTTTTTCATTTTCATTGATTATTTTGCCTGGTATCCTTTACCAATGAGTTCAGATTAGTTATGACTTTATTTCTGTGTAGTCATGTAAAATGTGTAATGAGTTCAAGTAATCATATCGAGAAATTGAGATTTTTTAGCTAAGAAAAATCTCAGCTTGATCTATTGGATATTGAGATTGTTGAGCTGAAAAAATCTCAGCTTTAGATGCTTAGTAAAACCGGACCCACTGAGGGCGATACACTTAATATCGATAGTAAAACCGGACGCACTGAGGGCGATACACTTAATATCGATAGTAAAACCAGACCCACTAATGGCGATACACTTAATATCGATAGTAAAACCGGATCCACTAAGGGCGATACACTTAATATCGATAGTAAAACCGGACCCACTAAGGGCGATACACTTAATATCGATAGTAAAACCGGGCCCACTATCGATATAGTAAAACCGGACCCACTAAGGGCGATTAATATCGATAGTGAAACCAGACCCACTGAGGGCGATACACTAAATATCGATACAGTAAAACCGGACCCACTGAGGGCGATACACTTAATATCGATATAGTAAAACCGGACCCACTGAGGGTGATACACTTAATATCGGTAGTGAAACCGGACCCTCTGAGGGCGATACACTTAATATCGATAGTAAAACCGGACCCACTAAGGGCGATACACTTATTATAGATATAGTAAAATCCGACCTTCTGAGGGAATACACTTAATATCGACAGTAAAACCGGACCCACTGAGGGCGATACACTTAATATCGATTTAATTTTACTTTTTCACTTAAATGGTTGCCAATAATTGTCATAGTGAATCACAGCTTACAAAGGTAGCATTCCTACTTATTATTCGATAGTGTTAATATTCTATACTGAACGGAACAGCTAACCCACTATCTGACAATATTATATACCTGACATATTATGTATTTTCTCAAAACATATCAAAGCTATTTCTCCAACATTTTCACTTGGAAAAGAAAGAACATTTATGCTATTTAAACTCAATATATACTTGTCTGCTAATATCGTATACACACTTTAATAGCGCTATCCAATGGTTTAACGAAGATATTGGAAATACAAATGCAGTTGGTTAGCTGTTCCGTTCAGTATAGTTATAAATACTTGCGCATGCTACTTGTAAGATATGTGTCTAGCCGGATACTTTTATTTACACCACTCCAGTATTTACGATATGACAACGGCATTCTGCTGAATTGTTCTGTACAGTGCCCTTTAGGTGTAACCCAACCATTGGTGTTTGTTCTTTATTCTATAGTAAATACTTAAAGTTTGAAGGCTTGACATTCGTAGAGAGACATTTTACTGTTTACCAACCTACACTACCAAAATATAATGAGAAAAGTAGGGGTCATGTGTCATATGAGAGATTCGTTTTTCTGCTCAATGTGTGTGGTTACTGTTGACAAACTGAAAATAGACTTCCGAAATCATGTATCCATACACCAATTTCCAAAAATCATTATTTTTTTCTAAATTCACAATTCAAACATGAAAATGCTTCAAAGTGTTCAAAATACATCAATAATGCCATTTAATTTCTTTTAAAAAAATGAGCATTTAAATAAGGAAAATTATGCATGTTTTCATTACCTACATTTCAATGAGAGCGGTACCATGTAAACTGCTTTCTCATAGCGATTAACATATTGTCTGGTTTCTACTCATTTCGTTTGACCTGTAGAAAATGGATAATATATACGAGGAATTACCACAGGAGCTTGGGGAGTGGATAATAACGTTTAATGGGGTGGGTGGACAGGTCCCCTAGCGTAAAGTCTATGCTGGGGTACCTGCTCATCCCCCATTAAACGTTATTATCCACTCCCCAAGCTCCTGTGGGAATAATGAAAATGTTCCAGATATACTTACGCCACAAATAAGTCAGAAAGAGTTATTCCCCTTACAATAAATTCCGCCATTTGTACCATATAAACAAAACAAAGTCAAACTTGTTTGTTGAGAATTTATTACGAATAAATCTATCTTATTCAGTTATTTACGTAGTGCAGTAGGACTACACCGTAACACGTTTGAGTTTTCAGTCAACTATTTTAAGAAACGCTTACAGTGAGGTAATACATCTACACTTACTATTGTTGACTGCAACCGCAGGGACTAGTAACAATATAAATAAATTCCTATGTATAGTATCAGGCTTCTCCACAGGCAGTTTAAGTACAGGGTCACCCGAGCGCTTGACTGTCAGAAATGGTATTCCTCTAGTATAGCGCTTGAATTCTTTAACGAAATTTTGTAAAAGCAAACTTTCCTCTAAATGATTATTTTTCTTTGCATATATTTTCTCATTTTAATGAAACATACTAAATATGATAGCTTCAACTGATTAATACAAATTTAACAAGTGAAATGTATTTCAATGAGTGCCTTACACAGCGCTTGAAAATGTGATGAGAGGTGTTAACCCCAACACTTGCATTCATTCCTATGGAGAACCCTGAGCATAATAAAGACTTTATTTTACTATATATATTGATTTAGAATATATATCCTGTGTAAACCCTTTAATTATTTAAAATATTTAACCACAGCAGTGGTCAAGGGGTAGAATGTCCATGTCATATGCGGGAGGTCGTGGGTTTGATACCCAGCAGGGTCATACCAAATGTAAAAAAGGATATACTATGTGGCAACTTTTGTGGGGGTTTTTTGCCATATATCATTTTATGATACTTAAGACTTGAATAATCATACTAGAAACTTCCTCAATTGGCGCTGATCATTTAGAGGGCTGGTGTTGGTAAAATGTGACTGGTCGGTGTAGGATTGTAAACATATACTATATATTCATGAGTATAATTATAGACCCGCCCACTAATGATAAGATAGCTTGATTATGAATAAACTGTTAGAGTAAGTGTAAGATTAGGAGTTAAAGTCTGGTACTTGAGTGAATGAAACATATTAAACACAAACCAAGTCTTGTGCATATATCATATTTCTCAGTATCAGAGAGAACAATACAGTCAGGGTATCAAACCATGTGTCTGCTTCATGATATTCCATTATGGCAGCACTCAGAATACTGTCACCATTGCAATATAACTGAATAATTGTTAAAAGCGACGTTAAACAGATACAATGACAATAAAATAATATGTATGCATATATTTTACAGTGTTTATAAGAGTTAGGATATAAAGATGTTTTCCAAGTGTTCAAGATTGTGGAAGACCCAAGCATCAGTACAGTCCTTGCGGTATTTGATATCAAGTGCTGGAGACTCTACACTCACCATACAAGAAAGTAAGTGTATTAAATGTAGCTGCCAAACTGTGTTCTCTGCTCTTTCTAGCGAGGACAAATTATCTCCAAAGTAATGTGCTGTCTTTGCATTGATTTTTTTTTTCAATTTTAATTTCAATGTATATTTTGTCATTTCAAATTTTAAAAAATCTAATGGATTATATTTATAGGATTTTATTAAAAATTTGCAAAGTATTTTTTAAAATTGTGACTTTACAAATATTTATGGAGGAAAAAAAATGAGTAAGGAAGTAATTTATACGAATATTCAGAAAGAATTTTGTTTCCGTTCAAGAAAAAAAAATTAGGAACTGGCCCAAAAAAATCTACTTGCACTGGCTAAAAAATAACTTGCCTTGATCAAAGGTTCACATGCCAAGATTTGTAAATAACTTTGAAAAAGGCCCAGATCCAGATTTGAGCATCGGCCTTTTCTGTTCTTGGAGCACTGCCCTTTGATTTTTAGAAAGTCTATTTTAAAATACAACGATCATCGATTTTAGTGTCTTTTTGATAATATAAAACAAGAACACAATAGAAAAAAAGATTGTCTATTCAGGGCCTCCTCTGGATATTTTTTTCTTTCCACCACTTCTTTTGCCATATTGGAAAAGTTGGAGCCAAATTGAAAAAAATTAGAGCAAAATTAAGAGCCATTTTTGCAGACAACTAAATTCTGTTTGTTTAAGTATTGAGAGTGATTTTTATTCCATCTCAATTAATAGTATATTAATAATAGTAATAGTATCTCAGTATTAAAAAAACAAATTTAATACTTGTGTATTATGGTAAAAAAATGGCATAAGTTCAAAATGCATAATTGATTATGTACAGAAATCATTTTATTGCATAATCATGATATGTTGATGTCAAAATTGTGAACCATTTCATGTGACTTGTTTTTTCGTTCTAGCAAGAAAAAAGTTGAAAGATTTAGTTGGAGCCCAGAAAATTTGGGGGTAAGTCATTTTATTTAGAAACATGCCCAGATTATAATGGAGACACCTTCAAGTATAAACTTTACTTAGATAAGAAAAATCATATAGCGATAATAGTATTACACATACATGTTGTTAATAGGACCACAATAGTGGTCTAGTGACTACAGTTATTTGCTTGGCGCTCAGCAATTTAGAGAAAAGTTCGAGACTCTCGGCCCATTTCACTACCTTCATAAATACGAACAAAATGTGAAACCTAGTAACGTTTCATTTACGCAGTATTTTGAAAATGAAAAGCAAAAGAAAATTATTTACAGGGCTTGAAAAAGTTGGTTAAATCAGAGACACAATGTATCAGAGACATACTGTATCAGAGACATAATGTATCAGAGACATAATGTATCAGAGACATAATGTTTTATGTCTCTGGTTTAATGATGAAAGTGTAACACAAAATGAATTTCCCGACTATTTTTGTAATTTATCATTTTGCACTAGGAAGTTTGTAAACTTATGAATGTTAGTGAAACGGGCCACTGGTGTCTTTATAATTGACTGGATGGACTATCATACCAATTGACTCTGACATGACACTTCGGTGTAGCAGCACTTAAAATATTGTCTTAAGAAGAAACCATTCACTGATATGACTTAAAAACTGTTAAAAGTGATGCTAAACACCATACAATAATTATGTCCCTGGTCAAGGTTGAGAACTATTGCAGCTGTGTACATATCTCAAACTATACGTCTGCTATTAGGTATAGGATGAAATATATTAAGATATACTTCAGAAAATTTGTTATATCCCTAGTCCAAACTGGGATTTTTTTAGAATTTTTTTATCATATTCAGAAATGTAATTAGAAATTCCATCCCCAATATTCAAAAACAATCAGATAGTCTTTTACAGTTTAAAAAGTAAATATCTTCTGTGCAGCAAGTCATATCTAATCTAACATTTCTATATTGTCTTTCAAAATCATTAAGATCATGATGTTCATTTAATATTAATAGGCTTAATGTTAAACACATGTTCTTGTTTAAAAAATTTTTTTGAAGACCTCAGGGAAGATTGATTTTTTTAATTGGGGTTTAACACCTTTTTAACTCATTTCAGGTTATATATGACATATCCAGTTTTACTGGTAGTGGAAGACCTCAGAATGAACCTGAGTAGAATCACCGTCCTTCTCCAAGTAACTGGCAACATAAAAGATGACATGAATGGTACTTACTGTACTCACTGTAAGTCTTGCATTGTTCAAGTTATTTTCACTTGAATGTGAACTTTGTAAAGTCTTAATTTGACTATACATATACTCAACTATACATATACTTAACTAACATATTGGAATACTATTGTTTCATGTTTATTATGTTTGCAGTTGCTATCGGTTATACACATACTCTAGATCCTAGCAACATGGGGAAGAACCACTGTCCTTCCGCAAGTAACTGAAAACTTTCTCACATAATGTTTTTGGAGCAAGTGGGACTTGAACCTATGACCTTAGTGGTGAGAGATAAGTGAACTTGAGACAGGGCCTTAGACCTCTAGGCCACAGAGGAACCAGGGAAGATTTAACTTATTTTTCTTGTTAAATAAAGTCAATGTTATTCTTAAAATTATTACGGTAATATTATTATTATTATACTAAAGAGAGTAGTAAAATAGACAATAATCAGTCAAAAAATGATGATGAATATTTCTTGGTATATTTGTATTCCAGAGTTTTATCAGATTCTGGGGATGTGGCACCAATCGCAACATCTCAAGATGAGTTACCAATACGCAGCATGTCTGATAGCTATAGAGAAGCAGTAATCCCCCTTGGCACAAACCCATATATTAAAGAAAAATATATCAACTATTACAAGGGAATACGATTTGGAAGGATTTTGGAGGACCTCGATACATTTGCTGGTAAATGTTTTAGTTTTGTATTTGTGTGAAGCACATAGTTCGGTGGTGAAGTGTCAAAACTATAGTTTCCATGCACATTACAAAGGAAAGATTTTTTTTTCGGAATGAGGTTTAACGCCATTTTCAACACATTTCAGGTTATATATGGCATATCCAATTTTATTGGTGGAGGAAGACCTCAGAATGAACCTGTCAAAGTAGAACCACCGTCCTTCCACAAGTAACTGGCAACATAAAAGATGGCATGAATGGTACTTACTGTACTCTTAGTCTTTCATCGTTCAAGTTATTTTCACTTGAATGTGAACTTTGTAAAGTCTTAAGTTGACTCTACATATACTTAACTAACATATTGGAATACTATTGTTTCATGTTTATTATGTTTGCAGTTGCTATCGGTTATACACATACTCTAGATCCTAGCAACATCGGAAAGAAATCTCCAGTGAGCATTGTTACGGGACTTGTGGATAGAATAGGTGAGTGGAAGCTCATTGATATCTTGTGAAGGTAGATATCAGCCATATTGATTTACAATGTTAATACCTAGATAAAAATTGATTATGCATATAAATTTTGTAAATGTATGTTAATTAATGTAAATAATGAAATTGCAAGTGTTTATATAGGTGACGTAAAGTCCAATGGTGTAAGGTATAGATTCATTCATTTTTTTCTTTCGATTATTTGTTTTTTCATTCATTCATTTGTTTATTTGTTGATCCATTCAGCTTTCACTCACTCACTCACTCAATCACTAAGTGACTCACTCATTCACTCAGTCAATCACTCACTTAAGTAGCCTTTCAATATTGACTGCGATAATGTGATTTGTGACGTAATAGCGCGTGCGACAGTATCACTCGTATATGCAAGGGAGGATCCTGAACAAGAGTTACTAGACCAAACTAGTATTCCATACTCATTGTTTTTCAGGGCGTATAACTAATAAAATGCATACTACGTTCGATACAGTTTAATTGCAGACATCAGTATTATATATTTTAAACAAAGAAAACCCAATAACAATACATAATATAAATGAAGCCATAATTTTTCTAATCTTGTTAATGAACCCCTTATCTAACGGTCTCAATCCGCACACTACCACTGCAATATTCATGTGTGTACTTCGAAACACCGGCGGAGGTACAGTCGGAAAGCAACCGAGTCATTATGGAATTACAAAAATGTTAACAAAAATTTGGTCCGCTTGTCTAAGAAACGCACATTTCATTATTTATTTTCTCATGTTCATTCCAGGTATTAAATATTGGTCAGATAATTTTGTTTATTTAATGTACACTTCAAAACCTGTCAATTTTAGTAACATAAAATTATTATTTATTGAATAACAAAAACAAATTACAATTGTCATATAAATAGGTTCATAATTGGGATTGAGGAAGTCAAATTTAATATCAAAATGTTACTTTATTACTTTATAGAAATGTCTGAACAAGCAATCTTACATGACCGAGACATAAAGATGACAGGAATGGTTACGTGGACAGGGACAACATCCATGGAAGTGACAATGGACCTAGATCAGGTAAACATTCATGGAAGTGACAATGGATCTAGATCAGGTAAACATTCACGGAAGTGACAATGGACCTAGATCAGGTAAACATTCATGGAAGTGACAATGGATCTAGATCAGGTAAACATTCATGGAAGTGACAATGGATCTAGATCAGGTAAACATTCATGGAAGTGACAATGGACCTAGATCAGGTAAACATTCATGGAAGTGACAATGGACCTAGATCAGGTAAACATCCATGGAAGTGACAATGTACCTAGATCAGGTAAACATCCATGGAAGTGACAATGGACCTAGATCAGGTAAACATTCATGGAAGTGACAATGGACCTAGATCAGGTAAACATTCATGGTTGTGACAATAGACGTAGAACAGGTAAACCTTCATGGAAGTGACAATGTACCTAGATCAGGTAAACATCCATGGAATTCACAATGGACCTAGATCAGGTAAACATTCATGGAAGTCACAATGGACCTTGATCAGGTAAACATCTACAGAAGTCACAATGGACCTAGATCAGGTAAGCGTCCATGGAAGTAATAATTGACCTAGATCAGGTAAATATCCATGGAATTCACAATGGACCCAGATCAGGTAAACATTCATGGAAGTCACAATGGACCTAGATCAGGTAAACATCCATGGAATTCACAATGGATCTAGATCAAGTAAACATCCATGGAAGTCACAGTGGACCTAGATAAGTTAAACATTCATGGAAGTAACAATGGACCTAGATTAGGTAAACATCTACGGAAGTCACAATGGACCTAGATCAGGTAAGCATCCATGGAAGTGACAATGGACCTAGATCAGGTAAACATCCATGGAGGTCACAATGGACCTAGATCAAGTTAACATCCATGGAAGTGACAATGGACCTAGATCAGGTAAACATCCATGGAGGTCACAATAGACCTAGATCAAGTAAACAACCTTGGAAGTCACAATGGACCTAGATCAGGTAAAACATCCATGGAGGTCATTATGTACTTAGGAACCAATCAATGGACTGCGAACATGTTAATACACAAAATTGTAAAATAGTATCAATATTTTTATTGGAGTTTAAAAAATTATTTTCAACACATGACAGGCTATGTATGGCATATTCCCGGTCTTTTGTGAGAATGAATCTGAGTAGAACAACTGTATTTCTGCAAATAACTGTAAAACATTAACACATAAAGATTTTGGACAGAGCTGGGACTCAAACCCACAACCTCAGCAGTGAGCAATAAATGGTCATTAGAACACAGCACATTGGACTACTCAGCCATGGAGGACCTTTAGTAATTTACAGCTTTTAGATAATAATTACAACTAAAAAGGAAATTGTTGCTCTGAACTATAAATGTATAGAATGTCCATAGTTTTGAACAGTCTCTCATATACTATGTGTTTATATGTGTAATTATTAACTTTTACCACTTTGGAGATTCGAACCCACGGCCCCTGCGGCGTCAGCGCCTAGCACATTAATGACGACGTCTCTACCGACTGCGCCACCGCAACAACGCCAAAAAACGTTGCGCAAATAGCGCATATATTGGCGTCACCATTAATGTACACAGGACATAGGCGGGTATTATATTATTTACATTCAATATTTTGTATTATTCCTACTTTAAATGACTCATTGGAGAGGAGTGACACATGTCTTATTCACCCGACCACGGACAATTTCGGAAATATTTTTTGCCACTTTGGAGATTCGAACCCACAGCCCCTGCGGCGTCAACGCTTAGCACATTAATGACGACGTCTCTACCGACTGCGCCACCACAACAACGCCAAAAAATAGTGCATATATTGGCGTCGCCATTAATGTACACAGGACATAGTGACGCTGACGCTGTCCTTGTCAGGTGAATAAGACATGTGTCACTCCTCTCCATTGAGTCATTTAAAGTAGGAATAATACAATATATTGAATGTAAATATTAACTTTTAGATAATATAATTACAACTAATTGATTGAACTATTGATTATAGATTGCCTTACATATAATATACATTTATATGTGTACTACATGTATCTTTAGGAAATAGACAGCCAATGGAAGAGACTTATCAAAGCTAAATTCCTGATGGTGGCCAGAAACCCAACAACAAAGGGGTAAGTATATGTGTTGTATGGCTGCATCCAAATTTGGTTATGT
Organism: Panopea generosa; assembly: GCA_029582155.1. Classification (NCBI taxonomy): domain Eukaryota; kingdom Metazoa; phylum Mollusca; class Bivalvia; order Adapedonta; family Hiatellidae; genus Panopea; species Panopea generosa. The sequence goes on along the minus strand of CM055907.1, from coordinate 11,380,754 downwards.
TGTATTTGCCACTCAATTAAGACAGAATAAAGTGACAGTTTTAGCTGACCTTACAGATTTATACTTCATTTAAGTAAAACATATTCATTAGCATCAGTTCCCTAATAGTTCTTAAAACAAGTTTTGTTTGTTTGTTTGAACATTTGGCATCATTTTATACCATCCAGGACTAACAGATGATCAGTAAACTTAACCACTCTTTCCGGGGATCCCGGAAGGTTAATCAGTACTCGAGCACACCAGTACCCCCAAATAACCAATAACTTTCCCACTTCAGTCAACAGTGAAAGAGGAATGACAATAAGGCATATTATTGTGTGTCATCCATATCAAAGACTGTGGCCTGGCAGGGATTTGAACTTATAACCCCTGGATTGATCATCAGGAATGCTTCCAATTGAATCAGCTGGGCTCGGCTGATATTCTGTTAATTGCATACGAAACTGATGTAAATTGCATTATATACTTAAATACCATAAATCTCATAATTATGCTGACAACAGAGTTTGACAACATTTACAAATAGTTTTTCTTTTTTTTTAAAAAAAAAACCATCACAAAGAAATTGTCACCCTGACACTAAACATTCATAATAAGAAAATATTTGGACCTTGGAATTAAAAATTGACAATTATTCTAGTCTGGGATTTGATCTCATGACCCCTGGATTGATGGTCAGACAGCCGCCGACTGAGCTCAATATAAAGAAACATCATTGGTATTATAATGTTACAATTAGATGGTATCTATTTCCATTAGAACTGTTTTAGGAAATTGTTTCATCATGATTTTTAAGTTTTTAACGCATTTGTTTAGAATAATTCACTAATTTTACAATCAAATACATGATAAAAAAGAAGGAAATACATTGTATATGAATGTTTTATACATCTATAAAGAAATATCTGTTTGCAGATCTGCGATAATTAACAAACTGCAACCTAATGGGGCTGAAGAAGAGGAATTGTTCAAACATGGTGAAGGTATGGTCAGATTATATATTGAAACCCATGTCACTCTGGATGTTAAAGTTGCAATAAGTACTGTGGGGGTGGGGGTACCGGGGTGTCAGGTATACAAAATTTTGACCTGTTATCCGAGAGTTTATAATATAGAAAGGTTATACACTGATACTTAAGTCACTTTGGATGTTAGAGCTGTGACAAGTACTCAAGGGTACCCGGGTATCGGGTTGTGTAGTGCTTATACCTTGCTGCAAAATCTTTAACCGCGAGATTTATGATATAGAAAATGTTTGTTATAGAGCAACAAATGCATTGCATTATTTGATTTTAAACATAATATCAATGGGCTTCCGAACTAAACCCTTGGACATTTCTGTCTTCTGTAATCAAAATATTGTCAAATCACTGAAACCAGGACTTTGGTTGATATGTTGCAGCCATAGTAGTTGTGGAATAAAGGAAAACAATTCTGTTATCAGTGTCACGTTTTTAACGCCATATGAGATGACCATATACATGTACAATTTTACATGTATCCCGCTATCCGCAAGTTAGAGTTTCAGGATACCCGGGTATAAATTTCCTACCCGTCCCAGCACCACTGGGTATTCTACAGATGTATATACATACCCACAAACCATCAGTTACAGCATTAGGAAATATCTGGATGTATACAGATAACCTTAAACTATCAATTACAACATGAGGAAATATCTGGGTGTACATGTATATACTATATAGATAACCACAAACTGTCAATTACAACATTAGAAAATATCTGGGTGTACATGTATATACTATATAGATAACCACAAACTGTCAATTACAACATTAGGAAATATCTGGGTGTACATGTATATACTATATAGATAACCACAAACTGTCAATTACAACATTAGGAAATATCTGGGTGTACATATATATACTATATAGATAACCACAAACTGTCAATTACAACATTAGGAAATATCTGGGTGTATATAGATAACCACAAACTGTCAATTACAACATTAGGAAATATCTGGGTGTACATGTATATACTATATAGATAACCACAAACTGTCAATTACAACATTAGGAAATATCTGGATGTATATAGATAACCACAAACTATCAATTACAACATTAGGAAATATCTGGATGTATATAGATAACCACAAACTATCAATTGCAACATTAGGAAATATCTGGGTGTATATAGATAACCACAAACTATCAATTACAACATTAGGAAATATCTGGGTGTATATAGATAACCACAAACTATCAATTACAACATTAGGAAATATCTGGGTGTACATGTTTATAGATAACCACAAACTGTCAATTACAACATTAGGAAATATCTGGGTGTACATGTATATACTATATAGATAACCACAAACTGTCAATTACAACATTAGGAAATATCTGGATGTATATAGATAACCACAAACTATCAATTACAACATTAGGAAATATCTGGATGTATATAGATAACCACAAACTATCAATTACAACATGAACTGAATGGAGATTGTAATACAAGACAGATTTATATATGAGATAGATTTATAATGTCAAAAAAAAATTGCCATTCTGATTGAACGGTGCTTCAGTTGTATATCTGATTATTTATTTCCAACAATTGATCAGGTTGGTCTGTCAGTACCTTGTGGTGTGAACTACTTCCACAAAGTTCTTTTGTTTTAAACTTATTTATTTCACATTGATTGTGAAACAAGTTCTTACAAATCACTCTCAAAGTATTCTTGGATAGAACAAGTACTAAGTATATGCAGATAAAGTGTTTTGCTCAAGTACAAACACCACACATAGCCGCGATAGGGTTCCAAACCCATGACCCTCGATCTTGGGTCCATTGCTCAACCACATGACCACAAGCTTCCCCAGTTTTCAGACAAATAGATAAAATAAATAAAACTTGCACACATAATCAATATCAAGTGAAGATGTGTGTGATGCCAATTTTAGGATAGTGACTTAATTCCATGCAGAGTTATTTTCTTGTTTATTTTTCTGACAGAAAATAAATCGCAGAGGATGCTGGAGAAGCAGAAGACTTTGTTGAAGACGCCACCTAGTGAGGATGAACGCCTGCTCATACATAATATGTTTCTACAAACTATAGACCCAAAGTTCGTAGTTTTGATTATTATATTTGGGTCCTCGGTTGCCGAGTGGTCTAAGGTGTCGTCTAAAGATCACTTACCTCTCACTGCTAAGGTTGTAGGTTCGAGTCCTGCTCGCTCCAAACATTTTATGTGGGAAAGTTTGCCAGTTACTTGCAAAAGGACAGTGGTTCTACATAGATTACTTCTGAGGTTCACCAATGAAATTGGATATGCCATTTATAACCTGAAATGTGTGACAATGGCATTAAACCTCATTAAATAAATTTGATTATATATTCCCGTCCCTGACATCTATTAAATCAGATCAATCATATCCCAATGAAAAAGCAGGAAATTCCATGCCTGTCCCACAATTCATAGCACTCTAACGGTAGTCCCTGATATCTCTTGAATGTCCCTTTTATCTCTTGAATCAGGTCTATTATACCTTAATGAGAAAGCTTGGAATTCCATGCCTGTCCAACAATTCATAGCACTCTTATGCTAGTCCCTGATATCTCTTGTATCAGGTCTGTAATACCTTAATGAAAAAGATGGGAATTCAATATCTGTCCCACAATTCATAGCACTCTTATGTTGTCTCTTATATCTCTTGAATCATGTCTGTTATACATTAATGCAGAAGTTGGGAATTCCATGCCAGTCCCACAATTCATAGCACACTAACACTAGTCCCTGATATCTCTTGAATCAGGTCTGTTATACCTTGATGAAAAGCTGGGAATTCCATACCTGTCCCACAATTCATAGCACTCTAACAGTAGTCTCTCATATCTCATGAATCAGGTCTGTTATACCTTAATGAAAAAGCTGGGAATTCCATACCTGTCCCACAATTCATAGCACTCTAACGGTAGTCCCTGATATCTCTTGAATCAGGTCTGTTATACCTTAATGAAAAAGCAGAGAAGTCCATACCTGTCCCACAATTCATAGCACTCTTATGCTTGTCCCTGATATCTCTTGAATCAGGTCTGTTATACCTTAATGAAAAAGCAGAGAAGTCCATGCCTGTCCCAAAATTCATAGCACTCTTATGATTGTCCCTGATATCTCTTGAATCAGGTCTGTTATACCTTAATGAAAAAGCTGGGAATTCCATACCTGTCCCACAATTCATAGCACTCTAACGGTCTTCCCTCATATCTCTTGAATCAGGTCTGTTATACCTTAATGAAAAAGCAGAGAAGTCCATGTCTGTCCCACAATTCATAGCACTCTTATGATTGTCCCTGATATCTCTTGTATCAGGTCTGTTATACCTTAATGAAAAAGCAGAGAAGTCCATGCCTGTCCCACAATTCATAGCACTCTAACGGTAGTCCCTCATATCTCTTGAATCAGGTCTGTTATACCTTAATGAAAAAGCAGAGAAGTCCATGTCTGTCCCACAATTCATAGCACTCTAACACTAGTCCCTGATATCTCTTGTATCAGGTCTGTTATACCTTAATGAAAAAGCAGAGAAGTCCATGCCTGTCCCACAATTCATAGCACTCTAACAGTAGTCTCTCATATCTCTTGAATCAGGTCTGTTATACCTTAATGAAAAAGCTTGGAATTCATTACCTGTCCCACAATTCAAAGCACTCTAACGCTACCCCCAGATTTTTCTTAAATTAGGTCTGTTATACCTTAATGAAAAAGCAGGGAATTCAATACCTGTCCCACAATTCATAGTACTCTAAAGCTAGTCCCTGATATCTCTTGAATCAAGTCTGTTACCGGGTATACCTTAATGAAAAAGCTAGGAATTCCATACCTGTCCAACAATTCATAGCACTTTAACACTTGTCCCTGATATCTCTTGAATCAGATCTGTTATACCTTAATGAAAAAGCAGGGAATTCCATGCCTGTTCCACAATTCATAGCACTGTAACACATAATAAGCTGTGACATCATTCAACTTCCGCTATTGAAAGGGGGCTTATGAGACACCTTTTATGCTGTACACAGTTACTTCCCGAAAGCTTTAATTTCCAGGTGTCAGACTGTTAGATAAGGTACTCCGCAATTTAACTAGCTCCTAGGTCAACAACCGGCCACATTAGAAAAAATCCAAGTGCTTCCACCGGGATTCAAACCTTCCACCTCCCACTTCTGAGGCGGACGCTCTAACCACCAGGCCACAGAAGATGGTATATGTGCGATATTTATTTTTAAGATGGAAATATATTTCTTTTAATTATGTTTTTTTGGTGGATTAAAGAGATTTCTCAGTAAATACTGTTTAAAATAGTGAAATTATATTAATTTAATCTTAAAATAAGAAAAGAAAATATTGGTTTGAGCGAAATGTCAAGAATAAATTCCCTTGTCTTCAGTGACATTGGCACGCTCACTCATGGGTTGCCAATCCACTGCTTCATTACTCACTCAATTAAATAAAAAAAATGCTATTTTCATGAAACCAATAATTATTTTATAGATATATTTTGTTGAACTATATTTACAGGGCAAATACATTTAAGGTGAGAGTAAAACCTGAGAACTCAGTCTGGATGGGGGACACTCTTCTGAAGAACCTTGTTATATGCATGCCAGAGGTTAGTCAGTAGTTTTCAATTATATTTATATGTATGTAATTACAGTTTATGTGATTAATTTAAAATGAATAAATAAACAATACTATCACACATATGTCCAACAGGAGGTGCAGCATTAAAAATGCATAGCCATGACAATAGCACAAACACTACATTTAATGATAAAAAAAACATGGATGCTGCACATATGCAAGCTGGGTCCTGTTAGCGATGTCTGTAGTGCATCTTTCTATCAGTCCAGGGGTAGTGAGTTCGAATCTCCGCCAGATGATTGGTATACGGCATTGTGTCTCATTGTCCTTCGCTTCTCACATCTGATGGTTACCAGTTACTTTCAGTGATGTGTGTGCTCGAATATTGGTTAATCATCCAGGACCCCAGGAAAGAGCAGTTAGGTTATCTGATCATCTGTGTGGCTTCGATGGCATAAAATGAATAAATATTCCAACAAACAAAATAAATGTGCAAAGGCAGTTGCCACATCAATTCATTGAGGCAATATTAACACTAGAATGCTTAAATGTTGTTTATGTGGCAAGCCATTTTTATGCCCCCAAAAATTTTTTTGGGTGGTATATAGTAATCGCAGCGTCCGTCCGTCCTTCCGTCTGTCTGTCCGTACGTGTCGGGGATGAGTTGTGGGTTGCGTTGCCAGTACAGAATGGCATTGTGGTGTGCGTTGGTACTTGTGGGGTTAAAATGTGCACCCCACAAGTGCCATATGCGTACAGAATGGCATTGTGGGGTTAATTCCATTTTTTACACATTTTTCTTTTACTTTTTTTTCACCTTTTTTCATTCTTTTTTAGTGTCATTAGGGTTGGATCTCAAGGTTTGTGACATTAGGGTTAGAATAAAAATAGGTTTTGTTTTGTTTTATGAAAAAAAAGATGTTTTTATAACATATTAAAACCGCACCCCACAGCATCACTTCCAGTGGAACGTCCGTCCGTCCGGTATTTCGTTTCCGGCCTGTAATTTTGTCATGCATAGTTGGATTTTGTTGATACTTGCTACAAATGATCAACATAACATGACGACGTGTCGCGAGTAAGACCCACACCCATACCTCAAAAGTCAAGGTCACAATTTGAGTTTGTTTGACAACATTTTGAGTTTGTGTGAGATTTCGTTTCCGGCCGTTAACTTTGTCATGCATAGATGGATTTTGTTGATACTTGCTACAAATGATCAACTTAACATGACGACGTGTCGCGAGTAAGACCCACACACGTACCTCAAAGGTCAAGGTCATAATTTGAGTTTGTTTGACAACACTTTGAGTTTGTGTGAGATTTCGTGTCCGGCCTGTAACTTTGTCATGCATAGATGAATTTTAATGATACTTGCTACAAATGATCAACATAACATGATGACGTGTCACGAGTAAGACCCACACCCGTACCTCAAAGGTCAAGGTCATAATTTGAGTTTGTTTGACAACACTTTGAGTTTGTGTGAGATTTTTTGTCCGGCCTGTAACTTTGTCATGCATAGATGAATTTTAATGATACTTGCTACAAATGATCAACATAACATGACGACATGTCATGAGTAAGACCCACACCCGTACCTCAAAGGTCAAGGTCATAATTTGAGTTTGTTTGACAACACTTTGAGTTTGTGTGAGATATCGTGTCCGGTCTGTAACTTTGTCACGCATAGATGGGTTTTATAAATACTTGCTACAAATGATCAACATAACATGACGACGTGTCACGAGTAAGACCCATACCCATACCTCAAAGGTAACGGTCACACTTTGAGTTTGTTTGACAACACTTTCAGTCTGTTTGAGATTTCCTGTCTGGCATGTAACTTTGTCATGCATAGATGGATTTTGTTAATACTAGCTGCAAATGACCAACATCACATGACGATGTGTCGCAGGTTACACCCAGAATCTCACTTCAAAGGTCAAGGTCATAATTTAACTTTGGTTGATGACACTTTCAGTCTGATTGAGATTTCGTGTCCAGTCTGAAACTTTGTCACCTATGGATAAATTTCAAAAACACTTGGCTCAGTTGTTAAACATGACATAATTAAGTGTCGCATGTAAGACCCAGAACCTTTCCTCAAAGGTCAAGGTCACACTTTCAATTTGTTTGATATTGCGTGTCTGGTCTGTGACTTTGTCTTTAATTTGGCTCAGTTTATCAAGATGACATGACGACGTGTCATAAGTAAAACCTAAACACGGTCACACTTTGAGTATATATGACAACACTTTGAATCTGTTTGAGATTTCAAGTCTGCCCTTTAACTTTATCATACATGGATGGATTTAAAAAACACTTGGTTCAATTTAATAATTGATCAACAATTGATCTGTAACTTACATTTAGGGATTTTAAAATAGCTTGACACAAGTGATCAGCGTGTCATGATAATGTTTCACCTGCATTTGTTGAAATACCCAGACCATTACATCAGATGTCAAGGTCAAGGTTACACAAAGGTCAAGGTCATGCTTTAATGTTAAAAAAACATGAAATTGCATGTCTAGTCTGAAACATTAGTCCATTACTATTGATATTCATGGATACATCGCTAACTATTATATCATATATTGTTATTTTTCACAGACCATTTAGGGGGCATGTGACACTTAACAGTGACATTTTTTGTTTTTATATTTATCTGATCATCACTTCTAAAACCACACACTCTAAATAAATGTAACCCCGCCAGACTATCTCTGTATATTATTTGTACATATATGTAATTAACAACTCTAAAATATAGCCTTTCATTAGAACACTCAGAAAAAAATTAACCATTTATTTTTCTGGTCATTTCTGTAAGAAACGAGAAAAAAAAATCTGTTTTCAAAGATTCTACAAATAACAAAGTCTGTCAGTCATTGAATGACATAATGACTCAAAATTACGTCATTTTACTGTGACAAATCAAAGTCAGTTAGATGTTATGGCAAGTCGTTAATTAGCTCTTCATTTAACGCATGATAGCTGAGTTGTACAGAAAACATCAAATGATGAACTGGTTGTGATATTACACTAGGTTAATTGTGATATTACACTAGGTTAATATCAAACGTATTTCATAGATATATTACACTCCTGTAATTTGACTTGTGCTAATCCCCTTTTAACAAGGTAACTGTTTATTTTACAGCAACGAAATCTCTACAACAAGATCTTTGGCGGGTTTTTGATGAGGAAAGCATTTGAACTGGGTTGGGCCAATGCACGACTGTACTGGTAAGCTAACAACTGAATTATGATCTTGTATATTTACACATATCAGAAACATATAAATAGTAAACACACAATGGGAATAAGAGCAAAGCCTTTTTGCAATCTCTCTCTCTCTCTCTCTCTCTCTCTCCCTCCCTCCCTCCCTCCCTCCCTCCCTCCCTCTCCCTCTCTCTCTCTCCCTCTCTCTCTCTCTCTCTCTCTCTCTCTCCCTCTCCCCCTCTCTCTCTCTCTCTCTCTCTCCCTCTCTCTCTCTCTCTCTCTCTCCCTCCCTCCCTCCCTCCCTCCCTCCCTCCCTCTCTCCCTCTCTCCCTCTCTCCCTCTCTCTCTCTCCCTCTCTCCCTCTCTCTCTCTCCCTCTCCCTCTCTCTCTCTCTCTCCCTCTCCCTCCCTCTCTCTCTCTCTCTCTCTCTCCCTCTCCCTCCCTCTCTCTCTCTCTCTCTCTCTCTCTTCTTTTATCATTCATGCGTCATGTTGTGGCCATGCTTTGTACGTACATCTATTACCAAAATAAATTTATCTACACACATGTAAACAGTAACTAAGTCACTGCACATTTCATCTATATACTGCAACTGGTATTCAATAAGTATAGGTTATAGGTAACTTATTGATCTTGTAACCAAATCGAGACATTACAGCTTAGTTCATTTATTAAGTTTAAAGGTGTTTAATTTCGGAATATAGTATATACAATGTTTAACAAAACTTTGGTGAACAATAATAGAAAAAAGATCAGAATGAAAGCATAAAGCTTTTGAAATTGTTCTCCCAGTCATGCTATAAATTACTAATTACTAATTTATACATAAATATACTGAGCTCAACAGCTTACCTGCCATCTGACACTTTGAGTTTTTTCTCAGATACTGAGTAATTTCTTTAAGATTTAGACTTGAATAAGAAAAACAATGGCCAAGTAAGTATTATTTAAAATCAATACATAATTTTCTGTTATTAAAATTATATTTTTTTTATAATTAGTGTTATTAATAATCTCAATATTTTAATGAAGATATTGGAATACAAAAGTGGCGGGTAAGCGGTTCCATTTAGTGTACTAGTATGCGAAAATAAATAATGATAATGAAATGAGAAATATATGATTACAATGATGTTTTTTATTGATTGATATATACATGATAGTTATGTTAAACTAACCACGAATTTGAAAGTAAACTAGAAATCAATGTTGAGGTGACATAGAAATGGATGGTAATTTGTTAGAAGGCAAATACGTTTGCATATTTAGCATGATTTTTAAATCATTGCCTACAATTATTTCAATATTTGTTTTAATTCTGCAGTAAAGCAATGTCACACATAGAAGTTGTTGATGATATAGCGTTCCGAAAACCAGTCGAAGTTGGTTCCTTACTGTTTTTATCATCACAGGTATATGATTTATAGATTGTTATGTAACACAGGTAAATGATTTACAGATTGTTATATAACACAGGTAAATGATTTATAGATTGTTATGTAACACAGGTAAATGATTTATAGATTGTTAAGTAACACAGGTAAATGATTTTTAGATTATTAAGTAACACAGGTCAATTATTTATAGATTGTTATGTAACACAGGTAAATGATCTATATATTTTTATGTAACACAAGTAAATGATTTATAGATTGTTATGTTACACAGGTAAATGATTTATAGAGTGTTATGTAACACAGGTAAATGATTTATAGATTGTTATGTAACACAAAATTTATTGGCAATTTCAATACTTATCTTAATTGATTATTGAGTAAGGAGCTATCAAGACAATGCATGTATGATTTTAACAGGCATTTCATGTCAAGTTTGAAATCTTTTTGTGTTAGATCCGATCAAAGTATATTTGAATTTATCACATAATTTACTGTAATAAACCAAGAAAAAAAAATGATATTAACCTAGTGTAATACAAGTATCACTTCCAATTCATCGCTCGACGTTTTCAATATAACTCGGCTTTTGTTCATAAAATGCAGAACTACTTTCTGACTGTTACCTGTCTCTGCCATATCACAGTCACTGTGTCTGCCTGTCTGCCTGCCAAACCTTATGTTTAGTCTATAATTCTGTACTGTACATTTTCTATAGTATAGTATCCGTTATTTTTCAGGTTGTATACACCTTGGGAACAAGAGTACAGATCAAAGTTCATGCTGAGGTGATGAATCCAGACGTTGGTACGATGGAGACGACGAATGATTTCCATTTTACGTTTAACACGCGAGATAAGGAAGTTCTCACTGTGCTACCTAAAACTTATGCCGGTAAGCATTTGTGAAAAAATAGGTATAAACTCAATCAAATGTAAAGTTTTAAGTTTCGAAAATGCAGCCTACTTGTAAATTACCACTTTAGCCGGTGCTGGGACGTGGGATGGGTTGGCGTTAGGGATGTTACATTTAACATTTCCTCTCATGGACAGAATCAGTAAAACTCTGCTTTTTTGCTACCAAAGCTCCTTTTATCAGGGTCTAACTGTGAATCTGTGTTGTTTTTAATGGTCCTTTGGGCATATGGGAGTAATTCTATGTGGGAGTTTGTGATTTCATGCATTCTAAATAGTAAATACACTCTGTACAAACATCTTAAGCATGCTTAAAGCAGCAGATTAATGGTGTATTTTTAGTGCACTGAAACCTATCTGACAGGTACACAAAACATTTGTAATACAATTATCACTCCTACAATTTCTCTTAGTGGGGGTAAAACATTTTGGGGCTTTAACACTTTACTTCATATAGATGCCTTTGGACACCTCTGATATAGAAGGCTTTAGAATTATTGAGTGAATTATGTTTATATTAACTGACAGGGTGGAAAACAGTGCAGGAAGTGTTAAGATTGCTCGTTACGAGTAATCTGAACTCTTCCTGCATTGTTTTCAAAGGCCTTCTGTGATTGGTGTGGGAAAACGCGTATCTATGGAGTAAAGGGTTAAGCCAGTGATAGGGGGACACGTAGGATGTTGCTTTTAACATTACCTCACATTAAATAATTAATTCTAGCATTCTACTTTATTTATTTGGTTGCATTCTGTGCTAAGAGAAAATTGACAGTTCTTATTTTCTCATCCATTTGTGCAAAAGTATTTTTCAATTAAAAATTTACAGCATTGTCTAGGAACAGAAAATTAGATTTGATTCAATAAGGAGGATTGAATTTTCATAAGATACCAGGAGGGGTTTTGAAAGGGTTAAAATTGAATTTTTTCAAAACAAGGTTCAAATTTTTTCATGTACCCTCATGTCAGCAAGGTATTGAAGTTTTTTGCAAATCAAGGGGCTGGGATGTTTATGGGCCCTCTAAGGGGACTTTTACATCGGAAAACTTTAGGGGGAAATGGAAAATCTTAATTTTTGCATCCATTTGTACAAAAACATCTAGTTCAGATCTAAAGCATTGTCTGGTCATAGCAAATCCCTATGAGCAGGAAATTGAAGTTTGTACAAATCTTGGGGCTGGGATGCATAGGGGCCCTGTAAGAGAACTCTCTGTTTTTGACATAGGACTAGTATGGGAAACTTAACTTTTTCCAATTTAAAGCATATTTCTATAAAAACGTTTTTGAACTTTCAAAGAATACCTTGGCAAGTAGATCGTCCGAGCCTCCTCAGAAGCTCTTGGGCCTCTTGTTCAATTAGTATTCCATGTACATGTGTTGTTGAAGTTACTGATATTAAACTGACAGTGCATTGTCCTGTTTTGTTTCAGAATCCATGTTATATCTGGATGGAAAAAGACACTTGGAGCAATGAAATCACCTACCTCTGATTATTAATGTAAATAAGGCCATACTAAATTAATTCCTATATTGTGATCTTAAAATTTTTTTCAAAAATATTTTTTATTTCAGCAGACATTAAAAGTGTCTTCTTAGGTATGAAAGGAAAGCAAATCATTTAGAAATCAAAAAGTTTTAAACACGGGGCTGTTTTTGTAAATTATGGTTCCTGTTATTTTTTGTTTGGCAATAAAAAATGTCAGGGTGGTTAAAAAAGCGGGGACAGGCTGGGATAAAAATTTAGCAATTATTTTATTATGGTCTAAGCAATAATTATTGTTGTATATATTGAATGAGTACAAAGGATGATTTATAGTGAAGTAGTCTAAGGCGATGTCCCCTTATTACCTCTTACCGCTGAGATTGTGGGAGTCCAGTGCGGTCCAAAAACTTCATTTGAGTAAGTTTGCTGGTTACTTGCGGAAGGACAGTTGTTTTAATCAGATTCATTCTGAGGTCTTCCTCCACCAATAAAACTGGATATGCCATATATAACCTGTTATGTATTGAAAATGGTGTTAAATCCCATTAAAAAATAAAAGGAATGAGTACAAACGGAACAAACCTTTATTCGATAGTAACGAGTATAGTTCTTATATGCATTGACATAATTGCAAATAAGTGACTGGAATAGAACCATGTTCATTTCAATTGTAATGCACTGTCTGTGATATGATACAAATGTTTGTGAGCATTATTATGCCCAATCAGCTGCAAGCAGCACTAAGTTGGAAAAAATATATATTGACCACTGGCTATGTAAGACAAAATGTCTCCAACTGAGTTAAAGGTCGCATTTCTCAGTTTCCCCCATTTTTGTGACTGTAACACAATTATTGCTCTTAAAAAAAAAACTCATGTAATTTGGTTCAAAATATTTTCAAAATGGTTCATTGTGACTGTGCTTTCTTGCTGCAGGTGTGCAGAGTAGAGGCTGGCATAGCATATACTGCAATAAGATATAACTGGTGTTAAAAAAGTGATTTTTTTATTTTAACAGATTGACGTTCATTTTTTTTTAGAGCATTTGAGGTATTTTTTAAAACATCTTATGAATGTCGCTGAACTGTCTTAAAAAACCAAGCTGGTCAACCTGCCAACCATTGTGCATTTTTGTGAGCAGATGGATGAGCTGGGGAAAAAAATACTTTAAAAACTTTCTTTGTGGATTTTAACCGTTGAAAACTGGACCTTATTTTATATAAAGCATAGATAAAAATTCAACGGTATATTGAGACATAAATGTCATTGACAAGTGACAGTAGTGTATATCTGATAGTTTCATATTACATTAATACAAATTTATTAATTTATAAGCAATATGTTGATACACATTTATAAGTTTATAAGCATTTCATTGATACATATTTATAAGTTTATAAGCATTACATTGATACATATTTATAAGTTTATAAGCATTACGTTGATACGCATTTATAAGTTTATAAGCATAATGTTAACATGCATTTATAAGTTTATAAGCATTACGTTGATTCACATTTATAAGTTTATAAGCATAATGTTGATACATATTTATAAGTTTATAAGCATTATGTTGATACATATTTATAAGTTTATAAGCATAATGTTGATACATATTTATAAGTTTATAAGCATAATGTTGATACATATTTATAAGTTTATAAGCATTATGTTGATACGCATTTATAAGTTTATAAGCATAATGTTGATACATATTTATAAGTTTATAAGCATAATGTTGATACATATTTATAAGTTTATAAGCATTATGTTGATACGCATTTATAAGTTTATAAGCATAATGTTGATACATATTTATAAGTTTATAAGCATAATGTTGATACATATTTATAAGTTTATAAGCATTATGTTGATACGCATTTATAAGTTTATAAGCATAATGTTGATACATATTTATAAGTTTATAAGCATAATGTTGATACATATTTATAAGTTTATAAGCATTATGTTGATACGCATTTATAAGTTTATAAGCATAATGTTGATTCACATTTATAAGTTTATAAGCATAATGTTGATACATATTTATAAGTTTATAAGCATTATGTTGATACGCATTTATAAGTTTATAAGCATAATGTTGATACATATTTATAAGTTTATAAGCATAATGTTGATACATATTTATAAGTTTATAAGCATTACGTTAACACGCATTTATAAGTTTATAAGCATTACGTTGATTCACATTTATAAGTTTATAAGCATTACGTTGATTTGCATCTATAAATTTATAAGCATTACGTTGATACACATTTATAAGTTTATAAGCATTACGTTGATACGCATTTATAAGTTTATAAGCATTACGTTAACACGCATTTTTAAGTTTATAAGCATAATGTTGATACACATTTATAAGTTTATAAGCATTATGTTGATACACATTTATAAGTTTATAGGCATAATGTTGATACATATTTATAAGTTTATAAGCATTACGTTAACACGCATTTATAAGTTTATAAGCATTACGTTGATTCACATTTATAAGTTTATAAACATTACGTTGATACGCATTTATAAGTTTATAAGCATTACGTTAACACGCATTTATAAGTTTACAAACATTACGTTGATACACATTGATAAGATATATGTTTACAACAATTTAAATTAAAAAATATTCATACGGGACCATCCGATGTTGACAAATACCATTCTTCATGGTTGGTTTATTTTATAGAAGCTGAATTATGCTATGCAATTTCACCTTTAATACAACTTTAGGCTAGTGTTAAAACAATAGAATTACGTATTTATGATTTATGTGTTGCTTTCGTATATGGCAAAAATATATTTCCTACTTTACTGAAATGTGTTGTTTACACAGGTTGTATGCACGTTGATTGGCCACTGATATATACTGAATGGAACAGCTAACCTGCCACCTGACATTTTATATATCTGATACTTTCCTTAACATTTTGACTTTAATAAGAAATAATATTTAGGCAATATAAAATACACAATTGTCTGTTATTTTAATAGAACTACTCCATATTTTGACAAACATATTGGAAATGCAAAAGTGGCGAGTTAGCTGTTCCCTTCAGTATATAGCATAATATGCAATTAAACAGCATATAGCATAATATGCAATTAAACAGCATATATCATAATATGCAATAAAACAGCATATATCATAATATGCAATAAAACAGCATAAAGCATACTATGCAATTAAACAGCATATAGCATAATATGCAATTAAACAGCATATAGCATAATATGCAATTAAACAGCATATAGCATAATATGCAATAAAACAGTATATACCATAATATGCAATTAAACAGCATATAGCATAATATGCAATTAAACAACATATAGCATAATATGCAATAAAACACTATATACCATAATATGCAATTAAACAGCATATAGCATAATATGCAATTAAACAGCATATAGCATAATATGCAATTAAACAGCATATAGCATAATATGCAATTAAACAGCATATAGCATAATATGCAATAAAACAGCATATACCATAATATGCAATTAAACAGCATATAGCATACTATGCAATTAAACAGCATATAGCATACTATGCAATTAAACAGCATATAGCATAATATGCAATTAAACAGCATATAGCATAATATGCAATAAAACAGTATATACCATAATATGCAATTAAACAGCATATAGCATAATATGCAATAAAACAGCATATAGCATAATATGCAATTAAACAGCATATAGCATAATATGCAATAAAACAGCATATACCATAATATGCAATTAAACAGCATATAGCATACTATGCAATTAAACAGCATATAGCATAATATGCAATAAAACAGCATATAGCATAATATGCAATTAAACAGCATATAGCATAATATGCAATAAAACAGCATATAGCATAATATGCAATTAAACAGCATATAGCATAATATGCAATAAAACAGCATATACCATAATATGCCATTAAACAGCATATAGCATACTATGCAATTAAACAGCATATAGCATAATATGCAATTAAACAGCATATACCATAATATGCAATTAAACAGCATAAACTATAATATGCAATAAAACAGCATATACCATAATATGCAGTTAAACAGCATATACCATAATATGCAATGAAACATGTATACAAAACAAAAAAGATAATTAATAGAATACAGTGTAACTTGTTTTAAGCAGTCAGTCAAGGGAAGGAGTAAAAGTGACCTTTTAAGACAGATTGTTGCTTAATACAGGTTTATTTACTCTGAAATCATATAAATGGGAAATAGAAAATGTGACTGTTTACGACAAGTGGCTGCTTAATAGAGGTGACCGATTACACAGGTTTGACTGTATGTGTACACTTCTTCTTTTCATTTTTGATAGCAATTGTATTGTTATGTTATAGAAATAAAATAATGTTTTGGGGGATTTTTATGCCCCACCATTCTTAGTATGGTGAATGCCGGGTTATTAAGCGTTACCTTGGTCCGTCTGTCCGTTTGTTTGACAGAGGTCAAATTGGTTTCCGATCAGTATCTTCTGAAAGGGTCTTTATATTTGATTGTTTGATGTGTAGCTGTATAGGTATGAAATAAAGGAAAAGTTTGATATTGATCGTTTCGGTTAAAGTTTACAGTAGTTATGTCCCCTTTACAATTTACCTTTGTAAAAACAAATGGTTTCCCATGAATAACTTTTGAAAGTATCTATGTACAAATTAATTAAGATATGGCGTGTAGCTGATTAAATATAAAATCCATACTAAGTTTGATATTTGTCAAAGTCACTTAATTTTTGGTAAAAGTTACTTATATATAACGGAGACAATCCATGTCCTATGGATACATTTTAGTATATTTATTCATATGTGACAAATCAATGTGCATACTCTCCGTGGTTGATTATATACTTGGTACAATACTGAACAGAACAGCTTATCCGTCAACCTGACATTTTATGTATTGCCTCAAAAAGTATGAAAGCAATTTCCTTGGGGTTTGGACTTTAATAAGAGAGAGAAACATAAAGGAGAACGATGACCAATCGGGTTATTTATGTAAATCGTCTGTTAATGTCGTATACAAATTCTAATATCGCTACTCAATATTTTGACGAAGACATTGGAAATACCAAAGTGGCGGGTTGGCTGTTTCGTTCAGTATATATTTGTAAATATGCTAATGGTATTTTCTATACGAATGGACGCATGGTCTCCATTTATAGGATACCATCAAGTTTTTTAGAGAAACAATTAAAATGTAACGTGTAAAAGTAAATTCATATTTAAACATTGAAGGTAAAATGGACTTATGTTAACGTGTTATCACTGCTTATATATAAAGTTAGTTTAATCATATTTTATTGCCAAACAAACATGTATGACATTAAATATTATGCATATAATTATAATATTATAGGTTAAAGGTTCTGGTCGCAAGTTCTCTCAATATTGGTTTCGGTTATTCCCTTATTTATTAGTTGGCTTTTTTAATCTCGTTGTCATGCACCATTTTTTTAAAATGACTTCTCTTGAAAATATTTAACTTTTTTCCGTGGTTGTTGTTCTGGGAGACATTTGTATTTGTTGCTATTACTAAAGGTAGAAACTTTATACAGATGGCCACCCCACAGACGAGAATGTTGTATTGAGCTTTACTGTATGCAGTGGCTTATTTACATACGTATATCTCTGATGTATGCAAACTGATATTAATTTTTTTTTGAATGGAGTTTAACAGAATTTTTAACACATTTCAGGTTTTATATGTCACATCCGGTTTTTCTGGAGGAGGAAGAACCACCGTCCTTCCGCAAGTAACTGGAGACTTTCTCGCATAAAGTTTTTGGGGCGAGCGAACTCGAACCTACGACCTTAGCGGTGACTGGTAAGTGATCTTGAGACGGCGCCTTAGATCCCTTGGCCATGGAGGACCCTTGATAAATATTGATATTAATAAAAGTTTATTACATGGTTCCTTGGGGGGATGCCAAGCCTGATGTTTCTCGTGGCCGCTCCAATTACATTTAGTAAAATAATCCATCAGTCCTTTTTCAAGTTTCCTTTTTTGTCTATTCAAGATGGCTGTCACAGGGCCACCAAATTTGTTGTTATTGTTGTTTTTGTTGTTGTTGTTGTATGGTGTTAAGCGTCGCTTTAAAAAAAATCAGTCATATCTTGACGTGTCGACATGAGACGGGGTATTCTGAATGCTGTCACACTGGAGTGTCTTGCCGCAGACACGTGGTATGATACCCCACCCAGTCTCATTAAACTGACACCGGGTCGACCAGACCTAGAACTGTCTTCTAAATGCTAAGTGCCGAGCGAGAAAGCTTCTAGTAACATTTTTCAAATCTTTGGTACGACCCGGTCTGGGATCGAACCCACGACCTTCAGCATGCAAAGCGGACGCTCTAGCACTAGGCCACTTAGTTGTCTTGATACGTATTCTAAATCATTCTCTATAACCGCGCTTTATATAACTTTCACAATATCCGCTGGACGGTTGTGGAGATGGGGGAAGTTTACTTATTCTATAAGTGTATAATAAAACAATATCTGCGTGGTGGGGCCATCTTTGTCTAATTTAAAACACAAGACACCTGTAGTTTTACTACTATATATATTTAAGCTATATTTTGTTTTCCTTTTATGTTGTCAGATCGGTCATAACTTCATCTACTAATTATACTTATTAATAATTTAATTGCGACAACAAACGGTCGTGACATAACCTGCTTTGTGTGATTTCCGACCTGTTTGTGTTACTTTTTACGACATGTGTCATTACTTTATGGCATATAATGATGAATCTGTTGTATCGAAATAAATATCGACAGCGTTAATTAACCATTTCGGACACTTGTGGCCAAAATCGCCGACCATGTTGTGTCTATGGTCAGCATTTTTGAAAGTATATGAGATGAGATGTATATTTTAAAAAAAAACAATATTGCATTTAACCTGCTTTTATTTAAACAAGAGCACTATTTATTTCATTCTTTGTTACATGTACTGAAATTAGTAGAAAAACACATACTTTGTTTAAAAAAAACAGTTGTCATGTATGCAATGGTCACTAAAGGTTCTAAAGCTTTATAAAGTTAAAAAGTAAATATGTCACGTTTGAAATACCAATGGTGTTGTTTTAGAATGTTATCATTATGGTGTACTTATGGTTATGTGTCAGGGAGATTTTTTGTTTTTATTATTTTCGTCGATTCTATACGACTCTCCGTTCGTCTTAAAACAATCTTGTCCGGATAACTCGTCCTACACACGTGGTCGGTTTTAGCCGAAACCTGCATGCAAGTGTCAGTATGAGGTCTAGTTGTGCATATTCTTTTTGAGTTTTTTCTGAGTTACGGCCCTTTGTACATAAATATAAATATACATCAGTAGATATATGCACACGCAAACAAGGGCACATGTATGATCAAATACAAGACTACTAAAAATGGACTTTTAGCTCACCAAATTTTTATTTAAAACTTTGCCACGGCACCCAAAATAAAAAACTATATAACATCAGATGTAGTATTCAAAGGACACAGCACCAAGGCGGCATAGACACAATTTATATATAGGTTAACAATACATATAGATAAGAAGTGACAACATCTAGGTCACCACATTGGAACGGTCAGTGGCAAAAGACGCAACAGCGGAGCTCAAAACTGGTTAACGGATGCGCTCCACCTCGCTCTTCCCCTTCCTCCATATCCAACTTGACGAGACAAAGCTGAAATATAGGGGGTCACCATGCTAACGCTCTCATCCAATGAAAATGTAGGAATCTTGTTGGAGTTGAAATAATGTAAATAAAAGTATCCAAAATAGGACCGCTCTCATCCAATGAAAATACAGGATACTTGTTGGAGTTGAAATATTGTAAATAAAAATATCCCAGACAGAGTAACATCTTACAAAAATACGGCAACGAACGCCAATCCCAAACTATATTGTTCTGCTAAACCAATTGTTTAACTTGAAGAAGCCTCATCTATGTTGCCGATATTTTTTTCGATCTTAGCAATAAAACTGCACATTTATATCAAACATCATATATTATGGATATTCTGTTCAGTAACTTATGTTGTATTTTGTCTCTATAGAGTAAAATTCTTTTTAATTTTGTTGACCGAATACTAAATCGCGACCCGCGATAAAGTCGGGTTATGCTTAAACATTGACGAATAAAACGGAAAATGAAAACCTGTGTATTAACGAATTTCTCACAAATTAGATAAACTACCAGGACGGAATCAACCATTAGCTTCAAATGAAACCTCCCACTTTGTGGTTCAATAAACTCTTCAATATTTACTGGACAGAAAGTTATAGGTGATGCATCTTAGATAATACCGGAATAATTGCTACCGACTTTAAAAATCATAACATCAACATGATTAATGGACACAAGGACGTGATTTTTATATGCTGTTATTCACCTTGTATTGCGTTATGTTCACCTCATCCTGCCAAAAAACTTGTTAATATTCACGTTAATATTATATTGACCGTTATCGTTTTATTGCCAAATAACTTTACATAGTTTATGCATATATGCCCTCTGATTGACGTGATATTGACATGTGCTGTAATTAATACAAATAATGCATATTTATATAGACGTGTGACCACGAATGCAATATGTGTTTTTCTGCTGTATATATTTATATTGAATTGAATATACACTTTTATTGATATCTAGTTATACTTTACTTATTTTGTTATTTCCATATATAAATAAAGGATGAGTAATATGAGTGTATGCTGTTGTTGTTGTTGTTGTTGTTGTTGTTGGTTTTTTTTTGTATTTTCAAATAGACGTAAACATGATTACTTGTAGACACATCAGCCATAATAAGGCTGAGAAATTATCCCTTTTCTGGACACCAAAAACTAAACATATATGGTGTGTGTTGTTATATTGTGATATTAGTAACTTATCACATAGTGTATGGTGCAGGAGTGGAATAAACCCATGACATAATTTTTGTTATTAACCTAGTGTAATATCACTTCAGATTCGTCACTCGGTGTTTTCCGTATAATTCGGCTCTCATACGTAAATTGCCGAAGTACTTTCCGATACTCTCGATATTTTCTCGGTCCCTATAGAGGTGATATGTTAAATACATGGACAATGTTAACTTTTCCTGAGTTATGTGATAAAACTAATCTTACATATGTGCTCATTTAATATCAAATTTAATAATACTCGGCAGAGCCTCAAATGATATATTTTTTCCGACTAGTTTAATAAATTCAATAGTAAATAAGCGCTCATGTAAGATCCTCTATATATAAAATATACAGAAAGAAAAAAAATGAAGCACAATGGGAATGTTAGAGCCACATTATCAAAAATATTGTTAGCGGTATTTACAGTTTTAGAATATGTATATAGAGGTAATTTCATTAATGATTTTTGTTAATGATAATGATTATTTTAGAGGTGTAAGTCCAACATTGATTTTTGTAAATAAAGTAAGTAAATGAGAGAATTGAAACTTGCATTTATCTGTTTGTCAATCTTTGCCCTATCGTAGAGACTTGGATCTGCCGTTAATCGGTGTCTTCGTAGTATACCCCAATCAGCCTACCTTGACACTTGCCGGAAATGGATCCACAGACTTAAAGTATGTATTTCTAATCGGGGAGACTACTCTGAGCGTATGGAATGAAGACATTAGCGATTTACTTAGTTGTTATTGGTTAGAGGGCAAATACACAATACACTTTTGTAACACCCCTCGTATTTCCCCGTTAGAGAGATATCTTTATAAATAACTTAAAAATATCTTACCATGTTAAAGATGTCTATTTCAAGCCTAGAAAGATATATTAAGATATATTTTGTTAATTTAGAGAGATATCTGTCAGTTTTAGAGAAATAAAAACATATTTTGTTCCAAATTACTTACAGATACAGCCGGGCCCGATTAGCTCAGTCGGTTACGCGTCTTGCTATCATTCCAGGGGTTGCGAGTTCGTATGCCTGCCCGGCAACAGTCTCCGTGATGATTGATATACGGCATTGTGTCTTATCATTTGTCTCTCACCGCTGAATCAAGTGGGAAAGTTATCAGTTACTTGCGGAGAAGGGGTGTGCTCGAGTACTGGTTAACCTTTCAGGATCGGTTAACTGTTCGTTCTCGATAGTTCTTCCCCCCCCCCCCCATTCATCCCCCCCCCCTTTCACCCCCCCCCCCCCCCCCCCCCCCCCATAACTTGATATGTATTAACTTCACTAAACTGAAATCTTTGTTTTATCTATTTTCATTCAATGTTATATTAAAAAAAGATTTAGCCAGTAAAACAATATGCCATCGGCCTGCTCCTAACAAGAGAGTGATGTGCTATGATTGTGTGAATAAATGCCCAATGTCTAAGTGGCCCTGTAGCGTAATAGGTAAGGCGTGCGCATGTCAATCCAGAGGTCTAACGTTCGAGCCTGGCTAGCGACATATTTCTATTGTAAATAAAAATGTTTATAAAAAAGTTCAAGGTATTCGTGTTATTATTTTTATCTTTATTTTAAGCCAATTTAACTGGCATAAAGTATTCATTTTTTAACATTTTTTAACATTTTTTGAACTAAGTTGATTCTGAAAGATTGATTAACAATCAACAGCTGCTGTAAGAGAATTGGGTCAAACAATACTTAAACCATTATACAATAAGAGTACGTAAAATTAGAGTTTAACCTTTAAGTTTGCTTTCAAATTCAAAAAGATTCAATAACGCTCCAACAACATCCACACTATTTTAACACGTGTTAATCAGTATCATTTTCAAAAAGAGTTTCTTTACTCTACATACTTTCTCCTTCTGCATGTGAGTCGGATGCTCTACCACTAAACCACTGCTGTGGTATTCGACTATTCAAAACTGGTCATCAACGGAAATTTAAATATCCATCATCTTTCAGAGATACAAGAGGACATACCAGAAGAAGAATCTGTTTTGATAAGAGAAAGTGATGATAGAGTAAAATAAGTGTTGCTAGAAAAAATGAACAATAAATAACTTTCACCAGGATTCGAACAAAAATCGCCTGAATTGTAATCTTCAACTCTTATCTTCTTCACTACAAAAGAACAGATATAAAACCATCTTTTATCTGAATTGCTTTTTGAACCATTATAAAAGAGTAATTATCAATAAAAAATTGCGTTAGAAAAGAAATATGTACGGAAAATAGCTCCAAGATGACGGCATTTTAATCCGGACTGACTAAGGATAATCGGCGAAGATCCCCGAATAAGTGGATATGTATAAACTTCACTAAACTTAATTTTAACATTTAATAAAGAGGCTTCATATTTGCCAAGCTTAATTCTACTTTTAACAAGGGATCTCTGCGACGGATTGTTCAAAGGAGCAGTCGACTAGTGATGGCCTATCTCTCGCCGTTAAAGCCGTAGGTTCGACCTCAATCGGTCCAAAAACTCCAACGGAGAAAGTATACGATTTACTTGCGGAAGGAAAGTGGTTCTGCTCAAATCTATCTTGAGGTCTTCGTCAACTAATAAAACTGGATATGCAATACATAATCAGCCATTTGTTGAAAATGACGTTAAGCACAATTGAGGACCTCAGTGTAGATTGAACTTAAATCAACCTTGGAGTTTAACGTAAAATAAAGAAACAAACAACATTATCATTATTATTAATGTTAAATGTCATACACGTATATTAGTAACTTATATCCTATGTCTTTGTAGTCTTTTATAAAAAATGTATGCTAGTTAGGGTTAATATTTTCAATAAGAAAAAGTCATAATATATATATATAATTAAATTTTTTTTCACCTTCGCTGCGGCTTGAACATACGACATTCTGAATGACAGTTAAAGGCGTATGCCACTGCGCCACTTTGGAGCCTAATAATAATACAACAGTTAACACCTTTTAAAGTTGTTAGATCATGAAAGGGGCGTCATTCTAGTTGACCGGAACTGGAATTAATTCATACGTTTGATATACGTTTTATGATATGCAAATTGTTGTAACCGACTAAAAGGTTTTGCTGGTGAGTATAAAATACCTCGAAATATGTACATAGCATCCATTTATATTTGGCGGTTTGCTAGTACAGCAGATAGCCTAGTTTTCAAATCCTCATTAATTTGAGTTTAACCCATCTTGTGGGATGTGGTTGCCAAGTAATTGCTACAATCGGCGGTCGTGGATGATTGAGCGTCCCTTTCACTGTCTTATCTCTATATTTCTTCTGTCTAATAAAGTAACATCCTTTTCTTGTGTTTGAAGAAACCGGTTTGAGTCCATATTTTGCTAACTGGTTATTCTAACACTAGCCTTATTTCAGTATGTCTGCTAAAATTGTTTTCTTTATTTACTGGTAGATGCCGACTGAGAGCCAAACGATGTACATGGAGATTAAGAGCCAAACAATGTAGATAGAGACTGAGAGCCAAACAGTATAGACGGAGACAAGGAGACAAACAATGTACATGGAGACTGATAGCCAAACTCTGTAGATGTAGACTGAGAGCAAAACATTGTAGATGGAGATTCAGAGCCAAACAATATAGACGGAGATTGAGAGCTAAACAATGCAGATGTAGACGGAGAGCTAAACAATGTAGATGGAGATTGAGACCAAAACAACGTATATTGAAACTGAGAGCCAAACAATGTAGACGGAGACTTAGTGTTAAACAATATAGATGGAGTCTGAGAGCCAAACAATGTTTATGAAGACTGAGAGTCAAACAATGTAGATGAAGACTGATAGTCAAGTAATGTAGATGAAGACTGATAGCCAAACTTCTTAGATGTAGACTGAGAGCCAAACAATGTAGATAGAGATTGAGAGCCAAACATTGCAGATGTAGACGGAGAGCCAAACAATGTAGATAGAGACTGAGAGCCAAACAATATAGACGGAAACTGAGAGACAAACAATATACATGGAGACTGAGATCCAACCTATGTAGATGGAGATTGAGAGCCAAACAATGCAGATGTAGACGGAGAGCCAAACAATGTAGATGGAGATTGACAGTCAAACAACGCATATTGAGACTGAGAGCCAAACAATGTAGATGTACACTGAGCATGTGGCATTGTTTGTATAACGCAATGTACTTAGATATAGTTATTGTCCAAAGGAAACGACGGCATCAATATAGTTTTGCGGTTAGCTAGTACAGCAAATAGCCTAGCTTTGAAATCCTCACTAAATCTAGTGGAATGTTGTTGTTTTACAATTGCTACAATCGCCGGTCGTGGATGATTGAGCGCCTTTTACTGTCTTACTCTATCTTTCATATGTCTAATAAAATAACCTCATTTTCTGGTGTATGAACATACACCTTTGAGTCCATATTTACTGTGGAGTTCAAAGTTTGGCTGATTATTATACTGGTCTGATTTCAGTATTTCCTGCTAAATTAAGTTTTCTTTATCCTATAGTTTTTTATTGACTGAGAGCCAAACACTGTAGATGTAGACGAAAGGCCAAACAATGTAGATGGAGACTATGAGCCAAACAATGTATATGTAGACGAAAGGCCAAACAATGTAGATGGAGACTACGAGCCAAACAATGTAGATGACGATTGATTGCCAAACAATGTGGATGTAGACTGAGAGCCAAACAATGTAGATGGAGACTGAGAAATCAATAACAGTGAAATAAATCAGTCAGTGGCCTGTTTAGCAAAATTATAATAAATTGCTATATAAGGTTGATAACCGATATATTGTTTTGGATTGCACGACTATTGTTATTGTGGCGCCCAAGTCCAGTGGTCGTGTCATTGGATTAGTATTCCAGGGTCCCGGGTTTGATCTTCGGTTATGGCATTGATAAGTATTTCCCACATGTCGCATAAATCGGTGTTGTACACCGCGCATGTGGGGTAAAAGAACCAGGGATGCTTCTGGAGTGTATTCTGAATCTTGCAATATCCTCCAAAAATCTTATATAAAAATAACAGTCACCATAAATAACAATCACGAAGTATATAATGCGCCCGCTTTGGGTTTGTACACAAACCGCTGGATTTGGAAGTTCTTGGAGCTACTTAAACTATTGCGTTCCCCATCTCACACACACACACACACACACACACACACACACAGGTGGACAGAGAACAAGACAGAGTTGCAGAGTCGGGATGGATGGGTGAGACAGTGGCGAAATGAGGATGGGCATGGGAGAGGAAATGACGTTAGGGGAGGACAAGACGAGATGTAGCGAGAGTACACACTTGGAGACACATATCTTTTAACTCTTTGTAAATACGTACATCATAGGCGTAGGAGCTGGGGGCGACTCCTCCCAATATTCAGGTTCAGCATATACTCTGGAGCCTGGAAGTACATCCTCATACACTCTCTCTTCAGGTTGTCCCCGCACCCCAATAATTTAAACGCTTCTATGCCCAAATGCATACACCCCGGACAATGTTATATAATATTATGTAAAATAATCGAACATAACATTTTACAATTTGTTAGAAATAGATAAGCCGTATTATGTTTTGATGTGTGGCCTTACCAAGTGTTAAATATGAAACAGAATAATGTGAAAAAAGTAAAAAAAAAAAAAAAAAAAACCATTAAAATAATCATATTCTACAGTGTCCCCTTGGGGCCATCGCGGTTAGGCATATTTTTTTTAATAAAGACGCGTCGGAACTATGACATAACGAAACAACAATGATAAAGAGTTGAAACAACGAAACTACAGTGGTGAAAAGTTGAAACTACGATGATGAAATGTCCAAATGATTTCGTTTTTTGCGACTTTTTACCATCGTAGTTTCGTTGTTTCGACTTTACTTAATTAAATAAATATGCCACAAAGGGCCCCAACGGGACAGCGTAGTATTCTGATAATTCTTTGCGGGAAATATCATTCATTAATTTAACTTAAGTCGAGTTTGTATTTATTGTAATGCATTTACGCTATGTAAACGTGTATATGTTTATTTCAAACATTAACACAATTATGTTATATTATCTTACTTTGTAGAATTAACTTATAGTTTATCAGGTTCACAACATAATATGATGAATTAATTAATTCAATCGCAAAGTTGAAAACAAACATGTAGTGCAGACTTATTTACGGGGTTAGATGTTTAGTTGTATTTGAAGTAAAATTTATTCTATTTTAAAGGTTATTTATTGTAATTTGTTTTAATTTTTTGTACATGTCAGTGGAAGTACAACCACCATGATCAATAAAAGTATGTGTAAATAAAAGTACAAGATCCACTAGCATTAAGTCCAAAAAATGTGGACATAATTCAGTGCAGTGATAAGAGTAAAGAAACACGCGCAACTGCTTTGCTTAATTGTGCGGGAAGGTGGGGGCTGTTTTATGACGAAACTTGCCGGGGGAACCACTTTGCCCTGCAACTTCTTCAGGAAAAAACAAAATACACACATGAGCAAATTAGAACTCTTTGGGTGAAGACCGTTGACAGTACACTCAATTAAATAATACACAATTACTGGCTAATTCCCTCAATATGATTAGGGTGGTAACTCTCTGTAAAAGCAGAGTGACGTGATACAGACTCTGCAGCTGGGCCATTGAAAAAGTTCAAAAATAGATGGTAGATTAATGAGAAGTTACAATGCGTTCAAAGATGACCCGTAGGAGTACTGGATCAGCTGTCTGGAGATGCGACAATGATTGTTATTTCTTCTGTGCAAATGAATGGGGGCTGGGTACTGCTGGGCCAGTCACCAACGCCTTCACCTGAACTTCCAAGTCCATCTGAGAGAATATGGAGAAATAGTTGACAAACCAGTTGCACCGCTTTTGGTCATCCTTATCGCAATCCCAGAGTCACTAAGGTGTGGGTGTAAGCCATATAAACGATGTTGTAGACTTAAATGAATAAAATGTTGTGTACAGTTCTTTGCCAGTGGAGTGGCAACTGCAAAATAGGCTTATCCACTTGATAAACAGACGGCAATGGCATGATACACGTTCATCATACACATTGTATACGTTTACATGTGTTAATACCATTTGATTAGTAGCTCTTGACATTAAACTTATGAAACATATTTTACACCAAACTTTGCTCAAAATGACACAAAAAAGAATACATCGAGTCGGTGTGGGAATAGATCGTGTGCAACGGATGGTTAAGATCTTAATACTTGATGGAATTTGATAAACTAAACTTCAAAATGATTTATTCTTTAATCAAAGAATGAAAATTTAAAAATATCTTAAAAACGTTGCTCCTATCGAGCTAACAATACGTTTAAACAATTCCACGTTACCTGACCTAAATATAGCCTATATTTCTACAATGGACACGCACTAGCTGACACTACTTAATTAGACCACAGCAACCTAACTATTTTGTTACAAACTGTCTTATATAATAATGACACATTTTTTATTTAAAAATGAACAACACATCACATAAATATGATCTTAATTTATTAATATAATATGATTGTTGTTATTTTTTAATTATAACGAAGTTTAGTTTGTGAAAATTAACTTTAATACAGATGCACAGCTATTATTTTAATTTTGCAAATGTCAGCCATCTTGGATAGCGCAGTCACTTGAAATATATATTTTAATAAATATATCTATTCAGTTCATATAAATTATTTTGAGTACAGAAGTTTAGCTCTAATGTGATTAAGGCAAAACTACAGATCGGCGCAGATATACGTTTTACTGCCAAGTCAACCATATTGCATAGTGCATCTGGTTCGTTTTAATCTAATATTCAGATAAGACCCTTAACCCTAACCCTTAAAGGGAATTATTCAGGATTTGTCAAAATTTTAAAATTAATTAAAAATATTTTATTCCAGTATAGCATGCCTACATACACACACAACATAGTGCAAAAGGATATATCATTAAACATGACAAAATGAAACACTGAAAAGGGATTTCCTATTTTGTGCTAGGCCCTAGATTGGACAGAACTGGAATCAAACCCTCGTCGTCAGTGGTTAGCGGGAAGTGGCCACTAGACGCTAACATCTTAGACATAGTCTGTAGAACGGACCAGCTCACCTGATTGGGTTCTTTAAATAGCAATGTTGGGAAAGCCACGTTTGAGCACGTTGATTGGTCATTTGCCTAAACTGAAAGTTTGAATGACGTCACAGTTTAGTAAGCGTTCAATTGCTATGAATTGTGGGATAGATATATACAATTCCCTGCTATTTCATTGGGGGGGGGTAACATACCTGATTCGGGAGATATCATATTTTGGGACACGCTAGCCTCAGACCACTTAACAGCGGCGGACATTCAAACAGACACACACGTACAATACTAAGACCGGTAGACTACGAAAATCCTTTAAAATACTGTTCTACGATCGGTCAAAAGGTCAGACAGTGCACAGATATATTTTCTGTTGTTTTGCAGGTTCGATGTTTCCCCTTTTTTTTGCAGCAATACTATATCGTTTAAAGCTTAAGACGAGTCTCATGTAAAGTAGCATGTCGCCATTTTTTTCTATAACACCTTATCATATTACTACTTAGTGTCGGTGATGTCGACCACATTACTGTCACCGGCGGTTATTAATTGTGCATTTAAAGCAATGTCTCTATCAAGAGTGTCAATCATTGTTACATATTTACATATTTGGGAATTTGATCTGTCACGTAAGCGAATTCATGTAAAATAAGATGAGGTTAGCATTTCTAGTATTTTGTGTTGTATTTAAGGTATGTTATACGACAGCGTTTTTACTTCCTTTACGGACGTGTAGGTTTTACGGCGTTTTCATTTTTTAAAATCAAAATAAAATATAAGGCCATTATATAGTAATTGCTAGATTATCATCCAATTTTTTCTTAAAAAAGTGGAGGGCGGTGAGGGGATTTTAGTTTTTTATCTTACATTTTTAAATTCTGTGATGTTTTTTTTTTTCTAATAAAAAAAAAAAAAATATATATATTTTTTTTTTTAATGTATATATATATTTATTTATTTTTTGGAATTTTTTTTTAATGAAAATAAAAAGGCATGGGCGGCATGAAAATCACGGGGAGGGCGGGCGGGCGGGCGGGGATGATAATCCAGCAATTAATTTATTTTGCCCTAATTAAATAGACTGCTTCCATGACAATTTTATTTGTTATCACCTGTACTCATAGTGTATGCTATATGACGGAAACCATACTGTTTACAAATGTCACTTTATTATGAGGAAATAGTTGGACTACAAGCATATATATGTCAACTACATGTATTAGTAAGTGAGGTGATATTACGTGTGGTTGATTTAGTAGCCTCCACGATACTGTTCCGTTTTACAAGTTAATGACGTAATAACATTTTTTTTTTGTACTGGTGTATGTTTACTTTTTGTTTTTTATGGTCTCGCCGTTAAAAGAATTAAATACTAGCACTGTCTGTCCGTCCGTACGTCCGTCAAATGGATTTCCGATCAATCACTTCTGAAAATGTCTATACATTTAATTGATATTTGGTGCGTGACTTTAAAGTAAAATTTCAGTATGTGTCAACGGCGGTCATATTTTACAGGAGTTACATACATGTAGCCCCTTTTTAACTTAATATACTCACGGTGTCACTGTCATATGTGTATATTTCTAGTTTAATATAGTTAAAGCATATTTTTCAACACATTATCTGTTATATAAAGCTTTAGTTTAATGGTGCAGACAGACCTCATTTGATTACTATACTGCACATAAATCTGGGCCGAAACATCTCTTCCTCGTGCAAAATTCCCCACATAAATTGTTTAGGCCGAATAAAGCAACTATCGCAGTGGTATAGATAGGCCATGTATCTGTGTACATTTTTGGATATTGGTTAAAAATGGCCCGATCATACCATACATCTTTATTTTGTGTGCTGAAATACTTGCTGTCCTTGTCAGGAACAGTCCAGATATTAGCGGAATAAATGTAGGATCCACAGAATATGTAATATCTCAGTTTGCGGACGATACATCTTTAATATTGGATGGTTCTGAAAAATCACTTAAAAACGCATTAAACGTTTTAAAATTCTATGCACGAATATCCGGCCTTAATATCAATATAGATAAAACTAAAGTTGTATGGATAGGTGCAAAACGAAACTGCCCAAAAAAATTACGCAGTGATATACAACTTAACTGGGATAATAAATTTACTGTATTAGGTAAAAACTTTCCAATAAATCTTGACTCAATGGTTAAGCTTAATTATGACAATAAGATTCGAGAAATCAAGAATCTGCTTATTTACATGGTCAAGAAGAATTTTAGCACCTATTGGAAAAATTATGGTTATTAAAAGTTTGGCATAATCCCAATATTAAGGTCGGAGGTTTGATAGGTATTTTAAGAAAGGTATATGCTTTATCAATAATTTATTGGACAGTAATGGAAATTTTATGACACTTGCTGAAATGACACGACAATATGGTGTTTTAACACACTTTTCAGAATACTCTGGACTCATATCTGCTTTAAGGACATATCTAGGTACCTTTTCTTTTTCACACTCTAGTTCCATTATTTCCTTTGCCAATATGTATTTTATTTAGAAAAAAAGATATAGATACATATATGATAAGATTAAATCAAAACATGAATCTCCATTAGCATCCAAAAAATGGGCAGTAGAATTTAACTTCAGAGGAGAATCGGTCATAACTAAGAGATTTAATATCTCTTTTAAATGCAGTAATGACACTAATCTGCAATGGTTTCAATGCTGAATAATCATCGAATATTGGGTACAAATCATATTTTAGAAAAAATGAACATTAGTAACTCCAACCTTTGTTTACTGTGCAAAACACACGATGAGACAATAAAACACTTATTCTGTGAATGTAGGGTCACAAAATTATTTTGGGCCAATCTTGAACACTTTTTAAATCAAAAATGTCCAACAAAATATTTAAAATTGCAAAATATTGATATAGTTTTGGGCAACAAAAAAATCGATGATGTTATTAATAATATAATGTTTTCTGCAAAGTATTATATGTTTAAACAAAGATTAAGAATTCAGAGCCTGAGAAAACACAGTTCAAAAAATACATTCAGACACAATACAACATAGGAAGATGTATAGCTCAGAAAAAATTAGAAGTACAAAAATTCGAAAACATGTGGACTCCATATATGAACATTCTAGATTGATGTAAACACTTAAACATATTCAACATATGTATACATGTTTGTGAAAAACTATATGGTGCATTCTATTTTTTGCGTTTCATGTTTTTTCAACATCTATTTTTTATTAATTTCATAGGCAGTAAATTTAATATATATATTTTGTACAGAAGATCTAAGACATGATTCTTTCAAACATTTTTGCTTTCATAAAATACCCAGAGTTGACATAGAATAAATATTTACATCTACAAAAATGAATTCACTTTTGTAGAGACAATTTTCATTTTTATGCTTTTTGATGCATTATGAAGATGAAGGTTTCCTATTGCATTAAATTTGATAATTCCATTGTTAAATGTATCTAGCAACATAATTAGGAGACGTATTATAAACAAAAAGGTTCAAGAATATGTTTTAGATTTTGATATTCTTAACTGTATGTTGTTGTGTTTTTTTTTGTTGTTGTTCATTTTCCTTTTTTCTTTGAACTTTTTAAAACACGAAAATAAAACACACTCAAAACATTGATTTACTGCCTCCAAAATTGACACTAACTTAATAGCACCATATGGTAAAATCCAATTTTATTCACTATTCAAATACTATGATTAAGATAAGATATTTTCTGTAGAAAATAATCTGTTATTTATATATGTAAATACTATACATGTTGTAAATTGAAATTGTACTAACATATTGTAATATATCATGGTCCGATCTCTGCATCGGTGAGGATTTCTCCAATACACGTCCATTTTTACCTTGTCATCACCAACCTGCGTAATTCCAACCTGCGTAGTTCTAACCTGCGTAATTCCAACCTGCATGGTTCAAACCTGCGTGGTTGCAACCTGCGTTATTCCAACCTGCGTAGTTCCAACCTGTGTAATCCCAACCTGCAGTGTTCAAACATTCGTGGTCCAACCCTGCTTAGTTGCGGTTCCAACCATGATGCCTTGGTTCTAACCTGTGCGGTTCCAACCTGCGTAATCCCACCCAGCGTGATTCCATTATGTATTGTTTGTTGACAGTGAGATTAGACATTATTTTGTGATCGTCGGCAGTAAAACCAAAATGTGTTCATTTGGTATTTGGACACTAAGGAAATCCAAACTTTTACATAGAATATATTTAATTAATGGAAATAAAAAGAACTAATACACGTGTTTCAATACCAAGTTTAATATATCACACTATATAATTATAATATATAATCAATGCTTAGTAAATGTACACGTGTTGCAAATAACCTGCCTGACTACACAACGATACAAATTTCTACTGCGCTATATAATTAGACCACATGCGCGGTGTTAATCACGTGACTCAAAGTACTCATGTTTATACATGCATTGAATAATTATATCAACTAGTTAAATGAAAGACAACCGATATAACATTACTGACCTTTAGTAGTTTTACTGTAATTGCTGTTACTCCATTTGTGACGGACGAACACACAATAAGAACACTATATATATATATTCCCGATTCCCTACACGTCGTGTTGGAACAAAGACTGCTTCCGGTCTATATACACATATAATTGGAATGATGATGTCAATTTGTACAAAAAAGAGATAAAGCCAAGTGAGGTAAGCTGCGAAAAGATTATATCATTTCTATTTAACTACTACTTACATACTATTTTAACAACACACGTGAACAAATTGTACAATGGGTGGACAGGTCAAACGAATTTTCTGATTATTTTGCAATACTTCTAAATTGTGAGTCATCTAAATCTCGATATTCTAATTTCTAACTAATTGCTAACAGTATCACAAAGTAATAAATCAAGTCACTAGTTCAACTATTTCATATAATACATAGACACTAATTTTTTTTTCTATCATTTCCAGAGGTACAAATTTACTGCCCTGTCATAATTGAAATTCATGAAAAAGGAAGTTAAAAATCGGGTGTTTGCGTGATATTCACTGGACCATAATAATCACAATGGAACTCCCCTTTTATAACCAGATTTCGAAAGATCCCAATATTTTGATAACACATAGTGCACAATTATTTTATTTGAAATAAATGATACATTTTCACATATTTAATAGCTATGTGAGTTTTAAAAATCTGCCAGGGGATTTCCTAATTTAAAAACTAATTATTTAGATCATGCTCTCTAAAATGTGAAAATCCAAAAAAATAAAAGGCTGTCATATCTTTTCCGTCTACTGTATAAGTAAGACTCGGTTGAATGCATGTTCGTGGCAGAGAGACAGAGAGAGCATGCCGATAATTTCAATATTTAGTTCATCAAAACATATTATTGGAACTTTCAAGTTATCAAGGTGTAAATGAACATAAATGGCGAAAACTGACTTCTTAATCAGTGTCCTCAAACACCTACTGATATGCCGGATTTTTTTACAATTCGAAACAAGACGTACACTATTTTTAAAAAATTTCAAAACAGGTTCCAATAACACAATCACAATTACAGAAATGCATGTTTTACATTAAAAAAAAAGGAGTCATATAACCGCCATTTTGTTCGTATTCCAAGGAAGCTCTTAGCCACACGATATAGTCCTTCCGGTTTCAAATGGTTGTTACCGTATGTATATATACATCCATAAATGATGGTCTTTAGAATCTTTGTGTTAAGTCTTCAGTTATTTTATATGACACTCATAAAGTTGCAGTCAAAATCGGGACGTAAGGTTGGTAAAGTACGTGACTATTTTTGTTTTGCACAACACAAAGTCCGAAATCACATCCTTAAATCCATTAAGAAGCATTTTTGAAACAGATTAGCACAGTTTCTTAGTTTTTCAACGCGTATTTTTTAATTGTAAGATTGCCTGTCGCTGGCGGTGTTTCTGTGTTACAGCTGCGGACATCAATAAATCAATTAATCCATCAAATAAATCATGTCTCATCAATTGTTATGCAAACACAAATAAAACGCATACACCGCGAGATATCTACTTATGTTTGTGTCAGTCAGGAACTCAGTATACACGGGTTTTTTGTGCTGGCTCATTCTAGTCGGAAGTCCTTTGGAATACAAGTGTATATTTGAATCTGCAAATAGAAACCATGCAATACAGTAATATTCAGAAATGTTCGATCCTTTAATCATTTGAGTACTATTCAGAAAAATACATGTGAATTTTGACTACATATACTGTCTTACCTATATCAAAAGCATCGCCTTTTAGCAATATGGTGACATGTGAACTGTAAGTATTCATTCGGTGACTGAGATCAACCAAGTGCGTGTGTAGTTGGACATAAGTATTACGTATCTTGGAACCATAAAGTTTTGGATGTTGATTAGGATTATGCTGAAGTGCTATTGGACATATGTTTTAATTAGTTTCGATGTATTTTATGTCTGGTTGCAACTAGCAAAGTCATTATGGTGGTTCTGTTACGTATTGCTTGTACTCGTGCTTTGTGCTGTTTAACGATTGTCTGATTGAAGCAATGTGCTACTCTGTATTAACCCCCTACTCTGTACCCTACCAACGTCTCAACAGTTGCAAGAATATTGTAATATCAATACCAATCCGCATCTAAACTTCCACATTTCCTTAAATATTTATTTTATGTATAAACTAGAATTACGTGTTGGATCATTTTGCACGGAGGTAAATTTAAATAAACAATCCGCATCTTAACTTCCACATTTCCTTAAATATTTATTTTATGTATAAACTAGAATTACGCGTTGGATCATTTTGCACGGAGGTAAATTTAAATAAACAAATATGTTAAAATCTCTAAAATATTACGTTACGTTTGTCCGATATATGGGTGAGCATTTCTGAATAAAACCTTACCAATTTTAAGCGTTGACAGAGGTCAATTAAGTGTTAAGTTAATTAACTTATTATAAAGTATCGTGATGTCATAAAGTATAAAAATACATGTGAGTGTTAGTTGCTAACATAAGCTTTATCAATGATCAACACTTACTTAACAAATGTATCATATTTCCGTGTCCAATTCTTACTGCATTGATTTAATGAGGCAAGTTTAAACACGACGTGTCAGACATGGTTTGATGTGTTTGTCATTTATAGGTCAAATTTAAATATTTTATTGATGCCCTACTATAATGCACAAAGCAACCTTTGCAACAGTGAATATTTACTAATTTTTCTCTTTCATTAAAATGAACCTATCAAATATTTATGATTGATATGGTTTTTTTAAACAAAGCTTGTTTCAATGCTGTGACATCCAAACGTCAAACGATTTCAATTTTCTTACTGTTGATTAAAAATCAAATTTATGATTTTGCTTTCTTTTTGGTTAGGTCGCATGAACGATGTTAAAACAAAGAAAATTTACCGGTGTGGCGTATTTTCAGCACGTTGCAAGAATCAGACATATCTCCGAACATGCACAAGTTTGTTGTTTGTTAGTTTTTTTAAAT
Source organism: Panopea generosa (assembly GCA_029582155.1). Classification (NCBI taxonomy): domain Eukaryota; kingdom Metazoa; phylum Mollusca; class Bivalvia; order Adapedonta; family Hiatellidae; genus Panopea; species Panopea generosa. The sequence continues at coordinate 11,343,595 of CM055907.1, read as the reverse complement.
TATATGTCCACTATTAATTTTAAATATATATGATTACAGTAGTTAATAACATAACATTTAGTTCGTTAGAAAATACATAAGGTAAGTTTCAAGACAATTTTTTAAATATGCAAATCGAATTGCATAATGATTGAGATAAGTACATTAAAATATCAAAATTACTATTAAGCACACCACGTTTGCCTTTTCCCTGCATCCAGAATTTGGCCGTGTCAGCCGGAACCTGGTCGGGATTTGGTATTACCAGTGTATTTAGAACCCTGTGCGCGGTTGTTTTTATTTTTTTTAAAATTAGATATGTTGTTTCACTCAAATTTTGCATCTTTACATCAATAAACAAGCTTATTTCGTACAAACTCAAACATATACATTCATTGAATCTATTTACCACCTCTTTTATAAGACCTAACCATTGGATACTTTTTAAAAGCAGATTGTTCGTTCGGATTGCAACTGTTTATTTTTAATCCCCTTGTAAATAGAACACTAGTATCAGCAAACAGGATTTAATATTGTGTAAGCATATAAGGGTCATTATCAGTTAGATGATTGAAATCAATACTATCGAAAATATCATTAATAAACAAAATGAACAAAATAGTGCATAAAGGATTGCTTTGATTTATCCAAATGTGACGTTGGAAAAGTATACCAGATGACAGCTTTACACACGCCTGGACGCTACTATATATATACTTGATCATGGTAACCATTTTGCAGCTGACAACAGACTGAATTAATTTGAACCTTAATACAATAATAAGCATGGATCTGTGTTTATACACCTTCATCAGGCATAAAGCAGCCGTTTAATGATGTATCTTACCATACTGAAGCCTAGTAGACAGGAACAGACAGGAAACAGCTGTTATACAATAACTACTTTTTCAGTTTCTTGCTACCAGGTAAGGTAACACCTTTAGTATCTAATTAGTCAAGGATTGAGTTTAAGCAACATTAATTTAGCCATGTAAATAAAATAGAAATTGCAGAAGTTTAAACTGAATGAAATAGAACGTTTATGCCAATATAAACATAGATACTTAAATATCTACTTAGTGTTAGCAAGGAAATGTATATTTATATATATTGACATAAAAATGAATACGTCATACATTTATAAACTATTACAACATACTAATTATAATTAATATAGGAACATTGTTCAGATATTTAATATAACCGCTCTTGCATCCGTATACGATAGCATATATGTTTAATATACATACAGAAGAAGTTAACGAGAAAAGAATACGTTTTCTCGAAGTGAGTACGAGTTAAAGTTCAGTTAATGTGACTTTAATTGAGTTAAGAAAATGTTAATGAATGAATGAATTAGTTAATTAATTAATTAATTAATTAATTGATATACAAAGAAGAATTACATACTTTTTGAACTTAATGAATTAATGAAAAATGCATGATTAATATGATTGATAATTGAATGAAAACTGTATGTTAATTATTATATTTACAATAAACGAATCATAATCATGTCTAATATATATGTATTTACTGCGATTGTACTTATCCAGGTCTATCGTAGTCTGGTATAATGGTATAGAAACGTTGAATACTTACATTTTACAGTGAGGTCAAACAGATCATAAAAATAGAACTACAGACACATTTATGAATGAAGTGTATGTAATAAGGAGGTCAATTGACGAGATTTACACGTTACTTACGTCAACCATGGCGCCACGGAAATAACCATATTTGGGACAGTGTCCAAGCACAATGGCGGCGTCTCGGATTTCTATCAAACCTGCAGTAAAAACGTCTTATATGTGTAATATAAATATGCTAAACTAGGCTTAATAGGTAAATAAACCCGAAGTGTTAATAAGTCTTTTTACACTAGAGATTTCTACTTGGAGAAATTGACATGAAATGATGGCATGACATGTGTAATTATGACATATCATATACATATACTAATCATACAAATATTGGAAATGAAAACAAAATTACATAATTATATATCTGCATCGCTTTGGACTACATAATTAGTTTTCTTAATACCTAACATAAACATTCTGGACACGCCTATGGTATAGTCGCGTGTTTTAACAATACATTCAAACATATACACATTATTTGATATATTTCTAAAAAATACTTGAAAACCTTGTATGTGACAATTAACTGTATTCTTATAAAGGTTTTCAAAGATATTGGCAATTGGATCAGACAGTTAAAAAAAGAAACTAACAAACATTTAAAACATAAAAGTACCACGAACTGTAAAAACGGTCTCAGCTCTCTCCGCTTTGATTTATCAAATTGCAGTGAGTTAAGAGCTCGTTGATTGGCCAGTTGCTTTAGCGGAAGTTGAATGATGTCACAGTTTAGTAAGCATTGAAGTGAAATAATCGGACAGACATGAAATTCCCTGCTCATTGTGGTATAACAAACCTGATTCGGGAAATGTCAGGGACTGGGATATACTAATGGCACCTCTCAACAAAAGCGCACTTCTTCATATAGGGATGTATATAATTTTGCCCGTCATGGTCTTGGATAAATAATTCACTGCACTGGTTACCTTTAAACGAATGTTGGTTGAGGTCAAATAGCAAGTGGCTTCTACGAACGGGTGCACCATCCATCGTGAGACATCGTGAGACAAGAGGGACCTTATTGAGAGAATGAACCCAGTTGTTGTTGTTGGTGGTGGTGGTGGTGGTGGTTGTGATTGTTGTTGTTGTTTTAGTTGTTGTATATTTTCAATAGACCGCCTGGTCTATATACAGAACATGATATTTCGCGAATCACCTCCAATGAAATAGTAGGGAATTCCATGCATGTCCCACAATTCAGAACTACTGAACGCTTACTAAACTGTGACGTTTTTCATACTTTCCCTGAAGCAACTGGCCAATCAACGTGCTCAAATGTGGATTTCCAAACGTTAAATTAACTGATCAATCAGCGTCTTCCTACTTTATTGATAGTTGATAGCGAATCAGTTTGCTCGTAACAATTGCTATTTAACGGACCAAATCGGGGGAGCGTGGTCCGTTCTACAGACTAATTGGCCGTATGAAGGCCAACGTCATTTAATGTTCAATGAAATGGTGTGTTGGTTTTTAATTCAAATACATGTACAAGCCAGTCTGTTGCTCGAAAAGGGCGTACTCACATATTCATTGAGTTTTTTAATATATGACAAAATGAAGAAAAACAATATGTGAAGAGATTGTGCAATTAGTTCACCTCGAGTAGTCAATGATTTGATCTCTCCACCAATAATGCCGAGTAAATGGGGATCATGTCTGGATACATAGCGTCTCACGCCGTTCACTATACCAATAAACTCCTGACCGTCATAGATATACGTGACATCATTCCATTCGTCAGGCTGTGGGAAAACAATACATGTATCATATTATGATAATGTGAAGTTTTATACAATGTACAATGGACCTGACGCGAGAGCGACCATAGCTCCGCCTACTGACCGCGTAGCATTGTTTATGCAAAAAATGTTTAATTAGACATTGTTAGCTTTATTAAGGAAATATGTCGGCGTAGCAACCAATATCGGTCGCTAATTGGATTATTGACGTATTTGATAGACAGCTCGCGTCAACCAATTCCTTTAAAGTTCCTAAGCTTATAAATTTGCACCATTAAACCAGTTGAGGACAACTGCACAGAGTGTTACAGTTCAGCACAATACACCATCGCGTACAGACGCACACAACACTCGTCACGTCTCACTACGCAGTTGCGCCTCCTGTTTGTATCATTACATGATCCTTGCGCTTTAAAATGAGTCCTGTGTAATTCGGTTCGGTATAATTTCAAAATGATTCATATGGGTTGTGATTTCTTGCTAAAGATGAGTAGAACAAAAGCTGCCAGAGTATATACAGCAATAACACATCACTGGTGTTAAAAAGGTGACTTTTTTGGGATTTGAATAGATGGATGAGTTTAAGGACTTCTTTTTTTTTGAAAAAAAACCGTAGGGGTGTCACTGAACTGTTCAGACCAACAGTTATTGTACATTTTTATGCGCGAATACATTCCTGCTACTAAAGAATAATATTTTTAAAAATTTTCTATGTGGATTTTTTGTGTGTAGTGAGACCAACATCACAACACAACACAGAATAACACAGTCAGGTACAGAGTACCTCAATGAATTCACCAAGCAACAGTACACCACAGTACAATGGCTGTACATTAATCACGGCATACATAGTTATACATATTGTGATACACGTACTTACATGTGATAACTGATATAAACACAAAACAAAATAGTGCAAATACATTTGTCAGGTTTTGAATTATCAAAGATGCAATAAGAACGTGGCCGATAGTCTCATTTAACCCTTCGCTTCATATGGACACCTTTGAACACCTCTAATATAGAAGGAATTTTAAAACAGTGTAGAACCAGTTCTAATTGCTCATAAAGAGAAATCAGAACAGGTTCTGCACTGTTTTCTGATCTATTTGAATAAGTAGGTAAAACGTATATATTCATGAAAATTGACTATGTGTGGCTTAAGAGTTTGGAAGAGTCCAGTTAAAATGCATGTGGTGTAAAGAGTTCAAGACATGAACTACAAGGTTTGAGTACACATTTAAGTCCTATCCCTCACTCTGGACCATGACTTACATTAATAGAAAAATTCAGTTGTTTGTTGGTATCGTTGTCCGTCTTTAGAAGCAGATTTACTTCCTTCAATCTACTGTCGTATACAATACCGACGGAGGGGCCGTCTACCCCGGAGTCACAATTAGTGATTAAAGGCTGGTAGCGGTCTCCGCCAGGACCTGGTCTAAACTGCACCTTTACCATGATATGGTCCCTGTAGGTGGAAATGATTATATAAATGAAAACTTCAAAATGTATCGAAAATTTAATTTAAATAAAAAGAAAAAAATACAACTGCACCTTAAGAAATACGTAGTACCAACGTGGAGGGAAAAAACGGTTAGATGAAAGCGTAAAAATGAACAAGAAAAGAGAAAAAGATGCATATTTATAATTGTGTGATCCTTGCGAGTTAAAATGTCAGCAGTAAAATGCAAAAGGAATTAACTAAAAAAGGCAAAAGCATACCAATTATGTGGTCCCCACGATGAGAAAATTAAGATTAGATAAAAGCGTCAACACGAAAAAGGAATTGATTAAAAAATGAGAAAAGCAATTCCCTTCAAATACGTCATTTCAACATACTGTCGTCTTCATATGTCTCGACCTCTTTATAACATTGCTCTAACTCCAAAGTTATCACCAATAACTGTTACCAAACACGACACAAACTTACCTAAAATCAAAATTCTGATATCTCCACACAGTCAGCTTACTGTCACCACCAAACAGAGCGATGCCTGTCAAAGGTGTTGATTTGTTGGTCACTTCAACGTTCTGATTTCCAATAGGTAGTTTGTTGAAAGACGAGTCTTCCACGATCCCGTTATTAAAGTCCATATGCACCTCGAGACAATCCCCTGGTATGAGCAATTAGCAATTAGAGATATTGGAATATTAAAAAAGAGGGAAGTAGTTGTGTGCCATTTTCAACGCGTCACAGGTTATGTTTCACATTGCCTTTAAATGTGAGAAAGGGGATTAGAGTGAATTTTATTAGAGCCCCCATGTTTCCACACCAGCAATCATTCCAAATTCTTTAGTTCTAAGATGGGCTCGCACATACAACCCAGTGGCGGATACAAATCTCTGGGTTACGGAGGTTTATGGGCTTCAATTGTTTACCAACTGCCGATTATAAGCTTTATTTTCGATCAAATATATTTTTTTTACAAAAGTCGTTCCATAAAAGTCAAAGAACGATGTATAAAAAGGTTTAAAATCGAGAGTCTAATTAAAATGGCTCTTAATTAAAACTTGTTATAGCAATTACTGAAACGAAGATTACGCACGGTCAATTTGATAATTGCAGTCGAAATCAATGTTCGGTTGATTCCAGCAACATTGATTCCGGTACACTCCGTTCACACCGGGTATCGAATGGAGAGTCAGGAAAGGCAATCATCGGGCATGTTCCGACGATGGTAGATTACAATCCATAATTGATACTCGCCAATAACTTAACACGAAGGTATTTCAAAGAAAGGATCTTTACGTTATAGATTTTTATTGTTTACAACAAAACTCGATTCCAAATCACAACGTCAGGCAGTATTAGCTCAGTCGGTGGTGCGTCTATCAATGCAGGGGTCATAACTTCGAATACCCGCCCGTCCACAGTCTCACAGTGATGGTACGCATTGTATCATTGTCATTCGTGTCTTACCTCTGTTCAAATGGGAAAGGTGTCAAATACTTGTGGAGATGGGTGTGCTAGAGTGATGGTTATCCTGTGGCAAAGTGTGGTTTTATTGTAAGTAAGTCTGTTCAATTTACTTAATGGGTTCGTATACAACCCAGGTTCATTATAACAAAGTAATACTCTGGTATATGTCTCAAAACGTTCTCTGCCTAACTAACTCCCAAAGTTCAACTAACACACAGTGGACGACCTGGATTAGTCAATGGGATGTCTACCCTTTATGGTAAGACAGGTCAAGATGATATTATTTAACTGATTAATATCATCTTACAGTATGTGCTGGTATACTGTAAACTTATCTTATAAATAGAAATAAGGTAGGAAGTTGATACTAGTATATTAATAGTATGGGGAAAGCCCATGTAATATAAGAGTAACATGTAATTTCGTAACAGACCTTCTAGGATCTCAGAAAACACTGGTCAGGTTGACTGATCGTCTGTTAGGTAACAAAGACATAAAATGACGCTACATATACAATCAATCAATCAATCAATCAATCAATCAATCAATCAATCAATCAATCAATCATTCGACATCACAACAAAACTGCATTCTTTAAGAATCTATTTGCATATATTAATTAGTTAATTAAATTGATTGGCAATTAGTTTCAACAATGTGTGAACCATAATGTTATGTACAGGAAGAGGCACAAGGCACACATTGAGATTAAAGTCTTGTTATTTTCAAAAACATCTATTTACCAAAAAAATTAATAAGATGAAATATATGAGTAACTAAATTACCTGAATCTGTGACACGTTTCGAGCATTCACATGTCGCCGTGTCAAAGGCAGTTCCGAGGGCACATCTAAACCTGTGTCTCTGCTTACCGACTGTCATGATAAAGTGGTATTTACTGGTATTATCGGCTATATACCTGCATGCATAAGCCGGGACAGCGGCACTGACTGTGGAATTTGAAGAGGTCAGCGTAGTTGAACCTGTCCCCAGTGTTCTACCACCTGTTCCAGTGGTGGAGCCTCCAAAAAGTGCCATCCTACTACCGGAAGTGAACCTAGTCGCCTCTCCCCCACTAGGGAGTAGTACATTCCGATTTGTTTGTGATACAGTTTGTGATCCGGATGTTTGCGATATACCAAGGTTACGTTCCTTCTGTAGAATAGTCGGCTGTCCAATGAATAGGCCACTGGGCAATGAATTGGTTTCTTTGCTGGCCTGCAACGCTATTGTTTTATCTCTAAGTGCACCAGATGCAAGACTGGATCGAGGAATAGTATCCCCTACAAAAATTGATTTACCGAGGAAAAATGAACTTGGGCCCTTATTCTGCCTCGGGGCTGATCCTTGAGCCTGTCGTGCAACTGTGACGCCACCTTGTCCAGGTTGCTTCACAGTCGCTGAACCACCACCAGGCTGACCGCCAAATATTGGTACACCGATTCGTTCGAGCTGGCTTTTTAGGGCATGTTGGAATGGCCCAGTTTGGGAAGCTAATGCTTGTCGTCCTGAATACTGAAATGTTGTCTCTGGCATGGTTTGTATATGCTGTGTTTGGCTTCCGGACGATACGACATTTTCGACTGCAATAGGAGTGATAACTCGACGGCTGTTCACTGATACTGATTTATGCCCTGACATTCCAGGAGCTTCAAAAGAAGTAAAATCATTTCCTTTATTTTGCCTACCTGTACCTCTTTGTTGCTTCAGTAACTCCTGTTGGGCGATTTGCACAAGTCTTAACTTATTCAACTGATCGGCAACGTTGTTTTCAGTTGGGTTTACAGGTGTTGGGTTTACAGGTTTTGGGTTTGTTATTCCGTTTGTGTTTAAAGGTCTTGTTTCACCAGTGCCTACAACATTTTGGGTTTTATAAATATCGTTTTGCCTGTTCCTAATAGAATCACGTGACACAGAAGACATGAAATCCCGCCATTGTGTTGGGTTAAGCTTTTGTTGACGAGTATAAATATCTGCAATACCAAACTTATCAGCCGCCGATAGTATATTTACAGATGCAGGATTGTTTGGTTTACCGCCAGAAGTTATTTTTGTCATTCTGCTATTTAGATCAAAATTTCGGGATAAAGGTACAACCTGAACTGTTTCTATTCCCCTTTTAGTTTGAATAGCTGGTTGTGCTGCATTATTTAGGAACAATTGCATAAAATCGACAGATGGAGTTCTTGTTATTCCTGACTTTTGAAGATATATGTCAGTCAAACTGGATGGCGTTCCTGCAGTATTTGTACTTCCGAATAACTGACCAACGATTGGTCTTGCGAAGCGGCTGAGTGAAATGGAAGAAGGCATTTGGGATCTGAGTGGTGTTTCTGCAGATGTAGTTGTTTGTGAATTAGTATCAGTTCTCAATAGTGATCCAGAAGATATATCTATTGGGAAAACCCTCTCAGGAAGTTTTCCATGTCCAAAAGAAATAAATGAGGTATCTTTTGTATTTATCCTTTGATTAACAACTGTATTTTTAGCAGATGGTGATGCAGATTTCTGTTGACTGACCGGTTTTTCTTTTGGAAGAGTAGAAGACATACCGACGGAAAAAGACATCTGTGAACGCGCATCGGTATTTACTGCGGATGCTGGCGTTCCTTGTGAGGCGGGTATTTGTGGCTCAACAAACGGTTTCATTACCACAGATGTTTTGTCAGAGGTTGCCGCCATCTTTGATCTAATAAACAGTCCTTCACTGTTATTAGGATTGACAGCTTTGCCACCGGACTGTATCGTTAGATCAACAGCTTTCGACGAATCGAGAATAGTAGCTGGAACTCCAGGTGAGCTTTTGTTTGGAATCACTACAAACCCTGTGGTACCGGAATAACCAAATAATGGATTTTTCGGGCTTGGTTTATTATTAACATCTCGAAATCTTGTAAAACTAGTTGAAACCGAAGTGGATGTATCGATAATTTTTTGATTGTTTGCTGGTTTTTTAGCAACAGAGCCACTAAAGGGTTTTGTCAAATCAGTCTTAGACTTAGATTTATCTGCAACTAAATTAAGGATATTGATATGTTGTGTTGGTTTATTTCCACTATGTTGAGCTGCACCATAAACAGATGAAGAACCAGTTTGTACGTCCGAAAGAGAGTTATCTGCTGTAGTAACAGATAGTGCTAAAGGCTGAACATTTAATTTTGGAATTTCAGAACCAGTTGTCTTTGTAATATGAGTTTCAATATTCTCTTTTTGTATAATCGCTGAGGAACTTGGGATAAAAGGGGATGTTTGACGTTTATCTACGAATAAGCCTGCATTAAAGTCTGTTTTGCTACGAACCTCATGTTTAGGTATAACAACTGAAATGTCAGATAATGGTTTTATTGGTTTGTTGATTGAGGACTCTTTCGACGAAGGGACACTTCTGGACATGTCAAATGCAAACGTTTTGATTTTACCTTCCTGTCGTGTATCAGTCATCTTAGAAGAGGTATCCTTCACTGCTTCTGCATTCGCAGCGATGGACAGCCCAGCGTTTTGATTGGGACTCATAGCTCCAATTGCAAACCCGCCACCCATACCAGAAAGAACTCCTCCTAAGGATTGTATCGGATAGTTACTTCTCTGTGTCGAAATCTTAGCTACAGAACCAGTATTTATAACCTTGGAATTAGGAAGACCGGCACCTATGACGAAGGAATCGGTCGGTATTGACCAAGGTTTACTTGGTACAGTTATTCCTGTAGCGTTCGGATGAGCGGTAGGCGACATGAAATTCTTATCAGCTATGATATTTTTAGCAGATAGTGTACTTGATACACCTTTTCTAAGCTTGGTTCTTGCAGGTCTGCCAGGTAATCGGACACCATCCATGTTTGTAATTGGCGCTCCATTTGAACCAGTTAAACGAACTGCTTTTGCGGCGTCTGAAATTAAATTGCTTTGTTTATTTTGTTTTATATTTATGTTTGTGTTTCCTCCCATACTTTCACCTATGATAACTGAACCATCTTTAATATTATTTAACTCAGCACTAGTTATTTCTTTTAAACTATTAGAAGTAGATGCAATGTTATTATTAGATATTAATTTATTAGTATTATTTGTTTTTCTAGTTGCTATGCCAGCTATATTAGTATATAGTGGTGACGTTTGTTTGTCGATGTTATAATTGAATTTTATTTCCGACCCACTTGTCTCTTTTCTGTTCGGCACAGATTTAATATTATTATCAAGAATTGTATCACCTTTATTTATTGAGTCGATCATTGAAACTGCTGCTTTGCTAACAACCATATTGCCGCTTTTTGATAATCCAGGAAGTTCATTCGAAGTCGCAGCAGTAAATGAAGACGAAGACCTTAAAGTAGTGTCAGTTTGTGAATTTACGAATTCTGCACCACCAACTACAATGGGTTGGTTTACTTTGAGTTCTTTTATAGAGAGGACATTGGCTTTGTTTGCAGGATCGATAGGGTCGTATACATTTCTGTTAATTTGCTCTGAAGAGGACGTTGATATATTTGTTGAAGTCGTACTTGAAGTACTGCTACCTGTGTTTAAATAACCTGTTTCTTTAGATGCAATTCTAGGCATAGACGATGATAACTTCGGTGTTTCATAGAAAGTCCCTGTACTTCTGGCAAACTGACTGGAACCCTGTATATTGTTATTTCCGGGCATGTTTACTGCTTCAGAATTACCTAGCCATTCACTTGAAACAGGTTCCATATGAAGAGTTTCTGATGATCCTTTCACTGAAGTTATAATCGCTCTATTCATGTCAGTGATAACATTTGCGCCTTCTTCAATGGTAGCTTCCCTTGCCACAAAACTCCCTTCAAATGGATAAATACCATCAGCTGTAAGATCATGAACATGCGGAATATTGTCCTGTCCTGATACACCGATACCAGATTCGAAAGTTGCTACGGATGAAGATGCACTACTTTTAATGTCACTGGCATATGAACCGGAAGTTATATTACTATTCTCGTTTTCTGTCGCATTACTAGTTGTTACACCGACCACGACATTGTTAATCTTAGATTTTTCTTTGGCAGAATTTGCAAAATTCAGAGAAGATGACGCTAAATTATCTAAATGTGTTTGGGATTTCGCTCCTGAAATACGGCTGATTGACTGAGGATTTAAACTACCAATATATTTGTCAGAAGTTCTTACTGCCGTGTCAGGTGATGATATAGATAACGACAAAACTACATCGCTTGGTTTTTCAGAATAACTATCAATTTTACTGAAAGATTTAGAACTGGTTTCATCCGAGCTCATACCGTTAGAACTGGCATTTGTATAGGCAATAGGTTTATTTATAGACGATGTCATTGCCTGTGTCTTTTCTACAGAGCCGTCTTGTAGTGTTCTTCCTGCAGCTAACGTTTCTGTTTTACCTGTTCTTCCAAAATGTACAGATGTATATTTATCGACAGATAACGTTGGTTTATTTTGACCAAGTGTAGATTCTTTATCCGTGCTAATCCCCCTTGTCGTTAAATCAACCTCCGAAGTGGTTTCTAGGCCTGCGTCCATATTGCTTCGCACGTTTACTACACCGACAACGTTAGCAAGCGAACCACTGCTTTTTTCTAAAACATTATCGCTCATACCGACAATACCAAATGAACTTGTGGGAGTCAATTTGTTTTCATTCAAAAGGTTTACTGATAGTCCATTAGTATTAGTGCCAATGTTTTTATTCGATACACCTTGACTATTTTTAACATTTTCACTAGTTAGTCCTAAATTATACAATACGTCACTCGCGCTGGCTTCTTTTTGTACCTTTTCTCTGGCATGTTGGTTTGCTTCAATGTCCGAATGCTTAATTGAGTTTCCATTACCATTTCTACTATCCGATATCATAATACTGTTATACCGCATTGATGGTTTCATTTGATTTTTGTTCACGGCTTCTGAATTTGGCACAAAGCTTGAAAAACGACCGTGATATCTGGTGTTTGAATTTGAAGACATACTCGTTTTATAACGAGGCACATGAACTGTTTTATTAGTGCTATCAAGTTTTGATGCAGTGTCTGTAACAGAAAATCTTGGTTTTCCAGGTATATTACTGTTTACCGCGCCTCCTCTCGACGACGTGTTTATTGCTTGTGTGTTTAACTGAGAATAGTCGGATCTAACAGAATGTATGTGATGGGGGGACGACGTATCTGTATTTAATAAAGATACCTTGTTTGAAACTCGTGACGCGGATTCAATAGGACTGACGTTCACCAAAGAACTTAATTTAGATTCAATAGTTGTCGAACTTTCAGAAGATGGAATGTGAAAGGAACTACTAGCAATATTTTTGGATTCAGTGACGAAGTTTTGATTTGTGGGTTTAGCTGGTTTTAGTGTTTGAGTATTAACTACATTGCCGTCGATGTTTGGTGCATATGCTGAGTATTTACTATCGCTAGCAGAAGTGAAAGCTTTATTAGATATAATATCAATAGAATTAATACCAGTATTTTGAGTTTGAGCAGTTTTGGAATCAAAGCCAGTATTTTGAGTTTGAGCAGTTATGGAATTTAAGCCAGCATTTTGAGTTTGAGCAGTTTTGGAATCAAAGCCAACATTTTGAGTTTGAGCAGTTTTGAAATCAAAGCCAGTGTTTTGAATGTGAACAGTTTTGGAATCCGTACCAGTATTTATAGTTTCAGCAGTTTTGGAATCAAAGCCAGCATTTTGAGTGTGAGCAAATTTGGCATCAAAGCCAGCATTTTGTGTTGGAGCAGTTTTGGAATCAAAGCTAGTGTTTTGAATGTGAGTAGTTTTGAGATCAAAGCCAGCATTTTGAGTTTGAGCAGTTTTGGAATCATAGTCAGTAGTTTTAGTCTGAGTAGTTTTGGAATCAAAGCCAGTATTTTGAATGAGAGAAGTTTTGGATTCAAAGCCAGCATTTTGAGTTTGAGCAGTTTTGGAATCATAGTCAGTAGTTTTAGTTTGAGAAGTTTTGGAATCAAAGCCAGCATTTTGTGTTTTAGCAGTTTTGGAATCAAAGCCAGCATTTTTAGTGTGAGCAGTTTTGGAATCAAAGCCGGTATTTGTTTGAGAGGATTTGGAATCAAAGCCAGCATTTGTTTGAGCAGTTTTGAAATCAAAACCAGTATTTGTTTGAGCAGTTTTGAAATCAAAGCCTGTATTTGTTTGAGCAGTTTTGGAATCAAAGCCGGTATTTGTTTGAGCAGTTTTGGAGTCAAAGCCAGAATTTTGAGTTTGAGCAGTTTTAGAATCAAAGCCAGCGTTTTGAGTGTGAGTATTATTTTTGGAATTAAAGCCAGTGGTTTGGATGTGAGCAGTTGTGGAATCAAAACCAGCACTTTCAGTTTGAGCAGTTTTGGAATCAATGTCTGTATTTTTAATTTGAGCAATGTGTGTATGGATTGAACCTGAGTATTTAGTTGAAGGACCAGTACCAAAAGGTGATGCTACTGCAGTAGTGGTACCAGTTGAGCTAGATGTTTTTGACAATGGAATATATATAGATCCACTACTTGTTTCTGATAAAGATACAGACTTCGAAGGTATAGTAGCTCTTGTTCTAGAAGAAGGAATATATACCGAATCGTCACGAATGTTTGATATGGATACGGTTTTATCTTTACGTGTAACAGTTGTATCAGCTGAAGACGAAGATGGTAGATGGAAAGGAGGAGGAAGCATACCTGTCATGTCGACTGCTCTACCTAATAGGGCTGATTGCAAAGCAGCTATTTCTAAAGCCATTCCTGATCCAGGATTAAACGAAATTGATGAAGGGTCTATCACAATCGTAGATTCTCCGGTACTTGAAAGGGCAATAATATTTCCAGAGTCTGTTGCCGTTGAGGCTGTGTGTTTGTTATTTTTGGAATCAACTTTATTTGTTTTTGGTACTAACGTCGAAGCAGGGTTTTTTTCTTTTTGTTTTGTTGATTGTTTTTCCGCAGGTGATGTTGATGAAGCTGTACTCTCTTGTTTTCGTGATGCATCTGCAGCCATTGGTAATTTGGATGAAGCTTTGTTTTCCGAAGCTGTGATTGCTGAAGCTGTATTTTCTGAAGCTGTGTTTGCTGAAATTGTGTTTAATGAAGCTGTGTTTTCTGAAGCTGTGTTTTCTGAAGCGGTGTTTGCTGAAACTTTTTGCGATGACATAGCAGGTGCAGAAACTTTATTTTTAGTCTTTGTCATTGCTGCTAACATTTTTGCTATTGCAGACGATGACAAAGATGATATCGGAGGTATTGCTCCACTTATAGATAATGCTGAAGCAGAAGGTGAAGATGACGCAGGAGAAGATATAGCAGCAGGTTTTGTATTTTTAGACACTTTTATCGAATTACGGTCAGTTTTACCAGGAATTCTGACCAGATGACCAACATGACCTAGCTCTGTGAATGCTTCATTTTGCATCTTCGAATTTACTGGATTACTTGTTTCAGATGTAGTTGGTGTTTCAACATTAAGTTTTGGTAAACTTGGGGCATGGCTGTGTGCAGAATGTACATGCCCGTCGTGGCTATGCAGAGTTTGCTCGGTAGGTCCCAGAAGCATGTCAAACAAACTGACATCAAACCCACCACCTGCAATAAAGTGTACTCATTAGAAGCCATGCAACGCTAATCTATACAGCCATTCTAAGAAGGTTGCCTTGAACCAGGCTATTGATTGCAACAATAATTTAATAGAATGGTAAATATAACAAAGTAAGCACAGAAGCACGCTATTCATTCAGGTTGCAATACTAGATATGTCATATAAAGAGCATGCGCATTTTGCAGCAGAAGTATGTCATTTATTTTTATTATATATTTGAGATTTATAGATTTAAAAGTGACTTATTGCTTGAATATGGTAGTGTTAAAGATGGTGGCTATATATGTAATACTCATTTAAGGTCACACTGCACAGATGCATGCTGTTATTTTGTTCTATATAAAATAAGGTCTCACAACACAGTTGAATTTTGTTCTTTGTTTTTTATATAATAAGGTCACACCGCACAGTTGAATGTTGTTCTTTTGTTCTATATAAAATAAGGTCTAGGAATTCCAGGGTAAAAAAATACCCCACATAGAGTTTTTTTTCATTGCAGGGATATATCAGCACAATAACTGGTGTAATATATTGACCTGCTTGTTGTGTTTTTTTAAAAAAGAGTCCGCAAATGCTCATAAATATATGCATCTGTTAAAATTATATAAAAGTCACTTTTTACCACCAGTTATTTCTTATTACAGTATATGCTATGCCAGCTTTTACTCTACTCATCTGCAGCAAAAAATCACAACCACGATAAACCATTTTAAAAATATCAAACCAAATTACATAGGACTTTTTTAACGTGTGGAAAAAGTGGGTGCAAATGCGAAGTGAGACGTTCAGATAACGAGTTATTTTGACTGCGTTAAACAATTGCAAATACTTAAAGTTCGTAATGGCTACAAATTTTATCTAATACTACCAAAAACGCAAACGGTAACAAACAGCGCTTGGAGAGAAGCATTTGCGTGTGATAAAACACCGTACTAAAATGCGGAAGACACAGCTGAGCCGCAGTTATCCGACTTATGTGAAGTGTTCTTTAAAATGCAGACCGCAAGCGTTTGTAAATGATATTAGCTAATTGCTTCAAACTGAACGCAGCCCGAGGTTAATTAATGGGTATCTGGCGTTTTTTAGCCTTAAAGTAGAGCTAATGTATTTTTGTATATGCAGAAGATTATTAAGAAATATCACTTTAACTGACTTTGCCCCTTAAACCCTAATGTTAAAATTATGTTTTAATATCGCAATTTATATAATTAATGGCCATTAATGTTGTTAATTTGCATTTATAGTTGTGTAAAGTGGATAAATATAGTACAGTAACATTTCTGTTTGACTGATACACTTCTGTAAGCTGTTACAATTCGTTCATAGAGTACGATGCTTCAAATGAATGATGTAGTTTTATTTTATTTTTTTCTATTTTATTTTTTTTTGTATAATTCTTTTTTAAATTTTCTTTAAAACAAATACTCTTGAATTAAATGTCACCTTTCAAATTAATGTTGTCGTTTCATATGTTTTTTCTATTTTATTTTTTTCTATTTTTTTTTTTAACTTTTCTTTAAACATATACTCTTGAATCAAATGCTACCCTCTCTTATTTATGTAAAACATGTACGGTGTCCCCTTGGGGCCATCGCGAACTATTTATGACTATTAGTTAAGCCGAAACTACGATGCTGAAATGTCGAAACAACGAAATACGACTGTGAAAAGTCGAAACTACGACGGTGAAAAGTCGAAATGTTCTAGATTTCACCGTCGTAGTTTCGTTGTCTTGAATTTTCACCGTCGTAGTTTTGTATTTTCACCATTTCAACATTTTTAACAAGAATTGTTTCGTTGTTTCAAACTTTTCACCATCGTAGTTTCGTTGTTTGTTTTTCCGACTTTACTTCAAATAATAAAAAGCCGCGATGAACTCCCAACGGGACTCCGTTTACATATATACCTGTTATTCAATTATTTTGTATAATCGTGACAAAACTTATTGACCTATCAAAACATGATTGTACTGTCCCATTAGGGATATACAGCGCAACATTCAAAGCGTGTAACCAAATTGCAAAGAAGAACTATCTAAACTATGTATGCGTTGATTATTAGTATTACGAGGCTATTGTTGCACAATAGTTGATATTGCACAATTTCATCAGTTGCAAAATCGTATTCCAATGTTGTAAAATTCATAAATTTGGTCTCTGTAAGGTTAAGTTTAAATTTATTTATTTACTTCGATTGTGAAACATCATACTCGAAATCTTCCTAGGTAGAACCATTATTAAGCATATGTTGGAAAGTGTCTTGCTCAAGGACACCACACATAGGCTTGACGGAAGATCGAACCCACGACCCTCCGATCATGGATCGGTTCCTCTACTGCTGAACCACGTGTCTCACTGTAAGGTTTAGTACTCTATACATGTTATAACGACATGATTGTGTTGTTGGGTATAGTAAATATATCATCGACATTTAAAATATAAAAGTGTTTTACTATAAAAGTGTCTTACTAAAACAATGTTTTACTTCTCTGTGGAAAGCTCTTTATAATGTTAAAAGTTAGTACTATTTAGTCTATTAATTCTCATCGTCTGGTCATTTTTTATAAAGGTAAACAATATATACATGAAATATAACATTATCATGCGTACATTCATGTATATAAACGTTATAATGGCAACAATACGCAATGCGTGCATTCGTCTATACAAGCGTGTTACAACTATAACAGTATCATGCGTGCATTCATATATTATACAAACGTGCTATAATGATAACAATACGCAATGCGTGGATAATTTTTAAAAGCAGTTATTCTTCACCGTACTATGACAACGTTAGGCCTACTGCGATTGTTTACTGCTTAGTAAATGGGTAAAGGAATTAACAGCATAAAAGATAGAAGTACGTGACTCCATAAACATGCTTCATTTTGTTAAGATCGGTGTGCTATATAAACACATACTGTATACAAAAGTTGAAAATACTTGCTTTTTTTTCTTTCGTTGTTGTATGACCAATAAAAATACAGTCAAATCTGTGTAAACGGTCACCTCTATTAAGCAGCCACTTGTCATAAGCAACCACGTTTGTTATTTCCCATTTCTATGCTTTCAGAGCAATTTAATCTGTATTAAACAACACACTGTCTTAAAATGTCAATTTTGCTTTGACCTTTGACTGGCTGCTTAAGGCAGGTTTCCCAGTATATAGGATACCAATTTTCTTCATAGCAAATACTTGTAAAAATGCATTTATAGCTCTTTCGCTCCTTCAGTGGTGCTTATCAATAAGATAACAAGTTCAGGGCTTATAAGCCCAGCGTCGGTGTAATGAAACTGGGTGGGGTTATCTACCTCTGTGTCTGCAGCATGATTCCCCTAGTTGCAAGGCTTATGCCGCTGCCTTAAGCAAGTACCTCCGTGATACCAGTGAACGAATAAAAAAGCGCCATGCAGTGCATTGCAATATCACTTTGCTTTGTAAATCGCTCCCAGGGTCACGTGAAATATGTTTCATTCACCTCTGGCAATGTCTCAAAATTTGTAAGATGGCATTTTTACATATTGCATTCAAATTAAAACTGCATTTTTTTAAAAAAAATGTTTCTGTAAACATGCCTGTTTATTTACATTTACTTCTGCGCAAAATAATTCAAATAAAAACCTTGTTTAAATGTGGAAGTAAATTAATTCTTTATTTATAGAGCGTGGCTCAATTAGCAAAACTAATCTTCGTTGAGGCCCTCAGGTATAAATGTTGATTTGGAATAAACAAACTAGTTAAAAACTGCCTAGTCTTGATCTGATTTTGTTAAATGTGGGAGTAGGTTTAATAATTCAACAGCTGTGTCAGATCTGAGACGCTGGCAGAGGTCAATGGAGCTCAGCGCAATGACCCTCGGCAAAAATTGTGCTCTATTGCGCTGCTAGCATGTTTTTGTACCATAGCATATGTATTAAGATTCTCCTTTGATTTGATGAAAGTTTCGTCTCGATTAACTGTCCAGGTCATTGACGTAATTAAACGTAAGTTAATGTATGTGTGTGTTTTATAATTTTAATTTATCGTCTGTTACAATGGCTGTAACAGTAGATATACCTTTAGCGTTGCGCGCGCATGGTATATATGATTTACCCTGAAAACTTGACCTTTGGTCTAGTGCAGGGTAAAACAAATACCGCGTGTACACTGTGCATTGTATACATATAAATGTATTACATGTAGAATTTAAGAAATACAAAACTATGACTGTTGTCAACCTAAACTTGAGTATTACTAGAATCAGAAGTATATGTGGCATTACGGACGTGTATAGAAGGATAGGAAAGTTGCATCTCTCCACTAAATGTTGGTAAAATAGCATTCGAAGTTGCATCTCTCTACTGAATTTTGGTAAAATAGCATTCGAAGTTGCATCTCTCTACTAAAGTTTGGTAAAATAGCATTCGAAGTAACATCTCTCCACTAAATGTTGGTAAAATAGCATTAGAATTTAAAATATTGCAGTTTGAAGTAAAATTTCAAGTACTTGCCTTGATTTTTTAGTTGCAGTATACACATTTTGTAATCATATGTTCTTCAACAATTCCAAACACAATTTGCTGGGAATGGTCTCATTTTGAAGAGAATTACATTGTGCAAAGAAAGAATTTGGATTTGTATTTCTAAGACGAATGGAAGTTGGGTGATTATTTGAAAATGAGATTTCGCAAGATTTTACGTGAATACGCGAGTGTTCTTAACATCTCAATCAGTTGTTTTTCCTACTCTATATAGGTCTTTGGTGGTATATACAATTATATTCCTAAAATATGTTTGGCATTATCAGGAGTAATGGTTAAACATCAATCTGATAACCTCGGCCTTTATGCTACGCATAGTGTATTATACGGAAGATACGGAAATACCCATTGTTTCACGACTGGGTTAAACCTCTTAGTACAGAACATGCTGTTTTGTTGTTGTTGTTGTTGTTGTTGTTGTTGTTGTTGTTGTTGTTGTTGTTGTTGTTGTTGTTGTTGTTGATGTTGTTTTTAAAAAAAAAAACAGAAATAAGATTTAATTGATCAAAAATAGTATTATACATGTCAGTTGTATAATAATAGACAATGTAAAATTGAAGTTTTTCTTAACTCTCTTTAAAAAAAATGTATGCAATATCAGAAATGTGAATTACTGGGAAAATTATTGTAAAATATACGACTGTTTTTTAGATCTAAATAAGTGTATTTTTTTGTTTCTAACGCAACCTTGTACCTAAAGCAAACACAACATGAAAACACAAAGTGTAAATAAATTAACATAAATATTTACTGTTGGCATTTTTACCCTGTGTGTTAGCTTCTCTATTATTCTTAGCTGTAAAGAAGAAGGAAAGCAAGCTTGGTTAATTATTCTGATATGGGAATGAAAAGAAGAAAAAAAAATTGTTTTTATTTTATCTCTATAAATAACATCGACTCGTCATTGTTCATCTGTACGTACGTTGAATATAGATAAAAACATACTAAATTTGTAATCCTCTTTTTCTGTGAACCAGATTTTTTTTTTCAGAATCATGTTAACCAATCAATATTTGTTGTTGTTTACAAAAGTTTTTTTTTCAGTCATTATTTTATAACAAATTCAGATTTCTTGACAACGAAACAAAAAGCGAAATTAAA
This sequence comes from Panopea generosa, assembly GCA_029582155.1. Classification (NCBI taxonomy): domain Eukaryota; kingdom Metazoa; phylum Mollusca; class Bivalvia; order Adapedonta; family Hiatellidae; genus Panopea; species Panopea generosa. The sequence continues at coordinate 11,323,128 of CM055907.1, read as the reverse complement.
CTTTTCTTACATACCCATTGTGCCTATTGTTCCACTAGCCGCGTTATGAGTCGCACCAAGTTGATTTTGTTGGCCCATACCAGGCGTACCGCTAAGTTGTGGGTCCGTTGCCATGCTCAATAAGGGGTTGAGCATTTCACCGAAAGGACCATCGACCATCAGGTCTGCCCCTCCCAGACCTATTGCTAAACCGCCTGAAATGGGAGAATAATTGGTAAGTGTTATGTTAAAGTGTTGACATGTGTTCGTTTCTTTGTTCTGGTACTGTCATTATCTATCACAAAAGGCATAATATATCAACTATATGGGAACCAGCTCCCCGTGCTTGATTCCGTCACACCGGTAGTGCGATAAAGTACGCTGATTGGTCAGTTTCTACAGCATAGGATAAATGGAGAATAGTCTGTAGAAAGAACCCAGTTTCCCCGTTGGGTCCATTACATAGCAATATTGGGATAGCAACATATGAACACGTTGGTTTGTCGGTTACTTCAACTGCAGTTTGAATGACGTCACATTTTAGTAAGCGTTCAACTGCTATGAATTGAGGGACAGACACAGAATTACCTGCCTTTTCATTGGTGGTTAATAGACCTGATTCGGGAGATATCAGTTTTGAGACAGACTAAATTGCGTTATCTAGAGTGCCATGAACTGCGGGATTACCTGCTTTTTCATTAGGGTATAACAGACCTAATTCGGGAGATATCAGGGACTGGGATAGATTAATTATAAATGTGTTAGATAAAACTATTGTATGTCGACATCGACTCAGAAAAATACATTTCATCGATTGTGAAACACAGCCGGACTCAGCACGGACAATTTGTGCGTTCAGTACCCCACCAGGGCCTTGTGTTATGACTTCTACAACAACTACTAGTACTATTACACGTTCTACTACTACTACTACTACTACTACAACTACTACTACTACTACTACTACTACTACAACTACTACTACTACAACTACTACTACTACGACTACTACTACTACTACTACTACTACTACTACTACTATTACTTTTACTACTACTACTTATATTAATAAAATATTACTTTTATCATAATTACAATTATTATAATAATAATTATTATTATTATTATTATTATTATCATTATTATTATTTATTATTATCATTATTGTTATCTTTATTATTATCATTATCATTATCATTGTCATTGTCATTATTATTTTTATTATTATTATTATTATTATTATTATTATTATTATTATCATTATTATTATTATTATTATTATTATTATTGTTATTGTTATTGTTATTGTTATTGTTATTGTTATTATTATTATTATTATTATTATTATTATTATTATTATTATTATTATTATTATTTTTATTATTGTTATTATCATTATTATTATTATTATTATTATTATTATTATTATTTTCAGTATTATTATTATTTTCAGTATTATTATTATTTATTAATAATAATTTTTATTCGTTATAGTATTACTTTTCATAATCATCATCATTATTATATTACAACTGATAACATAACACAGCGTAAGATTTGTGATAAAATGCTGCTTAATTGATTGAAATGAACACCTGTGACGTTATACTCACTGACAAGCAATTCTACATGGTCAGTTTAAACAAGTCAGTAAGCAAAAATGATTTTTGAACAATCTTTTAAATGCAGTAAGTGTACTGGCGTCTCTGATGTTGCTGGGAGGAACATTCCACAATCTGGGCGCAGCAAACATGAATCTTCGATTACCGTGCATCACAGCATGAGTCTTTGGCACAACTTATATCACGGAGTCTTGGAATCTTAAGTTCCCTTTTGACCTGTACCTTTTTATCATGTTGATGATATGTCTGGCGATTGGTTCGTGTACGACCAATTTGTTATATGTCAGACTATTGTGCTGTACACCACTCTTTCCTGGGTTCCAGGAATGTTAACCAGTACTCGATAACACCCAATAACTGATAACCTTCCCACTTGAATCAGCGATGAAAGTCGAAATGCAATGTCGCATGTCACGAAGATTGTGACTGGGCAAGTATTCGAACTCAGTATCCCTGAATTGACATTTAGACGTTCTACCGACTGAGCTAACCGGGTCCATTACACTAATGTGTATTGCTCATGAGAGTTGATGAGTTCGAACCAGACATTAGACTGTCTGTACTCATTTCACCTCAGCGAGATATGCATCACCGTACTGTAGTGTTGATGTATCGGCCCACTAGGACATGTGAAGTTTTACCAAATAAATCAAGTAATTTATGAATGTTACACGTTATATCTTACAACGACGCTTGGCAAACATTCCTGTGAATGGCAAATAAAGCACCTGTGTTAACTATCCTTATAATGTATTCACGATTGTTTTATTTATTATTTTAGTCTTTATTTTCATACTAGGTCCCCTATGATTTATGCCAATGATGTGTCCGTCCTCAAGGATCTGTACTAGGTCCCCTATTATTTATGACAATGATGTGTCCGCCCTCAAGGATCTATACTAGGTCCTCTACTATTTATGCCAATGATGTGTCCGCCCTTGTTCCAAAGTAAGCAGTTTCGGGAAGAAATCTTTTTCACATCAAGGTGTTGTTCTGTGGAAAAATCTTCCTCAGAATATAAAATATACTGATAAGCAAGATACTTTCAAGTAACACATGTTGGCCATCCAACTATCCATGTGATATAATACTGATCTCGGAGGATTTTATCCAGTTTGCCAGGTGTGTTTTAATTTAAACTATTACGGATGTCGGATAGATTTTTAGTGAGTACCAGTACTTATTCTAAATTTCTGTAATTTATTTATTTAGGATTTTATAACATGCATGAATTGACAGTATATAATCTAGCATTCACTGTGATAAATAGAGGTGTATCGATTAACCGATTCATCGATTGGTCACGATTAGATTTTCCGCCGATGTGCGTATCGCCTGGTGTTAAATGGAAATTCCAATATACCGCGATGCAATGCATTTTTTAGACTTACGATGCATCGAGACGAGTGTCAGATATCGTGCATTACAATCGCATGAATTGACAGTACAAAATAGATATAGCATTCACTGTGGTAAAGCATATAACGTTTAAAGTGAAGTGACTTTCAAGTTAAGTCGTGTCATATAACATATCGTTTAAACATAGTTTGTAATACTAATGAGATAGCAACGATAAATTATTAAATATGAAATAATAATGAAGTCGTCAGCGAAATTAACTCGTCATTTGTGATATTATTTTTAACTTAGTACTGTGATAATTACTAACAATAAACTGACTTTCTATGGCGTGTCATTAATAATACGGACCTCGATTAAAATAAGAGAAACATTTTTTTCTCTTTTTGTGATTGACTGATTGATCGATCGATCGATTGATTGATTGATTGATTAATTGATTGAATATTCAGCGTCATTTTATGCCATGGAGTGCTAGCAGACGATCAGTTAGCCTCACCACTGTTTCCTGGGATTTACCAGTAATCGAGCACACCCCATCTCCGCAAGATACTGATAAATTTCCCGCGTGAATCAGCAGTGAGAGACGAACGATAATGAGACACAATGTCGTTTATCAATCATCACGGAGATTGTTGCCATACGGGGATTCGAGGCTCTTTTTGTGTTATTCTTGGTAAAGGTGTATAAATGGTATAGAAAGTATCATAACGATACATATGCATCGTGTGTTGTTGCCATGCGTTGTAGGTACATGTATACTCAATACAAATATATCTACAGTCAAACCTGTGTTTATGGTCACCTCTATTAAGCAGCCACTTGTCTTACGCAGCCACATTTGTTATTTCCCATTCTATGTTTTCAGACCAAATTGACCTGTATTCAGCAACCACCTGTCTTAAAAGGCCACTTTTGTCCCTTCTCTTTACTGGCTGCTTAATACAGGTTTGACTGTATATCAAGGTCTTTAAAAAAATGGTAAAACCACCAGTTATTGTACAGTTGTCAGTTTATAAGTATGGAAAACTATTTATTTTTCATGAATGTTTCTTTTACCATAGAAATAGAGCAAATGTCAACCTTTAACACTAATTAACGTCTCACTACACAGTTATTTCCCCTTTTGCGAGGTTAACATGATTCCTGCGCTTAAAAAAGTCCTATGTAATTTGGTTTGAAATATTTCAAAATGGTTCTTGTGGCTATGATTGTGATTTCTTGCTGCAGACGAGTAAAGCCAAAGCTGACACAGCGGATGGATATATTTATGAGCATTTGAGAGAGAAAAAATAGGGCGCCACTGCACTGTCTTTAAAAAATAACCTATCAGTTATTGTGCATAATAAGTGCGACATTATTTTATGAAGAATAAAGAACATATTTCAACTGCGTAGTGAGACCTGAAGCTTTACGTGAAATAAACCCAAATAAGTGTGTTAATTAAAACAGAAATGTTTTAATACAGACCTCACTGTCTACTCGTCTTCACCAAAACCTAATTAAAATGGCTTGCGTATTCAAACACACACACACACACACACACACACACACACACACACATATATATATATATATATATACAGTCCAATATATATATACAGTCCAACCTGTATAAGTGGTCACCCCTATTAAGCAGCCACTTGTCTTAAGCAGCCACATGCGCTATTTCCCATTCAGTTCTATGTTTTCAGAGCAAAATTTACCTGTATTAAGCAACAACCTGTCTTAAAGACCACTTTTGCTCCTTCCCTTGACTGGCTGCTTAAGACAGGTTGGACTGTGTATATATAACATATATTATATGAAATACAATAAATACGCACCGTCGCTATCGATCAGTGTGGGGGTTGTCAGTCAAACGTGATGTCAAATGTAAACCAGGAAATACTTTTTTAAAATCTACGGAAAAACAAGTGGGTCATTGTCGTTTTTCTATTACATTGTGGTAAGCCACGAGATCCTTCAAAAGATTGAAATATTACATTTACGTTCGCAATTTTCGTGTCAAAGTCGTCTAAAAACAAGGAGTTATGTGACGGATTGTTATAGATATTATGTAATGCAATTAACTATTTATGAATACAAAAGATATTAACGTTTTCTTTGGATTTTTTTTCTAATGGTCTCACCAGTTAGCTTTACTTAGAGACTGTCGATTTCCGCAGCGGGGTAGTAAACCTCCGAATAGGTTTCATGTTCATTTTATGATTTTTGTCATGTTCATTATTGTGGTTAAATTACCAACCCCTGTATGATTCCAGGGAGGCATAAGAGTGATGGCAAGAATAAGATCACTGTGTCCCATGCATATCGTAAGAAGCGACTGAATAATATGGTATAATTTGCTGAAAGTCTGTAATTCTGCAGGTATCAATAATTTAGGTTTATTATGCATATTCATTTGTTGATGTTTGTTTATCTATATGTTAATTTGTTGCTTTTTGCATGCAGAGTGAGCCTTGAATCTTCCTTCCTATAAAGTATTGGTACGCCGTAAAACTCCATTCATTCATTTAACTATTTGAAATTGTGAAAATGCAATTAGGGTTCCCCATATGTGTCCATACATTTTTGGAGCAACATATCACTATATACGGAAACAATGCACTTTTAGCCCCATTGGTAAATGCGTTAATGATCCAGAAATGCCTAATGCAGATGTTGGATTAATTGGTGTGTGTGAGAGTGAAAGGACCTCTCTGAAGGGATAATATATGTTTAAGAACTACTCGTTCCAGATTACATATTTCAAAACAATTCATTTTACATATATTATGAAACAAGTATGAAATAACCTCTCAATGGTGTGGATGACAGTATTATAGTTGTCTAGATATGGGAGAAGCCAATGCCATATTTTTTTCAATTATTGCACGTACGGTATATATCAACAATACATCGTTAATAATTGTTTGAACGGCCTGTTTGAACGCAATAATTTCAAGCACACAACCCCCCCCCCCCCCCACCCCCCACCCACACACACAAACACACACACACACACACACACACACACACACACACACACACACACACACACACACACACACACACACACACACACACACGTGTGAGACGTGTTAGAGGTGTTGGTAAGTAGCCGAAAATAAATTAACAAAAACACACAGCGACAATACTTTTTTTTTATACCATATATATACAATATATTTCATCAAGACGAAATGTTATAGGCGGAGGATGTCAAATAAGTGCCAAAATTAGTGAAGTTAATATGGCAGTAACGTGCAAAGTAGAAAACATTTGTTTTATAACTTACACTGATGATGATTCTATTTAACAACTGACGTACACAAATATCATATAAATTACCAAGTATGCCCTCCGTGCGTGTTTTTATTGTAATGACTTTTATTAACTCTGATTTTTTTCCCACTTGTATTTAAGCATGTCAAGCTTCACAAACCGAATTATGTAAAAGTGTCCCCGGTCACAATCCTTCCGCTGCGGTTTGAGGTGAAATTTGACGTGTATATGTGTGTGATGACTCTACATTTGTATTTTATGACGCTCCAGAATGGTTGTCAAAGTAAACATGAATCACTGTTCAGGTTTAACAATGTCATATATAGAGTACGACCATTCTCGATACCTCAACACCACTTTATTCGTCAACATGGATTGGTTGATTGATTGATTGATTAATAGATTGAATATTAAGCGTCAGTTTTATGCCATCGAGGGCTAACAGACGATCAGTTAACCTAACCTCTGTTTCGTGTTAACCAGTACTCGAGCACACCCTATCTCTGCAAGTAACTGATAACTTTCTCACTTGAATCAGCGGTGAAAAACGAATAATATTGAGACGCAACGTCGTATATCAATCATCACGGAGACTGTGACTGAGCGGGGATTCGAACTCACGACCCCTGGATTGATAGTCAGATGGGTTACCAACTGAGCTAACCGGGCCTACCTTTAGCAATATGATATAAAGTGTACATCCACTCTCGATACCTCAACAACCCTTTGTCGTCAACACGGGTTAATTTGTATTCCTGTTAATTACATTGTAGTCTCCAGCGGGGAAGTGAGAAAGGGGCCTGCTTTGACACGCGACCCTGCTTTGCTGAGAATACAAATATGCTTTTATAAGGCATTATTTTCTGTCAAAAACTATGAAAACACATACCGGAACTCCATTTTAATTAAAGAACTCTACTCCACCATCCCAGACTAAAAATCATGTTTCCATCTCGTATGAAAAGTATGATGGCTTGAACACTTGTTACATTCGAATCTTTGATTTTGAGGTTTGAAAACTTCGCAAAAATGAGATGTAAGTGAATATGATATTAACTTGCGTTGACACTTTTAATTTATGTCTTTATATCGTCAAGATTGTCTCTCATATCGTGTAATATGGTGTTTATGTTGTGTAACATTGGTTTTTATCATGTTATGTCTTGAATGTTGTGTTACAAATACTGTGCAATATTGTATTTAATATTGTGTAACATTGTTTTTTATATCGTGCAACATTGTCTTTCTTTTATATCTATCGTGTAACATTGTATTTCTTTTATAGCGTGTAACATTGTATTTCTTTTATATCTATCGTGTAACATTGTATTTCTTTTATATCTATCGTGTAACATTGTATTTCTTTTATATCTATCGTGCAACATTGTATTTCTTTTATATCTATCGTGTAACATTGTCTTTCTTTTATATCTATCGTGTAACATTGTATTTCTTTTATAGCGTGTAACATTGACTTCATATCGTGTATTATTGTCTTTCTTTTATAGCATGTAACATTGACTTTCTTTTATAGCGTGTAACACTGTCTTTGTTTTATAGCGTGTAACATTGACTTTTATATCGTGTAATAGTGTCTGTAATAGTTTGTAACATTGCCTTTTTTATTGTGTAACATTGTAATTTATATTGAGTAACATTGTATTTAACAATTTGTTTCATTTGTCTTTATTATCGTGTAACTCTGTATTTAATAGTTTGTAGTATTGTATTTTATATCGAGTATAATTGTATTTAGAATGTAAAACATTTACTTTTTATCGTATGACATTGTATCTATGCTGTGTAACATTGTTTTATATATTGGTTTAAACAATATCCATGTGATATCAGCATGTGGCATATCCATATATTCGATATACAGCGATACATAACAACAGAATTGAGAAGAAAGCTATTTCTAGCTTGTAAAACGTATCTCTTCTGAATATTGTGTAAACATTGTCTTTTATATCGTGTAACATTGTCTTTTATGATTTATAACATTGTCTTTCATATTTTGAAAAAAAAAATGTCTGTTATGGCTTTTTAGACATAAAATATAGAATTATTCGAATAAAATGTTATAACCTCTTTGTAAACACCAAAATAACATGTTAGGTTGGGTTGTTGTTGATTTTGTTGTTTTTGTTGTGTGTGTTTTTTTGTTTTGCTGTCAATTTCTTTTCTTATTTTGGTGTTTTTTTTTATGTAATTGTTGTTTTGTTTTATTGTTGTTGTTTTTGTTTTGTTATTTATTATTTTGATATGGGTGGGGGTCGGGACTGTCACCGTTAATGAAGTGTTAATAACCATAGTTCATTTCAAATCGATTGATCGGGTTGCCATGGATATTAATTCAATTCAAAGCTTTTAAGGCATACTATTTACATGTGTATTGCCTTTTATTAAGTCGTTATCAAAATTGTAAAACAAAATAAAGAAGAGTACAAACACACGTTGACATTTCAAAGTTAACTCACATACATAGTGTTTATTATATAATAAAACTAAAAACAATAGATAGAATTATCACTATTTATTCTAAGACAGACACTTCGAAATTGATTAACAATTACGTGTGAAATACATCAATACTTCACGATATATTCAAATAAGGGTGGCTAACAATGGAAATAATGATAGACCTATCCCTTGATACCGTGTTAATTTACAGTAAAGCTATAATACATTTTGGAGGCTCGAACATTTCGGGTATCAAAAATTAGAATGTTAATAGATCTACTGAAATTTTTTAATGATTCAACAGGAAAAAAAAGGATATATTATTCAAACGTTGAGGAATTGGCAATACAAATATCCTAATAACAAAGTTTAAAGTATCGAAATAACTAATTATCTGATCGAGGGGAAAATAAACAATATAATTATGACAATTATAATCACATTTTCTGTTAAGTACAAAATATGGAAGAATTAACGATATATTCCGACCAGCCATTCAACAGTTAAAATAAATAGGAAGTCGATGCCAATATTTTTACTTATTTATTGCTTATACAACATTATGTTTCATTTATCAAATGGCTGATTGATTTTTGATTTATCGATTGATTGAATGAATGAATGAATGAATGAATGAATGAATGAATGAATGAATGAATGAATGAATGAATGAATGAACAAATGAATGAATGACCATCCATCCATCCATCCATCCATCCATCCATCCATCCATCCATCCATCCATCCATCCATCCATCCATCCATCCATCCATCCATCTATCTATCTATCTATCTATCTATCTATCTATCTATCTATCTATCTATCTATCTATCTATCTATCTATCTATCTATCTATCTATCTATCTATCTATATATATATATATTCATTCATTCATTCATTCATTCATTCATTCATTCATTCATTCATTCATTCATGTGCTATTTATCTTTTCTTTTGCTTTATAGTGAGCGTATTGGGGAAATGAGGATTTATGCAGTTTCTACACTATTGTGTATGTTATATGACATCGATACATCATTGGGACAGATTTATGAACGTGTATCTAGAACAATCATTTCATTCTACAGGCAAACCAATACCTTTGGAGCCAGTAATTATTTCCCAAATTGTATTCATACCAGTCTGGTAAGCATCCACGTGATCATGATTTTAGACAGGTTCCAGTGCGACTGCATATGATTTCATTATCATTTATTAAAGTAGAAGTAATTTACCAGTCAAAATTTAATCAATTGAAGTAAAACTTAATTAAATGTTGGTGAAACAAAAAAATGTGTAAACAATATGAGAGTTATTGGGTTTACAGATAGTTTATTATATCACAGTATGTATAAAGTTTATTCTATATGTCAAAAGATTTTGGTATATCACAATATGTTTAAATAGTTCTTATATCACAGTTTGTATAGGTATTTCATTATATCAGACTTTGTTTAAATATTTTTATGTCACAGTTTTGTATAAATATTTCATTATATCACAGTATGTATAAAGAGTTTGTAATTGCACTGTGTGTATAAAATTTTATTGTATCACACATTGTTTAATTTTTTTATAGTATCACAGTATGTTTTATTATTGAATTATATCACAGTTTTTATGATATTGTATTATATCACATAATGAATAAATATTTCATTATATCACTGTATGTATAACGTTTTTATCATATCACACTATGTTTAAATATTTTTATGTCACATTTTGTATAAATATGTTATTATATCACAGACTGTGCGAATATTGTATATTATCACAGAATGTATTATTATTTTATTATTATATCACAATATGTTAAAAGATTCCATTGTATCATAGCATGTTTTAATATGTTTATATCACAGATTGTGTTTATATTTTATTATTACATCACAATATGTTTAAATAGTTCATTGCATCAGTATGTACTGATATGTTTATATCACAGTATGTTTGAATATTTTATTATATCACATACTGTATAAATATTGTATGTATACAGCTTTTCAATTCAAACGAGTTTGCGACGTGCACAAATTAGCGAGCGTCCTGAAATTTAAACAAAACGTGCTAAATGTTAAAAACAAATAACTTTACTGACCTTGGCATTTGATATATCCAATCTCAAGAATCAGTGCCCCTATGAGCAGAACAAATCTCCGAAATAATTCCATTGTGAGAGGCACTGTGCGGTAAGTGGTGCGGCAACACGGGGGCCAAGCCGACAGATACAACACTGGGCCAAGCCAGTACAACACCGTAACTAGATCTTCTGTAGCTAGGTCTTGACAATTCGTGATGGAGCGGTTACATACCACTGAATTTACGAGCCGCTACTGTCACTTGATCATCATAATTGACACCTATTCCGTAAGGGCATGTGCGGTTGCACCTACTATTATAACAATTATTCGCTATTATATGTGTATTTAATACGATGACATAGTAACAAATGGGGTTAATACAAAGAACCGGCTCATTAATATGCTTTAATTGGGACATCATAATATACGATGTGTATTTGAGAATTATTGTTTATAAAATAAAGCCTTGTGTGTTTGGGATTTATAGTCTACATAATAGATCCTGTGTACTTGGGACTTCTGTATACTGCATGACATATCATGTGTATTTGGGACTTCTATATAATATATCATGTGTATTTAGGACTTCTATATAATATATCATGTGTATTTGGGGCTTCTGTATAATAAAGTCTTTATATTTGGGACTTCTGTATAATATACTCTGTGTATTTGGGACTTCTATATAACAGATCCCGTGTATGTGAGACTTCTATGTTATAGATCATGTGTATTAGGGATTTCTATATAATAGATCATGTGTATTTGGGACTTCAATATATTTGGGACTTCTATATAATAGACCTTGTGTATTTGGGACTTCTATTTACTAGATCCTGTGTATATTGGACTTCTATATAATAGACCCGGTGTATTTGGGACTTCAATATAATAGCTTATGTGTATTTATGACTTCTATATAATAGATCCTGTGTATTTGGGACTTCTATATACTGGATCCTTTTGGTTTTTTTACTTCTATAAAATAAACCCGGTGTATTTGAGACGTCTATATAACATATCATGTGTATTTGGGACTTCTTTATAATATAGACCGTGTATTTGGGACTTCTATAAAATAGACCCGGTGTATTTGAGATTTTAAACCTTTATTACAGACAATGTGTATTTTTGACTTTTAAGTCCATATACGAAATCTTGTTTCTAGGACTTTTATTCTTTATAATATACACTTTGGGGCTTAAAGTCGATATAACAGACACTTTCGAATGTTAGTTGAAATTATAAATAATGTGGTTTAGGAATGTTTATTTCACGTGAAGATACAGTGTGTACTAAGAAAGTTGAGCCTATATGACGCATCTTTTACTCTAAATAATAGATCTTTGGTATTTAGGGAATTTCAGTCTATATTATAGACAATTTGTATTTGGAACCTTAAGTCTATAAGGCCTAGTGTTTACGTAACCTGTTAGCAGAGAAGCGTATGTAAGCAGTCCGGCTATCTGAGTTGGTAGATCATTCGCCCTGTAAGCGAAAAGTCCCGTGTTCGAGTCCTAGACTGGCTTTCGTACTGTTACATTGGCGCCGAACGGGGGACTGTGACTTATAAATTCCGAGAAACATTCACATGATTATCTGGTTTCCATGGAAATTCGAATTTGTCACATTGTTTACGTAACCTGTTAGGAGACAAGTCCGGCTAGTTCCGCCGGTAGAGCATTCATCCTGTCAGCGAAAGATTCCGAGTTCCAGTTTCGAGTCTCGGGCGGCTGTATATTTTTCTCGCGCTGTTACATATACAGTTTATGTGTATTTATATCTTTTAGCCTATATTCAGTGTTTGTATATGCAACAGGACACTTTTACTCTATATGGTAATTCCTGTGTATTTAGGAATTTTAGTCTAAATAATAGACACTTTTACTCTACTGTGTAATTAGGAGTTTTAGTCTAAATAATAGACACTTTTACTCTATATGGTAAATCATGGCTTTGTATTTAGGAATATTAGTCTAAATAATAGACACTGTTTTAATTTATATGGTTAATCCTGTGTAATTAGGCATTTTAGTCTAAATAATAGAAATTTTTACTCTATATGGTAAATCCTGTGTATTTGGAATTTTCAGTCAACGTAATAGACATTGTGTATTTATAATTTCTTGTCTACATTATAGGCATTGTGCATTATGGACGTAACAGACTATGTGTGTTTCGGGAATTTTAGTCTGTTTCATAGACGCTGTGCATTTGTGTTTTTCGTCTATATAATAAACTCTGTGTACTTGGGACTGTCTATATAAATGACCCTGTGTATATGGGACTGGCTGTATAATAGACCCCGTGAATATGGAACTGGCTATATAATAGACCCTATGTATATGTGACTGTCTTTATAATAGACCCTATGTATATGGGACTGTCTATATAATAGACCCTGTGTATACGGGACTGTCTATATAATAGACCCCGTGTATATGGGACTGGCTATATAATAAACCATATGTATATGTGACTGTCTATATAATAGACCCTGTGTATATGGGATTGGCTATATAATAGACCCTATGTATTTGGGATTATTTGTGTATATAATTTACTCTGTGTATTTGTAACTGTCTATATAATAGACCCCATGTATATGGGACTGTCTATATAATAGACCCTGTGTATATGGGACTGTCTATATAATAGACCCTGTGTATATGGGACTGGCTATATAATAGACCCTGTGTATATGGAATTGGCTATATAATAAACCCTGTGTATATGGGACAGTCTATATAATAGTCCCTGTGTATATGGGGTTGGCTATATAATAGACCCTGTGTATATGGGACTGGCTATATAATAGACCCTGTGTATATGGAATTGGCTATATAATAAACCCTGTGTATATGGGACAGTCTATATAATAGTCCCTGTGTATATGGGGTTGGCTATATAATAGACCCTGTGTATATAGGACTGGCTATATAATAGACCCTGTGTATATGGAATTGGCTATATAATAAACCCTGTGTATATGGGACAGTCTATATAGACCCCGTGATATCGGGCTATAATAGACCCCGTGTATATGGGATTGGCTATATAATAGACCCTGTGTATATGGGACTGGCTATATAATAGACCCTATGTATATGTAACTGTCTATATAATAGACCCTGTGTATATGGGACTGTCTATATAATAGACCCTGTGTATATGGGACTGGCTATATAATAGACCTTGTGTATATGTAACTGTCTGTATTATAGACCCTGTGTATATGGGACTGTCTATATAACAGACCCTGTGTATATGGAATTGGCTATATAATAGACCCTGTGTATATGGGACTGGCTATATAATAGACCCTGTGTATATGGGATTGGCTATATAATAGACCCTGTGTTTATGGGACTGGCTATATAATAGACCTTGTGTATATCGGACTGGCTATATAACAGACCCTGTACTAGCTATATAATAGACCCTGTGTATATGGGACTGGCTATATAATAGACCCTGTGTATATTGGATTGACTATATAATAGACCCTGTGTATATGAGATTGGCTATATAATAGACCCTGTGTATATGGGACTGGCTATATAACAGACCCTATGTATATGGGACTGGCTATATAACAGACCCTGTGTATATGGGACTGGCTATATAACAGACCCTGTGTATATTGGACTGGCTATATAACAGACCCTGTGTATATTGGACTGGCTATATAACAGACCCTGTGTATATTGGACTGGCTATATAACAGAACCTGTGTATATGGGACTGGCTATATAATAGACCCCGTGTATATGGGACTGGCTACATAATAGACCCTGTGTATATGAGACTGGCTATATGATATACCCTGTGTATATGGGACTGTCTATATGATATACCCTGTGTATATGGGATTGGCTATATGATAGACCCTGTGTATATGGGACTGGTTATATTATAGACCCTGTGTATATGGGACTGGCTATATAATAGACCCTGTGTATATTGGACTGGCTATATAATAGACCCTGTGTATATGGGACTGGTTATATAATAGACCCTGTGTATATGGGACTGGCTATATAATAGACCTTGTGTATATCGGACTGGCTATATAATAGACCTTGTGTATATGGGATTGGCTATATAAAAGTCCTTTTGTATATGGGACTGGCTATATAATATACCTTGTATATATGGGACTGGCTACATAATAGACCTTGTGTATATGGTACTGGCTATATAATATACTTTGTGTATATGGGACTGGCTATATAATAGACCTTGTGTATATGGGATTGGCTATATAATAGACCTTGTGTATATGGGACTGGTTATATAATAGACCTTGTGTATATGGGACTGGCTATATAATAGTCCTTGTGTATATGGAACTGGCTATATAATAGACCTTGTGTATATGTGACTGGCTTTATAATATACCTTGTGTTTATGGGACTGGCTATATAATAGACCCTGTGTATTTGGGACTCTTTGTTTATACACTAAAATCTGTGTATTTGGGACTGTCTATATAATTGACCCTGTGTATTTGAGATTTTTTATCTATACAATAAACTATTTGTATTTGGGACTGTCTATAATAGACCCTGAGTATTCGGGACTTTTTGACTATACAATAAACCTTGTGTGTTTGGGACTGTCTATAATAGACCCTGCAGTATTTGAGACACATAAACTCTGTGTATTGGGGACTGTCTATAATAGACCCTGAGTATTCGGGACTTTTTGTCTATACAATAAACTCCGTGTGTTTGAGTCTGTCTATATAATAGACCCTGTGTATCTGGGACACATAAACTCTGTGTATTTGGAACTGTCTATAATAGACCCTGCGTATTTGAGACACATAAACTCTGTGTATTGGAGACTGTCTATAATAGACCC
The DNA here is from genome assembly GCA_029582155.1 of Panopea generosa. Classification (NCBI taxonomy): domain Eukaryota; kingdom Metazoa; phylum Mollusca; class Bivalvia; order Adapedonta; family Hiatellidae; genus Panopea; species Panopea generosa. The sequence goes on along the minus strand of CM055907.1, from coordinate 11,307,486 downwards.
TGAGTATTCGGGACTTTTTGTCTATACAATAAACTCTGTGTATTGGGGACTGTCTATAATAGACCCTGAGTATTTGGGACTTTTTGTCTATACAATAAACTCTGTGTGTTTGGGTCTGTCTATATAATAGACCCTGTGTATTTGGGACACATAAACTCTGTGTATTTGGAACTGTCTATAATAGACCCTGCGTATTTGAGACACATACACTCTGTGTATTGGAGACTGTCTATAATAGACCCTGAGTATTCGGGACTTTTTGTCTATACAATAAACTCTGTGTATTGGGGACTGTCTATAATAGACCCTGAGTATTCGGGACTTTTTGTCTATACAATAAACTCTGTGTGTTTGGGACTGTCTATAAAAAGACCCTGAGTATTCGGAACTTTTTGTCTATACAATAAACTCTGTGTGTTTGGGTCTGTCTATATAATAGACCCTGCGTATTTGGGACACATAAACTCTGTGTATTTGGAACTGTCTATAATAGACCCTGCGTATTTGAGACACATACACTCTGTGTATTGGAGACTGTCTATAATAGACCCTGAGTATTCGGGACTTTTTGTCTATACAATAAACTCCGTGTGTTTGGGTCTGTCTATATAATAGACCCTGTGTATTTGGGACACATAAACTCTGTGTATTTGGAACTGTCTATAGAATAGATTAGGTAACTTATGCAACACAAGTGTTTGTGGAACAGATACAGTACGCCGCACTTATGCATGGAACCTGGTACATTGTTCAACACCTGTGCATGAGGAACGCGTATATTTCGCATCGACGTGTGGAGAACAAAGTCATGAAGTACCAGTGAGAGGAATACGAGTACATAACTCACAAGAGTCTGAAGTACATTATACATATTGTATATTTATTTTTAAACACATTTTCCCATATATTAATGTTAACTTTTGACCAGAAATATACAAAAATAATCAACGTTTTGTATGGATATAATATAGCTCAACCTTGAAATTCGACATCTTGTATTTTTATAACATTTTTTTCGTGTTGATTATTTACAAGGGTAATTAACGTCTGAACGTGTGTATTAATTAATTAATAAAATGCCTCGCAATAACACCCATCTCGTTACTATCAAACCTTGCCCCGTCATTACATTCACCGTGTGACAAGCTAAAGATACAGTTCTGACTTTAATGAAAATAAAACGCATGTAGTCTAAGTTTTATAGAAATAAAAAGGAACGATCAACGTGCCATTGTATTTTAACTGTATTTTTTTTCTACAGCTTACCCCGTTCATTAAGTGTTGTTTTTTCGTTAAACATAGGCAGGGTTTATCTTAAATACTGTGAAATAAATATGGTTTGTAGAACAGATTTCGAAGTTTTGGTTAATGACAAGTATTATATGAAATATATCTTTATACCTTTGATATTATAGTTACCGTACTTATGTTATGCTGTGGTGGTTTCGCTGCTGTTCGCTGCTGCTGCTGCGAATGATGATGATGATGATGATGATGATGATGATAATAATAATAAAGATGATGATGATGCTGATGATGATAATGATGATGATGATGATGACGATGATGATGATGATGATGATGATGATGATGATGATGATGGTGATGATGATGATGATGATGATGATGATGATGATGATGATGATGATGATGATGATGATAATGGTGATGATGATTATGATGACGACGACGATGTTTGTGATTGCTGTTACGATTATGACTACATTGTTATATGTAGACATCGATACGACATTGATACAATGTGCAAACAATGTAGGACTCACACCACTATTATCTCCGTTGAGTACTCCGGACCTACAGATGAAGGAGGTTTAAATAAAATTTAAATTATCTTTTTCTTCTATTTCAGGGCTTTGTATTGCAGTTATTTATTTTTCTTACCATGTGTTAAATGATCAGTATTTTAGAAAATTTGATGTTGGTACCAGATTTCTAGGCAATTCTGTGTCATTTTAGAATTGTTGGTTCGAACCGCGTCGTGGGCAAACAGTTGACATATCATTTTCTGGAAATTGATGGTATCACAAAACCACTGAATTAAAAAAAAAAAGGTCAATGGATTCTTTTTTCCTTTATAATTGCAGATCTTGAACCAGTGAAGAACTTGAGGCAGAGCACAGACACACGCTGCAGATTTTTTTTAACTGTGTTTTGGACATAAATGTTACTGTGGATCCCTTTGGAAAATGCAATAGTGGTGTGAGACGTGTTGACTCACAACCGTAGTGTTTATGGTCTCCGCAATGTGATGCTCAGATAGTAAAGATTTGATATACATTTGTACTCATCCTGTATGACTCAACAATCATTAACAAATAAAGAGGAATTCACAAGGGTGAAACAGGCAAGAAACTGTTGGGGAATATGGTCAAAGATCGAACTACACACGTCACATGGTCAACTTACATTTCTTTAAAACTGGTAAAATTGAACATTTCTTTAAAACTGGTAAAAAATCTCGAATATATGTTTAAACCAAATTGGGAAATATGTCCTAGTATTAATGTTAAACCAAATTGGGTAATATGTCCCAGAGTACATGTTTAATCGAATTGGGAAATATGCCCTAGTGTTAATGTTTAACCAAATTGGGAAATATGCCCTAGTGTTAATGTTTAACCAAATCGGGAAATATACCCTGGTGTTAATAATTAATCAAATTTGGAAATGTGTCCTAGTGTTAATGTTTAACCAAATTTGGAAATATGTCCTAGTGTACATGTTTAATCGAACTGGGAAAAATACCCTAGTGTTAATGTTTAACCAAATTGGGAAATATGCCCTAGTGTTAGGTTTAATCAAATTGGGAAATATGCCCAAGTGCTCATGTTTAACTAAATTGGGAAATTTGTCCTAGTGTTAATGCTTAACAAAACTGGGAAATATGTCGGAGTGTACATGTTTAATCGAATTGACAAATATTTCCTAGTGTTAATGTTTAACCAAATTAGGAAATATGCCCTAGTGTTCATGTTTAACCAAATTGAGAAATATGTCCTATTGTTAATGTTTAACCAAATTGAGAAATATGCCATAGTGTTAATTTTAACCAAATTGTGAAATATGCCCTAGTTTAATGTTTAATCAATTTTGGAAATATGCCCTAGTGTTAATGTTTAACCAAATTGGGAAATATGTCCTAGTGTTAATGTTAAACCAAATTAAACAATAAGTATATAGTTAATGTTTAAACCAAATTGGAAAATATGCCCTAAAGTTAATGTTTAACCAAATTGGGAAATATGCCGTAGTGTTATGTTTAACCAAATCGGGAAAAATGCCATAGTGTTAATGTTTAACCACATTTGGAAATATGTCCTAGTGTACATGTTAATCGAATTTGGAAATATGCCCTAGTGTTAATGTTTAATCAAATTGGGAAAAAAGTATATAGTTAATGTTTAAACCAAATTGGGAAATATGCCCTAGTGTTCATGTTTAACCTAATTGGGAAATATGTGCTAGTGTCAATGTTTAACCAAATTGGGAAATATGTCCTAGTGTATATGTTTAATCGAAATGGCAAATATGCCCTAGTGTAAATGTTTAACCAAATTGGCAAATATTTCCTACTGTTAACGTTAAACCAAATTTGAAAATAAGTATATAGTCAATGTTTAAATCAAATTGGGAAATATCCCTTAGTGTTAATGTTTAACCAAATTGGGAAATATGCCCTAGTGTTAGTGTTTAATCAAATTTAGAAAAAAATCCTAGAGTTGATGTTTAACCATATTGGGAAATATGCCCTAGCGTTAATGATTAACCAAATTGGGAAACATGCCTTAGTGTTCATGTTTAACCAAATTCGGAAATATGCCCTAGTGTTAATGTTTAACCGATTGGAAAATAAGTATATAGTTAATGTTTAAACCAAATTAAAAAATATGCCCCAGTGTTAATGTTTAACCAAATTGGGAAATATGCCCTAGTGTAAATGTTTAATCAAATTGGGAAATATGCCCTAGTGTTAATGTTTAACCAAATTAGAAAAATATACTCTAGTGTTAATGTTTAACAAAATTGGGAAAATACGCCCTAGTGTTAATGTTTAATCAAATTGGAAATAAGTCCTAGAGTTGATGTTTAAGCATATTGGGAAATATGTCCTAGTGTTAATGTTAAACCAAATTGGGAAATAAATCTGATTGTTAATGTTTAACCAAATGGGATAATATGCACTAGTGTAAATGATTAACCAAATTTGGAAACATGCCCTTGTGTTCATGTTTAACCGAATTGGGAAATAAGCCCTAGTGTTAATGTTTAACCAAACTGGGAAATATTCCCTAGTGTTTATGTTTAACCAAATTGAGAAATATGCCCTCGTGTTAATGTTTAACCAAATTGGAAAATAAGTATATAGTTAAAGTTTAAACCAAATTGGGAATTATGCCCAAGTGTTAATGTTTAACCAAAACTGGGAAATATACCAAAGTGTTAATGTTTAACCAAATTGGGAAATAAGTCCTAGAGTTAAAGTTTAACCTAATTGGGAAATATGTCCTAGAGTTAATGTTTAACCAAATTGGGAAATATGCCCTAGTATTAATGTTTAACCAAATTGGTAAATAAGTTCTAGTGTTAATGTTTAACCAAATTGGGAAATATGCCCTAGTGTTAATGTGTAACCAAATTGAGAAATATGCCCTAGTCTTAATGTTTCACCAAATTGGAAAATAAATATATAGTAAATGTTTAAACCAAACTGGGAAATATGCCCAAGTGTTAATGTTTAACCAAATTGGGAAATATGACCGAGTGTTAGTATTTAACCAAATTGGGAAATAAGTCCTAGAGTTAATGTTTAACTATATTGGGAAATAAGTCCTAGAGTTGATGTTTAAGCATATTGGGAAAATGCACTAGTGTAAATGATTAACCAAATTTGGAAACATGCCCTTGTGTTCATGTTTAACCGAATTGGGAAATAAGCCCTAGTGTTAATGTTTAATCAAATTGGGAAATAAGACCTAGTGTTAATGTTTAACCAAACTGGGAAATATGCCCTAGTGTTTATGTTTAACCAAATTGAGAAATATGCCCTCGTGTTAATGTTTAACCAAACTGGAAAATAAGTATAGAGTTAATGTTTAAACCAAATTGGGAATTATGCCCTAGTGTTAATGTTTAACCAAAAATGGGAAATATACCAAAGTGTTAATGTTTAACCAAATTGGGAAATAAGTCCTAGAGTTAAAGTTTAACCTAATTGGGAAATATGTCCTAGAGTTAATGTTTAACCAAATTGGGAAATATGCCCTAGTATTAATGTTTAACCAAATTGGTAAATAAGTTCTAGTTTTAATGTTTAACCAATATGAGAAATATGCCCTAGTTTTAATGTTTCACCAAATTGGAAAATAAGTATATAGTAAATGTTTAAACCAAACTGGGAAATATGCCCTAGTGTTAATGTTTAACCAAACTGGGAAATATGACCAAGTGTTAGTATTTAACCAAATTGGGAAATAAGTCCTAGAGTTAATGTTTAACTATATTGGGAAATATGTCCTAGAGTTAATGTTTAACCAAACCGGGAAATATGCCCTAAGGTAAATGTTTAATCAAATTGAGAAATAAGTCCTAGAGTTAAAGTTTAACTATATTGGAAAATAAGTCCTAAAGTTAACGTTTACCAAATTCGGAAATATGTCCTTGTGTTGTTTAAGCAAAATTGGGAAATATTTTCTAGTTTAAACGTGTGTGTGTGTTGACACTCTGCCGTGAATTAAACCACAATATATTTTATTTACCATCCGCAGTTACGTTATTTTTTTTATCATTGCTTTTATTGTAAACGAAACTTCTGTGGTGAACAAATAAATGGTAACATTAGAGTAAAATAGCCTACCGAAATAAAAAAAATGTTACACGACGTCTACAGGAAGGATCATTCCAGACTCACGCTCCACTTACAAAGAAAAGTTAACAAAACAGTATGTGACTCCCGTCTTGCAATTACTCTTCATCTGACATCACCCCCCTGTACAACACGTGAAATAATTTGCAAAAAAGCGATTGTTTGTAATCACCACACAATAGTCTATTCATATTTGTCCAGAACGACAGTGTGTCAGGTGGTGTTGATAAAAGCCTTTAAGTACGTTACACGATACGGATATGATAAAAACTTCAGTTAAGTTCAACTGTCAACACATTTTTTGTATAATATATTAATGGTTTAACTACAGAGCAAATTAGAAAAATAGTCAAGATATGATGTCAGGCTGAATGAACGAAGACGCATAAACAAACGAACGATTGAGAATGATTGAACGAACAAACAAAGAAACGAAAGACCGAACGAACAGACGAACGAATGACTGAAAAAATGACCTAATGAATGAATGACCGAACGATCGGACGAACGGACTGACGTGCGGGCGGACAGACGAATGAACAAACAAACGAACGAAAGAAAGAAAGAAAGAAATGAATGAATGAATGAATGAATGAATGAATGAATGAATGAATGAATGAATGAATGAATGAATGAATGAATGAATAATTGAACGAATGAATAAATGAATGAATGAATGAATGAACGAACGAACGAACGAACGAACGAACGAACGAACGAACGAACGAACGAACGAACGAACGAACGAACGAATGAATGAATGTATTAATTTATTAATTAATTCATACACTCACAACAAATGGAGCGTGTGCAAATGTTACTAACCTGTCAAACACAGTCTCATTAAATCGATTTTTATATAAATGATATAAGTTTATTCAGATATATTACCCGGCTCGGTTCTTAAATGGAAAATTCCAAATCACCGGTTTCAAATAAATCTCAACTCATATATTATATCTTATTTAACTTTTATATACATGTTTCAACATTACACAAATACCGGTTAACAATGTTTCACAAAATATATAATCATCTTGAATCCATTTACAAACAGCACATTACAATATGAAAATTAACGTTACATTATACTTATGATAACAATAAATTTGACAATACATTATATCATAAGAACGTGTTTTATATAATACAAAATTTGAAAGAAGTAAATCAAGAAGCGTTATCATACAATACCAAATACATGTGTAAAGTCCCAGCTGCCATTTAAAGCTCTAGGGTAGGTTATATTTATATACATGATTCGAATCTTAGAACCTTTTTTAAGAGTTTACAGACACCACTGCAGCATTGTTGTTGTTTCTTCTTTTTTTTAAATAGATTATTGTTTATACATTTAATAGGCCAAAAATATATTTCAAAAAGAGTTTGCTATATGCAGTTTGAAAAATTCCAACTGCCAAAAATGTGAAATTCTCAAGAAGAACTTGTGAGTACATAGACTCTATATTGTAAACAAATACACATATATCTGTGTCTATACTTATCTGCAGGCTTCAAGCAGCCAATCATAATAGTCTTTTACAGCTTACTGTACCGTACCTGACAGATAAAGAATACACTGAGCTGTGTGTTACATTAGGCCACTCCTACATTACTCTCTATAGGCTTGAAGCAGCCAATCATAATGGTCTATTTTCAGCTCACTGTATCATACCTGACAGATAAAGAATACACTGAGCTATTTGTTACATTGGCCACTCCTACATTACTCTCTGTAGGCTTGAAGCAGCCAATCACAATGGTCTATTTTCAGCTCACTGTACCATACCTGACAGATAAAGAATACACTGAGCTGTCTGTTACATTGGCCACTCCTACATTACTCTCTGTAGGCTTGAAGCAGCCAATCACCATTACGGTCTATTTTCAGCTCACTGTACCATACCTGACAGATAAAGAATACACTGAGCTGTTTGTTACATTGGCCACTCCTACATTACTCTCTGTAGGCTTGAAGCAGCCAATCACCATTACGGTCTATTTTCAGCTCACTGTACCATACCTGACAGATAAAGAATACACTGAGCTGTCTGTTACATTGGCCACTCCTACATTACTCTCTGTAGGCTTGAAGCAGCCAATCACCATTACGGTCTATTTTCAACTCACTGTATCATACCTGACAGATAAAGAATACACTGAGCTGTTTGTTACATTGGCCACTCCTACATTACTCTCTGTAGGCTTGAAGCAACCAATCATAATGGTCTATTTTCAGCTCACTGTACCATACCTGACAGATAAAGAATACTCTGAGCTGTTTGTTACATTGGCCACTCCTACATTACTCTCTGTAGGTCTGAAGCAGCCAATCGTAATGGTCTATTTTCAGCTCACTGTACCATACCTGACAGATAAAGAATACACTGAGCTGTTTGTTACATTGGCCACTCCTACATTACTCTCTGTAGGTCTGAAGCAGCCAATCGTAATGGTCTATTTTCAGCTCACTGTATCATACCTGACAGATAAAGAATACACTGAGCTGTTTGTTACATTGGCCACTCCTACATTACTCTCTGTAGGCTTGAAGCAGCCAATCACAATGGTCTATTTTCAGCTCACTGTACCATACCTGACAGATAAAGAATACTCTGAGCTGTTTGTTACATTGGCCACTCCTACATTACTCTCTGTAGGTCTGAAGCAGCCAATCGTAATGGTCTATTTTCAGCTCACTGTACCATACCTGACAGATAAAGAATACACTGAGCTGTTTGTTACATTGGCCACTCCTACATTACTCTCTGTAGGTCTGAAGCAGCCAATCATAATGGTCTATTTTCAGCTCACTGTACCATACCTGACAGATAAAGAATACTCTGAGCTGTTTGTTACATTGGCCACTCCTACATTACTCTCTGTAGGCTTGAAGCAGCCAATCGTAATGGTCTATTTTCAGCACACTGTATCATACCTGACAGATAAAGAATACACTGAGCTGTTTGTTACATTGGCCACTCCTACATTACTCTCTGTAGGCTTGAAGCAGCCAATCATAATGGTCTATTTTCAGCTCACTGTACCATACCTGACAGATAAAGAATACACTGAGCTGTTTGTTACATTGGCCACTCCTACATTACTCTCTGTAGGTCTGAAGCAGCCAATCGTAATGGTCTATTTTCAGCACACTGTACCATACCTGACAGATAAAGAATACACTGAGCTGTTTGTTACATTGGCCACTCCTACATTTCTCTCTGTAGGCTTGAAGCAGCCAATCGTAATGGTCTATTTTCAGCACACTGTATCATACCTGACAGATAAAGAATACACTGAGCTGTTTGTTACATTGGCCACTCCTACATTACTCTCTGTAGGCTTGAAGCAGCCAATCATAATGGTCTATTTTCAGCTCACTGTACCATACCTGACAGATAAAGAATACACTGAGCTGTTTGTTACATTGGCCACTCCTACATTACTCTCTGTAGGTCTGAAGCAGCCAATCGTAATGGTCTATTTTCAGCACACTGTACCATACCTGACAGATAAAGAATACACTGAGCTGTTTGTTACATTGGCCACTCTTACATTTCTCTCTGTAGGCTTGAAGCAGCCAATCGTAATGGTCTATTTTCAGCTCACTGTACCGTACCTGACAGATAAAGAATACACTGAGCTGTTTGTTACATTGGCCACTCCTACATTTCTCTCTGTAGGCTTGAAGCAGCCAATCGTAATGGTCTATTTTCAGCACACTGTACCATACCTGACAGATAAAGAATACACTGAGCTGTTTGTTACATTGGCCACTCCTACATTTCTCTCTGTAGGCTTGAAGCAGCCAATCGTAATGGTCTATTTTCAGCACACTGTACCATACCTGACAGATAAAGAATACACTGAGCTGTTTGTTACATTGGCCACTCCTACATTTCTCTCTGTAGGCTTGAAGCAGCCAATCGTAATGGTCTATTTTCAGCTCACTGTACCATACCTGACAGATAAAGAATACACTGAGCTGTTTGTTACATTGGCCACTCCTACATTAATCTCTGTAGGCTTGAAGCAGCCAATCGTAATGGTCTATTTTCAGCACACTGTACCATACCTGACAGATAAAGAATACACTGAGCTGTTTGTTACATTGGCCACTCCTATATTTCTCTCTGTAGGCTTGAAGCAGCCAATCGTAATGGTCTATTTTCAGCACACTGTATCATACCTGACAGATAAAGAATACACTGAGCTGTTTGTTACATTGGCCACTCCTACATTACTCTCTGTAGGCTTGAAGCAGCCAATCACAATGGTCTATTTTCAGCTCACTGTACCATACCTGACAGATAAAGAATACTCTGAGCTGTTTGTTACATTGGCCACTCCTACATTACTCTCTGTAGGTCTGAAGCAGCCAATCGAAATGGTCTATTTTCAGCTCACTGTACCATACCTGACAGATAAAGAATACACTGAGCTGTTTGTTACATTGGCCACTCCTACATTACTCTCTGCAGGCTTGAAGCAGCCAATCGTAATGGTCTATTTTCAGCTCACTGTACCATACCTGACAGATAAAGAATACTCTGAGCTGTTTGTTACATTGGCCACTCCTACATTACTCTCTGTAGGCTTGAAGCAGCCAATCGTAATGGTCTATTTTCAGCACACTGTATCATACCTGACAGATAAAGAATACACTGAGCTGTTTGTTACATTGGCCACTCCTACATTACTCTCTGTAGGCTTGAAGCAGCCAATCATAATGGTCTATTTTCAGCTCACTGTACCATACCTGACAGATAAAGAATACACTGAGCTGTTTGTTACATTGGCCACTCCTACATTACTCTCTGTAGGTCTGAAGCAGCCAATCGTAATGGTCTTTTTTCAGCACACTGTACCATACCTGACAGATAAAGAATACACTGAGCTGTTTGTTACATTGGCCACTCCTACATTTCTCTCTGTAGGCTTGAAGCAGCCAATCGTAATGGTCTATTTTCAGCTCACTGTACCGTACCTGACAGATAAAGAATACACTGAGCTGTTTGTTACATTGGCCACTCCTACATTTCTCTCTGTAGGCTTGAAGCAGCCAATCGTAATGGTCTATTTTCAGCACACTGTACCATACCTGACAGATAAAGAATACACTGAGCTGTTTGTTACATTGGCCACTCCTACATTTCTCTCTGTAGGCTTGAAGCAGCCAATCGTAATGGTCTATTTTCAGCACACTGTACCATACCTGACAGATAAAGAATACACTGAGCTGTTTGTTACATTGGCCACTCCTACATTTCTCTCTGTAGGCTTGAAGCAGCCAATCGTAATGGTCTATTTTCAGCTCACTGTACCATACCTGACAGATAAAGAATACACTGAGCTGTTTGTTACATTGGCCACTCCTACATTTATCTCTGTAGGCTTGAAGCAGCCAATCGTAATGGTCTATTTTCAGCACACTGTACCATACCTGACAGATAAAGAATACACTGAGCTGTTTGTTACATTGGCCACTCCTACATTTCTCTCTGTAGGCTTGAAGCAGCCAATCGTAATGGTCTATTTTCAGCACACTGTATCATACCTGACAGATAAAGAATACACTGAGCTGTTTGTTACATTAGCCACTCCTACATTACCTCTCTGTAGGCTTGAAGCAGCCAATCGTAATGGTCTATTTTCAGCACACTGTACCATACCTGACAGATAAAGAATACACTGAGCTGTTTGTTACATTGGCCACTCCTACATTACTCTCTTCCCATGAAGTTTTGGGTCTTTAAGTTTATGATATTACTGGACTATTCAAACAATAGAGTACTATTAAATTTAGGTAGACATATTTCCGAAGATAAGGCGATCTATTCCAAACGTTTTTTTCTTTTATGCAATAGTATGTTCATTCCCATTATTTTTGTTGATGACACAACATTTATAATATTGAAGCAAACATGATTTTAACATAATATTATTTGAGATAATCCATTTGTAGTAAAAGCATACCTGTCATGTAATAAGATAGTTTATATTTATTTATATATGTATATATGATGGCACGAAACTGTATATAGTTTAATTAAATAAAAAGTATTATGCACATCTATAACATATCTTCATAATAACAATATATACTTAACGTTTTAAAAACGCAAGTTTCTTAATACTGAATATAGTTTTATTCCAGATCTGCTATCATTTCTATTCGGTAATATATAATCAAGGACTCCATAATACCAAAAGTATACATATTTAAACGTGCCAAAATAATATATTGAAATGGGATTTCCTAACTTGGGCTACGCGCCTAAGGTAGACTACAATAAATTTCCCGCTTAAAACTCCGACATAGTTTGTAACGTATTATATAAGTCACCGATTTTATTTTGTTTTCAGTTTGATTCATTATACAGGTTTGCACGTGGTAAACATTGTTTCATCTTAGAAAGAGTCCGAATGACGATGCAAATGACATCAAGTAGTATCTTAAGTGCTGTCTTTTTCAAGAATCGGGATTTCGTTTCAAATTTACCATTCCAATGTAAATGTGTTTTTTGCCACTTTCAGCTGAATTTGACATACCAAACCATTCCAATTTCATTGATTAATGAAAATAAGATGCTTGTACCCATTTTGATAATTATTTAATTTTTCAGACATTTTATAGCGGTTTTTCCCGATATATACTCACTTTAAAGTCATGAAACTGTTAGAATAAAATTGAAAAATCAAGGTAGGAAAGTTTTGTCTTGGTTTCAATGATCATTCATGTCATACAATACCCTTACTTGCGTTTTAAAGGCGCTAAGTCTGGTTTCAAATACAGGAAGACGTGCTGTTACCTCGTTTAACATTGTTATTGCTTTCTTTATTGAAATTGATAGACTATGGAGCTGACACACATACTGTACAAACAGTTTTTATCATACATTATTATATATATATATTTATTAAATAAACATAAATTTATTGTGTTTTGTTCTTCAATATGGCACACACCAAATGCAAACACGTACGCACATGAATGAACGCACGGACGCACATACACATGAATTTCTCCAAATTGAACGCTTACAAATATCGCAAAGAGAGACAGGGTAATTCATTATTAAATGGATTATATTGGCAAATAACATATAAAAGCTGCAAATGGAGGCGTTCTCTTTATGTTATGCACATACAATAGTGCGTATATACCGATACAATGCCAAAACAGAAATTAATGCTAATCAAAGTATTGTATTGTATTATAAGCACAGGCAATTGTCACAAACAATAATTGAAGAATGGACTTGTGCAATTATTTATTAGGTTTAGGTTCCGCGCGGAAGTTGGATACCATGTCAATATTTGAATGGAAACAAAAAACGAAATAGGATTTGACACGGTAGTATATCTTGCGGTTTTGACATCAAACTATAGCAAGATAATAAATTGTTTAAAACAGTTTAACTATTAACTGAGCGTAAGTGCTAACATCAGTCGTAAATTATGCACACGAGTATTTACATCGTCGCGGCTTACGATGGCTGATGGCAGTTTAAAATGGAAAGGTAAACAAACCAAATGATTAAGTTTCTAAAATTAAAGCGGCAATATATAATTATATACCTTACATTCATAAATATATGTTTTATCTGTATCTTTGTATTTGTAATGTTTATTTTCGACACCATAATGCCAATATACTCCCTTTAATGCGAGCCATATCTTAATAGTCAGTTAAAAAGTTTTTAAAATATGAGAAAATAGCTACAATTAAAAGGTTACGAGCTGTAAAATCAAAGTAAACTTCTCCAAAGATGACATGTGTAGTATTTGTAAATAAAATTTTCAGCCCATGTTGAAAAACATCTTAACTACGTCCTTAGTAGCATTTAAGTATGGCGGTAGAAAGAAAATACAAGCTATATCATTGGATGAGAACCATATGGATGCAAGATTATTATAAAACCTGACCCAATAATCACAAAATATCTCAACTTGAGTTTATAATCAGCTTAAATCTCGTTTTAAATTAATATGAACCCTAATTCCAATGTCATTAATTATTACGCTGGTATACATTTACCTTTGTATTAAGAGGTTTTCAAATGAAAATAGTATTAACGAGTTTTCGTATGAAACAATTAAAATTTCAGCGTAGATGCATGCTCAAGTTGAGATAGTTTGCGTTAATACAAGTTCCATACCGCCACCATGTGATGTTCACAAAGACATTATCCTTGTCATGATTCATATAGCGCCATTGTATCACACAGGCGTGCATAGAATCAGGTTTGAAAACTACAGTCTTATTCTAACACATAGTGATGATAGACAAATCTACAGAGCAGTTGAAATAATTTCATTTAGTTTTCACGGTTTAGTTTTAGTTGTAAAAGGTATTGCCCTGTTGATGTTGTCGTGATCAAACATTGCCGTCTTTATCACCGCCAAAAATGACTACAGGGACTACTTTTTATTCGTCAAATTTCTTTTTTGCTCGTATATTTTATATATGAAACAAAGCAAATGATAAAGGTATTTTGTGGACATTAAATTATATCATTACTAAAACTTGTATAAAACAAAAACAACGTTACAATAATATGTTTAATGATACATAAATCAATCAAATTAGGAAGGCGCATGATTATTAATTTAAAGTCCGGCTATCAGTATTTTAGTACTTTGATTGTTTTGATTCACTTTAATGACTTGATACTAACTCATTTATTAAACCACGAAGTCTGAACTTATTATTAAATAACACTCAGACAGACTCCGCGTTTTAAACATTTCCTTCACAAGCCTTTTGTACGGGCCATAAATAGTTCCCGGGCTCGCTGATACAATTGTACGTCCAGCTCTATATACTTCATCATGCTTACAAACTCGTCCTCTGATATCTGTTCGTCTTCCTGATCGTCGTCGTCTAATTTTTGAAAATCTACATTGAATTTTAAATTGAACGTCTTTTCAAAAAGTGACTGAGTGTTTTTTTGGAAACGTGTCACTCCAACGAACGCCATGTTTTCGATGTTCTCCATTGCACTTTTCAGTTGAAGTGCACTCCGCGGCGCTTGCTTTAACTCGTTTCTATGGTAACAATGACTCTTCGTCAGATCAGCTATCATTCGTGTCTGTCTGTTCGTCGCCAGGTTGTCCTTGCATTCCATAAACTCGTCCAATGTAACGCCCGCCCAAGTCCGCGTACTAAAGCAAGGGCGTATGTCAAAATTACTTACGGATTTCCCCCCACATCTCAGGTGGGTATCTTGCCAATGATGACCCATTCTAAGGTGTTTCCATTCGCTCAGGTACCGGGAAATAGGGTCACGGATCAATGTGACGTAGAAGTACCTATAAATAGATTCAAATGATAATAATGACTTTATCTTAAGAGAAAACTCAGTTGATGACAAAACAATTTCGAAAGTCATGGTGGCGTTACGTAATATACACAGAACAAGTTTTAAAATAACGTATCCATACTCTACTTGCAGAAGATTTTAAACGTTCCTTCTTTTATTATATAACATTAAACTATTACATTGTAACAAAGCACAAATTATATTCAAAGTTTAACAAGCGCCAGTTATTTATAATCGTTAATCCACCATCGGTATTTGAAAATTATATAAAGAAAGAAAAGATTTTTGTGTGAAAGCTCGTGTATTCACGTGAAATCTCGTTTTCAATTATCTTAACTTCCACTTGTCTGAAGAAAGCAAATCTACGTTAGTCTTGATCGTAAACTTGCTTTTCTAAAAGACAAACGTCTTGACAAATTGTGCAGAAGAAGCATTTTGTTCTGGAAGTAAGATCTGATTGGCTGAAACAAACACACCTCTGCAATGGTTATGTTATATGTAATACAATTTGAAAATATTTATTCGGACGTAAGTAATGGCAGTTATCTTGTACAAGATCTTTGTCATAGAAAATATTTAATAATATATAAATAATGAACATAGAAATAAATATCCAAACGATACTATGAAATACTATGTAAATCTCAGAGGTAGTCTGATTGTTTTAATCATTTTAATCAAACGTTATTCGATTTTCGCTAAATAAAAAATAATTTTTATTCTCGGTCGAACTTGGTCAAGACGTTTTTCTTTTAGAAAAGCTAGCGTCGCATATGACCAAAACTAAATCTATGTAAATCTTTGTTTCCGAACAATACTGCCGCTATCTGTTTCTAGTCCGTGTATTCGTTTCGTGCGTGTGTTTCGGATATCAGGCCATTCTTAAAAAAATGTTTGTTTGCTGTGCTCCGACCAGTACTTTTCGTGTGGGTAGGTAGGTAGCTATTTGTTTCGCTAAGTTTTGATTTTGCATAGCTATTTTAAAGACAAATGGACAGAAATCAAGAAAATAAATATGTACGCTTTGGAAGTCAATAAAAAAAGTTTGAGTAGCGGCAATTTCAAGTGCGTAGGTAGGAGCACCGCAAACAATATATTTTTAGGATGGCCTTAACTCTTAAAGGAATCGACTTGTAAACAACGTTTTTATTTATCTTTATTGAGAATGTAGATCGATTTAAAATTTGAAGATTTAACATAAAAGTGATAAATATTGTCGAAATGTGTAAACGTGGTTTATTTTTGATCCACTGATCGGTGGATTGATAATAACGAGTCAATTACATTTTCAATGAGACACGGAAAATGACTTACACAATTAGCATGGTATCCCAATTTTAAGCGCTAATAAATCGACGTTGGTATTTTTTTGTTTTCTTCTAAATATTATTAGCTATGACTACAAACCAAATACGCGGTTGTGAAACTTTGTCATTCTATTTTAGATGGAACCTACATTATTTGTGATATTTGTCATGTGCCAACATATTTATCTGTTATAGCTACATACAATAAAAAATTAATACCTGGACGACTCTACTTCTATATAATATAAAATGACGTCATTTCATATAAGCGTATTTAGGTTGTAAGTAAAGTAAAATTTCGATTGCTCGAACCCGACAGAACTGGACAAACTAGTTCGAGTTATTGGTTGTTCAAAATTATACCATACATGTATATGTACATACATCGAAGTAGGAATTCGGCCGGGACCAGATAAGTGGTTCGGGCTATATGAGGTGTTCAAACTATCCGTGCTCGAGCCAACGAGGTTCTACTGTGCTTACGACATTGTTTTTTATCCAGTTTGTCAAAGAACACAACACAAACTTACCTTCGTAGTCTAGGTTTTCCTTCAATTGCATTTAAGGCGTCATCAACACATTCGTGAAGCATCGTCCAATCAGCGTGAAGTCCGCATGGCCATCCAACGGAAAACCAACTAAACAGCCAAACATATCCATTCTTGTTCTTACAATGGCAGGGATTGGTCAACATGTCCTTCTCACATTGACACGGCGTCTCAAGATTAAGATCTTTCATTAGATGACTATTAAATGTAGTACCGCCTACTTTTTGAATATGCAAATAAACTATGACGTCAGTTTCAATATTGAAGTCAGACTGCGTTTTTAAAACATCACTTTTAAATTCATGTGCCGGAAGCTGATTGGAAGGTCGTAAATAATGTTCAATTGCGGCTTTCGAATCTGGGTGAAAAAAATGTTGATTTATTGCGTCTCTGAAAAGCGAATCGTTTGAAGTAACACGTCTAAGAAACGTTGACACGGGCAGTCTCTCTTTATTATCATACCTGTCATCACTCTGTGACGATGACGAGTTAATGAGTATATACACAATAATTCCTATCACGAATACAAATAGCAGAATCCTTTGGTTGCGCCGCATCTCGCCCATTCCCCACTTTTACCTGCAATATAAAGATACAATGAACAATCTTCTTCGGGTCATAAATGCTTTGACCGAATGTAAAATATCAAGGCTTAAAAGAAAGCCTAAGAGTCTATTAAAGGGAATTTATCAGGATTATTCAAATGTTCAAAACATTTTTTCCAAAACACCATGTCTTTAATACTCACTGACCCTGTATGCCGGTTTTTTTTTTAAAAGATTCGCCATTGAAATGTTGTCTTTTTAGAATATGAATTTTATTTCAAGTTTACCACTCTAATTTAAATATCGATTATGTCACGTTTTGATAGATTTGACATACCAAACCATTCGTATTTTTTTATTAATGAATATCTAAAATATATTATCAAATAACCAGTTGTTTCCCTGAGGTTGTATGTATTAACGATTTATAAGACAATATACATTATTAAAAGATAACAACATAATATACCTAATAAATAGTTAATATACATCATTAAAATATAATAACATAACATACATGATAAAAAAACGACAATATCATATACATAACAACTAATATAATAAAACGATAACACTATAATTACATAATCAGAAATAACAACATAATAAACATAATAAAAAGAAAACAACATCATATACATAATTAATACAAATATATATATATCATAAAAAGATAACAACATAATATACATAATTAAAAGATAATATATATTATAAAAAGATAATAACATAATATACATAATTAAAAAATAACAACATCATTTACATAATTAAAAAATAATATATATATACTATAAAAAGATAACAACTTAATATATATAACAAAAAGATAACAACAAAATATACATAATTAAAAGATAATATATATTACAAAAGGATAAAAACATAATATACATAACAAAAATATAATAATATAATAACATAATAAAAAGAAAACAACATCATTTATATTAATAAAAGAAATATATATTATAAAAAGATAAAAGCATAATATACATAATATACATAATTAAAAGATAATATTTATTATAAAAAGATAAAAACATAACAAAAAAATAAAAACATAATATGCATAACAAAAAGATAACATCATAATATACATAATTAAAAGAAAATATATATTATAAAAAGATAACATCATAATATACATAATAAAAGGATAACAACATTATAAACAAAATCAAAAGATAAAAACATTATATACGGCATGATAAAAAATAACAACAAAATATACATGATAAAAAGATAACAACACAATATAAAAGTAATAGTAAGATAGGGCCTGTGGTCTTTCTCAAATATAAAGATAAATTTATTTGTGAATAAACATGTATATCTCATTAAACAGAATACAACAAACATACAGATATTGATCACAAACAAATCCAAATATTGTATCACAGTAGTACATATTTTTCACTATTAATAATTTAATATATCAACAATTATATATTTCTGTTACATTTAAGTATATAGATTTGAGACATATATATATTACATGTATATATTACACAGAATAACCCATTTTAAGTCATACAACTTATTTCCATTGGGGTCCTAAGGTTTCCGGCCCCGGCTGATTACTACTGTCACCATGTACATTAATATCCCTTATTGTACCCCTTGATGAAAAACGGTGACAATATAAATAATTCACTATTCAGAGTATGAAAGGTAGTTCGAACTATATCAAATACATCAACATGTTACAAAATCTGACAATATTGATAATGAAAAGTAACTTGTACATTTAGTCACCAAGGTGATACAAACCGCCAAATCAAGTAATTAATTACAAACGCAGGTAAATGTGACCGGTCGTTTATCTCCTATACATAAAATAAATTTAAAATGGTTTGCGTTTGGTCATGTTTAAACATCGATGCCAGTACTACATACCGTCATAACATGTTTTATGATTTAATCAACTACTTAAAACTTTCCCAAAATATTGATTAAAACTCGATATAAATCTATATACTCACAGAATTTGAAAATTTAAATTTTGTTCCACATGTAATCCGAGGTTAAATATTTACCGCGACACCGTTTATTTTACAGGTGAAAGAGGCGTCCTTGGGGGAATATAATACAGTATTGCTGCATGTTATTGTAAAGGGGAGACTATCAATTCGTGCTTAAAGTTCAAATGTTACTAGATTTGTCGTTCTTAAGTGTTAAAATATAACATTACAAGGGTCTAAATATAGGTTATAACGAATATACGAGAACAAATCGATAAAGTTCTCTTTATTTTACAGAGGCGATTTGTGAAGTTTTCAGCAATGTGTCGCCATGAATAACTGAAGCATCTAATTAATGTGTGTATTGTAACTATGACAATTGATTAAGGATTTAGAGTCATTTATGTGTTAATAAATCAGTAATATTGAATCATAAGTAAGGAAGTAAGCTTTCTGTTATAAAACAACATATGCATTTCTCTTCCTGGTAGAAATACTTGAATTTTATTTGATATTTTTTCTTTTAGCTCGACAACGAAGAAAGCTCAGCGATTGTGTGAATTGATGTCGAGATTCCCAGGTAGAATTAGCCGTTTGTTTTGTTTCTGAGAGGTTGGGATCAAACCCGCTACCCTGGCACGAGCGGTCAACACTATTGCACTGCCGTCTTGATTTATTTGTGGGGAGAACTTAGTGGTGTTCCGATTGTCCCAGACTATCGATAACAGGTAGGTTTGAGTTGAAGTTGGCGATAATCGAGTGTGTTTGTTTCTGCCCAGTGACTTTCTTACAGTCAGATAATTTATGTTAGATTACAAGGTACACACAAGGAAGTAATTTTCAATACATATAGCTCTGTCTGTCTCTCTCTCTCCCTCTCTCTCTCTCTCTCTCTCTCTCTCTCTCTCTTTCTGTCTCTGTCTCTCTCTCTGTCTCTCTCTCTGTCTCTCTCTCTCTCTCTCTCATGTTCTCTCCAAATATTTTTAGCTCACTTGAGCTTTGATCGCACAGTGTCTGTCAGGCAGTCGTCCGTCCGAATTCTGCTTGGAAACCGCTAGACAGATATTCACCAAAATTGTGTGTGCATTGTTTCATGAAGTTACATGTCACGTATGTTCATATCTTGACCCAAGGGTCAAAATTAGCCCTACCCCATAATATCGTTATCAAAATGTCGAAACTCTTCACCGAAAGTGCAAGGCGTGGAGCATTGATATTTTGCATGTAGCATCACCTAATCAGTATGATTTTTACAAAGGATTGCTATGGGAAAATAGTAAATTTTTATTATCTATTTAATGAACTTTATTTAATCAGCAGGTAACAAACAAAGTGATAAAATTGTGAATTTTCACAAATCTTCTTCTCCGAAATTGCAAAGCATGGAGCTTTAATAGTTTCCATGTAGTATCACCTAATCAGACTTGTTCCAGTCATGACCCTAGGGTCAAAATTGGCACCACCCCGGGAACACATCAGTTAAACATAGGGAAATATTTATTTAAAAATCGTTATATCAATAACCGACTAGTCAAATTTGTTTTGTATTTGCTGTAAATGACCTTTTGGGGTAGGGGTTTCAAGTTTGTTCAAATAAAGGGGCTATGAGTACATTGGGGCTCAGTAAGGGGACTAGTATGGGAAAATAGGAAAATATGTTTTTCTCATTAAATATTGATATTATTTCAATCATATTGATGTCTGAAGCATTGTTTAGTAACAAAAATTGAGACTGGGTCCTTTGAAAAGGATATAATATCAATAAGTGGCCAGTAGAGGCAAAAAAACGGACAAAATTGTGAAATTTCAAAAATCTTCTTCTCACGAACTGATGAGCCAAATTCATTCATATTAAGCATAACTGATGGCTATGACTAGGAGTTTCAGTTTTGATCAATTGGAGGTGTAACGATATATTCAGGTCAAGAAAGGGGCTTCGATTTTACAAAGGAATGCTATGGGAAACTAGTCAATTTTATTTTTATCATCTATTTTTTAAGTATTTTATTCATCTTGAGATCTGGAGTATTGTTTAGTCAGAACAATTGAGACTGGGGGAATTTAATATTCATACGGGATCAGCGGGGACAAGGCCTAGAGTTCTCAAAAATCATCTTCTCCGAAAGTGCAATGCCTGGAGCTTAAATAGATTGTATGTAGTATCACCTAATCAATTTCCCTCAGATTTGTTCAAGACATGACTCTAGGTTCAAAATTGGCCCCGCCCCGGGGACTTATCTAACATAGGGAAATTTTCATTTAAAAATCGTTTATTCAAGAACCGGCCAGTCAAGTTGGTTTTGTATTTGGTGTAAATGACTCCTATGGGTAGGGGTTTCATGTTTGTTCAAATAAAGGGGCTAGGGTCGATTGGGGCCCAGTAAGGGGACTTTGATTTTTACATAAGAATAGTATGGAAAAACAGGAAATTATGTTTTCTCATTAAATTTTGGTATTATTCCAATCATAATGATATCAGAAGTATTATTTAGTCATAATAGTTGAGACTGGGTCCTTTGAAAGGTATTTAATATCAATAAGTGGCTAGCAGAGGCCAAAAAAAAGGGATAACATTGTGAGTTTTCAAAAACCTTCTATTCCGAAAGTGCTAGGCCTGGAGCTTTAATATTTTGCAAGTTGTATCATCTAATCAGTTTCTCTTAGATTTGTTCAAGCTATGACCCTAGGGTCAAAAGTGACCTCGTCCTGGATACTTATCAGTTAAGCATAGGGTGATTTTCATTTAAAAATATTTTTCTCAAGAACCGTATGAGTAGGGATTGCAAGTTTATTTAAATAAAGAGGCTAGATAGGGTCCATTGGTGCCCGGAAAGAAGACTGTTTTTTACATGTAATCTTTTTCATGAATTCATTTAATCAATCTTGAGATCTGGAAAATTGTGTAGTCACAAAAGAGACTGAGTCCTTAAAAGGGGATTTAATATCCACAAGGGGCCAGCAGTGGACAAAGAAGGGATAAAACTGTGAATTTAAAAAATTCTTCTGAATAACCGATCAGACAAATTACATGTAGTTTATATTTGGTTTAAATGATCTCTATCAGGGATTTCAAGTTTGTCAAATAAAGGGGCTAGGTTCAATTTAGGTCCAGTCAAGGGATTTTGATTTTTACATAGGAATACTATGGGAAAACAAGAAATTATGTTTTCTCATTTAATTTAGGTATTATTTCAAACATTTTGATATATTGGGCATTGTTCAGTCATTTTAGTTTTGACTGGGTGATAAAAGGGAACTTAGTACAGGAAGGGTCAGTAGGCGTCCAAAAAGAGATACAACTGTGAATTTCTAAAAATATTTCTCTCAAGAATAAATTAGCCAAATGTGTTCATATTTGGCGGAAATGGTGCCTATGAGTAGGGATTTCAAGATTGTTCAAATAAAGGAGCTAGTGTTCCTTGGTGCCCAGTTAGGGGACTCTATGTTTTGCATAGGAATACCAAGTGAACACAGACAATTCTCAAAATTTGAAACGAAGTGACAGTGAAATCAGGTGATTACATATGTGAAGTAAATGAATCAACTGCTTATTTGTATCGCACATTCATAGCCATAAAACAAGTCTTTACTCTCTCTCTCTCTCTCTCTCTCTCTCTCTCTCTCTCTCTCTCTCTCTCTCAAATGCAAAGTTAATGGCCCATTCTTACTAAAACCCATACTGGCCGATTATCCGAGTACTAATCGGTTAAACCAAACCGCTTGTAACAGATAATGGAGTGTGAAAATATCAACCGATTGAAATCACTAATTATAATGATATATTGTTATGTATATGTGAAAGATAAGCCTGTATTTGCCAATTTGAAATAAAGACAAGTCTCTCTCTCTCTCTCTCTCTCTCTCTCTCTCTCTCTCTCTCTCTCTCTCTCGTTTATTTTGATTGGAAACAAAAACAATTACCTCATAATTTATTATGTTAATATCACTGACACTAGATCAGAATATTATTTTTGTTGTCAACTTTCTTTCTTTTATATTCATAGTATTTTTCAACTTTATTTCACTTCCTAGGACAATTAGCCAGTTATAGATATTAAAAACGTAGTTACAAACAGACAACTGCCTTCCTGTGGTAGATACTATAAACTTTCGTACAGCCATTGTCACTTTTAGACTGTCTGTACATAAGCTAATGATAGAGAAAGGACGACATTTAGGAATACCATATGAACAAAGATTGCGTCGATACTGTGTCAATATGTTACGCTGCTCGTTTTTTTTTTTTGTTTTTTTTTTGTCTTTTAAGTTAATAAGGGTGAATAGGTGAAATAACACACAAAAAGTCCAACTTCTAGTTTCTTTCCTTTTATATATAATAAGCGTAATCAACTTCTAACAATTGGAGAACCAATATTTATTTATCTATGCCGGTATAATCTGACAAAACAATTAATTAAGTTATTCACAATCAACGTAAATTTAGCACACATGTATAAATTGTTTCTTCGGAAATCCGATATCTATAACCACTGTGGAAAACCACTTTTTAACTCGCTTCTAATATGACTTCTCCCTTCCTAAAACTCTCAAAACTAACTGCCTGGAATTCAAGTCAAAACATATATATAACATATACTTTGACTAATCAAATTGTCTGATAAAATATAGATTATCTTAAATACCAATCATTGTTATAACAAAAGGTGCTAAATCGAAAGCCCTTGATGTACATGTAATAGTTCAGGAAATATGCATTATGCAACAAAGCGACACCTGTCAAAACAAACACTTATACAAATCCGCCGTCTCTTGTAACTATTTAGGAATGGTTATGTCAAGTGGGGGGTCTATTATTCATGCAACAAATACGCTTTCAGGTAAAGCACTTAGAGCTATGAGTTCGCTTTTTAATATAACAAAAAAATATGGAAGTTCCATACCATATAATGTTTAATCTGTTTGATGCATATGTTTTATCAGTTTTAAATTATAGTTGTGAAGTATGGGGTTTCGCAAAACCAGACAACATTGAACGTGTTCATAGAAAGTTTTGCAAATGGGTCCTTAATGTAAAATTATCTACAAATTCTTTATCTCTATTCCGAGTTTCCACTTTATATAGGAAGATATCTGAGAATTGTAAAATACTTCATTAAATTACATGGAAATAAGCAAGATAATTGTATTCTACGGTCAATAATACATAGTCAAAGAAGAGAAATTGATGAAAATCACAATGTTCAAAATTGGGCCTTTAAAGTCCGATCGATTTTACATAATATGCAGACGTTTGGATGTTTCCCGAATCAGTAAATATTAACTGTTTCATACCATTATTACGGATTAGGCTTAGAGATATATACATTGCAAATTGGAGGGAATGTATGGTCACATGTACATCTTTATATATATACAGAAATTTATAACAGACATTTCAGCCTTCTTCTTATTTATGTTTATAAAAGGTAAAATATAGAAACGCTATAGCTAAAATACGGTTATTATCACATAAACTAGCTATAGAAACAGGACGACATCAAAAAATTGCAAAAGACCAAAGTAAATGTTTATGTTGTGACTTAAATGACATCGAAGACGAATACCATTTCATACTTATTTGCCCATTTTATTATGATCTGAGATATTATATATACCTAAATATTATTCAACTCATCCAAACATGTTTAAATTTATTAACCTTCTTAATATTGACAAAAAATCGATTTTAAACAAACTTGCAACTTATTGTATTAAGGGTTTCAAACTCAGGGATTCTCGTTTTACAGTTTAATGTAGAATACATTGTATTTATTGTAGTTTAAATTTGTATTGAGTTTATGCTTAAAATAATTTTGTATGATTGTTTCTAAATACCAAGATAACACTCTCACAAAATATCAACTTAATGAAACGATATTCATATACCACCTTATGTCAACGTATGTAATGATTTTGTATATATATGTATGACGATGAGCTGTAATGCTTAAGTTTAATAAAATATATGTTCTGTTCTGTAATTATTTAAAGAATGATATATGTTGTTAAGACGTTGTGATAAAATAATATTATATAAGTCTGATAATTTAACATATGATAAAATCATTTGGAACGATTCAGATTTAAATGATTTTAACAATTCATTGCATGAAAATAAACATATATTTGATGATATTTGTGATAAATTATTACAAAACGAAATTCATATTAACACATGTGTAAATAATTTATTTAGTATTATATATGATATTTCTTTTAAAACAAATGGGACAACATTTAAAATAAATTCAAGACATAAAATAAAAAAATCTCCATGGTTTAATGAAACTTGTCGAAATGCAAAAAAAACCAACAATTTCTAAATGATAAAAGGGTCTTTAAATCTAACCAAAATGAAGAATATACATTATTATTTTTGAAAAGTAGAATGGTATTCTGCAATGCAAAAAGAGTAAGCAAAATTTGATTTCCATCAAATCGAAAAAAGTAAATTATCGTCTCTAAGCAAGAAAAACCTGGAAAAAATTCTGGAAACATATAAATAAATACAAGAAAAAGAATAGTCATAATTCAAGCGATATTAATATGCAAAATTTAGTGGACCATTTTAAAAAGATTTCAAATACACCGCATGGGCAGTTCGATCCTGATGGGCATATTCCGGATATGCAACCGGAAGCACTGTCTATTGATGCTCTTGACTGTCATATAAGTATTGAGGAAATTTCAAAAAACATTTCCAGTCTAAAAAGGACATAAAAGTTGTGACTTTGAAAATAATGTTGCTGACTTTTTTTATTGATTCTAAAGATTTTATTAGTCTTTAAAATACATTGAGAAAAAGTAACCAGCTTTCATTGAACACTTTCATTTTAGTGCCACCAGATTTGTTATTTTTGTAATATCTCTTCATGTCTGCTGTATCAATCAGCATGAAACTAGTGTGTGCAATTTACATACTTGAATAAATTATGTATTTTACCTTATAAATTAAGTCCTTCCTACCTTCAAGTCACTTACTTTTTTTAAATTGATGAGTTAACAACCACAACTTAAAGTAATACATGTACATAAATACTTCACCTTTACTAACAATAAAGTAAATCAAGGAATTATAAATCTATGAAAGTCCTTGATTTATAATGAACTTAGTACTGGAAAACACTTTTATATTTACTCTAAACTTGATATTTAATTACTCAAAACTTTACTTAAAATGTTTATATCAACACGAAAATATTGGTGATTTATGGTTTTCTATAAGTTCTGATTGGTTAAAGGATATAGTGGTCATAAATCAGTTGCTTATCTCCCTTTTAATTACTTCATAAAACAACTACCAGCAATGGAGTCCAATCAAAGAGCGTGTAAAGTACTATGTTATGCAACATTATGCAACACATCCTGACACAAACTTTCAACACTGGACTAGGTGAACTTTAATGATTAGCAATTGCACTCAGTGTATAATAATTTCATAATTGAAGCCTGAAAATATTATACATTTATAAGTTTTGATTACCATCTATTTTTTTATTTGTTAGATGTTATTTGTTACAACAGTTATTTTTAACTTGGATATTTCATAGTTGTAATAAAGATGTAAATATTCTGGAGCAGAGGTGGATAGAAATAAAGACAAATGACAACGTAAAATGTATCTACAGTAATTAAAGACTTCAACATTCTTGGAAAAAAGGCTATTGTATGTAGCTAGCGATGATAGTAGAGAAATACAGAGATAGTTACATTGCTATACTGTAGTAAAATTAAATTTAAAATATACTGAGATCCAAAAAATTAGTTAGTACGTGTACTTACAAACAAGTTTAAAGGCTCATTAAACTTCAGAAATGGTCGTGTTTTTTTTTTAATTTAAGTCAGTTTTACTCCAGATGATAGAATACATGTTTATTTGATCACTGATAACTTAGCAAACAAAAAAATAAATATAAATTTTCCGATAAACACCTTCAGCAGAAAACGTGGAGTTACGTTGCTTGTTCGGAAATACGTATGGTATGGTGAAACTTTCCACATATATTTCTTCCTAGTTCCTTGTCTGATAATATCAATGTATTGTTATACCATCGTCAGCTGTAGTCATATTACTATATGTTTTAAATGTTTTTACATAGCTTGTTTGTTTTTTCACGACTTTGCTGTTGTGTATATTTAACCCGTTTGGTTAAGTTTAAAGTTTAAAGTTTAAAGTTAAAGTTTAGTTTGAATTTATTTATTTTACTTCGATTGTAACCCGTTTGGTTATCAACGACCTTGCCATGTTGCTTTATAAATAAGTCTAATATCGATCTAATTACAGATGCTTTAAAACATCCCTATCTTTGTTAACAGCTAGACATTGCTACCTGCAATTACTTCTTTACTACGTTGAAGAATCGATAATCCGTGGGGCGTTTTCGCACACAGTAGCGGGAAATCCCCTAAAGTCCACAATGTGATTCATATTATGATAGAAATTAAGGCCAAGCATAGACATTTCACGTACACGTGTATGTGCAATTTGAACAATCAGACCTTGAGTGTGCAGCATGATATGACAATAAATAAGTAATCAGTCGTTATGTATAATGTTTAAAAGAGAAAGTAGGTTAAAATGAAAAAATGAATGCAATTCTTGTGAAAACGGTATTTATTGGCCCCGAAAAGTAACGCCAAACTCGGATTGTCCGAGAAAGCTAATTTTAGAGAATTGATTTGCGCTGTTGGTAGTTTTGTAGCGTATATTATCAGGGGTAAATGCAAAAACTTGAATTAAAGAATATATCTTTTAGACAAAGTTGTTTATTTTGGGTGCCTAAATAAAAAAAACAGCTATGTCTAATATGCATTAGTAGGGCCTGCAAAAATAAATATATCTTCATTTATTGGTGGGCAGATTCAAGAAATCTAGCCGTGAGATCTGTAAGACAGGGCCTATAGTTAAATATTAGACACTACACTGAAAATATCTTCATTTATTGGTGGGCAAATTCAAGAAATATAGCAACACCGCGTATATTGGTGGAAAGGACATGTGAATGCATACAACATTTAGTGTTGATACTAAAGTCTGTACATGAATATCCAGATTTGCCTGCCATTTATAGTGGGTTGTGATCAAATACAATAATATTCAGCAGCTTTCATTATTTTAAATAATGTCCGTCTGAGCAACTTTGGGTGACAAGCTACGACTGCTTTGGGTATTTATTGTTAAGTTTTCAGCTAATTGATATCGTATGTATCGGCCACACAATTTTTAATGATTCTAGCTACTTATTGGCAGTATATCAAATTGTTGTTGAAATGGGAATTGTCATAAGCTAACAGTAAAACAAGTTTCTTATATTGTGAATGCCTAATGATGATTTTAAATAATGAATAACGTATGTATCATTCAATTTCTAACCATAGAACCGTGCTTGAAGCATTGAATTACTCAACCCACAGATCCCTGACGAAGCTATAGCAATATTTTTTTCAGTTGCAATATGGATTGATACCAATTTAGAGCTAATAAGTGTATCGTTGCCCATAATTCATTAGAACTATACAAGATTATTTTCAATAGTCACGTATGCATCAAGGAACTGGCGTCAATTCTTTGACATCGGCTTAACGTTGTACATAAGTTAATATGGTAAAATAATTATCATTGTGTACTATTGGCGCATGTAGTTATCTTTTGAAAAATAAGTCTTACTCTTTTTCTATACGTTCAACGGTTATGATAGAAGATTACCAGAGATTTATGAACACACGATTAACTTTCGGCACGGAAGTATATAAACCCGACATAGATATAATCATTAACTGATGAGCTCCTAAAAGTGTTTTAGGATATATTGGCAGCAGGTAGGAATGGGTGGCCGTACTGGACAACATTATGTCGATCTAATAATACACTTACAAAAGATCACTAATGAAAACGGTAGCAGACGATTAAAAAAAATATGAAAATAACAGATATTCCAAAGTCGAGGCAATGCGGAGAAAGACAATGTCATGTATGTGGCTGTATTATTTGCCAAAGGAAATGTTAGTGTACAGGCAGCATTTAGTTTAAACACTATTTTGTTCACAGTAAACATGGTAGTCATACATTGAATTACAAGTAAAAAAGATCCATAAGAAAGCTATACTTATTATCCGTTTTCTACTTATAAAGTACAAGCAACATTTCTGCTACAGACATAATATTTATTAATCTGTAATAGCGATGAATATTGTCATTTTTTTGTCAAAACACAAATATTGGTTTGTCTAATTTGTATACACACTGTGACAGGAAATGTCACTTTCTCGGAACATAATACGTATTTGCCTACCCTGATAAGTATTGCCTTTCAATTTACCGCGTAGAGCTTCCATCCACAGTGTTTCTATTCAACTTGGAAGGTGCGCGTCACGTGATAACTGACAAACACGATTTGAAAGTAGGATTGTATGTAAAAACTGAGTTATTTAAGTGTTAAATGTGCGGTTTTTAACAACCGGTAAGAGTTTTTGCTAATGATATTACATATTTTAATCAATACGAATGTTTTGGTCTCCGCACTGAAATCGGTGCGGAAAATCCACCCATAAAAAAGCGGATGGAGTATGCACGTAGAGGACGATCAATAAAAAAATATAAATATCGTTCGAATATGCACTTACGCTCCATTGTGCTGATACCTTATAACATCATAATTATGTAGACATTGTACAACCTGAGCAGCTGTGCCAGTGGGGGAGATAGACTATTTTAAAAGTTTATTTTAACAATATTTTTTGTTGTCACACCGGAAGTGCTAGTGATGATGCGCATGCGCACTTACATTTTTAATGGGACTGAAGGATCTCACGCTACACCGACTCGTAGATCGGATCGGATCGCCACATGGATATATTACGATGTAACTGCCGAAGCTTTTCGATGATTTCCGTAATGTTTATAAAATTTTGTTGGTCCGCTTATGATTTCAATCATTTCGGCCGCTCATGTATTCAAATAACGTATCATTTCTAATAATATATTTGTTGGATTATTTGAGCATTTTAAGCGGCTCGGAATCGTTTTGAAGCGGCCTTTTGGGCCGCCGGTCGGTTCTTATTGAGAAACCTGAGTATCAGACTATTGTGACAGCTAGTGATGCACAGGTTGACAACATAGTATCAGACCTATTGTGACAGCTAGTGATGCACCGGTTGACAACATAGTATCAGACTATTATGCCACCAAGTGATGCATTGGTTGACAACATAGTATCAGACTATTGTGTCAGCTGGTGATGCACTGGTTGACAACATAGTATCAGACTATTGCGACAGCTAGTGATACATTGGTTGACAACATAGTTTCAGACTAATGTGCCAGCTAGTGATGCATTGGTTGACAATATAGTATAAGACTTTTGTGACAGCTAGTGAGTGGTGCACCGGTTGCACAACATGGTAGCAGCCTATTGCAACAGCTAGTGATGCACTGGTTGACAACATAGGGGCAGACTATTGCGACAGCTAGAGATGCACCAGTTGACAACATAGTAACAGACTTGACGACAGGAAAAACATACCTCTATAGAAATGTTTGTTTTAATCTGTCTGAAAATACCGAGGCAACTAATAGCATCTTGCTTCTTAAGTACATTTTACAGTGATCTTTTTTCAATCATTGTATTCGAAATGAAAGTGAACAGCATGTTATTTATCATAGGTACAACATTGGAACATATAAAGTGATCACCTCTTTTTAGCAACCACACATTTCCTTACTTTTTAGCTCTACTGGTCAAAGGCCAGAAGTGCTTATGCGATGGCCCGTTGTCTGTCGTCCGTCGACTGTTATCTGTCATCTGGCGTCTGTTAGCAGCACTTTCTCTGAAACCACTGGGCCAATTTAACTGAAACTTCACATGGGTGTTTCTATTTCATAGGAGACTATACAGAAGAATTTTTTATCTGAAATTCAAGATGGCCGCCGTTACTAAAAATAGTCCAAAACTTAAAAAATCTTCTTCTCATGAACGGCCCTAACAGATTTTCAAAATGTTTATGTAGTAATGATGACCAACTATAGTTTTGTTAGATTTGTTCAAATGGTGTCCCTAGGGTTAAATATAACCCCGCCCTGAGGGTTCAATTAGGGGACACATGTCATTATATATATTTTTTTTTTTTTTTTGAATGGAAATGAGTTTGTCTATATGTTCACAGAAGCATTGTTTAGTGAAGGAGGTTCAGATTTGTAAAAATTACTGGGTTCCACTGTCTTAAGGGGTCAGGAGGGGCCCCAAAAGGGTAAAAATTGGGAATTACTAAATTCGTTTGCTTAAGAACCGGTATGTCAGATTTGTTCATATTTTGCATAAATTATCCCTATGTGTAGGGGTTTGATTGCAGATAAGAATTTAGGGGGATAAAATTGATAGGGGCCCTGTAAGGGGACTTAGAATTTTACATAGGGATACTATGGGAAAACAGAAAATTCTCTTTTTCTTTCATCTGTTCTTAAACCACTAGGCCAATTAGACTGAAACTTCACATGGGTGTTTCTATTGCACAGGAGACTATACAGAAGATTTTTTTTTTCGATCTAAAATTCAAGATGGCCGTCATTACTAAAAATAGTCCAAACCTTAAAAAATCTTCTTCTCATGAACGGTCCAACAGATTTTCAAAATGTTTATGTAGTAATGATAACCAACTATAGTTTTGTTATATTTGTTCAAATGGTGTTCCTAAAGTTTAAAATGACCCCGCCCCGATGTTTCTTTTGCATAGTAGAATTTCAAAAAGTGCTATGGCTACTAGGAGTCAGTAGAGCGTCCTCAGGTCCTCTTGGGCCTCTTGTTTTTATATACATATACTCCTATGTTACTATAATTTCTTTAAAATGCAGAATAGACAGATTGGTTAGAACTGTTTAAATACTTGAAAAGCAACATTTAGATTAAACAGTTTTAATAACATGCCATTCATTTGACACTTTTTGCCGATTAGGCTTAATTAAAATATTTTGTAGGGCTGTGTATTGATTGACCACAAGCGAGGCGGATGCTCTACCTCTAGACCACTGGTGCAGTTTTACAAGATGGAGGATTTCCAGTAAATACTTAACTAGCTCCTCTTCAGCACTGATTGTATGTTAAACAAAGCACAGTGCTGAACATGCATACTTCTGTGTTTGAAAATGATTTTTACAGTTGATTAAGGCTTGTTACGATATGCCAATTGTGATATAATGCGATTTCAAATATTGCTACAGTCCTACATTTCCAGTTGATCCACAACAATCCTGCTGGATGGAAACTTTTTTTACCCCACGTGACCACCATCTCCATTAAAAAATATTGTTGTTCATTCAATATATTGTAGGTCTTTACTTGTCCTTTCTCTGTCCATATCCTTTAAAAGAATTTTCAGATTGGTTACAAATTAAAAAAATCCCCTACCTACCTACCTACCCACCTCCTATCTGGTATGGGTTGGAAGTGACAAACAAACACATTTTTAAGGGCAGTCTTAGTTATCACATATTCAGATAATACTTGGTTTGTGGTGTTGGGGTACATCTCTATAGTGTAAGCTAGCACACTTTTCTGTTTGAAAAGAGCTCCAGGTTCAAGTCCTGGTGGGGATCTTGACACCCTTACAAAGTTGTACAAACTAAAAACTCCATTTTATTGGTCAAAATTTAAATAAAAGTGTAATAGATGGTGTGAATACAATTCCGACCTTTCTTTACCAAGACTGTACACATGAGTGCCCATAGCCAATTAATACAGGTAATAATTATATATATAAGACAATACAATTGGTATGGGCTTAAAGCTATATGATGCTAATAGAATGTGGCAACTAGAACTATTACCTGAATACATATAGACAACCAGGTTGGACTCAAAACCAGTCTCTAAATGTTACAATCATGTAGTAATGAAAGTAAGTAAAACAGAGAAATACCACAAGTTCTTATTTGTTTACAATAACTGAGACATACATTAAGTCACTGACAATATAGTTAAACCTGTGTTAGTGGTCACCTTTATTAAGAAACCATTTGCTGTAAACAGTCACAACCTAGACACTGGATTCTGTAGGCCAGAACTATAATATGAATGTAAGTGTTGTTTAAAACATTCTGTACAAATTATTTTACCAATTAATTCTTTAAGGACTGCACCCAAATATGTACATCTATGGGTTGTTGTTTTACTACCAGGTATTTAACCAAAATAAGTGATATTATTTAATCGAATAGGTGATATCATTTATATTTACAAGTGATATCACTTATTCGAATATGAATAAGTGATATCCTCTATTCAAATAAGTGATATCTCTTACTATTATGGTTAAATAGAAAAACAGCAGCCATATACAGTGGAACCTCGCTTATCCGTACTTCTCTAATCCCGAAATCTCTCTAAACCGAACATTTTTGTCAGTCCCGAAATTTCTTATTCTATCTTTATTGTAAAAATACCTCGGCAATCCGAAACCTTTCTATTCCGAAAACCGTACTGGTTCGGAAGATTTCTTTCACTAAATTACTATATATTTTACCTTTGGATCTGAATCTTTGTCTCGGCGGATCTTAGTCTCGTCTGATTATTGATATTGACAATACACGACTGCTAATCAGATTAATCCCTGACACTTAAAAAGGTGTTGACAAACAAGAAGATGTTCGCCGCTTGTTTACCCAGTGCGTGCATTTGATCAGAACAAGTGTGAAAGTCGCAAAGAGTGTTTGAATAACTAATTAGGCATCAATTACCGGCTACAGTAAAACAGTAGAAAATGAAAAAAAAATAGTGAATCATAAATGTGTGCAAAAGCAAACAAAGATTGATGTTTTTTTTTTTCAAAAGCAGTGATAAAGCAGAAACATGAATGTGTTGAAAGTGTGAAATATATACTTTACATGATGATGTATTTATGTTGAATATGCTTGTTGTGTTATTTTCTTATACATAATTATATGTTCATTATCATTCCAATACTATTCCAATATGAACATTTCAAAACATTATAAACTGGTTGCATTCAAAGTTATGAAAATATTTAGCATGAAAATAAAGCATATATATGTTAAATAATGTTTTGCTTACATGTACTTCCTTTTCATTAATCCACTTTAAATATTGATAAAAACATGTACAGTACATGCAAAACATATCTGTAAGTTTTGAAACATACTGTATTGATAAGCGTTTAAAAATAGAAACCTTTCTAATTCGAAAACCCTTCTAATCCAAACTTTTCTTCTGGTATGAGCTAGTTCGGATTAGAGAGGTTCCACTGTACATAAAATCGTTTTGGTGATATATTTCAAAAAGTGGATTATTCAACCAGTTACTGGTTTATGTCACTGTTTCAACCGAATTCGAAAAATTAATTATTACTGTATACCACTTAAAAAGACTGTTACACTGATATATAATTAATAAAACACATAAAAAAATATTTGGTGGCAATTTATTCCCTAAACAAAAATAGATTTGACACAAAAGTAGCACCTCTGCACAAGTAAGTCAATTTGTATCCCGCTATATACCTTTGGTAACTGAGGTTACTTGTTATATGTATTTGGTATCCTAGAAAAAATATTTATGCTAAATCATTTTTCACATTGTAGTTAAAATTAGAAATATAAAAAATGTCTCTAACCCTGGTTATTCGTTATTCTTCTTTGTCTTTTGGCACTCTAGATTACTTACAGCAAATATACATCATAATTTAAGAAATACTAAAAAAACATGTCTTTATTTCTGATTACTTGGTTATCCTTCTTTGAGCGAAGTGCGTGGTCCAGTGGTAGAGCACCAAACCCATGATCAGAGGGTCGTGGGTTCGATCCTCCGCCACGGCTATGTGTGGTGTCCTTCAGCAAGACACTTTCCCGCATATGCTTAATACTGGTTCTAACCGGGAAGTCTTCGAGCGTGATTTGTCTAAGTTGTAAGAACTTGTTTCACAATCAAAGTAAAAATAAATAAGTTTAAACAAATCCTTCCTTATCTTTGGTAACTGATGGTTACGACAGCAAATATTCAACATCCAAGCAAGGACCTACATAGATTCTATATACTCTTTGAGCGGACTTGCACATGGACTTACAAACATACTTACATATTTTGGGCCATATATGAAACAATAAAAATGCTATATTTTCTTTTAAACTTTATGGCAATTTATTATTTTGACAGTTATAAATCTTATCCTGACACACTGATATTAAATAATCTACATATAAATTGATTGAAATTGATAAATCCCCTTTTAGGCAGTGCCTTATTTCATATTAAGATCCGTAGCCTGTAATATGATAATATGCAAAAATTCAATGTCGCCAAATTGGGTTCTATTGAAATATCTGTTTGATTTAAATGAAGATAAAATAGTACCTAATGAATATAAGCTGTACTAGTACTAATTAAACGTGATCATTTAATCCAAATATGAAACAAGAATAGGCCTATGATACGTTGGAATCCCTTAGCAAGGCCAAATCATGATTTAAACAAACTATTAGGTGATCATAATTATGTTTATCCTTTATATATATACAGTAAACGCATATATATATATATATATATAAAGGGAGATAATTAATTTCACAATTACGGAATTTACGATTTTTTTGATCTTTTCAGATGCTCATTCACAATATATAATATATATATATGTAGTCTGGTCTGTACATTTATGTCTTGGTTATTTACAAATAATTATTGTACATTTATGTCTTGGTTATTTACAAATAATTATCTCCATATATATATATCATCTGTTGTGAATGAGCATCTAAAAAGATAAAAAAAATCGTAAATTCCTTTCTTGTGAATTTAATTATTTCCCTTTATGAAATTAAATATATATGAATTGACTGTATCTCTATGATCCAACGGGTTTACAAATATGTCCTTTATATAGCATGTGAGTAGTCATTAATACTTAACTGGATCCTACTCATATAAAGCTATCAGTTCATGTATGTTAATCTGTTCACCCTGTCCAGATGTGTTGCATGTAATTCCATAGTATATAAGTTATGGTCGACACCAAATTTATTGGTTTGGCAGAGGCCTTGATATTGTATCTATGGTTTGCATTGTAGCTAGGCGCACTTGCCGTAGTCTGGTCTGTACATTTATGTCTTGGTTATTTACAAATAATTATCTCCATATATATATATATATATATAATATATATAAATATTATCTTTGCATGTCTGTCTCACATGCTTAACAAATACCAAATTTACATTATTTTTAGTATAATTTAGACAAATTTAATCATTTTATTCTAGGAATTTGATTTCAAATGTCATTTTCAATATTGCCTGTTTCCGATAACCCAATTTTAATTTACAAGTACTAAGTGTATTTTCGAAATATACGAGGAAGTATCTAGCTAAAAGTGAGCTATTCCAAGGGCGGAACCAGGGATGCGCTCCGTCCCTAAATCGGGCAACCTACTTG
Organism: Panopea generosa; assembly: GCA_029582155.1. Lineage (NCBI taxonomy): Eukaryota > Metazoa > Mollusca > Bivalvia > Adapedonta > Hiatellidae > Panopea > Panopea generosa. The sequence continues at coordinate 11,270,474 of CM055907.1, read as the reverse complement.
TAGCGAGAAGGTCTTCCGTTGCCGAGTGGTCCGGCGCGCTGTCGTCTAATGAACGCTTAACGCTCACAGCTGAGACCTGACGATATTCCCAGGGTACTACCCAAATGTCCGTTCTAAACAAACATGCAAGGGTGCCACCCAGTTGTCCGTTCTAAAAGTATATAAAAATAAAAACACATCATGAAATACTCGTCAGATTGCACTATTTGGCGACTTTGTTTTGATTACGCCTGACCCTCAGTATGAAATCCTGAATCGGCCCCTGTATTCTGACCGCATACGAAGTTATATAGATAGCAACGTTACCATATTGGCTTGCCAAGTCAATTTTTAATAGCCTGGCATTTGCCGAATTATTACCGATTTATGATACACAACTTATAAGACATGACTTGTGCAGAAAGGAACTCGAGGTGATCGTTCAATGTTTGTTATAACTTATGAATATTATTCATGGGTACATTGTGTAATGGGGTTCACCGTTTGTTATTGATTAATGGGGGATGGTTATGTTTTCTAAGAAAAGTGTATCACGGATGGGGTTCTTTTGGTGATTAGTACTATTTATTAATTATTTTTGTGGCGGAAAGGGCTCCTTATCTCATCAACCACTCAATGGTTTTTATTTAAACTTCTCACAACACCTTCCAGTTATCAAACCTTCTAAAATAACTTAGTGAGATAACTCTTACATGAATTTAATGAAAATTATGGCCCTTCTTTGACTTATAAAGTTTGGTTAAAGTTTTGCATGTACGTCCCATTAGCAACCACTAAATATATTTGATATGGCTTTATTGTCATGAACCCAACTAAGTTAATAAAGTTGGATAACTCTTGCCATATTTTTTGGCAAATTATGGTCTTTGTTTGACTTAGAAGTTCCATAACTCAGCAGCCTATGCATGTATTGGATTGAAACTTCATACAAGGTATTGCAGTAAGGCCTACTCAATTTAGTAAGTTAGTTAACTCTTGTTTGCTTGGATTTGTCATCAATCTCAATCAAATTTGTACATTTGTGGCCAAATATTCGAATAGTCGAGCGCGCTGTCCTATCGACAGCTCTTGTTAAATAAGCAGTTGTTTGGAATGTCATGAAAATGAAACATTTATAAAACTCAGCCTGATTAAGTATGCCGGGACCGGTTAGCGCAGTTGGTAGCGCGTCTAAATATCAATCCAGGGGTAGTAAGTTCGAATCCCCGCCCGATCACTGTCTGTATGATTATTGATATACGACATTATGTCTTAATGTATTCATCTCTCCGCACTGTTGACTCTTAAGCAGGAATTATCAGTTACTTGCGGAGAAAGGTGTGTTCGAGTAATGGTTAACCTTCCAGGATCCTAGGAATGAGTAGTCAAGTTAACTGAGTGTCTGTTAGCCGTCGGTGATTTAAAAATCTAAAACTGATTCATACATTGTGCTCTATCTCAATACATCGAGACATAAACTATTGACTAAATATGTTCAAATTTTTTAACCTTGGTCGTTTTCCGAAAATAGCAATATCTAGAACATATGTATTTTTAAAAAATAAAATGAACTCCTTGTAAGGACATGCTATCGATTGTTATCGATTTGTCACAACGCTGCACACTAATCGCATTACGTGGGAAAACACACTGCCGATGTAAAGGGTATGCAGGATGTTTTACCTCAAGGTTAAATGTCTAATTCAGTTTGTCAATATTGTGTTTAATAACTGTATGTAAAATGTATCGTTATTATTGAATAAATGCGTGTCAAGCGTATGGATGATGTAATGTAGCTATGAGAAATATTTTAATATTACTTGCGCATTTTAATGATTCAATCTATTAAATCACCTGGAATTTCATCATGATATTGAAAAAGTCTTTAGGCATGCGGATAACGGTTAACTAGAATGCACGGACTTGTGTTCCGATTTTTACTAAAATATGTTTATTTCATATTTGTGCAAATAAGCATTCTTAAACGATAGTCACGGTTATCTTGAGAACCTACCTTTCCACAGTCCAGCGAAATTTACCTTAGTAGAAAAATATGTTCTATTGTTCATGTACATGTACGTGCGTCTGTCGGTTTTTGCAGCTATTGATAACGGTGGAGCTGAAATATTATCAATTCAAGTACAGGACATGCACTTTCTCTATCTCAGAAGACTACTATAGTAAAACTGTTGTTTAAACTTACTTATTTTACTTCGACTGGGAAACAAGTTTTTACAACTTAGGCAAATCGCGCTCTAAGTCTCTCTGGGTAGAACCAGCACCAAGCATATGCGGAAAACTCGTCTAACTCAAGGACACGTGGTCGTGTCGGATGATCGAACCTACAACCCTCCGATATTTTTTTCCGATGCAAGACCACGCACTCCACACTGCAACAGATACATGCCTTATTTATTAATATTATTATTATTATTATTACTATTATTATTATCATTATTAGTATTATCATTATCATTAGTATTATCATTATTATAGTTATCATCACTATTATTATCATTATTATTATTATCATTATTATTATTATTATTATTATTATTATTATTATTATTATTATTATTATTATCAATGCCATTATTATTATTATTTTCATTATCATTATTATTATCACAGTTATTATTATTATCATTATTATTATTATCATTATTATTATTATCATTCTTCTTCTTCTTCTTCTTCTTCTTCTTCTTATTATTATTATTATTATTATTATTATTATTATTATTATTATTATTATAACATTTAGTATAAGTATCATTATTGTTATTATTATAAATTTAATCCGTAGTTTGTTTCACTTTAATATATCTATAATGATCAGACTAAGAGAAATATATACTGTTAACACCCCTTGACAAAATAATAATGGTTACGACCACATCGCGTGATCTAATTTAGCTCTGCCGGGACTAATGATAATCCAGGGTTGCACAACTAATCAATCAGTGTGGATGTATTCTTTACTTATTATGGAATAGATCGAGACAGTACGGAGCTTTTGTCAGAAGGTAATTTTTTAAATTATTATTGTGGAGCAGATATTTTTTATTATATTTATTATTTTTTAACTATATTTAGTATGTTTAATTCAAAGTCTCGTTTAACTTTCGAAATGCACAATTTTTGATAATAACAAAAGTGACTGTAATTCAATGTGCTTATAGCATTGTCATTCCTATAGCCACCTTAGTGACTATTTTAAAAAAATCAAGGAAATAAATAACTTTGATCGAAACGTGTATTTCTTTATAGAGTGGACCGATCGTTTAACTATTGTTCTCTGCTATGACTCGGTGGTTTTCCGTTGTATGCTGAACATGTTCATCGGAAAGAAATAACCATTGATTTGTAAACAAACACCCGTTCGCAATTATTGAAACTGACGCATCTTTTATTGATATCTCTGTTTGCATACTTTCTCAGAGGTCATCTATGAACTGGAATAGTAAGCTCAACATCAATGAAGTGATTTATTCTGATCACCGTTTGTTGGCATGTTGTCCCACTAAATGTCAATTTGTCTTCTTGATAAAGATCGTATGTAGCTGTGTTATACCAAGTTTCTCTCATTTTTTTCAAATCAGGATCCTGTGTAAAACTTTAACCCACCCAAGGGGCTGTCTTTATTTTTTTAAAGTTTAAAATCTTCTCTGCAACCACAAGGCATGACGTTTTGTTATCTTTTATGTTGTTTCAACCCTAGGGTCAAAATTGTCCCCATCTGGAAACTTACCAGTTAACAAAGATACATTTTAATTTAGTTTTCTTATAAAACAACTTCATATTTGATATGAATGATCCCTATGATATACGTGTAGTTGTCATTTTTCATGCACAATCAATTTGATTGCAATGCTTTAATTTTGTATTGCTATTGTATTTTGTAAATAATATATAAATGTATCTTAGAGGGCTCCAAGGAAGATTAGTTTCAAACTTGTCTAATTGGGCTACTCTCTCAAATAAAGACTTTCATTCAATCATGACAAAAGGTTGTAAAGTTTGTTAAATAACAGTGTATGGCAATTTTGTGGTACAAATTTTGATTGACATTAAAAATGAATGTATTTCTGGAACATATTTACATGTAGTCTTGATCGTATCCTATAGTGCTATTCTAAAAGACAAACATCTTAACAAATCGTGCAAAAGAAACATTTGACTTGGGAAGTAAGATCTGATTGGCTGAAACAAAAACACCTATGAAATGGTTGTTATAATAAAATTGAAAAAAAAATATTCCGACGGCAGTCAACTTGAACAAGATCTTTGTCATAGAAAAACATAAGGAATATAGAAATAAACATCCAAACAATACTAAGTCTCTTTTGAAATAATATGGAAATCGCCTAAGTAGTCCGATTGTTTGAATCAACCAATCAAATGCATTATCCGATTACTACCAAAATTATTTTACTTGTCGAACATGTCAAAAGCATCGTCTATGACCAAGACATGAACGTATATTATGTTTTCTGCACGATATGAGCCATTTTTAGGTTCATTTGAAATTATGAATAATTGTATGTTTACAATGATTTTTGTCGAAAGTTTCTTTTTAAAGCGCACAACGATATTGATTTATATCCATTGGAGGGCAAAAAAGGGGGCTCCGTTATTTTTAAATAACGATCCAAATGTTTTTATAATGTGGATCAAATTATCCCTATGAAAAAAGGGTTTTAAGTTTGTTCAAATGAGAGGGCTAGGGTGCATTGAGGTCTAATAAGGGGCAATTGATTTTACATGAGAATAGTGGGAAAAACTTGACATTCTAGACTGGGTCCTTTAAAGTATAAGGGAAATTTGATTATACATAGAAATAATATGGGGAAAACAGTACATTCTGTTTTTGTCATCTCTTGGTAGGTATTATTTTATTTATCTCGAGTATTGTTTAGTATTAGTTGGCACTGCATCCTGGTGACCTAATATCCATATAACAAGGGATACATTGTTGAATTTTTAAAAATCTTCTTTTGCAATAAGGGAACCTTTGATATTTACCCAGAAATAAATATGGAAATCAGTAGCATCTGATTTTTTTCAGTTATTTTAGAATTACAACATGAGAACTTCATGAGCTTTATATAAGGGTTTTATTTATTTTCCAAATAAAAAGCTAGTGTTCAGTGGGGCACAACACAGCAACTTTGATTTTTGCAGTGCAAGGAAGAGTGTTCAAAATTTGAATAGAAAATGCAGTTAAAATCAGGCGAGCGACTTGGTCACATTTTGGAAAGATGACAATAATAACAATTTTATGTGTGTGCCAGCTCATGCGATTGTGGCTCATTGCCATGCATCTCTAACCACTGATTCAAGTGGGAAAGTTATCAGTTGCTTGAGTATTGGTCAACCTGCAAGGATCCCAGGACAGAGTCATTAGGTTAACTGATCGTCTGCTAGCCCTCAATGGCATAAAATAAGGCTACACATTAAAACAAACAATTGTGTGCGTGTTGTATTTCGTGTATTTACTGTTAGAATATGTAAATAAAATATCCATCATAATTATTGTGTAAATAAAGTTGTAAATATGTACATGTTTTCATTACATCTATTTCCATCATCTCGTAGACATGCACCTAACTTTTTGCCAAAACATGTTAACTTATTCCAATACAATTGAAACTTTTATCTTTTGAGTATTTTCATATTTACACAAATATAATATATTCAATTTAACATAAATGAGAGAGAGAGAGAGAGAGAGAGAGAGAGAGAGAGAGATGAATAAATTGTAAAAATGTACATTTTGCTATCATGAAGGCTATCCATTACTGAACTGTTGCATTCTATGAAATGCATAGGTTAGAATGGTTCCCTGTCTATCACTCCGGTAGCTTGCAAATTTGGCCCAAACATGAATTGATAATTTGCTTATATGTATATGAATCAAAATGATAAAATAACAGGCACTTTGAGGATTCTTAAAATGTTAGGGCACAACCACAATTTTACAAAACAAAATAACTACCAATACATCCTAGATAACATGAAAAAAAAATCTAAAAAATCCTCTATAAAGATACACAACTTCGATAATTATCAGTTTATAACCAAACAGTTTCACCGATTTTATTTAAAAAAACAAACTTTAGGTAATACTTGTGACCATATACATGTAAGCAATGTATAAGCTATCTTTGTTTAAGTTTTATACAAACAGGTCAATGATGTTTAGAAAAAAATTGTAGTTTAGTTACCTTGACCCTGACCTCAGTAGCTTTATATATGCAATCCTAAATACTCAATGCAAACAATATTTGCATTAGTTTCATTTGATTAGCTCAATCCTAATTAAAGTGATTGAATGTAAACCACAATTCTATTTTGGGAACAGTGACATTGACCATTTTTTGGGAAAAATTCGATATCTCAATAAAAAATAATTGGACATAAGCCACTAGTATCTTCTTATATTTAATGCAAGCGTTTAACATATGGTGCCATTGAACAGCAAGAAGATACTTCTGCATGTTTTTACATTGTATCCACAAAGTTCAGTATAAAAGCTGTATGCACTAGAAGACATAATTATGTTCCTTACATAATGGAAGTTTTTTTTTTCTTGAAGGTAATGTCTACAATTTCTAACAAAAAATTAAGACGGAAAGGGGCAATAACTTACAAGTATTAAATAAACACAGAGAACCTGCCATAATTTATTGAAAACATATTTGATGGGCAGTCACAGGAAACGTCAATAATAGGTTGATTAATGGACATCATGAGCATTGCTTTGTAGTGGTAAGTGAAAACGTAATTACTCCCTTTGAGTGGCACAACCGAACATGTGTATTAAAGACGTTAATACACGACAAAACCCGGCCGGGGGGGTGATAATCGGGCCCGGAAAATGAATAATGGCCTGACGGCCCGGCTTTGTCGTGTATTAATCTCTAATTAACACATATATACAAAGTGGGTTATACTATAAAACAATACGTATGCTATTATAATGGCCAGTGTAATTATACTATTTCTTTCAGACTGAGGCAGACACTCAAGTTCCCAGAATGTTTACAGCTCCAAGGTATTTCACAGACATATCTCAACATCTTTCTCAAGTCTTTTACGATAATGACGTGAATCCGCAAATGATTTTGGCGGGACGAATACAAACCTTGCGAACGGAAAAGTTAAATACTTTAGTATACCAGAACCGTTTTAATTTTATTCATAATACTTCATTTTATTTGTTTGGTAGCCGGTCAGAAATGACTTCAACACTTGAATCTGATGTGGATCACCTATACTCTTTTAATGATGTAAACATAATGCAAGACTGGTCAGAATGGTGTCATGGTAAAAATAATCTGCTGATGATACAGGATGAGACTGCGGCACCCGGCTACTGTAGGTTACAGGTAGTAAGACGTGACGTACGAGAACCAGCCGAAGATTTTCCAGATTACGCTGTGTGTGATTTATCTAGTCGTCGATTATTGCTGCCAAATACGTTATTTCACAAGGTTGATGGATTAGTCATACATGGTCCATCTGCACCGATTGTATTGAAAGAAAACAGGAGTGGGCCAGCTCATTTTGTGGAAGCTTCTATCGAAAGTCGGGCTGGAGATGTTGTAGAGGCATATTGCTGTAAAACATGGCCACGTGCTGCACGTCCTTGGCTATTAAGACATAGGTATCATCAATGGCCATCTCAATCAACATTACGCATGGCTGAAGAAAGCGGATGTTTCCTCGTCCCAGTCGGTCATCGGCTGAGTGAAGACGAATATCTAGAATGGAGAATATCGCCTTCGCTGGCGGAACGATATTTGATGTTTAGTTTAAACATTACACAGGTCAGGTGTTACATTGTACTGAAAATGATCGTCAAAACATTCATTACGCCTCAAAAATACCTTAAAAAATGTATATCTAGTTTTCATTGTAAAACAGTACTGTTTTGGTGTATAGAAAATACAAGTAATGCATTTTGGCAAGACAGAAACTTATTGACTTGCGTATTGTATTGCCTGTATAAGTTGCTACAATACATGAAAGGGAACTATTGCCCTCAGTACATGATTCCAGGTGAAAATCTGTTTGCAGGAAAATTAGATCAAAGTAAAATATATTCGTTGATTAAAATAGTGAACAAAATTTTCCTCAGTAATGGACAATTTTTACTTGAAATTAACATCGGTAATATTGGACATAAACTGACACTGAAATGTAACAAATTCTATCCATCAACATATGACAATAGTATTTCAGTTGCCAAAAATTTCACGGAAGAATCTAAGACGATAAGTAGAATTTTACGGATATCGATGGATTGGATATTGACCTCTGGAGATAATGTTGATTCACACATTAATGACATTTCCACATTTATTCGCAAGTTAAGGCCATATGTTACGCAAGGACTAGACATTATACAGCAAGGAGCCATTAGTCAATTCCTACCATTCCTGTATACAATCCTTGGATCACTGATGGCCTCAGCGAGTTTATCACAAGGAAATGGTATACCATGGCAGGCGCTATTCTATTTCGCCTGTGGGATCGACTCCGATGTGACTTCAAGTAAGCTTAAACTTGCGTCTGTATTATACTGCAGTGGAGATTTAAATAACGCAGAACGTGTTCTACGCTATATAGAACAAAGATGTGATAGTTCTTTATTGGCCGTATGTGGGTGTTTTCCGGACATTGGCCGTTTTTCAGAGTTCTTTTTCAATATAAATTTATTTGAACATAACCTATGTACCAGGTATACAGCATTCTGTGTACGATTCCTACGTAGTGAGATGTTCTGTGTTCCGCCTGAATTACAGTACGAGATGTTCAGATCTACCGCTAATGACGTAAAACACAGAGACGAAAGGGATGTAAGGATGGAATGGGCCGTAGTGGACCCTGTATCGTACTTGTTCTATTTACAATACAAGACGTACAGACAGTTGGGGAGAGAAAGTGAACAGAAACAAGCTCTAAATAACCTATACTGTCGCACTAACGCTATTGGTTTTTGCACACACCGGGAAACCAGCTGGAACTTATTGGGCACGTGTCTGGAGGATGAGGGCTTCATTCATAAAGCGTTTGAATGTTACATAAAATCACTTGAGATACGACCACGTAACAACGCTTCAAAATTGTACATAGCTCGCTTAATGTCGTCCTTTTCATTAGTTTGATTGAGAGGCGTGAACACTAGTTATGTATAATAATTAACTTATATCAGTCAAAGGGCACATAACTCCGCCTATCACAGTGTGCACATAACTCCGCCTAACAAAGCGAAGTCGTGAAAAAAAAGTGTTACAACTTAAAGCCGTGTCCCAGTTTACTAAACATCTCAGCTTGGGATTTCTCTCCACTCATATTTTAAATACAGTATCACAACCCCCCATACGCCTCATATTTAACTCAGCGCCTGGAAAAATCCTAAGAAAAGGACTGATACTGTTTCATTATTTATATTCAGTGCTCATCTTTATCAATAAGTGAGAATACATGTATATAAATGCAGTGAAATAAATAGAATATAGGTAACAGTTTAATGTATGATAAATTCAAGTTACCATTTAAAGACCTTGAAAATTTTGAGTTGAAAAAAATCATGAGTAGTGTGTAGAAATCAGTTCGTGGTCCCTACGATAAAATCAAGAGTCGCAATGATAACATATGGTTAGCAACTGCTATTTATTAATTGTTTAAGCTCAACGCCATATACTGTTTACGAGAAGAACATAGCTTTAAATTCTGCTGTCCAACCGCATGTAAAACTGTGACCCCTGCGCCGACACCAAATTTTACCAAAGCTTGGACACATTTTATTACACCTGGGCCTTCAGAGAAACAGAAAACTTGACCTCATCATAATGTAGGGATGGTCAAAATCTACAGTGGTTTCACAGTAGTTGTTTAAAAGTAAACACAGACAGAAAAAAAATCTAGAGGACCAAAACATTATAATATAAGCTTAAAAAATAATATTTTTGGTACAAAACCTGTTTTCAAACATGAATTTATACGCACTTCTGCCTACAGGTTTTTAATTGAACCCAAAAGATTTATTTCAAAAGTAAAAAAAATGCAAATCAAATTGAAGATAATTCTTTGCATGGCCTGATCTAATTCATGCTTTGCATGGCCTGATCTAATTCAGCCAAGTATATGAAATGAATTTACTAGACAAAGAGTTCACTGAGAAAAAATGTCTAATAATTAATTAAAAGAAAGTTCTCACCCATTGTATCTTGTATTTTTGTTAAGTGTTGTTGTGCAACTACACAGATATTGCTTGTGTCATGTTTTATCAAATCCATTGATAAAAAAACTATTGTTTGTGTTTGTCAATGAATGAATAAATGAGTGAGTGAATGAATGAATGAATGAATGAACACTGAATAATATCAATATCACTTTCTAACAATAGTAATCCATCAAATTTTTATATTTTTCATGGCTCTTTATGTTATTTTTCAACACATGACAGGTTATATAATTGTGATCTATTCAAATTTATTGTTGGAGGAGGACCTCAGAATAATTCTGAACAGAACCACAGTCTTTCTGCAAGTAATTCTCACAAATAAGTTGTTAAACCATGATGGGCTCGACTACACTACCAGGGGATCGAACCCGCAATCTCTGGCGTGTAAGTAATTCTCACAAATAAGTTGTTAAACAATGCTGGGCTCGACTTCACGACCAGGGGATCGAACCTGCAACCTCTGGTGTGTAAGTAATTCTCACAAATAAGTTGTTACACCATGCTGGGCTCGACTTCACGACCAGGCGATCGAACCTGCAACCTCTGGCGTGTAAGTAATTCTCACAAATAAGTTGTTAAACAATGCTGGGCTCGACTTCACAACCAGGGCGATCGAACCCGCAACCTCTGGCGTGTTAAGTAATTCTCACAAATAAGTTGTTAAACCATGCTGGGCTCGACTTCACAACCAGGGGATCGAACCCACAACCTCTGGCGTGTAAGTAATTCTCACAAATAAGTTGTTAAACCATGCTGGGCTCGACTTCACGACCAGGGGATCGACCCGTAACCTCTGGCGTGTAAGTAATTCTCAGAAATAAGTTGTTAAACCATGCTGGGCTCGACTTCACAACCAGGGGATCGAACCCGCAACCTCTGGCGTGTAAGTAATTCTCACAAATAAGTTGTTAAACCATGCTGGGCTCGACTTCCAACCAGGGGATCGACCCGCAACGTCTGGCGTGTAAGTTATTCTCACAAATAAGTTGTTAAACCATGCTGGGCTCGACAACACGACAAGGGGATCGAACCTGCAACCTCTGGCGTGTAAGTAATTCTCACAAATAAGTTGTTAAACCATGCTGGGCTCGACTTCACAACCAGGGGATCGAACCTGCAACCTCTGGCGTGTAAGTAATTCTCACAAATAAGTTGTTAAACCATGCTGGGCTCGACTTCATGACCAGGGGATCGACCCGTAACCTCTGGCGTGAAAGTAATTCTCACAAATAAGTTGTTAAACCATGCTGGGCTCGACTTCACAACCAGGGGATCGAACCTGCAACCTCTAGCGTGTAAGTAATTCTCACAAATAAGTTGTTAAATCATGCTGGGCTCGACAACACGACAAGGGGATCGAACCTGAAACCTCTGGCGTGTAAGTAATTTTCACAAATAAGTTGTTAAACCATGCTGGGCTCGACTTCACGACAAGGGGATCGACCCGTAACCTCTGGCGTGTAAGTAATTCTCACAAATAAGTTGTTAAACCATGCTGGGATCGACTTCACGACCAGGGATCGAACCTGCAACTTCTGGCGTGTAAGTAATTCTCACAAATAAGTTGTTAAACCATGCTGGGCTCGACTTCACAACTAGGGAACGAACCAGCAGCCTCTGGCGTGTAAGTAATTCTCACAAATAAGTTGTTAAACCATGCTGGGCTCGACAACACGACAAGGTGCTGGAACCTGCAACCTCTGTCGTGTAAGTAATTCTCACAAATAAGTTGTTAAACAATGCTGGGCTCGACAACATGATAAGAGTATCGAACCTGCAACATATGGCGTGTAAGTAAATCTCACAAATAAGTTGTTAAACCATGCAGGGCTCGACTTCACGACCAGGGGATCGAACCTGCAACATATGGCGTGTAAGTAATTTTCACAAAAAAGTTGTTAACCATGCTGGGCTCGACAACACGACAAGGGGATCGAACCCGCAACCTCTGGCGTGTAAGTAATTCTCACAAATAAGTTGTTAAACCATGCTGGGCTCGACTTCACAACCAGGGGATCGAACCCGCAACCTCTGGCGTGTAAGTAATTCTCACAAATAAGTTGTTAAACCATGCTGGGCTCGACTTCACGACCAGGGGATCGAACCTGCAACCTCTGGCGTGTAAGTAATTCTCACAAATAAGTTGTTAAACCATGCTGGGCACGACTTCACAACCAGTGGATCGAACCCGTAGCCTCTGGCGTGTAAGTAATTCTCACAACTAAGTTGATAAACCATGCTGGGCTCGACAACACGGCAAGGGATTCGAACATGCAACCTCTGGCTTGTAAGTAATTTTCACAAATAAGTTGTTAAACAATGCTGGGCTTGACAACATGACAAGGCTATCGAACCTGCAACATATGGCGTGTAAGTAATTCTCACAAATAAGTTGTTAAACCATGCTGGGCTCGACTTCACAACCAGGGGATCGACCCGCAATATATGGCGTGTAAGTAATTCTCACAAATAAGTTGTTAAACCATGCTGGGCTCGACTTCACAACCAGGGGATCGAACCTGCAACCTCTAGCGTGTAAATAATTCTCACAAATAAGTTGTTAAATCATGCTGGGCTCGACAACACGACAAGGGGATCGAACCTGAAACCTCTGGCGTGTAAGTAATTTTCACAAATAAGTTGTTAAACCATGCTGGACTCGACTTCACGACAAGGGGATCGACCCGTAACCTCTGGCGTGTAAGTAATTCTCACAAATAAGTTGTTAAACCATGCTGGGCTCGACTTCACGACCAGGGGTCGAACCTGCAACTTCTGGCGTGTAAGTAATTCTCACAAATAAGTTGTTAAACCATGCTGGGCTCGACTTCACAACCAGGTAACGAACCAGCAGCCTCTGGCGTGTAAGTAATTCTCACAAATAAGTTGTTAAACCATGCTGGGCTCGACAACACGACAAGAGTATAGAACCTGCAACATATGGCGTGTAAGTAATTCTCACAAATAAGTTGTTAAACCATGCTGGGCTCGACAACACGACAAGGTGGTCGAACCTGCAACCTCTGGCGTGTAAGTAATTCTCACAAATAAGTTGTTAAACCATGCTGGACTCGACAACACGATAAGGGGAACGAATCCGCAACCTCTGGCGTGTAAGTATTTCTCACAAATAAGTTGTTTAACCATGCTGGGCTCGACTTCACAACCAGGGGATCGAACCCGCAACCTCTGGCGTGTAAGTAATTCTCACATATAAGTTGTTAAACCATGCTGGGCACGACAACATGACAAGGGGATCGAACCTGCAACCTCTGGCGTGTAAGTAATTCTCACAAATAAGTTGTTAAACCATGCTGGGCTCGACTTCACGACCAGGGGTCGAACCTGCAACTTCTGGCGTGTAAGTAATTCTCACAAATAAGTTGTAAAACCATGCTGGGCTCGACTTCACAACCAGGTAACGAACCAGCAGCCTCTGGCGTGTAAGTAATTCTCACAAATAAGTTGTTAAACCATGCTGGGCTCGACAACACGACAAGAGTATAGAACCTGCAACATATGGCGTGTAAGTAATTCTCACAAATAAGTTGTTAAACCATGCTGGGCTCGACAACACGACAAGGTGGTCGAACCTGCAACCTCTGGCGTGTAAGTAATTCTCACAAATAAGTTGTTAAACCATGCTGGGCTCGACAACACGATAAGGGGAACGAATCCGCAACCTCTGGCGTGTAAGTATTTCTCACAAATAAGTTGTTTAACCATGCTGGGCTCGACTTCACAACCAGGGGATCGAACCCGCAACCTCTGGCGTGTAAGTAATTCTCACAAATAAGTTGTTAAACCATGCTGGGCACGACAACATGACAAGGGGATCGAACCTGCAACCTCTGGCGTGTAAGTAATTCTCACAAATAAGTTGTTAAACCATGCTGGGCACGACTTCACAACCAGTGGATCGAACCCGTAGCCTCTGGCGTGTAAGTAATTCTCACAACTAAGTTGATAAACCATGCTGGGCTCGACAACACGGCAAGGGATTCGTACATGCAACCTCTGGCGTGTAAGTAATTTTCACAAAAAAGTTGTTAAACCATGCTGGGCTCGACTTCACGACCAGGGGATCGAACCTGTAACCTCTGGCGTGTAAGTAATTCTCACAAATAAGTTGTTAAACCATGCTGGGCACGACTTCACAACCAGTGGATCGAACCCGTAGCCTCTGGCGTGTAAGTAATTCTCACAACTAAGTTGATAAACCATGCTGGGCTCGACAACATGGCAAGGGATTCGAACATGCAACCTCTGGCGTGTAAGTAATTTTCACAAATAAGTTGTTAAATCATGCTGGGCTCGACAACACGACAAGGGGATCGAACCTGAAACCTCTGGCGTGTAAGTAATTTTCACAAATAAGTTGTTAAACCATGCTGGGCTCGACTTCACGACAAGGGGATCGACCCGTTACCTCTGGCGTGTAAGTAATTCTCACAAATAAGTTGTTAAACCATGCTGGGCTCGACTTCACGACCAGGGGTCGAACCTGCAACTTCTGGCGTGTAAGTAATTCTCACAAATAAGTTGTTAAACCATGCTGGGCTCGACTTCACAACCAGGGAACGAACCAGCAGCCTCTGGCGTGTAAGTAATTCTCACAAATAAGTTGTTAAACCATGCTGGGCTCGACAACACGACAAGGTGGTTGAGCCTGCAACCTCTGGCGTGTAAGTAATTCTCACAAATAAGTTGTTAAACAATGCTGGGCTCGACAACATGACAAGAGTATAGAACCTGCAACATATGGCGTGTAAGTAATTCTCACAAATAAGTTGTTAAACCATGCTGGGCTCGACAACACGACAAGGTGGTCGAACCTGCAACCTCTGGCGTGTAAGTAATTCTCACAAATAAGTTGTTAAACCATTCTGGGCTCGACAACACGATAAGGGGAACGAATCCGCAACCTCTGGCGTGTAAGTAATTCTCACAAATAAGTTGTTTAACCATGCTGGGCTCGACTTCACAACCAGGGGATCGAACCCGCAACCTCTGGCGTGTAAATAATTCTCACAAATAAGTTGTTAAACCATGCTGGGCACGACAACATGACAAGGGGATCGAACCTGCAACCTCTGGCGTGTAAGTAATTCTCACAAATAAGTTGTTAAACCATGCTCGGCACGACTTCACAACCAGTGGATTGAACCCGTAGCCTCTGGCGTGTAAGTAATTCTCACAACTAAGTTGATAAACCATGCTGGGCTCGACAACACGGCAAGGGATTTGTACATGCAACATCTGGCGTGTAAGTAATTTTCACAAAAAAAGTTGTTAAACCATGCTGGGCTCGACTTCACAACCAGGGGATCGAACCTGCAACCTCTGGTGTGTAAGTAATTCTCACAAATAAGTTGTTAAACCATGCTGGGCACGACTTCACAACCAGTGGATCGAACCCGTAGCCTCTGGCGTGTAAGTAATTCTCACAAATAAGTTGATAAACCATGCTGGGCTCGACAACACGGCAAGGGATTCGAACATGCAACCTCTGGCGTGTAAGTAATTTTCACAAATAAGTTGTTAAATCATGCTGGGCTCGACAACACGACAAGGGGATCGAACCTGAAACCTCTGGCGTGTAAGTGATTTTCACAAATAAGTTGTTAACCATGCTGGGCTCGACTTCACGACAAGGGGATCGACCCGTAATCTCAGGCGTGTAAGTAATTCTCACAAATAAGTTGTTAAACCATGCTGGGCACGACTTCACAACCAGTGGATCGAACCCGTAGCCTCTGGCGTGTAAGTAATTCTCACAACTAAGTTGATAAACCATGCTGGGCTCGACAACATGGCAAGGGATTCGAACATGGAACCTCTGGCGTGTAAGTAATTTTCACAAATAAGTTGTTAAACAATGCTGGGCTTGACAACATGACAAGGCTATCGAACCCGCAACAAATGGCGTGTAAGTAATTCTCACAAATAAGTTGTTAAACCATGCTAGGCTCGACTTCACGACCAGGGGATCGACCCGTAATCTCTGGCGTGTAAGTTATTCTCACAAATAAGTTGTTAAACCATGCTGGGCACGACTTCACAACCAGTGGATCGAACCCGTAGCCTCTGGCGTGTAAGTAATTCTCACAACTAAGTTGATAAACCATGCTGGGCTCGACAACATGGCAAGGGATTCGAACATGGAACCTCTGGCGTGTAAGTAATTTTCACAAATAAGTTGTTAAACAATGCTGGGCTTGACAACATGACAAGGCTATCGAACCCGCAACAAATGGCGTGTAAGTAATTCTCACAAATAAGTTGTTAAACCATGCTAGGCTCGACTTCACGACCAGGGGATCGACCTGCAATATATGGCGTGTAAGTAATTCTCACAAATAAGTTGTTAAACCATGCTGGGCTCGACTTCACGACCAGGGGATCGAACCGGCAACATATGGCGTGTAAGTAATTCTCACAAATAAGTTGTTAAACAATGCTAGGCTCGACAACATAACAAGGCTATCGAACCCGCAACATATGGCGTGTAAGTAATTCTCAAAAATAAGTTGTTAAACCATGCTGGGCTCGACTTCAAGACCAGGGGATCGAACCAGCAATATATGGCGTGTAAGTAATTCTCACAAATAAGTTGTTAAACCATGCTGGGCTCGACTTCACGACCAGGGGATCGAACCGGCAACATATGGCGTGTAAGTAATTCTCACAAATAAGTTGTTAAACCACGCTGGGCTCGACTTCACAACAAGGGGATCGAACCCGCAACCTCTATCGTGTAAGTAATTCTCACAAATAAGT
This sequence comes from Panopea generosa, assembly GCA_029582155.1. Lineage (NCBI taxonomy): Eukaryota > Metazoa > Mollusca > Bivalvia > Adapedonta > Hiatellidae > Panopea > Panopea generosa. The sequence continues at coordinate 11,253,460 of CM055907.1, read as the reverse complement.
TGTTAAACCATGATGGGCTCGACTTCACAACAAGGGGATCGAACCCGCAACCTCTATCGTGTAAGTAATTCTCACAAATAAGTTGTTAAACCATGCTGGACTCGACTTCACGACCAGGGGATCGACACGCAACATATGGCGTGTAAGTTATTCTCACAAATAAGTTGTTAAACCATGCTGGGCTTGACTTCACAACCAGGGGATCGAACCTGCAACTTTTGGCGTGTAAGTAATTCTCACAAATAAGTTGTTAAACCATGCTGGGCTCGACTTCACAACCAGGGGATCGAACCTGCAACCTCTGGCCTGTAAGTAATTCTCACAAATAAGTTGTTAAACCATGCTGGGCTCGACTTCATGACCAGAGGATCGAACCCGCAACATATGGCGTGTAAGTAATTCTCACAAATAAGTTGTTAAACCATGCTGGGCTCGACAACATAACAAGGCTATCGAACCCGCAACATATGGCGTGTAAGTAATTCTCAAAAATAAGTTGTTAAACCATGCTGGGCTCGACTTCAAGACCAGGGGATCGAACCAGCAATATATGGCGTGTAAGTAATTCTCACAAATAAGTTGTTAAACCATGCTGGGCTCGACTTCACGACCAGGGGATCGAACCGGCAACATATGGCGTGTAAGTAATTCTCACAAATAAGTTGTTAAACCACGCTGGGCTCGACTTCACAACAAGGGGATCGAACCCGCAACCTCTATCGTGTAAGTAATTCTCACAAATAAGTTGTTAAACCATGATGGGCTCGACTTCACAACAAGGGGATCGAACCCGCAACCTCTATCGTGTAAGTAATTCTCACAAATAAGTTGTTAAACCATGCTGGACTCGACTTCACGACCAGGGGATCGACACGCAACATATGGCGTGTAAGTTATTCTCACAAATAAGTTGTTAAACCATGCTGGGCTTGACTTCACAACCAGGGGATCGAACCTGCAACTTTTGGCGTGTAAGTAATTCTCACAAATAAGTTGTTAAACCATGCTGGGCTCGACTTCACAACCAGGGGATCGAACCTGCAACCTCTGGCCTGTAAGTAATTCTCACAAATAAGTTGTTAAACCATGCTGGGCTCGACTTCATGACCAGAGGATCGAACCCGCAACATATGGCGTGTAAGTAATTCTCACAAATAAGTTGTTAAACCATGCTGGGCTCGACTTCACAACCACGCGATCGAACCTGCAACCTCTGGCGTGTAAGTAATTCTCACAAATAAGTTGTAAAACCATGCTGGGATCGACAACACGACAAGGGGATCGAACCTGCAACCTCTGGCGTGTAAGTAATTCTCACAAATAAGTTGTTAAACCATTCTGGGCTCGATTTCACAACCAGGGGATCGAACCCGCAACCTCTGTCGTGTAAGTAATTCTCAAAAATAAGTTGTTAAACCATGCTGGGCTCGTCTTCCAACCAGGGGATCGATCCGCAACCTCTGGCGTGTAAGTAATTATCACAAATAAGTTGTTAAACCATGCTTGGCTCGACTTCACAACCAGGGGATCGAACTCTCAGCCTCTGACGTGTAAGTTATTCTCACAAATAAGTTGTTAAACCATTCTTGGCTCGATAACACGGCAAGGGGATCTAACATGCAACCTCTGTCGTGTCAGTAATTTTCACAAATAAGTTGTTAAACAATGCTGGGCTCGACTACACGACCAGGGGATCGAACCGGCAACATATGGCGTGTAAGTAATTCTCACAAATAAGTTGTTAAACCATGCTGGGCTCGACTTCACAACCAGGCGATCGAACCCGCAACATATGGCGTGTAAGTAATTCTCACAAATAAGTTGTTAAACCATGCTGGGCTCGACTTCACGACGAGGTGATCGAACCCGCAATCTCTGGCGTGTAAGTAATTGTCGCAAATAAGTTGTTAAACCATGCTGGGCTCGACTTCACGACTAGGGGATCGACCCGCAACATATGGCGTGTAAGTAAATCTCACAAATAAGTTGTTAAACCATGCTGGGCTCGACTTCACAACCAGGCGATCGAACCTGCAACCTCTGGCGTGTAAATAATTCTCACAAATAAATTGTTAAACCATGCTGGGCTCGACTTCACAACCAGAGGATCGAACCCGCCGCCTCTGGCGTGTAAGTAATTCTCACAAATAAGTTGTTAAACCATGCTGGGCTCGACAACACGACAAGGGGATCGAACCTGCAACCTCTGTCGTGTCAGTAATTTTCACAAATAAGTTGTTAAACAATGCTGGTCTCGACTACACGACCAGGGGATCGAACCTGCAACCTCTGGCCTGTAAGTAATTCTCACAAATAAGTTGTTAAACAATGCTGGGCTCGACTTCATGACCAGAGGATCGAACCCGTAACATATGGCGTGTAAGTAATTCTCACAAATAAGTTGTTAAACCATGCTGGGCTCGACTTCACAACCACGCGATCGAACCTGCAACCTCTGGCGTGTAAGTAATTCTCACAAATAAGTTGTAAAACCATGCTGGGATCGACAACACGACAAGGGGATCGAACCTGCAACCTCTGGCGTGTAAGTAATTCTCACAAATAAGTTGTTAAACCATTCTGGGCTCGATTTCACAACCAGGGGATCGAACCCGCAACCTCTGTCGTGTAAGTAATTCTCAAAAATAAGTTGTTAAACCATGCTGGGCTCGTCTTCCAACCAGTGGATCGATCCGCAACCTCTGGCGTGTAAGTAATTATCACAAATAAGTTGTTAAACCATGCTTGGCTCGACTTCACAACCAGGGGATCGAACTCGCAGCCTCTGACGTGTAAGTTATTCTCACAAATAAGTTGTTAAACCATTCTTGGCTCGATAACACGGCAAGGGGATCTAACATGCAACCTCTGTCGTGTCAGTAATTTTCACAAATAAGTTGTTAAACAATGCTGGGCTCGACTACACGACCAGGGGATCGAACCGGCAACATATGGCGTGTAAGTAATTCTCACAAATAAGTTGTTAAACCATGCTGGGCTCGACTTCACAACCAGGCGATCGAACCCGCAACATATGGCGTGTAAGTAATTCTCACAAATAAGTTGTTAAACCATGCTGGGCTCGACTTCACGACGAGGTGATCGAACCCGCAATCTCTGGCGTGTAAGTAATTGTCGCAAATAAGTTGTTAAACCATGCTGGGCTCGACTTCACGACTAGGGGATCGACCCGCAACATATGGCGTGTAAGTAAATCTCACAAATAAGTTGTTAAACCATGCTGGGCTCGACTTCACAACCAGGCGATCGAACCTGCAACCTCTGGCGTGTAAATAATTCTCACAAATAAATTGTTAAACCATGCTGGGCTCGACTTCACAACCAGAGGATCGAACCCGCCGCCTCTGGTGTGTAAGTAATTCTCACAAATAAGTTGTTAAACCATGCTGGGCTCGACAACACGACAAGGGGATCGAACCTGCAACCTCTGTGTGTAAGTAATTTTCACAAATAAGTTGTTAAACCAAGCTAGGCTCGATAACATGACAAGGGTATCGAACCCACAACATATGGCGTGTAAATAATTCTCACAAATAAGTTGTTAAACCATGCTGGGTCGACTTCACGACCAGGGGATCGAACCTGCAACCTCTGGCGTGTAAGAAATTCTCACAAATAAGTTGTTAAACCATGCTGGCTCGACTTCACAACCAGGCGATCGAACCTGCAACATATGGCGTGTAAGTAATTCTCACAAATAAGTTGTTAAACCATGCTGGGCTCGACTTCACGACCAGGGGATCAAACCCGCAACATATGGCGTGTAAGTAATTTTCACAAATAAGTTGTTAAACAATGCTGGGCTCGACAACACGACAAGGGGATCGAACCCGCAACATATGGCGTGTAAGTAATTCTCACAAATAAGTAGTTAAACCATGCTGGGCTCGACAACACGACAAGGGGATCGACCCGCAACCTCTGGCGTGTAAGTAACTCTCACAAATAAGTTGTTAAACCATGCTGGGCTCGACAACACGACAAGGGGATCAAACCCGCAACCTCTGGCGTATAAGTAATTCTTACAAATAATGTTTAGACCAAGCTTGGATTGATTTCACGACCTTCCCTGGGAGAGGTCAGTGGTATGATTGAATTAACAATAATTGTGTAGTATACCATTATTTTCAACAACATTTACGTCTGTAATGTTTATTCTAATGGGATTTTATTTCCACACATTAACGATTATACATGAAATACAAATACATGAATCTGGGTAGAATAATCATCTTTCCAGATTGCCTCCCATAAACTGTTTAAACTGAGCTTGGCTTGAACCTATGGTGACCTCTGTTGTGAGCAATAAGTGATCTTGAGATGACTTAGACCAATCGGCCAAAAAAAGAGATTAGAGATTTTGAATATTTAGTGTCATTTCTATGCAATCGAGGACAAACAAAAGATCATTTAATCTAACCAATCTTTCCTGGGATCTTGAAAGGTGGTTAATCAGTACTCAATCACATCCATCTCTTTAAGTAACTGATAACTTCCCCACTTGAATCAGAGGTAATGGACGAATGACAATAAAACACAATGTCATATATGAACATCACAGAAACTGTGGCTGGGCAGCGACTCAAACTTACAACCCCCTAGATAGATAGCCAGTTGCGCTACCAACTGAGCTAACAGGGCCCAGTTTAAATGGTGACTATAGAGATAAGCTACCCTCTAAATGTTGAGCACAAGGCAGTGGTGTTGCTTGACCAAAGAAGGGTTAAAACCTACAACCTCCTGTATTTGTTGTAATTATCATACCTCATAAACAACACTACAGCTGTTGTATCAACAAGGAATATTATACAACTCGTGTACAAGAAAGTACATTTCTCCGAAATTCTCATAAAACAAAACAAATGCAATCATGCAGAATGAATGTAGACCTTTGATTCACAGACGCCATATTGCGGTCACCATTCAAAATCACACACAACTTGTTTATTTTAATTTTCTTTTTATATATAAATACTAAAACATATTAAACAACTTAATTGTAGAGATGTGTGTGCTTGAGTACCTACCAGGATCAAAAGAAAGGGTGGTAAGGTTAACCAATCGTCCTTTTCGCTCTCCGTGGCAAAAAACTGATGCTTAATATTCAAAGAAACTAACATGAATTTACACCAAGAACTAAAATCAAACATACGTTAATACAATGACACAATTATTCTGAATTTCAGAGTTGAAACATGTAAATTTATTAACATGTGAAAGTATACTTGTTTCTACAAAACGAAACTGGATATAAACTTCCCTTAACGTTGTCATTCGATGTCATAACACCGTTATGTGATGTCATAACACGGTAATGCGAAGTATTCGGTGTAAATTTATTACCGAGCTCGTAAAAACAATTCAATAACAAATATCAATACAACACAAAAAATAAATTTTCAAAATATTTCATTCCTTTTATTTTAATAATTGCAATATACAAATGTATTTATAAATAGAGACAAAGAAGAGAAGTGTTCTCCTTTCAAGCAAACACTATATTAATCACAGTACAACAATTATTTAGTACTAAAATTTCTTATCATACCAACATTTGATAAGTCAGGAGGAGTCCGCAATATAAACAGAAAGTCAAGTGTTTGTCGAGAAACTGACCTGATCACATAATCATAACATTTAACACTTCACAATATATACTAGATAGATCTGAAATTATAATTAGTGTTACATTAATGTTCATGGATAAAACATTTCAGATTTGTAGTCTACTGTCAACAAACATATACCTGTGTCTGGCCTTTTGCGACAGAAGATTCAGGTGTGATGATAATAAGGGACAAAACCCTAGCACATATATAGGAACTGCGTTCAGTTTGGATACACGTTTAATGTGTTCAGCTAACGGTTGATTACACCAGTCAACTCAACAATATGTTAGCTGTAACCGTTTGATAACAAAGTAAACACCGCTTGCTTGTATTTAATAACGCGACTTAAAGACATGGAAGGACAGCGTCGATGTAGTCCGATTTCCATTCACTATTCCTTCCATTGAGCAACTGTTAGCATTTTCAAATGCAGTAAACATCTTACAGCATACTGAACATAGCTCAGGTTTCAACCTCTAAGAAATGTCAGTTAAGGGACATAACTCCTATAGAAAATGTCAGTTAAGGGACAGAACTCCTATATTAACTATAAATGATAAGTGATACTTTAGATTTTTTCTCCTGCTATGTGGGCTATGAAAATCACTTTGATATGAACAGTTTATGAATCTTCAGCCATTATGTTGTCAGCTTCGAAAGGGACACAACTCTGATATCAAACAGTTTTAAGTTATCTCCCTTGTATTATGTAAGTTTTATCAGAAAAACAATCCTCTCATCCTTCTCCCCATACTGTGTCTGTCGTGGATAACATTGAATTTATTGACAAACTGAAAAAAATAACAAATTACAACATTAAGTAACTGACATTTAAATCAATAAAGAAATCCAGGCTGCATCTAGAAACCCCTATATTTAACTATGTAATATGCACTTATTTATGGTTGAGTCGGTGTCCGGGAAATTAATGACTTACAGTCAATATTTAAGTGTTAGAACTTAAATACAATTGTAATTGATTCTTTTTCTTTAAAACCTTTGAGATTCATATACTGTTTTAAAACATATATTTTTATTTCTAGTCGTTTTGATAAAAATGCAACAACTATACAAATATATATCAGCTGTACATGGCTACAGTTGTTTGCAGATTCCTTAGTTTTCAAGATTTTTCTATGTAGTTTAACAGAGAAAGCTGATAGCTTGTATGTAATTTATAACAATACAAAAGCTTAACTATAATATATAACAGATACAAAGCTTAACTAGAATATATAACGGATACAAAGCTTAACTAGAATAGAATATATAACGGATACAAAGCTTAAATAGAATATATAACGGATACAAATCTTAATTAGAATAGAATATATAACGGATACAAAACTTAACTAGAATATATAACGGATAAGAAGCTTAACTATAGAATATATAACGGATACAAAGCTTAACTAGAATAGAATATATAGCGGATACAAATCTTACTAGAATATATAACGGATAGAAAGCTTAACTATGATATATAACGGATACAAAGCTCATCTAAAATATATAACGGATACAAAGCTTAACTATGAACTTTACAACTTGTGAAAATCTGTAAAAGGGATTGTTTTGTTTCAAAGAAATCTTGCTCCTTTTATACAAACATGTTCAATAAATACATATAAACTCACAAAATTAATATTAAGGAAATGAACAAGTCATGAATGTAAAATTAAAAAGCAATAAATTTTCCTCTAGTGCCTAACCTACTTCAACTCTTGTAAAATGTTTTAAAGTCATCCTGGTAGAAACACTATCACATGGTCCAGTGATACAGCATCGAACCAAGGATCTGGGGAATCTCAGATTCGATCCTGTCACGGCTAAGTGTAGTGTCCTTGTCTGCATGTGCTTAGTACTGGTTCTACCCAGGAGATATGTCTTAAGTTGTAAGAACTTGTTTTACAATATACATGTATGAAAATAAATCAGTTTTTAAAAAAATAACGATTAAATTTATTTCAAAGACAAAATTAATTATACCGACCTCCTGATTTATTGTGTTTCATCCCTTTGTTATGGTTCCAAGATACGCCATAAAACATACATCATTTCATGAATAAACAAGTTCTCTTCAATAAAAACAGACGTTATTATACTGAAGAAATCTTCCTTAAATTTGTCTTTGTTTAGTACTGGTAGCCTATAACATAGACTGTAGGCCTCCCCCAGATTCCACTACCTTGATGTATTCCAGTATCAGCTTCACTCGACTGTGTAACATTTTGATGGCACTGTGTTGTGCTATCAACTGTTCTGCCACTGAAATGTACAATTATAGTCTATAATACAGAACCTTTTATCACTGATTCAGGTTGATTAACCCTCCAATGAAAAAGCCTAACCCACAGTTCATAGCTATTGAACGTTTAATAAATTGTTACATCATTCAAACTTTCCCTGACGAAACTGACCAATCAGCGGGCTTGTAACAATTTAACGGACCCAATCGAGAGAGCTGGATCCGTTCTACTGACTAGAGTATAGGCCAGATAGTAATTATATCATTGTAAACATGTATAAACAAACACGCAATGTCACTGGTAAGTGTCACATTTCCCTCTCATAGTCTGTGAAAATTATGATATTTTTATTATAAGTAGGAATTTAAATGTATCTATCAAGAGTAATTGAGTGACGTTTCAGACTCAACATGCAATTTCATGTTTTTTGCATTAAAGTGTGAACTTGACATTTGTGTAACAGTGACTTTGACATCTGATGTAAGGGTCTGGGTATTTCTACAGGTAAATGCAGGTGACACATCACCACGACATGTTGATCATTTGGATCAAGCTATTTTAAAATCTCTCCATGTAAGACAAAGTTACAGACCAGACATGAAATATTAAACAAACTGAATATGTGACATTGACCTTTGAAGTGCTGGGTCTTACAAGCCACTCGTCGTCATGTTGATCAATTGATCAAATTAATCAAACACACAATTACTGCCGGTACACCTCTTATTGCTAAAACAAAACGTGCAACATAATCAATATAGGGGAAGTTTCAGCATTTAAAACATCGTTGAGGGAAATATCAAAATGATATGTTTAGTGAAACCGGGGCCAACGGCTCAATGGCTATCAAACATTAAGGTAACATACATATATACATTTACAGACGTGCAAAACAGTAAAATTCAAATCAAGTTCCACAGTTTAATGTAAACGAGTTAATTATAAATGTCTCGCGGCAAATCATTAACCATCCGGCAGGTTAAACATGTGTATGAGAGATAATTTTAAAACTATGAATAAATAGGCTTTAAGTTCTGCCAACTCCCGGGTAAATACTGTATAACTTAAAAATTGCAAATATTTACCCAGCCTAACAAACAATGATGAGAGTCAATCTTAATGTATTGTCAATATCAAAATACTTTGCACTTATTATGATGTATAAACTGTAGACTAACAACACATTGTTAAATTGAGTGTCAGACTTCAATTATTGAAAGTAGATGCCACACTTATGTATTGAAAAGGGATTTCCTAACTTGGGCTACACGCCTATGTCAGATTAGAACAGATTTACAGGTTTACACGTAATAAAAATTAATACATCTAACAAAAATCCGAATGACGACATGAAGGTCGACAAGCAGTAGTTAAGTGCAGGGGCGGATCGAGGAGGCATAACACAAAACATGAAAGGGCACACATATTTTTCGGTAGAAATAAAGTGATTTTTAATAAAATCTAGGAGGAGGCGTACTCCGGGCTTTTAAAGGATAGATCCGCCATTGAAGAGCTGTCATCTTTAGAATCTGGATTACCACTCTAATTTAAATATTGATTTTGTCATTTTAATGGTTTCAACATTCCAAACTTTTCGGATTTTATGAAGATAATATGTTTTTATATCCATTTCAAAAATAAATTAATTTTTAAGACATGTTTTTATTGATATACTCTCTTTAATAACGATGAGAAAAAGAAAACTATACTCACGAATACCTACAATATACTATCAAATAGCTAGTTGTTTCCCGGAGATGGTATGTACTAACGATTTTTTAAGACAGAATGTTCGAAATAAAAAGATAACAACATAATATAAATATTAAAAAGATAACAACATAATATAAATATTAAAAAGATAACAACATAATACAAATATTAAAAAGATAACAACATAATACAAATAAAAAGACAACAGTATAATATATATTATAAAATATAACAACATATAAGAATAAGAAAAGAGAACAATATAATATGTGTAATGAAAGATAACAACATATTATACATAATTAATGATAACAACATAATATATATATTAAAGATAACAACATAATATATATATTAAAGATAACAACATAATATATATATTAAAGATAACAACATAATAGATATATTAAAAAGATAACAACATAATATATATATTAAAAAGATAACAACATAATATATCATACAAAGACAACAGCATAATGTACACAATTTCAGAAAAACAACATAATACACAGATAACCCAATTACTATACGTTATGAAAAGATGACAACATAATATACGTAAAGTATATTACAGTGAAGTAGCAAGACCATTTAGACACCTCGGTTATACAAACTGCTAATCAAGTAATTAATTACAGACGCAGGTGAATATGACCGGTCGTTTCTCTCCTATAAGTATATACATTAAATAAGTGGTTTGCGTTTGGTCATGTTTAAACATCGGTGCCAGTATTACACACCGTCATAACATGTTTTTAAGATTTAATAAACTACTTAAAACTTCGCCAAAATATTGATTATAATATAAATATTTATATACTTACAAGTTTTGAAAACTTAAATTTGTTCCACATGTAATCCGAGGTTAAATATTTACCTCGACACCGTCTAATTTTACAGGTGAAAGAGGCGCCCTGGTTGAATATAATATGCTATTATAAAGGGAGACTATCAATTCATGTTTAAAGTTATTTTTTTTACTGTCGTTATTTAGTATTAACTGATAAGGGCAGTCATTATCTTGCTTGGGGTTTCCACATTACCTGGTTGCTATATTACAAAGGTCTAAATATAGGTTATAACGAATACTTGGTGTTTACTTGTTAGAATTCTCTTTATTTTACAGAGGCGATTTGCGAAGTTTTCAGCAATATGACGTCATGAATAAATGAAGCATCTAATTAATGTGAGTACTGTAAAACTAAGACAATTTATTAATATGACAATACGAAAGTAACATTGAATCATTACTCAGGAAGTTAGCTTGCTGTTATAAAACAACATATGCATTTCTCTTCCTGGTAAAAATACCTGAATTTTATTTGATTTTTTTTTATTTTAGCTCGACAACGAAGAAAGCTCAACGATCATGTGAATCGATGTCGAGTTTCCCAGGTAGAATTAGCAGTTAATGTTGTTTTTGAGAGGTCACCTGGTTTAGACTGGGAGTGAATCCGCAACCCTGGTGCGAGCGGTCAACACTCCATTAAACTACCGTCCCGATTGCGGGGAAAACTGAGTGGTGTTCCGATTGTATCAGACTATCGATAATAGGTATGTTTGAGTTGAAGTTGGCGAAAATCGATTATGTTTGTTAGAAATTGATTGTTGCCGCACAGAGACATGTTCTGTTATTTTCTTACTGTCAGATAATTTATGTTAGATTACCAGGTATACATGGGGTACTCAAGCTATTTCAGCCTACATATGTGATTTCCATATAGCTCTGTCTCCCTCTTTATAATGTTCTCTCTAAATGTTTTTATTTACTAATGTGAAGTAAATGAAATAATTACATATTGGAATCGCACACATTTCATAGATATAAAGAAAAGGCTTTCATTTGATCTCTCTCTCTCTGTCTCTCTCTCTCTCTCTCTCTCTCTCTCATGCAAAGTTAATGGCTCTTTAGCACTAAAACCTTTATTGGTCAATTATCCAATTGTCAATCGGTTGAATCAAACGGTTGTAAACGATAATCGATTGTGAAAAAATCAACCGATTCCCTTCACTAGAGCCCGAGAACTAGCACAGGGATATTTAATTGTACATTTTTACTACAATAGAAACGATGACCTCATAATTCATTGTGTTAATATCACTGACACTGGATCAGAATATTATTTTTGTTGTCAACTTTCTTTGTTCTTGTTTGTGCGAATTATCTTTCTCTGCGACAGACATTCATACAAAAAGTAGTATACTCTACCAAAATGGAATAAATTCAATGTACTTATGTCCTCACAAGGCTCAAATGATATTAGAAACATTGCAGTGTGTTATGCTATAAAAGAGCTTGGAACTTTTGAAGGAGTCGTTTTATTCACCATTTGTTTATATCTCTTTAATTGTATCATATTCATGACCTCTATGGCTGAAAAATAACATACCTTACACTATGTTAAGGTTTTGACTTGATTCTTTATTTCCTGCTATGTGAAGAACACGTTTTGGTCTCGAGAATACAAACTTGGTCCGTAGCTATCCCAAATGTTTGTCCATAGCTGTGTAATGTGAACAAAACCTTAAAACCGTGCTACATTTATGTCTATCGTGACCTTTAAGAATAATAGTTCAGCTTTCAAAGATAGTTATGTTTCTTTGAAACACAGGCACAAACTTTTATTCATAGCTGTGCAATGGGAAGAACTATTCAAAATCCGTGCAATACGTTGGATTACCTAGACATTGTTCTCTGCAGATAATACAAACACATTGACCACCTACACGATATTAACTTTGCTTATGTGCAGAAATCTCCTTCATTAGAAATGATAGATGGTCAAATGTATTCGATATCGTTTGCGCCGATAGCTTGACCTCTTCATTCCCTCACTCCTTACTGTGTGATAAAGCGATATATACTGAACGGAACAGCTAACCCGCCATTTGCATGTCTAATATCTTCGTCTAAATATTGAGCAGCATTATCAAAATGTGTACACGATATAAACAGACAAATGTGTACACGATATAAACAGACAAATGTGTGCACGATATAAACAGACAAATGTGTACACGATATAAACAGACAAATGTGTACACGATATAAACAGACAAATGTGTACACGATATAAACAGACAAATGTGTGCACGATATAAACAGACAAATGTGTGCACGATATAAACAGACAAATGTGTACACGATATAAACAGACAAATGTGTGCACGATATAAACAGACAAATGTGTGCACGATATAAACAGACAAATGTGTACACGATATAAACAGACAAATTTGTACACGATATAAACAGACAAATGTGTGTTAAATCTACACAACAGTGTTCTTTCTTATTCAAGTCCAAATTTCGAGAAAATTGCCTTGATATTTTTACATAAAATGTCAGGTGGCAGGTAAGCTGTTCCGTTCAGTAAATACGAAACATTCGATTCCGCTAAATTGTTTTTCGTTCACAGAATAGCTTTTAAAATACTTGTAATGAAGACGAAATTTACTGAAAATGACAGACACCTAAACGGACGGCTATCAGCATATTTTAAAGCATTGTTTTTGTCACAAAATAGTTTGGGATGAATTTAGGATAAAAGCATTCATAATCTATAATAATGAATATATATAAATAAATGTATTGTGAGCCTTTTTTATATATATTATAAAAACGTACGTAGGCTATTATCATAACCAGTGTAATTATATTATTTCTTCCAGTCTGAGGCAGACACACAAGTTCCCACAATGTTTACCGACCCAGAGTATTTCCCAGTCATATCCCAACATCTTTCTCAAGTCTTCGACGATATAGGAGTGAATCAACAAACGGTTCAGGTTAGAAAACAAACGGCATTGAGAATGGAAAAGTTACACACTGTTGTATTAGAAAACACCAAACCTTTCCCTAAACACACATTTTATTATTTTGGTAGCCAGTCTGAAGGCACTACAACTTCAGGTCTTAATTCTGATGAGGATCAAGTATACTGTGATAATGCCATGAACGTAATACAAGACTGGTCAGAATGGTGTCGTGGTAAACATACCATGCTGATGATACAGGACGAGACTACGGCACCCAGCTACTGCAGGTTACAGATAGTAAGAAGTGACGTACCATTACCAGCGGAAGATTGGCCAGAACCCGCTGTGTGTGATTTATCTAGTCGTCGATTATTGCTGCCAAATACGTACTTTCACACCGTTCATGAACAAATAGTTATACGTGGTCCATTAAAAGCGACTGTATTGAGCGAAAACAGGAATGGGCCAGCCCATACTATGGAAGCTACTTTCGGATGCCGGGCTACAGATAAGGTACTTGCATATCGGTATAAATTATGGCCACGTGCTGCTCGTCCTTGGCTATTAAGACATAGGTATCATCAATGGCCATCTCAATCAACATTACGCATGGCTGAAGAAAGCGGATGTTTCCTCGTCCCAGTCGGTCATCGGCTGAGTGAAGACGAATATCTAGAATGGAGAATATCGCCTTCGCTGGCGGAACGATATTTGATGTATAGTTTAAACATTACACAGGTCAGGTGTTACATTGTACTGAAAATGATCGTCAAAACATTCATTAGGCCTCAAAAATACCTTCAAGAAAGTATATCTAGTTTTCATTGTAAAACAGTACTGTTTTGGTGTATAGAAAATACAAGTAATGCATTTTGGCAAGACAGAAACTTATTGACTTGCGTATTGTATTGCCTGTATAAGTTACTACAATACATAAAAGGGAACTATTGCCCTCAGTACATGATTCCAGGTGAAAATCTGTTTGCAGGAAAATTAGATCAAAGTAAAATATATTCGTTGATTAAAATAGTGAACACAATTTTCCTCAGTAATGGACGATTTTTACTTGAAATTAACATCGATAATATTGGACATAAACTGACACTGAAATGTAACAAATTCTATCCATCAACATATGACATTAGTATTTCAGTTGCCAAAAAATTCATGGAAGAATCTAAGAGGATAAGTCATAATATACAGACATCGATGGATTTGAAAATAGTGAACAAAATTTTCCTCAGTAATGGCCGTGCTTTATTTGAAATTAAAATCGATAATATTGGACATAGACTGACACAGAAATGTAACAATGTCCATCCATCAACAGATGCTATTAGTTCTGATTCTTGGTCAGTTGCGGATGCTGCCATAGGAGAATCGAAGAAGATGAGTAAAGCTATACAGCATGCGATGATAGCGACCTCTGCGGATAATGTTAATTCGCACATTAATGACATGCGTACATTGATCCGTAAATTATTGCCGTATCTTACACAAGGACGAGACACCTTACAAAAAGAAGCCGTTAGTCAATTCCTGCCATTCCTGTATACAACCCTTGGATCACTGATGGCCTCGGCGAGTTTATCACAAGAAAAGTGTATACCATGGCAGGCGCTATTCTATTTCGCCTGCGGGATCGACTCTGACGTGTCTTCTAGTAGGCTTAAACTTGCGTCTGCATTATATTGCAGAGGAGATTTAAATAACGCAGAACGTGTTTTACGCGAGATAGAACAAAGATACGATAAGTTCTACAACATGACCGTGTGTGGGTGTTCTCTACATGAAAACAAAGGTTTAAAATCGTTCACTGAAAAGATATCTCGACATGACCCATGCACCAGGTATACAGCATTCTGTGTACGATTCCTCCGTAATGAGATGTCCTGTGTTCCACCTGAATTACGGTACGAGATGTTCAGATCTACTGCCGATGACGTAAAACACAGAGACGAGAATGATGTATGGATGGACTGGGCCGTGGTGGACTCTCTACTGTACTTGTTTTATTTGCAGTACATGACGTACAGAGAGATGGGGAAAGAAAATGAACAGAAAGGAGCTCTTGATAATCTATACAACTTTTCCACTCACGATATTGTTCTTTTCCATCACCGGGAAACCAGCTTGAACTTATTGGGCATGTGTATGGAGCTTGAGGACTTGATTGTTGATGCGTTTGAATGTTACCGACAATCACTGGAGATACGATCGCGTAATAACGCTGCAAAATGGCATATTGCTCGCTTAATGTGGCAATTAGTACAAAACCATGCTCTTCCCTAGTTTTACTGAGAGGCGTGAACACTAGTTATGTACAATAATTAGCTTATATCAGTCAAAGGGCACATTACTCCACCTATCACAGTGTGTTGTTTTTCAAACTTCTCAGAGTCATTAAAAAAGTGTAACAACTCAAAGCCGTGCCCCAGTTTACTAAACATCTCAGCATGAGATTTTCTCCACTTATTTTGTTAAATACTGTTCTTTTTTTCATCTTGTGTTATTCTTTATCAATAAGTAAAAACGTATTCAGAGTTCAATTCTTTCTTCATTTTATGTAGTATCTTATATAACATATAATATAGGTCATTGCTTAATGTGTAGTAATCCAAGTTATCATTTAGTGACATTTAGAATTTTGATAAGACGTAAATCGTATCTTGAGAAGTGTGGAGAAACCGGTCCCTGGTCCCTAGGATAAAATCAGTATAGGAGTCGCAATCTTCCGGTGAACTAGTGCTCTTTATTAATTGTTAAATCTAATCGTCATATACTACTAGTACAAAGGATTCAGAGAAGACAAAATTCATCCAAGTTTGGACACATTTTGATACATGGGCCATCGAATAAACAAACTTGGAAGACCGTAATGTAGGGATGGTCAAATTCCACAGTGGTTTTACTTAAAAAGTTGTTTGAAAGTAAACAATTATGGACAGACACAATCTACAGAAGAGTTATAACAGAAAACCACCTTAACATTTTGCAATGTTTTTTAGTATAGTCACCATGTGATCTGTCTTAGTAAGTACTTACATAGAGGGATCGGAAACTTGCACCTTCTGACTAAATGCTGATTAAATAGTATGCGAATAACTTATAACTTTGCAAATGATCATTCCAGTTATACAGGCAAATGAATTCTCTTCCATGCATGTAACCTTACGTAACCTTGGATGTTTTATAATATTTTAGACATATATTAAATACGATCTAAAATTTCAAATATTGCAGTTTAAAGTAAAATTTTAAGTACTTAACTTGATTTTTTAGTTGCAGTGTATAAAATTTGTAATCATAAGTATTTCAACAATTTTAAACACAATTTGCTTGAAATTGTCTGGTTTTGTATATAATTCCATTGCGAAAAGAAAGAATTTTGATTTGCATTTCTGAAATAAATGAAAGGATATTTCAAAACGAGATTTCACAAGATTTTGTATGAATACGCAAACCTTCATAGCATCTCAATTAGTTGCTTTTCCTTCTCTATATAAGTCCTTGGTCTAAGTTGTAATAACCTTTTTCTCAATCGATGTAAAATAAACATAAGCTTAAAACATAACATTTTTTGTACAAACACCCGTTTTCAAACATAAATTAATATGATCTTCTGTCTACAAGTTTTTAAGCATTAAAAACATATTGAAACCTTAATATTTATTGCAAACGTTAAAAACCAATGCAAATCCTATTCAAAATAAATTCTTTACATGGCCCTGATCTTAGTCAGCTAGATCTATAATATGTATTTAATAGATAAAGATTTCACTGAGATAAAAATTCCTGATGGCCGACTTTAAATTAAATTCTCACCCACGGTAAATGTTTTTTTGTATTTTTGTGTGGTATTGTTGTGCAGCTATACAAAATTGTGTATGACATTTTTTATCAAATACATTTATAAACAAATGCTGTTTGTCTTCTTCAATGAATGAATGATAAATGAATTAATGAATGAACAGATGAATGAATGAATGAGTGCATTTTATTAATAATACTGAAAGTTATCCATCAGATTTTATGTTTTTAATGGCTCTCCATGTTGTTTTCAACACATGACAGGTTATATAATTGTGATTTATTCAGTTGTATTGATGCAGGAGGACAATACAACAACCGTCTTTAGTTTATACTAATATAATTTAGCTCGACTGCGATGAAAGCTCAGAGCTCTCGTGTCCGCTTCCTGGTAGAACCAGTACTGAGTATTGTTTTATGAGAGGCAATGGGTTGATTGTGAATTTGAACCCCCAACTCCTGGCGTGAGCGACAAACACTATCCATTACACTACTGTCCCGCTTAAACTACCGCCCCACTTTAACCACCGTCTTTCTCACAAATCCAAAAACACGAATCTCAGTAGAACCATCATCCGTCCATAAGTAACTAGCAGATTGTCTCCCATACAGTAGAACCATCATCCATCCATAAGTAACTAGCAGATTGTCTCCCATAAAGTAGAACCATCATCCGTCTATAAGTAACTAGCAGATTGTCTCCCATAAAGTAGAACCATCATCCCTCCATAAATTACGAACAGATTGTCTCCCATACAGTAGAACCACCATCCGCCCATAAGTAACTAGCAGATTGTCTCCCATAAAGTAGAACCATCATCCGTCCATAAGTAACTTACAGATTGTCTCCCATACAGTAGAACCATCATCCGTCCATAAGTAACTAGCAGATTGTCTCCCATACAGTAGAACCATCATCCGTCCATAGGTAACTAGCAGATTGTCTCCCATAAAGTAGAACCATCATCCGTCCATAAGTAACTTACAGATTGTCTCCCATACAGAAGAACCATCATCCGTCCATAAGTAACTAGCAGATTGTCTCCCATACAGTAGAACCATCATCCGTCCATAAGTAACAAGCAGATTGTCTCCCATAAAGTAGAACCATCACCCGTCCATAAGTAACTAGCGGATTGTCTCCCATAAAGTAGAACCATCATCCGTCCATAAGTAACTTACAGATTGTCTCCCATACAGTAGAACCATCATCCGTCCATAAGTAACAAGCAGATTGTTTCCCATAAAGTAGAACCATCACCCGTCCATAAGTAACTAGCGGATTGTCTCCCATAAAGTAGAACCATCATCCGTCCATAAGTAACTAGCAGATTGTCTCCCATACAGTAGAACCATCATCCCTCCATAAATTACGAACAGATTGTCTCCCATACAGTAGAACCACCATCCGCCCATAAGTAACTAGCAGATTGTCTCCCATAAAGTAGAACCATCATCCGTCCATAAGTAACTTACAGATTGTCTCCCATACATTAGAACCACTATCCGTCCATAAGTAACTAGCAGATTGTCTCCCATACAGTAGAACCATCATCCCTCCATAAATTACGAACAGATTGTCTCCCATACAGTAGAACCACCATCCGCCCATAAGTAACAAGCAGATTGTCTCCCATAAAGTAGAACCATCATCCGTCCATAAGTAACTTACAGATTGTCTCCCATACAGTAGAACAATTATCCATCCATAAGTAACTAGCAGATTGTCGCCCATAAAGTAGAACCATCATCCGTCCATAAGTAACTAGCAGATTGTCTCCTATAGAGTAGAACCATCATCCGTCCATAAGTAACAAGCAGATTGTCTCCCATAAAGTAGAACCATCATCCGTCCATAAGTAACTTACAGATTGTCTCCCATAAAGTAGAACCATCATCCGTCCATAAATTACGAACAGATTGTCTCCCATAAAGTAGAACCATCATCCGTCCATAAATTACGAACAGATTGTCTCCCATAAAGTAGAACCATCATCCGTCCATAAATTACGAACAGATTGTCTCCCATAAAGTAGAACCATCATCCGTCCATAAGTAACTAGCAGATTGTTTCCCATACAGTAGAACCATCTTCCATCCATTAGTAACTAGCAGCTTGTCTCCCATACAGTAGAACCATCATCCATCCATAAGTAACTAGCAGATTGTCTCCCATAAAGTAGAACCACCATCCGTCCATAAGTAACTAGCAGATTGTCTCCCATAAAGTAGAACCATCATTCTTCCACAAGTAAAATGCAGATTGTCTCCCATAAAGTAGAACCATCATCCGCCCATAAGTAACTAGCAGATTGTCTCCCATTAAGAACCATCATTCTTCCACAAGAATATTTAGTGTCATTTTTATGCAATCGAGGAAGAAGATCATTTAATCTAACCAGCACTCTTCCACAAGTACCTAGCAAGTTGCCTCCCATAAACTGTTTGGACTGAGCTTGGCTTGAACCCATGGTGACCTCAGTTGTTAGTGATAAGTGATCTTGAGATGACTTGGACCAATCGGCCAAAAAGAGACAGCTTACAACCCCTATACAGACAGCCAGATGCGCTACCAATTGAGTTGACAGTGCCCAGCTTAAATGGTGGCTCCAGAGATGAGCTATTCTCTCAATGTTGAGCGCCAGGCAGTGTTGTTGCTTGACCCAGTCAAGTTTCAAACCTAAAACGTCCCATATGTGTTGTACTCATCATGCCACATAAACAACACAGCGGCTGTCGTATCAACAAGATGTTATACAACTCGGGTATAAGAAAGTATATTTCACCAAAATTCTCGGAAAAGAAATATATATATATAACAAAACAAATACAACCATGCAGAATGAATGTAGAACTTTTATTCACAAATAGACGCCATATTCCTGTCATCATTCAAAATCACACACTACTCATTTATTTTAAATTGATATTAATGTAATCATAAACATATTGAGCAACTAAATTACATTTGCGGATATGTGTGTGCTCGAGTACTAGTTGACCTTCTAGAACCTAAGGAAAGAGTGGTCAGGTTAATCGATCGTCTGTTTGTCATCGATGACATAAAAATAATGCAAAATAATCTAACAAATACAATTGCAAGAAACTAAATTAAAAAATGAATTAACACTAAGAACTTAAATTAAACATACGTTAATACAATGACACAATTATTCCGAATTTCAAAGTTGAACATGTAAATTTATTAATGTGCAAAAGTATATACTGGTTTCTACACAATGTAACTGGATATAAACTTCCCATAACGTCATGTTATATGGTATCATAACACTGTTATGGGAAGTATTCGGTGTAAATTTATTACCGAGGAGTCGTAAAAACATTTCAATAACAAAATATCAATACAACACAAAAAATAAATTTTCAAAATATTTCATTTTTTTATTTTAAGTAATTGCAATATACAAATGTATTTATAAATAGAGACAAAGAAGAGAAGTGTTCTCCTTTCAAGCAAACACTATATTAATCACGTACAACATTATTTAGCACTAAAATTTCTTATCATACCAACATTGATAAGTCAGGAGGAGTCCACGTGATAAACAGAAGGTCATGTGTTTGTTGAGAATGAGAAACTGACCTGATCAAATAATCTTAACATTTTTTTGTTACAAAAGATTCACGTGTCATGATAATAAGGGACAAAACCCTAGCACATATATAGGACTGCGTTCAGTTCAGATAAACGTTTAATGTGTCTACTAACAGTTGATGACAAAACCCTAACACATATATATGATTGCATTCAGTTCGGATAAACGTTTTATGTGTTTACTTACAGTTGATGACAAAACCCTAACACATATATAGGACTGCGTTCAGTTCGGATAATCGTTTAATGCGTTTACTAACGCTTGACAACACTAGTCAACTGAACAATATGTTAGTTGTAACCGTTCGATAACAAAGCAAAAACCGCTTGCTTGTGTTTAATAACGCGACTTAAAGACGAATGGAAGAACAGTGCTGATGTAGTCCGATTTCCATTAACAATTCCTACCATTGAGCAATGTAAGCATTAACATATGCAGTAAGCATGTTACAGCAAACTGAACATAACCAAGGTTTCAACCTCCAAGAAATATCAGTTAAGGGACATAACTCCTATATTAACAATAAACGATAACTGATACTTAAGATTTTTTCCCCTACTATGTGTGCTATGAAAATCACTTTGATATGAAGTTCATGAATCTTCAGCCATTATGTTGTCAGCTTCAAAAGGGACACGACTCTGATATCAAAACTTTTTAAGTTATCTCCCTTGTATTATGTAAGTTTTATCAGAAAAACAATCCTCTCATCCTTCTCCCCATACTGTGTCTGTCGTGGATAACATTGAATTTGTTGACAAACTGAAAAAGTAACAAATAACAACATTAAGTAACTGATATTTACAAAAATATAGAAATCTAGGCTGCAACAGAACCTCACATTTCACTAATGTGCACTTATTTATGGTTGAGTCGATGTAGAGGAAATTGATTTCTTTACAGCCAGTAATATTTGAGTGTTAAAACTTCAATCTTAACCATACATATGCAACTGTAATACAATCCTTTTCTTTGAAACCATTGAGAATCATATACTGTTTTAAAACATATATTTTTATTTGTTATTGATTTGAGAAAAATGCAACGTCATGCTGGCATATAAGATACAAATACATGTCAGATGTACAGTGCTATTGTGAATTCCTAAGTTTTCAAGTTCTCTTCTATGTGTTTAACAGAGAAAGCTTATAGCTTAACTATATAACAGATTCTTAGAGTAAGATCTGAAATAAAGAAGCACTCAAAAAGAACTTTACAACTTGAGAGAATCTGTTAAAGGGATTGTTTTGTTTCAATGAATTCTTGCATCTTTTATACAAACATGTTTAATAAATACAAAAAAACTTACAATATTAATATCACGGAAATGAACCATTCATGAATGTAAAATTAAAACAAAATAGATAATCATATGGTACCACACCACTTTGAACCCTTACAAAATGTTTTAAAGACGTCTTGGTAGCGACACTTTAGCATATACATGATATAGTCCAGTGGTAGAGTATCGAACCCAGATTGTGGTTTCATCTTCCACCACGTCTATATGTTTAGTCCTTGAACAAGACACTTGTCTGCATGTGCTTAGTACTGGTTCTACCCAGAAAGACAGAGAGCATCATATGTCTAAAGTTGTAATAACTTGTTTCACAATTTATGAAAATTAATAAGTTTAAAAAAGGTAACGATTATTTAATTTTAAAGCCAAATATAATTATACAGACCTGATTTATTGTGTTGCATCCTTTGGTTATGGTTCCAAGATATGCCATCAAACATACATCATTACATTGCTGAAAGAAAATTAGAATCAAAATTAATTTCACAAAACTTAACCGAAAAACTATATGCCATGTAATTCTACACACAATTCAAATCAGGTAGCTCTGTAAATTTCAATGTCACAACCATTGCATTTGTTTTTGTTATTATTTTGCATATTTCTAGATTATTGTTAATATCTGAGTTTGAAATAATTTTTAAACAGAAATATCTAATGTATTCAAATCAAAATTATGTGCCGTAATGTTTTGAATATCTGAGCTAGGTAATACAAAACAAAAAACAGTAAATGTATAAACAAGATTTCTTAAAAAAAAACAGAAATTATTACATTGAAGAAATCTTCCTTAAATTTGTCTGTATTTAGTACTGGTAGCCTATAACATAGACTGTAGGCCTCCCTGAGTATGTCTTGGTTCTTTGGTATCTCCCCAGATTCCACTGCCTTGATGTATTCCAGTATCAGCTTCACTCGACTGTGTAACATTTTGATGGCACTGTGTTGCGCTATCAACTGTTCTGCCACTGAAATGTACAGTTGTAATCGATGGAGATGAAGTTTTTATTTACCCTTGCACTTTGAACTGGTCATTTGGGCGCCGACAAACAGATGATTAAAAATAAATTGATGATTATTGTAAAACTGTATGAATGATATATGATGAAAGAGTAGTAGTATTCCCTAGTGATATAGTTTATACTAATTTGTTTTAGCTTGATTGCGATGAAAGCTCAGAGCTTATATGAACCGCTCTTGAGTCCGCTTCCTGGGTAGAACCAGTACTGAGTGTTGTTTTATGAGAGGCATCAGGTCGACCGGGGGATCAAACCTGCAACCTCTGGCATGAGCGGCCAACACTCTATCCATTAGACTACGGCCCCGCTTTTATGTGATATAAGATGATTATCTCAACATATTTTCTAATTACCTTTTTATTTATTGCATTTGGTGGATACATTTACTCATTATCAAGTTTAATAACGAAGATTAATTTTAGTTTGATCATCTTTGTAGAAGATTAACTGAATACTGTAGAATAGATGAACCTATTATATAGTTAAACTTATTTGATTTACTTTAGTGTAATTTATTAATAATCTTAGTTGTACCGAACCTGACATTACTGAATCAGGTTTATTAACCCCCAGTAAAAAGGCAGGGAATGTCTGTCCCACAATTCAAAGCTATTGAAGGCTTACTACTGTTACGTCATTCAAACTCTACCAAAGCAACTGGCCAATCAGCATGCTCATAATAATTGCTATTTAACAGACCGATTCGGGAAAGTTTGGTCTGTTCTACAGACTAGTACAGGTGATAATAATTTATATCATTGTAAACAATGTAAACAAAACATTAATTAAAAATTTAAAAGAAAGCTCAGAGCTAATATTAATCAAGCTCAATTCTGTTCCTGGGCAGAATCAGTACTGGGTATTGTTTTTGAGAGGCCATTTGCTCATGTGTGGAATCAAACCTACAACCTATGGCTAGATTGAAACACATAATCTACTGCACTACCGCCCCACTTATTTTATTATTTTATCCATGTATTCAAAATATATCGAGTCTTTTTATTTGTATTAAAATAGTTTGGTTTTTAAATGGTCTATTCCATATTATATATGACACATGCAATACTATTATTCCGACAAAAGATTGCCACTAATGTGGTCAAATCCCCCGCCAAACACAAGACCTTAAGTTATGACCTTGACTTTTAACGAACAGAACCAAGTCATTCGCATGACAGATCGTCTTGTCCTAGTGAACGTTTGTATTAAGTTATTTAAAATTCCAATTGCAACTAAAGAAGAAAAAGTCCAGACAGCAGCTGATAGACGGACAGAGCTGTGACCTTGACCTTTGATGAACAGAACCAAGTCAGTCGCATGACACATCGTCTTGCCCTAAACACATGTATACATTGAATTTTCAAACACTTGACCTTGAGCTATGACCTTGACCTTTGACGAACAGACTCCTATTCTTTCGGATGACACATTGTCTTGCCGTTGTGAACATTTGTGCCAAGTTATTAAAATCCAATCTTAATTAAAGAAGATACAAAAGGAAACAGTGTATACATTGGATTTTCAAACACTTGATTTTGAGTTATGACCTTGAACTTTGAAGAACAGACCCAAGTCATTTGCATGACACTTCGTCTTGTCCTATTGAACATTTGTATTAAGTTACTTAAAATTCCAATGACAACTGAAGGAGATACAGTGCTAACAGCAGGGGACGCACTCACACACGGACGGATGCGGCCTTTTTCTATATCCTCCGCTCTGCTCTATGAGCGGTTGCGGGAGATAAAAATCAGACTGCGCCAAGATGACATGTTTGTTTGTTAATTAAGCGTTATTTTTATGTCATCGAGGTCTAACAGATATCAGTTAAACTAACTTCTCTTTACTGGGATGCTGGAATGTTAACCAGTACTAGAGAACACCCAGCACTGCAAGTAACTTTCTCACATGAATCAGTGGTGTGAGAGACAAGTAACAATGAGACATAATATTGTATATCGATCATCACGGAGACTTTGACTGTGTGGGGATCTGAACACCAACCCTGGATTGATAAATCAAAAGGTAACGAGCTAACTCTGCCTGGATCACACAAGAATGAAATAAGAACATCAGATGTGCTTTCACAATCTCAGTTTCTATTCCATACATACCACTGGAGCTCTCGCCAGTGTCAGCTGTAGACATCCTGGCCACGTGGTCCACACCAATGCGCTCGGCTTCTTCTGTGGCTAAAGTGTAATGCAGCTCCACAAACAACATGGTTGCCTGTAAATTAATAATTAAAGTGGCATAGCTACTATCTGAAAGATAATCTTTTCATAATTAATAAACAACTTGTTTATAAATGACAAATATTTTCATGAATTTTCACGGGTTTCTATGGATTCATAGACTAGTTGCCAATACTTCTCCTACACATATATATCTATTGATCAGTAATTCTGTTATGCCAATGAGCTGCACCACTGAAGTAAACTATGTTAAAATTTCTGATAATATTCGCACATGTGTGCTCCTGTCAAAATCATACATACATGGCCAATTCCATCATCATTCGGTATTTGGCTTCGTTGATAAAAAAGAATGGTTTATAGAAAAGTGCAAAGAAGTCAATCTTTTGTTTTGTTGTAACTTGTTTCTATAGCAGAAGTTGGTTATTGAGTACTGTAGGGGGAAAACAGTGTTGGTAGTGAAATGAACAAAAAAAAACTTAACATCGGAGTTAAACCTTGATTGCTTGTGTGACAATCCACTGTCATACCCGCTACTCCACAGCGGAATATTATATTGTGGATGGAATAATTATGTTTATAAACCTGTCTTTGCAATTTTAACTAATGATGACTAAACCTTTATGGATATAGCAGATTTAACCCTTTACTCCATAGATAACGTGTTTTCCTGTACCAATCACAGAAGGCCTTTGAAAACACTTCCTGCACTATTTTCCACTCTGTCAGTTAATATAAACATAATTCACCCATAATTCAAAAGCCTTCTATATTAGGTTCCAAAGCCTTCTATATTAGAGGTGTCCAAAGGCTTCTAAATGAAGTGAAGGGTTAAGAGACTAAAGTAAACCATTGACTTTATTCATTGGTCAGGTCTAATTCAAATATCTGCATGACTTGTTGGAAAAATTGATATAATGCTTGGCATAGCCTATGATTATTTATTTTTGACAACTCGTTTAATAAATTCAATGATATGAGCACTCATGTAAGATCCTTTATGTACTATATTTCACTTACTTCTCCATTGACGAGATCTATCACAGATTCAAACACTGACACTGGTAGCTGAAAAATCGAACAATACAAAAGTCAGATAATATATGCAACTGTTTGCCTCATCAGTATTGTTGACATATAGTGTAAATCTGTATAATTGATCAACTCAAATAAAATGAAATCACACGACTATTTAATGTCATAAAATATGCTGCCATTTCAAGTATGAAATCTAGTTTAGTCTAACCTAGGCGTGTAGCCAAAGTTAAAAAAAGCCCTTTTCAATATATAATTTTGACATGTTTAAATATATATCCTTTGGTAATACACTGTCAGTCAGTATATAATTTTTGTTACAGACATAGTACATTGGAGAAAAAAAGAAGTTTTTTTAGCCAATTTTGAAATCCTGCTACATGTACATATTCTCTTTAAGGCACATGTGACATATGATTTGGGTCAATATGAAATCAATTAATGAATAAAATCACTTAATTAGTAACATTATTAATTAACTCCTACAAATAACCAGAAGTAGTTGCTAGCTCAGTTTCAGTTCATATCTGCCCAATTCAGTTATAGAACCAGTTCACATCATAACCACAAAATATAATATTCACTTTTGTTTGGGACTAAGGGTGTTGCAGCAGACACGATGAGGTTAAAATAGTAAACGTTTATGTTCAAAACCTTTATTGCAACACAGTAACACAGTTTTACATGTAGACTTTATTTGAATCCAGGTAAAAATTTATATGGAGAACAGATACAATGTCACGTGTATATTGTTACTTACACATCCCGATGTCTGGCTAGTGGGTTATAAAAGGTTATATGGTGAACAGATACAATGTCACGGGTATGTTGTTACTTACATCCTGATGTCTGGCCAGCGAGTTATAAAAGGTTATATGGTGAACAGATACAATGTCACGGGTATGTTGTTACTTACATCCTGATGTCTGGCCAGCAAGTTATAAAAGGTTATATGGTGAACAAATACAATGTCACGTGTATTTTGTTACTTACATCCTGATGTCTGGCCAGGGGGTTCATCTTAAACATAATGGGGCTCTCATTGATACTACAGATCTGTAAATCAAGGGGAAAAAACATTACATGATTAATTATGACTAAGGTTTCCTGGTACATGTACATTTCATCATGCATTATGTCCTTGCAAACGAATAAAAGAAAAGAAAGAGACTTTGAACGTACTTAGTATTTGTACAGGTGTTTATCTTTTTTATTTCTGAGAAGGGATCCGTTTCTGGCAAAGACATTCTGATGACATTACATAGATGAGACTATGCTTAAACAATGTTTGCTACACTCAAACCCAGTATTTTTCATGTGGTAGGTAGGTAGCTATTTTCTATTGTCATTGTGGATCAAAAAAGGACAGAATGGCCTAATAGTAAATTGGACCACTATGCAAGTACAGGGTCAAAATAATAAACCATGTTACTTGCCATTTGAAACTATATCCTGACATCAACATGCATACTGGCCTGACGAGCATTACCACATACTCAATATAAACATTTTTTGTTTTGTTTGTAATGTTAAACTCCGGTGAGACTTTGTTAGCTCAGTTGGTAGCTTGTCTCACTATCAGTCCAGGGGACTTGTGTTTAAATCCCCCACCCGGTCACAGTCTCCTTGTCATTCGTCTCTCACCTTTGATTCAAGGGGGGAAGTTATCAGTTTCTTGCAGAGATAGACATGTTTGAGTACTAGTTAACTTTCCAGGATCCCAGGAAGAAGTGATGAAGTTAACTAATCGTCTGTCACATTCAGCCCTCGATGGCATAAAAATAAAACTAAGTATTCAAACACAATGATAAGAAGAGATGATCTTTTACACCCATACCTGTCTGTGTACGTGTATATCTGAGTCTGTTGGAACATCTCCGGTCGTGTACCAGCCCAGAAAGTCCATTTCGCTGAATACCTGCTTGACTTTAATTAAAACATAACCAATGTAAGATTCAAATTAAGGTTTAAAGTTTATGTTCATAAATCCTACATTTACTGATCATGTACGAAAACCGTGAATTTTATAACCATTTTAGTAATGAACTAAACTATTACCGGTACTTCAATACTCAGTAGAAAATACATAGAATAAAATAGGGGGGTTTATTTCACTTAATAACTCGCCATATAGCGTAAAATTTACTGAAACTTTGTATTATCTTTGAAGTGTGTTTTGTAAATGATGTAATTTGCAACAATACTACATTTTGTGTTGTTGTTGTTTCTGTTGTTGTTGTATGGGGTTTAGCATCGCTTTCAACAATTTTTAGCTGATATCGCGACATTTTCTACTTGAAACAGTATTCTTAGCACTGCCACACTGGAGTATCAGGCCACAGACACATGGTTTCAATCATAAAATAAAAATTAAGACTTGGTATTAGTGAAATATCAATTGAATTTCACGTGTGAACACTAAAAACGGCATGGCTCTTGACAGTACCACTTCAGTAATCACTTGATGAAATAAAATGAAAATGATATCAAAGTCTTAGCTATTAAAGTTTTTATTGACCCCCGGACTTTATACTGGTCATTTTGGCAAGCAAATCAAAGTCAAGCATGAGCCAGCAACTTTCAAAAAGTATGCTGACTTCTTTTTCCAAAGGTAATTATTTTAACTGCTTTATGAAAGTGTTATATCCTAAGTTACAATCAAAATATTACATGATATATCCTGATAATCTAACTTGAATTTCTTCACTGTTGTTATTAACAACTGTTAAGACGTTGCATATATACCATCAGCTAGCACCAAATCAATAGTGATATTGCACTCTAGATTAATATAAAAAATATGTCACGGGTTTATTACACTCCTGTGTCAGAATGTCATGTGTTTTCATAAAATCATGTTTCAGTTTTGTGTTTTATTTATCTATGACCTACACAACAATAGCATATTCTTACATTGCTCCTCTTTTGTGTTGTAGTATTCCATGTCGATCACTATCTGTCCATCTATCATATCAAAGTACAACTCAAATGAATTCATCACTTCTATGTTTCTGCCTTTTTGTTTCCCAATTAAAGCACCCAGAACTGAAATACAAGATGACAGATAAACGTAGATGAAAATTGTTACAGGTCTCACTACACAATTGAATTTTGCTTCACGTTCTATACATAACATCTAGGATTTCCAGGACAAAAATGGCAGAATGAGATTACCTTTTACAATGCTACATGTAGAAAGTTTGATGTAAAAAAACTTTCAATTGGTTCAATATAGATGCATATGTTAAGATGGAAGTCCAGACTTGGTGTTTATATTTGCCAAAGTGTAAAACATTTCACACCAAGTATAACTATTTTAAGTGCACAACAGAAAATTTCATTTTTTAATGAAAACGAAACTTCCCTGTCAATATATACCGGTCTCTGAAGTGCATGGCAGTCATTATGTACATTATAGAAATAGGGTTAGGGTTCAGATTTATTTAAATCAAACATACTGTGCATCCTTCATTTCATAATATTATCTTTTAACTTACATGTATCCCTTAATTTATTTCATTTATTTACAACATATACCTGTCATCTTACCTTGCTAATCAAACCCCAATTTACACTAAAGTTGGTGATTGTCACACTTTAGTAAACAATAAATAGATAAAAAGTGACAGCAAAATCTTACAATTATGCCGCACGCTAATAATTGATATGGCACTACATTGTGTATTGTCAAAAAATCAAGAATAGATCATATAGCTCCGATTCATAGAGGTAAATTAATGTATAAAAATACACAAAATCTGTTGAAATTTGTTCGGTTTCTGGAATAGAGAGGTTCTGGTTTATATATAATAATCCTACTATAGAAAGAGAATGAGTATTTCAGTTTATAGATTGTCCAGAACACTGACTGTATTGGAAGTTAAGCAATAAAGTATAGGGTAAACTTAGATGAATGACTGCTGCCAATTTATCACTCTCTGAAAAATTATAGCTATATCTATCTCGTGTTACTATAGAAACTTAAGGGGAAAAAGTGCTACGTAAAATGCGACAAAAACCTGTGACTCCTGAACATTATCACGGCGCTCTATCCACTAAGTTGAGCAGCATAATGAAAAGCATCAGAAACACTACATAAATGCTTTTAGCACGAAACTTACATTACACCAAATTGAATAACAGACATTTTACAAAGCAATAATTTCATTTGAAGCATGTTAGAAGATAGAAAAGAAAGTTTAACCAGTGACTTAATTATTAATTGTTTTATGTATCTCGTTTCACCTTGCTGTGGTTTCTTTTCTTGGGCTCTAACCCTGGTCCAGTGTTCAGAAATGTTCATGATTACAAGTGGGTGAAGAGATACCGAGACGCTGCCTGATGTTCCCGCAGACGCCATCACAGTTGATTTTACACTATCAACTTCCATGCTAGTTGCCATGTTTGTTGATGTGTTTAAAATAATGCAAGTAGATTAACAACAAATGACTAAAAAAAAAAAGAAATTCTTAAAATCAATGTAGTGGAAAGGACTTATAAATAAAGCGTTCAAAATGACTTAGACTACTAATTAACGTACAAATAATAAAACATGTTAGTATCACCATCATCTTATTAATCTCACCGGCGCATAAGATGAGTATGCAAATAAAGAAACGCTGTTATAATCATCAACATAATCATAATCATCATCATAATCATCATCATCATCACCAACGCAATACATAAGAGCACCTTGATTTAATCATTTCTTTTTCAATATGTAACAGTTATTCGGTTTTGAAAACAAATATATTGCTGTAAGCTATTATATAAGTACAAGGAGTTATATAGAAAAAGAAAAGCAACTGACTGAGATGATATCAATGCTCACGTAATAATGAAAAATCTCGCGAAATCTTTTTTTCATATATCATAACCTGTTCCAATTGCTGTCAACTATTCGCCCAAAATGCGGTTCAAATCAACAATTCTGAAATGACACAGAATTATCCAGAAAACTAGTATCAGCATCAAACTTTCAGTGGTGATTTCTAAAATACTGACTGTTTTACTCATGCTAGTTAAAAAATAAATCACTGCAGTACAAAGTCCTGAAAA
This sequence comes from Panopea generosa, assembly GCA_029582155.1. Lineage (NCBI taxonomy): Eukaryota > Metazoa > Mollusca > Bivalvia > Adapedonta > Hiatellidae > Panopea > Panopea generosa. Next base: position 11,222,069 of record CM055907.1, on the reverse strand, counting down.
AAAGAAAAAGAGAACTAAAATTTTATTTCTTCCTCCATCTGTAGGTCGGAGTACGCAAGGGAGATAATAGTGGTGTGAGTCCTGAAAGTTTACTTCAAACTGCATATTTTAAATTCAAGATCATCTTACATGTTTAAAACATTATAAAACATCTAAGATTGCATACACCTAACATTTTATGTTGCCTGTGAAATGTGAATGAATATGGTGCCAATTCTCATTCTCATTCTTCGTTTGCTATTTTATCAACATTTTAAAGAGGGATGTAAGTTTCCTATCCTTCTATATATGCCCTTGAAATGTATTTTTACCAAATACCTGTGAATATAACAATGTAGAAAAAGCTGGAGAAGTAAACTATACACGGGTTGCGAAAAAATCATATTGATCTTTAAAGTGTTTATAATTAGTATTATAAATAATAAATTAATTATAGTTATTTATCTGTGTATCTGCCATTTAGCCAAACCCCTGCTGTAGACCTAGACTGACGCTCGTCACTGACAAGAAGGTTAACATAACAACAGTTGATAGGTTAAAAGGGTGACTGTACATGGTTAGTTTTTAAAAGATAAAAGATAGAGCAGGTTTGTAAGGAGAGACATGTTCAACTCGACTAATGACCGAGTTAAACTCTGGCATGGGCTGTGCAACTACAGATGGTGCAAAGGCGTTCCAGTGGTCGATGGTTCTTGGGAAGAAAGAGTACTTATAAAAATCAGTACTGGTCTGAATTTGGCGATAGGATAATGAATGTGACGATCTACTAGGTCTAGTGTTGAGGGTTATATCATCTTCTGGTGGTATCGCCACGAGATAATGACTAAAACATGACTAGCCTCTGTTAACTCCTTCTGAGCTCAAGCAGTCTCCAATGCAGGGAGTTTAACGTTTCTGAGACAGTAGAAGTGCGTACAAAGTCGTGTTTAACCAACCGAGCATCTCTTCCTGTACCGCCTCTAATTTGTAAATGAGTGTGTCGGCATGGGGAGACAAGACAGAGGAGCAGTATTCAAGTTGGGGTCTAACTAGAGTATTATATGCAGTAGCTTTTAGTGCTTGTGAATGAACTTTTATGTTTCTTCTTAGGAATCCTAAAGTTTGGTTTGCCTTTTTTAGTGATATTGCCGATGTGTGTGTTCCATGATGGGTATTGTGAGATTGTAATGCCGAGATATGTTGCAGATGTGACTGATTCTAATTAAGTGTTATGGAGAATGTAGGAGGTGTTGATATAGTTTTACTTTCTGTTACATGAATGACCTGGCATTTGGATGGGTTGAAGTGCATGTCCCACTTTGTTTCCCACTCCACAAACTGCTCTAAGTCGTGCTGGAGAATAGCTGCTTGGGTATCAGATTTGAGAGATGGGTAGATTGCAGTGGCATCTGCAAAGAGACGAGTTTTACAGATATCATGCTCTGGAAGATCGTTTATATAAATGACAAAGATGAGAGGGCCAAGGACAAACCCTTGTGGAAGTCCAAAGGAAACAGAGATTCTGTTTGATACAGAGCCATTGATGACAACAGACTGTGAACGGTTATCAAGAAAGCGTTTAAATCCAGGAGAGAGTTTTTCCCTTATGCCATAAAATGTAGCTTATATAAGAGATTTTCATGGTTCACTTTATCAAAGCCTTGCTGAAGTCTAACAGAATGAGGTTTGTCTGTTCCTTTTGGTTTAATGCTTTCATCAGATCATCCAACAGCAAAAGCTGTTGGGTTTGACGTGATCTTTTCTCTCTGAAACCATGCTGGAGTTCGTAGAAGAGGTTTGAGGCTGTGACGTGTTTAGCGATACTAGAGGAGACAATGTGTTACAATGTCATGCATAGAATACATGTTAAAGATACAGGGCGATAGTTTGCTGGATCTGACTTTGAACCGTTTTATAGGTAGGTGCAACATTAGCCACTTTTCAGTGTTCTGGTACAGTACAAGTACTGAGCGACCAACTGAAGACAATTTGTAGGATAGGTGATATTTCTTTACTAAAGTTCTTAAGAATGATGGGTTTGATCTCATCAGGACCAGCTATTTGAGAGGGTTTAAATTTTCTATGCCGATTATTGATACATTTGTTTTGAGTGCTTTAAGAGTGTGTATATTTTGTTGTTATTTGCTTTTTTAAAAAGAGCTGAAAATGAGAAATTATTCCCCCTTCCATTCACACACAAAAGGTTTTCATCAAGGGTTTCTGGATGTGTCTTTGGTTTGCGTTGATGCAGGGCGCCTCTCAACTTGTTTTATGTAACGTCAGTAGTAAAACTGCCTCTCAAAGCCTTCCCTCCGGGTAGCAAACATTTTTTTCTATTCGGGCTGTAAATTGATAAATAAGTCACGTGATGCAAACTTCCGCTTTTGGAATAAAATTATCATTCCCGCCACATAATCGTATTTTCCTAAATTACCTAAAAGGAAACCCGGTAATGCAGTATTTCTCTAAACAAATATGAAATAATATCAGATATCGAACTTATGCATAGGTTATTTTCATCTAAAAGTTCATCAGTTTGGTAGATTTCTGTATGAAATGTGTGTCAACAAAGCCATGAAAGTCTTTTAAACATTGGAAAGAAATGCGAAAGCAGACGAAAAGGCTCAGTGACTTATATATAAATCTTCTCTACCATTATCTCCGGTCACAGAGTATATGTGTAGTTCATGACTTTTTTTAAAAACAGATTAGCCAGTGATCAAATGTGCATAGCAGTCTGATGCAGGGTTTTGACATGAGATATTTTTAGTTTACCCACTTAATCAACACATTGCATTGCTTCTCCATCTAGTTTTAGTGAAACGGTTTAAACATGTGGAAATCATAAGCAATGTTTGTTTTTTAAATGTCAATTTAGGCAGAAAACGAAGTTAGCCATACAATATATTCCACATGCTCTGCCTCTATACATATGCACTCGTACCATAACATTTACTTGCGTATGCATACTCTTACTTTTACTTTCATGCAAATGCACACACATTGCATTATTAAGGCATGGTACTGCACAAAACGTGCAATCCTTTGGGCCGTCCTTTAAAAAATATTTATTTGCCATGCACCTCCCAACTCACTCAATATTGTAGTTGCCCAAATTTGATGGAGCCCAGCAAACAAACATTTTTTAAGGATGGCCTTTTAGGGAATTTAAACTCGTGTGTCCCATCATGGCATGTACAGGGAGATTCATACCCAGTGTATGTAAAATATCTCACTGAACTTCTGTGTTAATCAATGATTCAAATACCTGTAAATCTCCTTTGGAAACCAGGATTGTCGGTTCAAAAGCTTTATATACAGCTTATGCTGTTCTGTTTATATATCATGCTGACATAAATAAATTTATTTGATTTGATTTGAGACTTCCTTAACCTATATAATCAGAATTGCTGGAAGTAACGAAAAAAAGAAATTAATATGATTATTTTTTCTTTTTACCCTTCTTATTCATGTATTTTCTCACCAAGCCAACCTTAAAAATTCCCTTTATCACGTAAAAGATAAAAAAAACCAAAAACTTTCCCCCTAAAAGTTATGTTTTTCCTATTTATGAAAATAAGATTGCCTTTCTCAAATTCTTTAAAATGCCCTGGTCATGATATCTTGATAAATTAAAGTTAAGAAGGTCATTGGCCTTTTTACAGAATTTGGAATTTAAGACTCTTATAGAGTTATAAATGGAGAATCAAAAAAATTGATGATAAAAAAAACATGAGTTTACAACTTTAAAAGGATTTTCCAGAATTCTGTGATTTAGTTTTGCCACTGTAATGCTCTGGTGTTATCCACATCACAACAATCACATCGTATTGAATGGTACACATGAGCAAGAAATTGTTTTTGTTGGTGATTCTTTTTTCTTGAAGATTGGTATAGTGCTCTTACAATAATTTTTTTTCAATTCACTTCATTGACTGTCATTACTCTTATGACAGTTTTAATTTTCAGCTATAGTTATTCAATATTATAGTTTATTTATTAAAAATACTATATATATATATGATTAAAAAAGGGTAAAAACATGCATCAATGTCCTGCTCTTTTTAAAACCATTCTTGTTTTTTTTGTGTGTATTGGACTAATGTATACATGTGTTTTAATTTATATTGTTTTATTTATTATAAATTGTTTTATTTCATATTCTTTACATATGCATGTCTGTATTATATTTTTACAGCACAGAACAACTGCACACTATTATTTTAAATACATACAATTTATATTGTTTACTAATGTTTAAACTTGTTAACTTGTTAAACTTATGTTTTTCAGTTGGATTGAAACAAAAGTTGAAGGATGCCAGGTGTGCGGCCAAGAAGAGCTGCCCAAGAGGCAGCTCACAGTTTGGCAGAACCATCATCAGAACTGTCAGTGTAAGTATACTGAGTTCCAAAAGTTCAGTCAGTATTTTAATGCAAGGTTAACTATAGTACAAAATAAGATTTCGATATTTTTGTAAATTTAACTATACATGTATTTGTCGAAGTATAAAGAGCAACATCAACAGAATTTGGATTTATTCTATAGTCCGGTTAAAAGTTATTGCCCCTTTGTGTTAAACAACATTTTGTCAAATAAAAGCACTATTTGTCTAGTTAGACAACTGAAACTGTGTAAATGATGGGATAAAACACCACAGAATGAATGTAAATCTTGTAAAAAAATGCATTTATAACAAGGCATCACTGTACATGCATTCCCTCTTGAAAGTTATGAAGTCGGTAAATTGCCTCCCTTTACATTGAAAAAAGAACTATTTAGGATGACAGATATCACTAGAATGAAAGTTGGTATATTTTATTTAATCACCAATTCTGTTTTGTTACAAACCCAAATTCAATTTCAAACTGCGTCTTCAAAATATCATTTCCATATCCAGGCACACATCCGCTTTAAATGTACCCTATGAAATTTCCCATGAATTTTTACTGACAAAACTTTTGATTTTCAGTATAGTATCATTGCTCAGAAGGAGAAGATATCTACTTTATTTTAGTGAGCCATTATCTATTTTTATAGTATAGCATGTTGATGACTACATTTGTGAAAACAGCAATGGATCAAATTTGTAGTTCTGTCTCTCTAATGGGGATTGCATGGATCACCAAACCTAGGGATTGGGGGGTAGTTGATGTGATTCCCCCATTATTTAATATTAAATTACTGAAACAGTCTAGATGGTGCTGTTGTTCATGCTCAGTAAAAATCCAAACCCAACTACATTGTGACCCAACCCTGTTAAACAGTCTTGCTAACCTCTCCTTTGGATTCTTTTAAAAGAAGTCAATTTTTATGTATAGATATTATACAAGTTAATGCAATTTTCATATATATGTGTATGTTGAGTTTGTATAAAACAATTTAATCTATATACCTCTCTGTATGTTGTCTGTGAGCATTTTGTCTGGATGCCTATTGATGTTGTCTTTTCATAAATATGTGGACTGATGGTGGTGGACCATACATGTAATTCTCCTTATTTGCTTTTTTCCATACTTGTAGAAATGAACAGCTGAACAGTCAAATTAGAACATTATTTATGTTAACTATTGTTAAGCAGGCCCTCATTTTCTGTTTTTAGGGGCTGAAATTAGGCCCTGTTCTGCCTGCCCTAGAATTACTTTTTTCCTCCCAGTTTTATTGAAACTCTCTGATGTTAAATTTGTAGACACGAAGAGCCAAATGACAGTGACTTTGAAGAGCCCATCATGCCCATGCAAAAGTCAGTGGGTGGACGAGGTCGTAAAAGAAAAGTAGGCAATGAATCCACAGTAAGTAGTGATTGGATTTTTATTTTTACACAAACTGCATCATGATACTTACTCTGAGAAATAGTTTGTGAAAGACTTATTTGTTATGTAATTAAGAAACAGTTTGTCAGCTTCTTCCACCAATAAAACTGAATTTATGCTGTATCTAACCTATGTGTTGAAAATGGCAATACCCTAAACCAAAAACCGAAGTTACTAATAAAACTCAGTGCTCCAAATATGCACTTTTTGCGGTAAAGCATTGAAATTTAAATTAAAGGGTAAAATAAGCATTGGTTATTCTCAATATTCATTGTTGATTAGTTTGTTTTAAACGGAAATTTGATAAGAATGTTCATTTTTACCCATAACATTTTTGGAAATAAGCATTGCATAAATATCCAAGGGGTATAATACTCATTTGAAGAAAAGTTTATCTGGAGCACTGAAACTCGTTTCTTAAAGGTATTATATTGGCATATTACCCCCTGTCCTAAATACACACGCCCAGCATGAAGCTACACTTATAACTTAGAGATATACGCGTCTTAAGTGTCTAATTGCATAACCTCTTTATTACAAACGTCGGGTTTCTGAAGCCACGTTTTTGTTTTTGTTTACATTCGCCATTTCCAACGAACTGCTTTCGGGTTTCCGATCAATCATCGGATAACATCGTGAAAACTCGTTCCCGATCTCGTTATTGAAGCTTTGTTCGGGAAGTTCGCGAAGTTCAATGTAAACATTGCGCAATGCTTTATTGCGGGACGTACTAAAGTTTTGGCCAATATTCAATAACTGTTAATTTGATAACTTTCAAGTAAATAAAGGTTATACGTCAATACATAAGCATTATTTTGTGCACACTGCATACAGGAAAGTCTGGATTAACAGCGTGTTTGTGTTACTTGCCAATATAATCCCTTTAAAGGATATGTTACATATATTTTCTGTAGTTGAGTTGCAATTATCTAGCTTCATGGTCACAATACTGTCTTCATTGTTTGGTTCTGAGTTAAATTAATTCCTTTTTAGTACCCATTAGCTGTTTTGTAAATGAAGCTAGCAAAAGGTTAATATAAAAGTGTATCTTATATAGTTATGAATTCAAACTCCGCTCTTTGTGAGGGTTTTCTATGGTCTTGGGCTTTCTCTCAAGCCCATTATCTCTCACGATTGAGGTGGGTTCGTTCCCATTTTAGGCCAAAGAATATGAGAAATTTTGACATTTACTTGTAGAATAACAGTGATTCCATTCAGGTTCCTTCTGAGGTGTCCCTCCCGCATAAAATAGAGAGATCGTGTAATTATGACCTGTAATATGAAATGGTGTTAACCCTTTACTCCATCAATATGCGTTTTCCCACACCATTCACAGAAGGCCTTTGAAAACAGTGCAGGAAGTGTTCAGATTGCTCAAGACGAGCAATCTGAACACTTCCTGCACTATTTTCCACTCTGTCAGTTAATATAAACATAATTCACCTAATAATTCAAAAGCCTTCTATATAAGTGGTGTCCAAAGGCGTCTATATTAGAGGTGTCCAAAGGCGTCTATATGAAGTAAAGGGTTAATTAAAAAAAACACTGTCATTCTCATGATTGTAATGCAATTTTCCCATACCATCTGTTGTCACTTAGATCAAACTGTGGATCAGGTTTACATTGTTTGGCTCTCAGTAAGTTAAATAATCTTAATAGCTTATCTTATAAATGATAATAAAATAAAAAAGTTTATAACACAAATAAAATATGTTTATGAATTTAAACTCTTCTTTATCAGGTATCTAAACGTGGTCGTGGTGGAGGATCTGGTAGAGGACGTTCCCGGGCGGCCGCTGCAGCAGTGATGGATGATGAGGAAGGGGGTGGTTCACTTTTTGAGATTGTGAAGGCTGGTAGAGCTTCTCTGCAGGTGTGTATGTCTTGTGTTGACATTGCATCTCATTGTCATTCATCTCTCGCTTCTGATTCAACTCTTGCCTCTGATTCAAGTGGGCGAGTCACCTGTTCCTTACCAAGATAGTTGTTTCCGAGTACTGGTTAATTTTTCAGGATACCAGGAAAGAATGGTTAGGTTAACTGATCCTCTGGCAGCCCATTACTAAATCTGATTTATTCATTTAGTTTTGAATATAAATACCGGTAACATGCAGAGCTATTTGTTATTATATCCCTGCCATTCTTCGGGACATTTAATTTTTTTTCTGTCTGTCTAATCAATGTGTGTGTCCATCTGAGAGAAAAAAAATTGGTTTGATTGTTTTCCTAAAACAAATTTAATCATGAACTTTAAACAATGAACATGTTTCATAACCATGCAAGTTTACAATTCATGGGTAAAAGTTGAAATAAAGTTCCAGTAGTTTAAATTTGGAATTCAAGATTGTAATACCACTTTTTTTTCTTTTTTTTTCATTGAAATGTGTTGCTGTAATTTTTATTTTATAAATATTGTTTTAGACGGTGGTCGATGATTGGATCGAGAATTATAAGTCTGACAGAGACAACTCTCTGCTGGAGTTAATTCAGTTTTTCATACAGTCGTCTGGCTGTAAAGGAAAGATAACTCCGTACATGTACGCCAACATGGAACATGCGGAAATAATCAGGAAAATGACAGAAGAATTTGATGAGGTAAGAATTATTAAATGAAAGAATGCAATATTGGTTGGTGATGTAATACTGAATCAAAATGCAACATTTTTTTAATATCTTCAACATAGATTTACATGGTTTTGTTTTAAACTTGTTTAGTTTACAACAATTGAAAAAATAAGTTCTTACAACTTGGACAAATTACTCTTATATGTATTCCTGGATAGAGCCAGTTCAAAGCATAGTCAGTGTCTTGCTCAAGGACACCACATTATATCTGTGGCAGGGTATGGAACCCAAGACCCACCTATCTTGGGTTTGATGTTGTACCACTGGACTAGGTGCTCCATGATTATATGTAGATGTTCTTTTGAGAAAATATTTTGTTTCGTGTATACGTAACTTATACATATTATCTATTAGGAAAGTGGCGACTATCCACTGATAATGGCAGGACCGCAATGGAAGAAGTTCAAGACAACTTACTGTGAGTTTGTGCAGGTTCTGGTGCGTCAATGTCAATACAGCATTATCTATGACCAGTACATGATGGACAATGTCATCTCCCTTCTCACAGGTCTCACTGACTCCCAAGTACGAGCATTCAGACACACAAGTACATTGGCAGGTGGGTGATAATTTTATCATGTCTCATTATTCTCATATTTTATGTCAGCCTTTTGATATAGTAAATAACTATTAACCTAAAACCTGTTTTCCTGTCTTAACAAGTGTAACATCAGTTTACTGCAATAGTAACTGTGACCTTTAAAAGTCAATACATGTACATAAAATTATAGTAGGAACAAGTCATTGTAAAAGGTTGGATAATCCCCAATGAATTGTTTCATTTTAAGATGGCTTGCAAGTGATATGTTTAAACATTGCTAGACTGACATGTAAAGTCATTATAGGGTATATTTATACTGCAGTCTGACTCAATTCTCAAATGTTGATGCTTCAGCTATGAAATTGATGACAGCCTTGGTGGACGTGGCACTTAATCTAAGTATAAACCTGGACAACACACAGCGCCAGTACGAGTCGGAGAGACAGAAGAACAAGAACAAACAAGCTACAGAGAGATTGAACCTGTTGCTGGTCAAGAGACAGGAGTTGGAAGAAAACCAGGCAGAAATCAGAAACATGTTGACATATATCTTCAAGGGAGTGTTTGTACATAGATACAGGTACATCAGTTTCAGATGGTAAAGCTAAATCTAGCTACTTGATATGCATAAATATGTGTGCACTTTTAGTGAATAGTCCCTGTAATTGGTACAAAGAAGGTGCATTATGCATGTATATTTTGTACACTGTATTGTCTCCCCTTTTAATTTTGATGCAGAATCTAATTAGTGGGTACTTGTTTCCTGTCAGCTGTCATATAAAATATTATATTGTTATTATTTACTCTAAAAATCTTTGAGAACAACCATTTTAGCTGTCAGTTGTTCTTAACTTGGCGTGTAACTTCAATGAGAAAAATTAGGGTTTTTTTATAAAAAAAAATAAAATAGAAAAGTTGATATAAGATTACTATTAAAATAAAAAAAATGTCATTAATATCCTTTCTGATCACACTTCAGTCTTGATCTGTTACAAAAGGGGCATAATCATAAATTTAAAAAAAAACAACAACAAATTTGTCAATAACCAACAAAGGAGGCATACATGTAAAAGAGTAGAGCCTGCTTACAAATAATGTAACTTACATGTATATATTTTGGTCCTCCGTGGTTGAGTTGTCTAAGGGGCCATCTCAAGATCACTTACCTCTTATCGCTAAGGTTTTGGGTGTCCGCTTGCTCCAAAAACTTTATGTGAGAAAGTTTCCAGGTACTTCCGCAAGGACGGTGGTTCTACTCAGTCTGAGGTCTTCCTTCACCAGTAAAACTGGATATGCCATATATAACCTGAAATGTGTGGAAAATGGCGTTAAACCCATTTAAAAAAATGTATATATTTGCACATTCCAGAGATACGCAGGCAGAGATCAGGTCTATATGTATGAAGGAGATAGGTGTTTGGATGAAGAAGTACCCAAACATGTTCCTGGACGACGGTTATCTCAAATATGTAGGCTGGACACTCTATGACAAGGTACATGTATGCAAGTCATGAATTGGATTTTATTGTTCCTCCCACATTCAAGGAAGGTGAAGGGGCATTAAGTGTTTTCACTGTCTGTCTGTCTGTTTGCCTTTTTGTCCATCCAAAGCAAAATACGGTCTATGTGTTTGAATAATATTTTATATGTAGCAGTATATTTATAAAACACAGGTCAAGTTCGATATATATCAACATCAGTCAGATTTTGACAGAAGTTATCGCCCCTGTTTGACTTGATTTTCTGTAAAACTTGGTTTCTAATCAATAGCAGGGGCATTCATATCAACAGATACATTTTTTGTGTAAGTTTGATCCATTGTTACATGCATTACAAACCAAGCTTTAAAACCTTTACATACAGGATGCTTCCTGAAGTGTTATTTGTGACTAAGGGCTATATATTTATCAATAGAGTATATCAAAATAAATAAACAAAACATAAGGTAAGAGTTAACAAACCTGTATACAAATTTGTACTTGAGCAGGCAAAATAACATTTATTTCACAATGTAAAATATATTATAATATATATAAAATGAATTATTGTGCAATACCTTCTTTATTTACAGATAGGAGATGTACGACTGTGTTGCCTCAAAGCCCTTTACCCCCTGTACGACACCACAGACCTGTCTCACAAACTGGAATACTTCACAAACAGATTCAAGGTATGGTAATGCATTGGATAGATTTTGATTAAACCTACATTATACCAGGTACCGTAACATTTTTCACAGAAATTGTTTGACCTCTACAGATAAATATGTTTGTTTCACATTAAACTCCCATTTCTCAAAATCAGTTTGACCCGGTAACCAAGTGTGAACCATAGTTGTGTTATGGGTAGTACTACTCAAACCATGTCGCATGTTGTTGTTTTTTAGGTGACCTGACCACTAGAGATGAATTTCTTAGCCTACACAATGTTAAGTTTATGTGTTAAGCTTAATTTCTCAAAAACTATATGGCCTGTTGCCACCAAATTCTGTCCGTAGCTGTGTTTTGGGTAGTACTTAACGCAATCTTTTTTGGGTAATCTTGACCTTGAGCTCTAATCAATGTTATATGCATTTGACCACCTGTTATGCCAATCAAGTCAACTTTCCCATGAGTATGGATTGCAAATTACAAAGAGAATGATCCATCATATAATAGAAAGGTATTTGATAACAATCATCTCTTCAACACTTTTTAATGTTTTTATTTTCTGTGCATCTTGGTTTTTTCTTTGTTTGGATAAAATCTTAGGAACATCCTTCTGGTTATTGTTTGTCCAGTATGAGTCAGTATTGCAGTTGCATATTTTTATTATCTCACTGGAGCAGAGTTTCTGATCACCTGTTGTCCATCTCTTGCAGTTTTCATTTGATAGTCACCAAACTTGCTATAATATCTCAACTGACCAATTTTATTGTTTCAATTGCTTTATCAAAAAACAAAGGCCTCTTTTTGCTTTGTCACCTCTGCCCAAGGTGAACAGTAAGGAGCCAATGATGCCACCCTTATAAAATTGCTTGTTTGCCACTTGATTCGTACCATTTTGGGGTAGATAAGATAGGTAGGTAATTTTTTTTTCGTTTTTTTTTTTTAATGAATCAGAGAATCTTTTAAAGGACTTGTAATGATCGAGAATATTCCATATGAACCAAAAAAAAAATCCCTTTTTTTACCCCGCAAAAAGTATTGGGGTGGCCGGAAGTGACAAACAAACAATATTTTTATTTAATTTAGGCCTTACTCCACAATAAAATGTAGAAAACTATGATAAAAATGTGATATTATATCGCAGGATCGTATAGTCGAGATGACCTTGGATAAGGAAACAGAAGTAGCGGTCCAGGCAGTGAAGCTTGTCATCAGTATACTTGGGTTTGGAGATGCTGTGCTGAGCGACAAAGACTGTGAAAATGTGTATGAGCTTGTGTACTCCTCGCACCGCCAGGTGGCGCAGGCAGCAGGAGAGTTTCTCAATGCCAAACTGTTCAGAAGAGAGGACGAAGAAGGAGCCAATGTGAAAACTGCCAAGGGTAAAAAGAGAAGTCCGAACACACCACTGATCAGGGATCTTGTGCAATTCTTCATCGAAAGTGAGGTGAGTGAATTGGTTTTATTACATTCCTTTCTATAAATTACCTTTGTATTGTGAATGATTTTGCTGACTTCTATGAAATATATTGTAAAAATTAATTGCCAGTTATTCAACTGTTATTTTCCATTACTGAATAATTATTTGCAAGTAGCGTGCTCCTGTTCCCAAATACCCAGGTAAATATCTGAATGTCTAAAAAGTAATACTATTTTAGAATTGATAAAAAGCATCCCATTTTCCTTTATAAATAAAATCTCAACAGTTTGGTATGTCAAACAAATAAATCAAAATGTAACAAATTGGATATTTGTTTTGGGGGAGGGGGGGGGGGGGGATGTTTTACCGGTATTCCCGTGAAAATGGCTGGTTATAACTAAAAACTGTAGTTAACTGAGAGATACAGAGCTTCTGTTTCCTATATTTTAGTTACATGAGCATGGGGCATACCTGGTGGACAGTCTGTGGGAGATTAACGCCATGACAAAAGACTGGGAATGTATGACAGATTTACTGCTGGAGGAACCAGGCAAGGGAGAAGAAGGTAGGTAAAGAAAAAAGAATGGTGAAAAAAAAAGTAAATGTCTGTAATTGAGACTGATTGATGAGTCATTCTTCTGCTATGTTTTGATATGACTCAAAATATATATTACTGCAATTTGTATATCAAAACATAATTTTATATTCCTTTATGAAGAGTCAGTCACTTTGTTTCCTTTAGAACAGGTTGATAAAAGTAAACAGTAACAGGGTCTGCACAACTTTAGACTCCACATGTTAAGTACTTGCATATTTGTTATAGTTTACTGTTGTGATAAATTATCAACATTGCATGTATACAGCTTTTTCATTTCTTCCAAAACTTCTTTTAAGACTAGTCATCATGTCTATTCAACAGCAGATCTATTTATCAGCAGGTCTATTCAACAGCAGATCTATTTATCAGCAGGTCTCTTCAACAGCAGATCTTTTCATCAGCAGGGTTATTTAACAGGCATCGAATAATATCCTTCATATTTCTGGTTTCAGCCCTGGATGACAGACAGGAAACCAGCTTGATTGAGATAATGGTCTGTTGTGTGAGACAGGCTGCAACTGGGGAGTCGCCAGTGGGTAGGGGACCAAGTAAACAGAAGGTGAGTGTTTCTCAATGTTCAATTCATGTAGTATTGCGGGAGGGTGCAAGTTTGATTTTCAATGACTTCTATGCATGTTCACCTAGGATGGGTTAATTTTTTATAGAAAATGAACAATGTCTTGTAATACTATGTAATCTAATGATTCTTTAATGAATCTGTATACATGTACATGCTCAGATAGTAATAATATGTTGACACTTCTTTAAACATTTGGTTCAGTTGCAGACTGCTCATGTCCAATAAACCTGTTTGATGTTCTCTTGGTAATGAATGCAGTCCTCGCCAATGACATTTAGATGATAGTTGTACAACTGATATGCCCATTTATGGGGCATTGTGATTAGATACATGTATAGTGGTGTCATGTTCTGTATCTATAGCTTACTTTAATAAGGAAACACAATGTATATAGTTTGTGATATAATAAGGGCTATTGTTGAAAAATAGACAAGTTTATTACAGCAATAAAATTAGCTGTTTCTCTCCCCCAATGAGGAAGACAGGATATCTGAGTTGAGGAATAATCTATGGTCACACCATTTCGGCAGTTTTTCTATCATCACAGATTTCACAGTTTTTTTAAAAAAAAATCAAGGGTTATTTTATGCGTTTACTAGCCTACCTTATATACATGTAAATAAATGAAATAGGAAATAAACATAGTACACCTTATTCTAGCAGTATATGTACTATATACAGTCAAACCTGTACTAACGGTCACCTGTTATAAGCAGCCACCTGCTTTAAGCGGCCAGTTTCAGACCCTCCCGTCGAAATTTACTATATAATTTAACTGCAATAGGCGGTCACCTGGTCAACGCGGCCAGCGGCCAACATTTTTGGTCCCAAATGCATTAAAAACCTCCTAAAACGGCCACCAAATTAACAAATTTAACCGTAAAATATCGATTTTGGCATATAAGTTTCATTACGGCCACAGAATTAATATTTAATTAAAGTACTAAAAACCAAATCAATCAAATAATTATAATAAATCTTTAATTTAAAATAAGTTTCTTTTAGTTCAAACTTTCTTAATTGGCCGTAAACAAACCAAACAAAGCTGTTATTGTGGTCTACATAATCGCCATTTTTCTGACTCCAACCAAACAAAGCTGTTATTGTGTTCTACATAATCGCAATTTTTCCGACTCAAACACGAGTGTAGTGCATGATAATTTTCACATCTCTATTTTTAGCTCGCGTCAGATCAAAGTGTTTTGTGTAAACACGTTAACTGTGAAAAAGTCGGCATATAAAAAGACTAAAGAAGCTAACGTTTTTGAGACGATAATTAGAATGGCAGTTTGTTCGTGCTTTTAACGAACGATAAGGAATTAACTCATTAAGTTCACACTTGTAAAAACCGCTAATTGTGGAAAATATAAAATTTGGATATGATTTATTGTGACTTAAATCATAAACGTTTTGATTGTCAGCGTGTTAGCAATGCCACCAAAACGGAAGTGTTTGACTTTGGATGAACGTGTTGAGGTTGTGAAATTGTGCCAATATACAAAAATACTTCGCTAATCTGGGTGAAAATTGATGACCCTGTAGTAGGCAGCCACCTGTCTTAAGCGGCCAATTTGGCCCTTTCCCTTGGCTGGCTGCTTAAGACAGGTTTGACTGTATTTACAATGCATCAGAATAAACTATGTTTTAATATAGTACACAGCTGATCTATAATTGTACATTGTCATTGTTATCACCTCTGTCAAAGATAAGGTGGTGTAAAGTGGTTAATGTCTGACAGTGATGAGACCTGGGCCGTGGAACAACATGATGGAACAAGGTTTAACGCCATTTTCAACTCTACAGTTTATGTATGGTAATAACTGTGGTCTGAGGTGCCATCTGAAGATCACTTACCTCTCACCGCTTAGGTTTAGGTTTGAGTCCAAAAACTTTATTGTGAGAAGTTTGCCAGTTACTTGTGGAAGGACGGTGGTTCTACTCAGATTCATTCTTTCCCCACCAATAACACTGAATATGCCATATATAACCTGAAATGTGTTCAAAAATGACGTTAAACCCCAATTAAAAAATGTATGGTATTAAGTTTTATTGGTAAGGGAAAGGAATACCTCAGATGCATATACTTTGATATGAGTAGAACCAATGTCCTTCCAAGTAACTGATCAGATTTTTCACATACTGAGATATATAGAACACATTAACTTCGGTTCTTTATTCTTTCCAGCTTACGCAGAAGGAGAAACAGTCTGTGCAAGACGACAAAACAAAACTTACAGAACATTTCATTATCACCCTACCACAGCTACTTCTCAAGGTAAGTTATACTAGAATTATAAATCTGATTGAAGGCCAATATTAGATATGATATATGATATACCTACCCATCAATAAAGCTACCGACTCCAAATCTTTTCTTTCTTTTTTTCAAATTTTGGAAACAGTTTTATTCTTTTTATTTCATCTAGGTAATTGCATGTTTGTGTATGACATATATTGTGTATTCTGACTATTATATATATTTTTTTTTTGTATTTGAAAAAAATAGTATTCCCAACCGACACTGTACCTACCTAATTTTGCTCAATTACAGTTGGAGATAGTAAGCAAAATAATTCATTCCAATTCTTTTGGTTTATTGGTTTAACTGACTTCTTTATTTCTTGTCGAATACACAACTATTAAATAGTTGTAGCCTGGCCCGATTATTTCAATCGGTAACCCGTCTGACGATCAATCCAGGGGTCAGATCAAATCCCCGCCTGGCAACAGTCTCTGTGATGATTGATATACGACTTTGTCTCATTATCATTCATCTCTCACCGCTGATTCAAATGGGAAAGTTTTCAGTTACTTGAGGAGATAGGGTGTGCTCTAGTACTGGTTAACCTTTCAGAATCCCAGGAAACAGTGGTTAGGTTAACTGATTGTCTGTTAGCCCTCTATGGCATAAAATGATGCTAAATATTTAATCAACCAATCGATCAACATATTTACATGTAGAAGGAAAGTTCTGTTATACACCTCATCCTTTGTTTGACTTTTTATCCAAATAATGTTCGATTTATTTTCAGTATTTAATGGATCCAGAGAAGGTGACAAATCTCTTACAAATACCTCAGTACTTTGACTTGGAGATTTACACTTCCAGCAGACAGGAAAAGGTTAGTAGTGCCAATATTATGGACTTGAAGGTTTAAAACATATGTTAATAAACTGTCGAAATTGCTATATTATCTTTTCTGTTTTAATAGCTAGTTTACAAAGACAGTAATAAGTCTAGATACATTAATGAAAGTATATGTTCACATAAAATTGTTTTATCCAAGTGTTGAAAGTGGTGTTTCTTGTGCCCCTGCCTTTGAAATATGGTGATGGGACACTGATACCTCTGCCTGTCCATTGGTTCATCCGAGTCAAAAGTATTTGTTTTCAAAGGGTCTTTGTATTTCATTGATATTTTGTTTGTATGTGTATAATTATAAAATACAGGCAATTTTGATATATTTGTCAATGTCAGTCAAATTTTACTAGATTTTGGATAAAATATTGGTTTCCAATCAATAACTTCTGAAAAGTTCTATTTATTAAATTCGTGTTTGTTGCGTAGCTATTTAAATATATACATACATATATATATGCTACATTTGTAAGTTCAATATTTGTCAATGACAGTCAAATTTTACAGTAGTTGTGGTCCCTTTTCGACTTAAAGTGCGGTAAATATTAGTTTCCTATCAATAAATTCTGAAGTTCTATTTATTTAATTAGTATGTGTTGCTATTTAAATATATTAAAAAAATTAAAGGCCGAGTTCGATATTTGTCAATGACATTCAAATTTTACAGGAGTTATGGCCCCTTTTCGACTTAAAGTTTGTTAAAACAATGTAGCAGAGGCATCCGTTTCTGATCAACACATTTTTAGTTTACTCTTTAAAAGGAAAATGTTTAAATGTTGGTGGAGAACTGCACTGTAGACATGAAGACATGCAACATCATATTAATGGTATGATGAAAAATAATGTATATTTTCATTGATTATTTCAAGTGTTAGGTAAACCTTTAAAGGTAAAGGAACAAACTGCCTCTTTGGTAATGTGGTATTTCTTTGCACCTCTTTAGTAAGTTTGTATTTACGGACATTATAAATACATGAAATAAAAAAAAGAGAAGAAAATAACTGGACAGACAGTGTGATTGCTTAAGAGGTTAATGTGAACACATAAGATTCGACTGAAAAACACCTTTTTATTTGTTTTTCATTTCAGAATTTAGAATCTCTATTGCGATACCTACATGAAATCGTGGAGAAACATACAGATCAGGAGGTAATTAATGCATTAATGTTTCAATTTTAACCATCAGTTCATCTAGATGGCTGATTATTTCATGCATGCATTGAAAACATAAAAATAAATAAATTTATGTATGCTTTATTAAAACAATTCAAATGACATGCTAGTAAAATCCTTGTTCATACATGTAGCTCTATAATTTTTACACTGTCAATAAACATTCATTATTTTATTTATTTTTGAATGTCGAAGCATCCTTTAACCCTTTACCCTATAGATATGTGTTTTCCCACACCAATCACAGAAAGCCTTTGAAAACAGTGCAGGAAGAGTTCAGATTGCTCGTCTGAACACTTCCTGCACTGTTTTCCACTCTGTCAGTTAATATAAACATAATTCACCATTGCTGATACGTGGTGAATTAATGCTTTATTCTGTCTACAGGTACTTGAGGCGTCTTCCAAATGTTTTGAATGTATGTGTAACGAGTCGTATGCCATCAGTGGTAAATGTGATGTCGCTCGAAAGACATTGATCGACAGTCTTGTGGTAAAGTTCAAGGAGGCAATGCAAGACTACTTCGCCGAGGTAGGTTTTCTGTTTATGTTTGTTAAGGGTCATTAAGTGTTACCTGCATCTGTCTGTTTGTCGGCTCATACAGTAAAAACAAGTTTCTAGTCAATAAACTCTGAAAGGATCTATGTATTTAATCAATATTCAGTGTATACCTGTATTATCCAAAAATACAGGTCAAGTTTGGTATTTGTCTTTGTTGGTCAGATTTTCCAGAAGTAATGGCCCCTTTCAACTAAATTATAGGTTTAAAAAAATGGTTTCTGATCAATAGTGACGGCATTCATGTTGATAGACGTTTCTGGTTTTCTCTATTCTAAGACAAGAAACCAACCCAACATACTCAGTTTAATCCTTATCTGTATATTTGCACCAAACAGGATTATATTTAGATATACTTTTAAAGAGTATCTTCATGTATGTTAACCTTAACCCATATTCAGATAAAGTGAATCCAACTTACATGTACCTGAGACAAAAAAATATTTTTTATACAAGGAAAGGAGTGTTGATTTGTACTTGGTTTGAAAAAAATATGCAGATACCATTGGTGTTGAAATAAAATGCTCTTTTTTTTTTTTTTTTAACAATTTTTCAAATATTTTTATTTGCTGCAGCCATTTAATGAATGAGGGGCGGGCATATAGTGTTACCAAAATGTCTGTACATCCGTTGGTTTGTCTCAAAATGGTTCATGCATAATATTTTAAGAGATTGTGTGAGATGAAGTTTTGGGTATAATTTTACCAATCTTAAATTTATTGTTAAGAAAAATTGTAATGTGTACATACATGTAGTACACTCTTCCAGATAAATAACAAATGGCATGTTTCTGTCTGGAAAATTGATAAACACACAACACATGAATTACTATTCTTTCGTAGTTTATAGTAATTTATTTTAGCTTGATTGCGAAGTAAGCTTAGAGCTTATATGAACTGCTTTTGAGTCTGCTGGGTAAAACCAGTACTGAGTGTTGTTTTTTAGACGCCAGCAGATCAAGCTCGGGATCTAATCCTCAACCTCCAGAGTGAGTAGTCAACACTGTCCACTGGACTACTATTTTTCATGTTGACTTAATTTATTGACATGACAACTGTGGATTGGTTGCAAACAGAAGGTTTGGGTTGATTGATCCCCAGTAAGGTCGCACCAAACACTTGAAAAATGGTACAAAAAGTTAAACTGTTTCCTCACTTTGCACTGTAATGTAAACATGTATATAAATAGATTTTCAAGGAGTGATCTGCCCACGGTCAATTTTACAGTATGTGATTTGGTGGGTGTTAAAACGTTAATTAAACGTGTTAATTAGGTTATGCATACTTCAAGCCATAGATCTAAAGCAGAGGACTGTCTAAAGCATAAAGATTATTGAAAATGATGCTAAACACCAAATTATACAACAAATAAATTATTGTGACTTTTACTGATTTGCAGGGTGAACAGCCAGATGAAGATGAGATCTATGCCTTGATTGCAACTCTGAAACGTCTTTATGCATTCTCATGGTATGTACTTTGTACAATATACAGGCACGTGTTCAATCACATTAAAAAATGTTTTTAATTTATTTGACACTAAAGTTTATGTATGCATTATGTCGTACTGCTCTTACATTAAAATCAATTAATTTTTAACCTGTGTTAATTGACTTTAATGTAAGAGCTGTTTATTTTTAAATGAATTTTAATTTATTTGTGGAACTACGGTCCAACATGTGTAAGTGGCCACCTCTATTAAGCAGCCACTTGTCGTAAGCAGCCACATTTGCTATTTCCCATTTCTATGTTTTCTGAGCAAATTTACCTCTATTAAATAACCACCTGTCTTAAAAGACCATTTTTGCTCCTTCCCTTAACTGGCTGCTTAATACAGGTTGTATTTTCATGTTAAAAAGGGCAGTATTATAATATCAGAATTAATTCATGTTGTCTTGTATGTTGAAATTGATAACAAAGTCATAAGATATGATGAGGAAAAGGAATGCGCGAGTGCACACTCTTGTATATACATCTATTATTGTTTTTTGACTCTCGGAAGAAAATTGCAGAATTACTGTAATCTAAGGAGGACATTTTCCAGATCTATTCAAGTTGTGTAAATAATGTAAAACTTAATTCATGATAAATGATCAACGTATTCCAGTGTAGTTGATCAGAGTTCATTTGAGAGTAATATTTAGTGCGTATAAAGCAAAACATATTTCTTGTCAATTGTAAGCATTTGATTGGAGTTCTTTTCGGATGCAGATATAAGCATTGTCTGTGCATGCAATATTTGATTCAAGTTAATTGTTATAACTTATACCTTGCAGTTGTCACGACCTGAGTTCATGGGAACTGTGGGAGGACTTGTTCCATATTGTCAAAGCTGCGTCTGAAAACGTGGATCTGGCAGATGAGGTAATAATAGAACGACAGAACATATATATCAACTGTAGCTAAACTGACATTTACATGTGTTTGTTATGAAATGTTTGTCATTTCCTGTTTCTTTACAGTTGCTGAATGTAACTTATAACATAAGTTTATTCAAATATTGTAAACATATATTTAATACACATATTATACATGTATAACAAATGAAAAGGATTCAGAAGGAAGTTGTAATGTTTCCTAAGATCTGTTTGCTGTAGGTCAGTAATTGTGTAGAATGATAATCGTCTCTGAAGTGTGCCAATCTGGTACTGGGGTTAATAATAATATATAAGTTGTCAGATGTCTCTGTGTGACCCTTATAATTTTACTTGAGGTGGGTCATTTGGACCAAGCAGTAGACCCATTTCTGCATACACAAAGTCGAACAGGTTAACATGTTACCACATTATGTACCATAATATGTACAGATGTTAATAGATGTGTTTGTACATAAAAATACCTATACCATATAAAGAACTGAGAAAAACATATATACAACAATCTTTTGGAAAATTGAGGGTAAATTTGTTATAAATTGCAAAGTATATTCTCCTGTCCAACAAGACATAAATGGTATATTTATCAATACCATTCTTTTCTTTGTCTGTAAACAGTTATTTTAAACATTTTATATCTGTTTATAGTCACTCTAGTATTCGTCATTGAATATAATTTATGTTGTTAAATTTATTTAGTAATAATAAAAATTTTGCTCATGGGTCATTATGACCTATCGTAAAATATTAAATATGCTTTTGCAAGGTTTAGAGGGGGATGGCCTCGACCCCACTAGACAATATGACGCAGTTAATAAACTATTCTTTAAAACAATTATGATATTAACCAATGAGCATTCTTTTCTGAGGTCTTCAAGTGAGATACATGTGTCTTGTATACTGGAAAAGGATATCTGCATTTATACCGGGGTTAAATATTTCCATCTCACTTTAGGGCGATGATAAAATTCTCACTGACACGAGAACCATCTATGACAGGATGTATAAAAACATATGACATTAATTACATCAATCGATGTCTTAAATGTAATTGTGGTAAAAATACAGTATTCTTGACAGAATTTTCTATCCTAACCTCAAACCCATGTATTTAAAAGTCTCTTATAATATCTATTTGTTTCAGATTGTGTGTAAAGCACAAACCACTATCTACTCCCTGCTCCTTTGGAATCTCAATGAATTGGAAGATAATCCAGACCAGGTAAAATTCTACCATAATCATGTTAAGTTCTAGCTCCGCAAAGCGCAAGGTGACCTATTCTGATCATCCTGTGTATGTAATTTGTCCATCATTTGTCTGTTGACTTTCAAGTTGGATGCTGTCTGGCATCTGCAATTTTTATTGGGTCATTAAAGTACTTGTATTGTTAAGTAGATCTTCACCAGTCGTACACAGAAGTACATGAATATAACAGTATTTAACATATTGGACAAGTTTTGAACAGGCCAACTTCTGAGTTACGGTCCTTGTATTATCACAAATTGCTCTATTTGACCAAAAATTACTTTGTTTGGCACATTGTCTATTGTCACAGGAGAGAGGTTTACAGTCGTCATGGTTGTTCTGTTTTATAGGAGACATGTTAATGTACTGATTTGTACACTTCTCAACATTACATCAAATCAACTTTCCCTGTTGTACATTTTCCTTTCTATCGCCTTTTTTTAAATCCCCTGCTATTTCAGTGATGTTGAAGGGGTAATAAATGTTACCCATGTCCAGTGTTTTTTTTCGGCCATTTTTATAGCCGTTATTGGGTCATATTCCCAATGGCAAATAGTATCTTTTTTTTCACAATTGAATGGTAAAAATTCCCAATTGAAAGCTTCAAAAATGTAAATTGAAACTTGCCATACTTCCTTGATAAAATAAAGAAATTTTCCCCATTCTGAATTTAGTATGACATTGATTATTTAATTAAATGGCCTGATAAGCAAGTGTACACTTTTTATAAATATATAAATATATTTAATGCAAAAAAATTTCCCAATGTTAATGAAAATGCCGCTAAAATTCCCAATTCAAAGGGTATTGGTCATCTTCCCAAAATGGTGAAAAAAAACACTGATGTCTGTCTGTCCGTTCATGCATCCACTCGTTTGTCTAATTGGTTTCTCTTCTCTTCTGAAAGAGTCTTAGGTATTTGATTTATATGTGTGTAATTCAATTTTCACTGAACACTGATTATAATGTAATGGGAGTATCTAACGGTCTTTGTAATATATGCAAACAGGAAAGAGAAACTATTGTTCACTTATTCTTGAGCTGCGAAATTATTAAAACCCATTTTAGTGAATTTTGAGATTATACTTAATAAAGTAATCGACACGTTAGATATAAGCTTGCGCAATTTGCAAATTGCTGACATTGTACATGGTTATTACATAGTTCCAAATAAATATAATTTATTAAACACTATTGTATTTGAATTGAAATGGAATATATGGAAGTACGGGAATAGCTGTAAATTTGATAAACAAATACATATTTCAGATACATTATTTTTTAATACATTACGTTGTATAAAAACCAGATTGATTATTTAAAACCAAGAAAAAAACAACAACATTGCCGCTATAAAATACTTATTGAGAATTGACACAAACAATTTTTGATTTGTTGAATATTTCATTCCTTAAAAACATCATCTCTTGAAATAAAGCTTAACTCTTCGTTTCGTTTTGTGAAGGTTGCTTTACACAAAAGAGGCCTGTGCAAACGTTAACTATATAGGGCGGCAGATGTTTGCTTATAAGTATTATAAGATTACCCCTTTGTCCTATAGTTTATATATATATTTATAAAATGTGTAAAAGCATTAATTCAACTAAACATTCTCGCTATATGCTGAGATATCGGTAAGGATCAGCTTGTATATTTGTCTGAACCGATATTCCAATATGTAGTGAATATTAACGTATTGCAATTATGCAAAATCGAAAAGAAGGAAATAATAAATTCCTTAATGCTTTCTTTTCGTTTCGCTTTTTTTTTTTTTTTTTCAAGTTTACATAACTTGTTTGAAATGTGAAAAACATTAATTCTAATAAACAATTTCGATATATGCTGGGATATCTGTAAGGATCAGCTTGTATGTTTTGTCTGAGCTGATATTCCAGTATATATAGTGAATATTTAACGTATAACTATCCTGTTTTGAGATATGTATGGGTTTTTTTTTGCACCTATACAAGTCTAAACGAATAACAAAAAAATGTGATTTAAATAATATATGACAATACATGTATATATTTTGCAAAATGTTGCTTGACTTGTATACATGCTATTATTTTGTGGGTTGCAGCGGGATGGCCCCGACCCCTGCAGACCCATTACGGGGTAATAAACGGGCAACCTTACAGTAGCTCAAAAAAATTTTTTTTTGATGTGTAACTGTATAATGATAAAATACAGGGTAAGTTCATTAGTTGTCAACATCAGTAAACTTTTACAGGACTAATGGCCCCTTTTCAACTTATTTTTAGTAAGATTTACTTTAATACATATAGTGGGGGCATCCGCGTGCTATGAACACATTTCTGTATTTTATCATTTTCCACAAGCAATAGATATGTTTATGTGGTTAATGTAATGTTACAGCTTGTGACTCAAAATATTTTGAGAAAAAAACATAAACAACTTTGTTTTTTGGTGTTTTTTTTCCCCCTGAAACTTTGCTGCTATTTCTTATGGTAATGAATTTAATTAACTCTTTGAGCCATTTTGCTATTACCCAGTGTCCAGCTAGCATCATATAATCTTGTTCTGTAATGTCAAACTCATATTGATTTAGCATCAAAACCCAACATTCCGGTTGGTCTTTATTACAGACGCATGTACAAGTGATTAAAGGTTTCCAGACAAGTTTGATGAGATATTGTCACCAGCTCATGTACCACAACAGGGACAAGATCAGTGAAGAGGTCAGTAACTCAACAAGGTGTTGGATAAAATTGGAATGAGAACTTGAGCTATTTCTAGCAACTAGATTTAATGGTTAAGGCGCTTCAGATACTCGTATTGGTACTTGCATCTGAGTTCACCTATTTCCTTTCTTTCCTCATTTAGTAGGCTCCTGTTTTGCCAACATATTTGAGTATATACTACAGATACATGAAAATTTAAATTAGAGTTAAGCATCCAGGTGATCATGATTTTGGACTGGTTCCAGTTCAACTGCATATGGTTTCATAGACATTGATTAGACAAATAATGAATAACCAATCACAACCCAGTTTTAATTGCAAATCTTAGCTGTGAGATGTAAATGATCTTGTAAAAAAACAACACTTTATACAACTCTACCACAGAGGGATATTTGCTAGCCAGATTTGAAAGAATAATTTCAGGATTTTTAGAGCTATTTCATGTAACCTTAAGATGACCTCAAACCAGGTTGAAATTTCAGTTATATTAGTTCCATTTATAGAAATACTTTAGAATTCTTATTTCGTCTTTCCAGAAAACAACAACATTGACAGTCTGTTAGTAAATCAATGACCCTAATTAATAACAATAAATTACCAAAATTTTAATCAACCATTTTATTTTAGGCTTTCCTGACAATATGTGACTCGCTAATTGTGTTCAGTAAGAATATAGGAGATAAGGAAACATTGCGGCCCCTTGTATACGAGCCAGACAAGAGTCTTCAGAACCAGCTCAGCTCTTTTCTTATGGACAAAGTTTTCCTGGAAGAAGATGATGGTAATTTTGTTTTTCCTGAATAAAAATATGCTTAAAATTAAGATACAATACAGTCAAACCTGTCTTAAGCAGCCAGTCAAGGGAATTAGCAAAAATGGCCTTTAAAGACAGGTTGTTGCTTAATACAGGTAAATTTGTTCTGAAAGCAAAACAATGGGAAATAGCTAATGTGACTGCTTAATAGAGGTGGTCGCTTACACAGGTTTTACTGTATATACTGAAGCAATAAAGAAACACTGGGTTAATTTTAATGCCACATATCAAACTATGAAAGTGATATTTATTGTTTTAGAATATGTATAAAAAGGTATTAAATAAATGATTTTGTCAATGATAATGATTGTGTTGGCAAAATCATTAATGCATTACCATTAGTTTATACTAATTTATTTTAGCTCAACTGCGATGAAAGCTTAGAGCTTACATGTATATGAATCACTCTCAAGACCGCTTTCTTGGTAGAACCAGTACTGAGTGTTGTTTTATGAGAGGCATCGGGTTAAGCTAGGGATCAAACCCGCAACCTCTGGCGTGAGCAGCTAACACTCTATCCATTAGACTATCGTCCCCATTCTCATTACATACATGTTCTAAAACTTAAAACACCACTTACAGTAGTTTGATAATGTGGTTCTGAAATTCACCTGGCGTTTCTTAATCCTTTCAGTATATATTGTATATATAAAAAACAGTGTATGTATTGGATGTATTGCTTAGAAAAAAATATTTACTTTTGATTAGAAATGATACAAACTTCATGCATGAATGAATGAGATTTGAAGAAATTAAATAAAACTATTTTAAAAGTTGTCTTATCATGCACAACACAATAATAAGGAATGTGTATTTGACATGAAATAAAGAAGTTAATTGACTATTTTGCTGGCTACCTCCAACTGAAATTGAGTCGTGTATACTTTATATTCAAGTTGAGGTTTGTATTACATTTGTATTGTATTTTACAGATGAAGTGGACGAGAACATCAAAATTGAGGAACTGCATAAACGTCGTAACTTCCTGGCATGTTTCTGTAAACTGGTGGTGAATAACGTACTTAATATCAGGGTTGCAGCGCCCATGTTTAAACATTATATGAAAGTAAGTAAGCACTATTAAAGAGACCTCGCCTATATCACCAATATTTTTTAGATCTTAGCAGTAAAACTGCACATTTATTTCAAACAACATATATTGTAGATATTCTGTTTTATAACTTCTATTGTATTTTGTTTCTGTAGCGTAAAGTTATTTAATTATAATGACAAAATACTAAATTGCAATCCATCGACAAATAAAACGGAAAATGTTGACCTGTGTATAAACAAATTTCTCATGAATAGATAAACTACAAGAACAGAATCAATTCTTATCTTCAAATGGGACATTCCTCTTTGTAATTCAATAAATTTTTAATGAACAGTAAAATAAAGGTGATGCATCTTTAAAGGGACACAAGACAATTTTGATTAATTTTCACTTGGAACCATTTATGAAATTATCTTTCTGGCAATACTCGTACAAAGTTAGAATACCCCAGTATGTGTTCAGACCCTTTGCTTCATTTCTAGTTTTAAAGAGGCCTTACTATTGTAAATTGTTTAAATGCATCATAATGTACATATTCGTAATTAAATACATGTACTACAAAAAATACAGATATACAATACAAATATTTTACAGAGAAAAAGTCAGTGAAATATAAATTTGTATTATTTCTTCTTTAGAATGTTTATATTTTAAAAAATTAAAACTGGCATGACGACTAGTTTCATATTTAATGAAGTTTCTGTAATACTTTGATATTAATATGTCCGTATGTTTATAAGTTCAGAGATGTAATGTTTGGTTTGATGAGTGAACTTGAGTAGAACGTTGCCATATGTCCCTTTAAAAAGTAAATACTGTTGTTGCAAGATATTTAATTATTTTTTGTTTGGAGAGGATGCATCTTGCAACATTTTTATATCTATAAAATGCAAATATACTCGTATATATGAGTGCATTTATAATTTTGAGCGTGATTTGCCTAAGTTGTAAGAACTTGTTTCACAATCAAAGTAAAATAAGTTTAAACTAAAACTTAACTTGTTTATGATTCTGCTTCTGGGCCAAGTTAGCTCAGTTTGTAGCTTGTTTGACTATCAATCCAGAGGTAGTGAGTTAAATCCCTGTCTGGCCACAGTCTCTATGATGATATATATGTCATTGAATCTCATCGTCATTCATCTCTCAACTCTGATTCAAGTAGGAAAGTTTTCAAATACTGTCCAAGATGGATATGCTTGAGGCATCGTTTACTTTCCATGATCCTGTGAAAGAGTTGTTGAAAAGGTTAACTAATTATCATTTAGCACTCGATGGTATAAAATATTTAAATAAACTATAAAGTACAATTATATGAGTGCATAACAGTAACATTGTCTGTGTATATGTTGAAACTATTTGTATTGGTTGGCTAACACCTGTTTACTTGCATTTACTGTATTTAAACTTTCATGTTGTACCCTAGAACTGTTTTGAGCCCCATGCCAGTATCACTTTATTTTTGGTTTGGATCGTAGAAGACATGTGTCACTTATCAATGCTATAGCATCTTGTTACATATACATGTATATCTATTTCATATTGTCCCTTACAACTGTTAATATTTGTTTCAGTTTTACAACGATTATGGTGACATCATCAAGGCGACATTAAGTAAAGCGAGGGAGATTAACAAAGTCTCCACAGCAAAAACACTTGTAATGAGTTTAACACAGGTAATAAAATTTGTAAAATACTGAAGTCTTCAAAGAAAAAGACAGGTTGCTGCAAATTTCCAAGGCAGTTTGAAGAAGTTTAAAAGTAATCTGGGTTCTGCATGTAAGATTGACTTCAACCAGTCCATTTAGATGTATACCTGTTAAGAAGTTTTATGCTAGTAAAAAAAACCTGTTATATGGATATATGTGGCTACATCAAAGGTCAAGGTCATGTACTGGACTTCGACTTATGAAGGCTGCGTATTACCATATAATGCAACGTTGGTTGTGTCATGCCTGTAACTTTGAAATTACTTCTTAGAAGTGTTCAGCACAACATGACCATACCTTGGTTACCCCAAAGGTCAAAGTCAGGTACAGGGCTTGCACATATGGAAGCTGTATATTTTCATATATACTGAGGGCTGTTCCATTTAAACATAATCCCACCAATGGACGGCAAAATAAATAACTTCTAAGGTGGGAGGGTTTTTCAAAATGGGGTGGGGCCTGATAAAATAAATAAAAAATATAAAGTGGGAGGGTCCAATTTCAAAGTGCCTTCCATGGGTGGGTTGTATGTTTAAATGTAATAGCCCTGAACATCAATGCTCTGACAGTATAAGGTGATAATGAATCGTTCCTTTGGAGTAATTGTCTAACCAACTAACCTGTCCATATTTTCCGTGGCTCATTTTCAATATTTTTTGCGTATGTAAACAATTCTTACAATATCATCTGTAAACATGAGAACCTATTTCAATTATTGTTGTCAACTGGTTTAGGGCTTAGTATTGCATGGCAATACTTAATTCACTTGTCATTTACTTGTATGGGTGTTTTGAAAAAAAAATTCCTACCGTATATTCCCTAATTAACGCCTACGGGGGCGTTACATTTTACAAGGTGGGGGCGTTTATAAAAGATAAGAAAAAAGCAAATTTAACAACAGTTAAAAATACAATAAAACCAATAAAACAATGGAAAAAACCTTAAATCCGGTTTAAATCTCCGAAAAAGTGGTTCAGAATTATTTGAGAGTGAATGAAATAATCGACATAGGTTGAAAAAAAGCTGAAAATCTGTATGAAATTACTAGTCTGCGTACTGGAATATCCGAATTTATGGTCAGTGTACTCTTCACTTTAAATCACTTGGACGCTTGCTCTTATCAACGTGTAACAATGAGCTTTCAGGGTACACAGACTAACCGCATTTTCCGACATTTTGTAATGTTTTAATCGGCAGACAGTAGTTTTACTAGTATTAAACAGCAAATATGGGGAAGTATTTGTTCAACCAAAAGTGGTTAAGTGGTCACCCAAGATATAAACAATGGGTTAAAGAGTTCAAAGGTAATAAACACTCCGCTAATTATTGTCTGTGTAACAAAATAATCGATCAGGGAAAGATGGGTGAATACACACTCAAATCACATATACGTTTTTTCTCTCTTTTTTTAATTTTCCAGAAAAATAGGTGGGGAGCGTTTATTAGAGTGGGGGCGTTTATAAGGGAATGTTCGGTAATTTTTTTATTATTTTTTTTTTATATCTGCAAATATTTTTTATGTGCAAAAAAAATAAATTTTTATTTCACTCTCAATTATAATTTTATATTTAAAATTTCAGCTCTTCAAAGAATTTCAAGACGAACAGGGAGGAAATATTGACAGGTCTTCTGATGCCTTCCAGTCAATTAAGGTGAACTTTTGTCAAGCTGTTACATTAACCATATGTCTAAGCTGTAGTACCGGTGACAGGTTGTCAAGGAATGTAGGTTCAATCTCCCGCCATGGACAAGATGTCCTTGAGCAAGACACTTTATCTGCATTATGTTTAATATTGGTATCACCCAGGAAGACTAAAAATGATTAGTCTTGAGTTGTAAGAACTTGTTTCCCAACAGATGTTAATGTTTAAGTTTTAAAACTATCCTTTGTACATAAAAATGATTTGGAGCTTCTTGTCTTGTTAAAGCCACCAGTTAACATTTGAAGGTCTGTTATAAATTGGGCAAAGAGCGCTTACAAAAACAAACTAAGTGAGCTACGTGGTTAAATTATCAGCCCCTGTGTGGTTTCAGGGAGCCATATGAGTGATGGCAAGAATAGGACCACTGTGGCTCATACATGTCATAAGAAGCGACAATTTGAGTAATACGATAGAATTTGCTGAAACTCTGCAGGTATCAAGGTTCTAGGTTCATTTTGCATATTCTTTTGTTGTTTTATTTTTTTTAAATCTGTATGTTAATTTGTTGTATTTGTACATGTAGAGTGAACCTGGAATCTTCCTTCCTGTTGGCGTCAAATAACCTATAATGTGTTGGTATGCCGTAAAACCCTATTCATTCATTCATTCATTCTTTCTATGAAAGCAATTTTGCACTTGTATGCAGTGAAAATCATCTGAAATCAATACCATATTGGTGTAGAAACTTTTATTTATATATAGTTTCTTTGTTATTCAGTTTCATCTGTGTTCAGAACCAACTATTATTTCTTTTTCATATAGCATAAAATAATATTGCATCATTTGTTTTTGTATCTTTTCAGGAGTTGGCAAGAAGGTTTTCCTTGTCATTTGGACTTGACCAGGTCAAAAACAGGGAGGCAGTAGCTGCCATGCACAGGTAACATTCACTTGCATGTTTAGTATTAATGGGGGGAAAATGTCTTGAGAGAAAAAAGTCTTGGTCAGTCTGCTTGACATGTCTGTAGTTTTTGTGTTTAGCTGCATTTAAGTTTTGGTGTTTGCCTCCAATCTCAATCTTTGCATGGGTGGTGAGTTTTACCTCATCGGCAAGCTTTGTTGTCTTCTGACAACTCTTGTAAATAATAAAATACAGGTTAAGTTTGATATTTGTCAACGTCAGTCAAATTTTACAGGAGTTATGGGGCCCCTTTTCAACTTAGTTTCTGAAAAATTTTGATTTCTGATCAATAGGTGGGAATTCATGTTGACTTTTACATTTCCAGGTTAATGGGACAAACTCTTATGAATAAACATTGAATCCTTCATTATTGTTTGTTATTTCAGAGATGGTATAATATACAGTATAACTAATGTGGATCCAAATGATCTCAGTAAGGCACCCCCAAACATCGCCTTCCTCGAAGTGTTGTGTGAATTTACAAACAAGCTCATGAAACAGGATAAAAAGACTGTGTAAGTTATTGTTGACTGAAAATGTTACCAACATGAATTATGGCTGTGTACAGGGTTTATGATCTTGTACATGGTTTGTGATTATTTACAATGTATTTTGCCTGAATGGTGTACCTACTGTATACTTCCAAATAAATGCCAACCCACCCCCTTAATCAAAATAAACACACATAGATTTCTAGTCTGGTTTAAACATATTAAAGAAGAATGTCTCATTATAAGCTGTTTGTTTGAAGGCTTTTTTTGTACACTTTGTAAAAAGCTTAAATTTTGATTTATCGGACCCAAATAATTTTTTTTTATTTTGAATGGGGTTTAACACCATTTTCAACACAATTCCGGTTATATATGGCATATCCAGTTTCAATGGTGGTGGAAGACCTCAGACTGAGGAACCGCTGTCCTTCCACAAGTAACTGGCAAACTTCCTCACATAAAGTTTTTGGAGTGAGCTGGACTCGAACCTACGACTTTAGCTGTGAGAGGTAAGTGATCTTGAGATGGCGCCTTACACCACTCGGACGCTGAGGACCCTCCTCCCCTTTTTGCAAAATGCTTTGCATTACTAAAAAGAAGTTAGATAAACATTTAATTATAATAAAAAATGTTACATTTGTTTTTCATTTCCAGTTTGAACTACCTTGATAAGCAGCTATCTGGTGTTCCACCAATCCAGCGTAACTCTGACGACTGGCAGGCTCTGCTCACATACAGAAACAGTCTGGTTCAGGGAGAACACGAAATTCACCCTATCACTCTCAAGCAAGCTGCGCAGAAACGTTACGGTAAACGCCGAACTGTCACCAACATGGACGGTATGTAGTTGTGGGCCAATCAGTTCTACATTGCTCCCTTTATTCATTGATAGTCATTATCCGGATCTGGTTAGTCCAGTCAATTGCATGTCTGATCATTGATTTGTGAGTTCAAATCATCGCATGACCAGTCACTGATGATTGATATACAACATTTCATTTTATTGCCATTTGTCTCTCATCGCTGATTTAAGTGGAAAGTTATCAGTTACTTGCAGAGAAAGGTATGCTTGAGTACTGGTTAGCCTTCCATCCTAGGATCCCAGAGTTGTTAGGTTATAAGGTTAAAAATTCATACATCAGAATTTGTTTTTGTCCCAACAATATCTTGACTGTTGTGTTTTTCACTTTAAAACTTGTTATTCTGTCTGCAGGAACTATAGCTGAGCCTGCAGAAGAGTCCAATCACAGTTGGGGCGATGCCCCGACACCCGCACCTAATTTGGGAATGCCACAGCACCAGTCTACAGCCATGAAACGACGTCGAATGGACGAAGAGAGCAATGCTTCCGAACAAGGATCCGAGGCAGATTTCCAGGAGAGGTAAGCACCGGTGGCCATCTTGTCTGGTGTGTGAAATGTTGTTTTGTGCATTGTTCTGTTTGTGTTGATTTTGTGGTAAAGTTGTAGTCTGTGACTCTGTTCTGAACTTTTCTTTCTCTTTAAGATCTCGTAATTAATTTCTGAAAATGCCTGATGAGACGAAAAGATACATAAAGCATCTCGTATTTATATTTATTTTATAATGAACTTTGAAATATAAAAAAAAGATAAAAAAAAAACCAGAATGACTTATTTTAACTTAAATGAAATATTGATTTTAATATACCGTAAGGATGGGTTAATTGTTAATGAAACATCTGTACGTCTCTTCATATGTGTTTGAACATCTTAAGAATTATGAAAGTGGTAACTTGACTATTAAAATTGGTTGACAATATATATGTTATTAATTAAATATATCACCTTTATAAATATTTTATTCATAATTTTGATTATTTTGTTTGGTCTTGGTCGTCGATTTATAGGCATTTCTTAGTAAATTAATTTTTGTTGAATTTTATGATTTGCATGTTATTTTTTACTTTGTTCTTGATGTTGAAGCATGCTTGTGA
Organism: Panopea generosa; assembly: GCA_029582155.1. Lineage (NCBI taxonomy): Eukaryota > Metazoa > Mollusca > Bivalvia > Adapedonta > Hiatellidae > Panopea > Panopea generosa. Next base: position 11,188,551 of record CM055907.1, on the reverse strand, counting down.
AGTTCTTTCATTCATTTGATTCCATCAAAAAAGGGCTGTCTCTTTGGAAGTTTGAATCATATTGTTATTTTACTGCTCATTCACATTTTTATGGAATAGCTGAGTGGTAGAGCATCAGATCCAAGATCCTGGTGGGGGTCGTGGGTTCGATCCTCCACCTCGGCTGTGTGTAGTGTCCTTGAGCCAGACACTTGATTTGCATATGTTTAGTACTGGTTCTACCCAGGAAGACTTCGAGATTTGTTCCATATATCTATGTAAAATAGATAAGAATAAAACAAAACTTAAATATGCTGTGTCTCTGGAGGTTTTAATCAAATTGTTAATTTACATATGGTACAGGGTCACTTACCATTTCTCCCAGAGTGGGGATGTGGACAAACGAAAATTAAAACTGCATTTTAGTAGAGTTTTCCGTTGTCAGGAACATTTAATTGTTTACCTGAAAAAGGGCAAGTTGGCATTGGCATTAATCTCCTACCTCAATTCAAGTGAAAAAGTTATTAGTTACTTCTAAAGATGGGTGTGCTTGAGTACTGGTTAACCTTCCAGGATCTCCGGAAAGAGTGGTTAGGTTAACTGATCGTATGTTAGTGGAGTGAAGTGGAGATGTGGACAAATGAAAATTTAAACTGCTGTCTAGTGTAATGGAGTCTTTCAGTACGCATGACATTTGTTTATTTGCCTGGAATGTTTTGTGATATTCATCAAGAATGCTCCATATGAACTCTGAACTTTGCAATCAAGCTAAAATAGATGAAATTTTAAGTTGGGCGGTGGAGTAGTGGATAGAATGTTGGCCACTCCCACCTGATGTTGCAGATTCCATCCCTAGCTCTACCCAATGCCTCTCAAAAAAACAACACTTAGTACTGGTTCTACACAGGAAGTGGACTTGAGAGCGGTTCATATTAGCTTTGAATGTCATTTGCATTCAAGCTAATATTGTGTAATCCAAACTAATTTTTAGAGTGGATTGAGCACTTTGAGATAAAATATTTGAGTAGTACTCTTTACTTCTGAGATACAACGAGTCTTGTTAGCTCAGTCGGTAGTGCGTCTGACTATCAATCCAGCGGTCATGAGTTTGAATTTTTACCAGGCCACAGTCTCTGTTATGATTGATATACGACATTGCATCTCATTGGAATTGTCTCCTACCACTGTTTTAAATTGGAAAGTTATCAGTAACTTGTGGAGATGAGTGTGCTTGAGTACTGGTTAATCTTCGAGGATCCTAGGAAACAGAGGTTAGGTTAACTGATCGTCTATTCGCCTTCGATGGCATAAAAGTGACAATAAATATTCAAATAAATATCTTGGATACAGTCAACGACTAGTATTGGAGGGAAGGAATGAATGAAAGGTCTTCATGTTTCATTTTGTTGTAAAAATTTATTTTGTATTTTGTTTTGCTTCATTTATAGCAGTGTTTGGGGTCCATGAAGCTGCACAAGTCTGTAGATGGGTTTCTCCTGCAACTTCTCGTCGGCTTTGCATGACTGAGTGTTGTGCATTAAGTGTGAAAGATATGGGCACAGATAAAGGACATTATAATATTAAGATATTTTTTAATGTTCGCAATGGATTGGATTGGATACCTTCTAAGTTAACTTTGTATAAAAACCGACAGTGTTCAAGGTTTCAAAAAATGTCAAGAAAGGTGAGATGAGATATAAACAGTGTTAGAGATATCAGAAGTAAAAACACAGTAAATGTGGAAGTTTCAAAAGAAAAATTGTGGATTATAATGTAGAAACCACAGAATTTATTTTTCTGATGAAGACTACAGTCATTTGTAGTAATCAAAAATGTAGTAGGAATCACATCTGTATACTAAGTAAATTTTGTGCTGAATATATCATAAAATAGAAGGAAACTCTTGGAACAGTCGGAGAATAGTTGTAAAAGTTTATTAAAATATTTAATTTTTTTCTGTCCCTCTTTCAAAGAATAGATGGGGCTTTTTCCTTTATGTTTGTCCAGTATAATCTGTCAGACTGGTCTCAGTTATGAGGAGCCAACAAAAAACCTGGTTTGTACAGATCACTGTCACTTCATCTGCACAACCCAGAGCATGCAGATATGGTTTGATTTTGAAAATCTCGCCATTCAGATGATTCTCTTTTTTTTATTAGTCAAAATATTTTGTCATAAAGTACAAAGGCGATCATTCTACTCAAAATTTACCAGGTAATGCTGCATGATCAGTAGAAATTTATCTGGCTTATCATTTTCATTTATTCATATGCATACATATAAATGTCCAAATTTGGATACAAAATACCTATTGAATGAATATCTGGGAAAATTCATAGAGATACTACTAAATTCAGAGTCCAGCATCATTTTAGTTTCATTTTGAAATAAAGTATTTTGACAAAACTTTGTGTTTCATTTTGTTCTAAGGATTATTTTTAATAAGACATTTTATCTTAATTTAAATTTTTATGTTATTTTTGTTTCTTAACCGTCACCCACATGTATGTTAGTACATGAATATTGAACACAATGAATATAAAAGTTGCCAGGTTCATGTATAAGGTTCTGTCAATGTAAATAGAATGTATATTATGTAAATATGTTTTAAGAGAAAGATTTGTAGCTTGACGTTGTGTATTCATACATGTAGATTCTCATACTCTTTTATACACGTTATAGAATTTGGCATTGATTCAAAATAAATTATGTAAATTTGTTATTTTGTATGCCTTTGTTTTCTATTTGAACCTTGTTGCCTTTTGTTCTTTATTTAGTTTGTGCATTATTTTGTTGTTTCTGGTATTGTGGTTGTACTTTTGTTAGTGATTTGCATTAGGCCATAATAAATTAAATCTTAGATTTCCTTTCCCGCCTGCTATTTTTGGTTTTTACCCATGGCAACATTTTTTTTATTTGGACAATGGGAGCCGTAATTTGTTAAAATGAAGCCGTGTTATGAACTTTTTGATCTTGAATTGATTTTTTTTCATTTCATCTTTCGATTTAATATCTGTAAAATAAAACATTAAATTGCAATCCACACCCCTCTTTCCCTATTTTGAAAGAATTGTGGATGGAAATCTTGGAATTAATTTATTACAGCCCTAAGAATCATCACTTCAATACGACAATAATCAATGTTGTGGCTGCAGGTAAATGTCAATACATGTTCCTAAAAACGTATAGTGATAATTTATACAGAAAGGTTTCAAGTGGCAGATAGTTTTGCGATTTATATTTAACATAAGACAGATTGGATCTTTTATAAAATGAGCTATGGTTCAATCCAAGCTTTTCCAGTAAGAAGAAAGACTGTTAACTGACGAGACGTTTACATGTATCATGTTTTTGCATGGCGAAACAGAAGAAAAAGCTCAAACGGGCATTTTGCAAAAATAGGAAAAAAATGCTAATCAAAAAAAAAAAGTAGTGAAATTTTGCATTTCGCCTGAATTAACATGTCAGTAACTGTTAAGTTGAATATTAATTGGATCAAGGGACAATCAAACTGATTTGCCAATAATTCAAACACTGAAATGGCAAAATACAATCTTGATTAATCATTGGGATTGTATCTTGCTGATTTGTAAATTTTTACTAGAAAATGGAAAAGTTTTGGGCTATTATTGTTTGGACCGAATACAGGCCTCTTGTAAAAGGCTAAAAATGCCTAGAACAGGATATCAATTTGTATTAAAAACAAGTTGATCATACTTATTATCAAATACATGTGGGAGTATCAAGTAAAAATCAGCCTTGCATAACGTCGTGAATCTATACAAATGAATAAATTGACTTTTAACATTGGTATGATAATTAGAAACTGTGTAAAGTTATATTCACTTTAAACACCGGTTCTCACATAAATATGAAAAACTATTCTTACAAACAACTCAAATGCATATAAGAACCACTGAAACAGCAGAAGGTAAGTTTCATTGGACTAACATCATCAGTTGTTATGTCCCTGCCATGTCAAAGAATGGCGGAGGGGTCATTAAGGGCCCCTGTTCGTCCAATCAATTACTCTTGAAGGTGTGCATGTATTTTATTAATACTGTGTGTACCTGTATAATTATAAAATACAGGTCAAGTTCAATATTCATCAACTTCCATAAATTTTATAGAATTATGGCCTCTTTTTTTACTTAATTTTTCTGTGAAAAACTTTTTTTTTCAGTAGAAGGAACATGCACATTTTTTGTCTAAAAAGCCGTATCCAGTACTCCCTAGAGCTGTCTGATATGACATGAGTTGTGTGCTCTTGTAATCGCAATACAGTATACCGGTAGATCCATTTTAAGGTCACCTGAGCAAAGCTCAAATTGAACTATTCAGATCATTCTGTGTTCATCATCTGTCTGTCTGTTTGTAAATCTTTAGGTTGCATGCACTTTAGCACCTGCATTTTTCCTTAGATTCATTGGATCTTCACCAAACATACATGGTAGATGCATAACATAATATCTCAATGTATTCTTGAACTGGCCAAGTAGGGCTATTAATCTTAAAGAGTTCTGGCCCTTGAATTGTCTAAAATTACACTATTTAACCATGTGTTCACTTTAGCATATGCATTTTTCATTTGATCGGCACAAACGTTACACAGTTGTTACCATAGATAATCATAATGTCTTTGACAAGTTATTGAATTAGCCAAATAGAATAATTAATGTCGGGGGTAATGACCCATGAATCATCATAAATTGCACCGTTTTGCCTTGTGTACACTCTTGCACCCACATTTTTCATTTTGATGTTCACCGAACTTACTTAATACTAAGTTAGTAGTTATGTAACAATTAAATATGCAGATACCCATTTAGAAATGGGGAGCAGAATACACTCCAAAATGGGGTGGCTACAAAACTTCCCCCATTTATAGAATTTATGAGTTATGAAATTGTTTATTTACTTTCTTGTCGATCGAAAAATAAATTTTGATTTCGTTTTTCTTTAGATTTAGTTTACTTGACTAAGAACCTCTTGCCTATAGCTCACAGGAGATAAACTGTGAAAAATGTGTTTTCAGTGTCATGAATTGAAATGATTTCGAATAATTTATTATCCCCCTGCCAAAGTGAAGGGAGATATGTTAATGGTCTCTGTCTATCTGTCCGTAACTACTGTTTGTAGAATAACTATAACTATTAAACTATTTGACAAATTTTGTTGAATCTTCACACAATGACAGGACATTGAGAGGAAGTGCAATGTACAAGAACCATAACTCTACCTTGCTTACATTTTTAATTGTCTCCCTCCCGTTATTAAGTTAACTTGTCCTGGGCACAACTCTCAAAGAGGACATTAAGGGGAAGTGCAGTGTCTGGGAACCATAACTGTACCTTGCCTCATTTTTCAATTATATCCCATTTATCACTTTTAGTATACCGGTACTTGTCATAAAGATTACTCAAGAGCTATTCAAGGGATTTGGTTCATATTTTACACAATGATAGAGGACATTGAGAGGAAGTGCATTGTCAAAGAACTATAGCTATACCTTGTCCATTTTTATGCCCCCCCCCCCCCCAAATTTTTGGGTGGCATATAGTAATCGCAGCGTCCGTCTGTCCTGGCGGTCAAATGGGTATTTAAGTGTTTAGGGTTAGTAATTTTTATTGATTGTTGAAAAGCTGTTGAAAAAACATTAAGTGGCTGTTCTAGACACTTAAAAAACAGCTCTTAGGAGGCTTTTTTCTCTTACGTGGCTAAAATTAGGCCACACAAGTAATACAATTGACGCAAAGAAGCCACTTAACTACCCATTTGTGAGAACGTCCATCCGTCCTTCCGTCTGGTATTTCGTTTCCGGCCTGTAACTTTGTCATGCATAAATGAATTTTAATGATACTTGCTACAACTGATCAACATAACATCATGACATGTTGGGGGGCATGTGACACTTAACAGTGACATTTCTTGTTTAATTATCTCCCTTTATTATATTTTTTTATTTCCTTTCTGATCAGAACATAACTCAAAAAATGTTCAAAGGATTTAGTTGATATTTCACACAATGATACAGGACATTGAGAGGAAGTGCAGTGTGCAGAGCGCAGAACTCTTTCTTCTGTCTTCGCAGAATTATTCCCCTTTGTAATTTTCCCGTGTTTGGAGCATACGGTGAAAGTTTTTGATGTGAATGGTTTGAAACTGCATACAATGATAGAGAGCATTGACAGGAAGTGGACAGTACAAGAATTTACTTTGGAAGGGGGACTGGCCATGTCCAACATGGCTCTTGTTTCTTTAATTCAAAAAAAATTAAAGACTGAACACTTGTTTATCAAAATGAACCATTTTCTCATGATTTAGGAAGGATGATGACACTAACTGAACAAGAAAATTAACTGGTCAACAAACAAGTAAACTTTATTTAATGTCCATATTTGTAATTTCATGACATTGACATCTCGGACAACGTATTTCACCACCACTATAAATTTTGATTTTGTGTGTACTCAGTATAAGATTTATTGACCAGACAGAGTTGAATGGGATGTAACACCATTTTTACATTACATGTTATGCTCCAGTTTTATTATGTCCCCGCTATTGGAAGAATGGTGAAGATGCATTAATTGTTACCCCTGTCCGTGATTGTGTCGGTCAAATTGGTTTCTGATGAGAAACTTCTGAAAGGGTCTAAATATGTGATTAATATTCAGTATGTAGCTGTCTAATTATACAATATGTGATTAATAATCAGTATGTAGCTGTATTATTATACAATATGTGATTAATAATCAGTATGTAGCTGTATTATTATACAATATGTGATTAATATTCAGTACATAGTTGTATGATTATACAATATGTGATTAATATTCAGTATGTTGCAGTATAATTATACAATATGTGTTAAATATTCAGTATGTAGCTGTATTATAATACAATATGTGATAAATATTCAGTACATAGCTGTATGATTATACAATATGTGATAAATATTCAGTATGTAGCAGAATAATTATACAATATGTGATTAATATTCATTATGTAGCTGTATAATTATACAATATGTGATAAATATTCAGTATGTAGCAGAATAATTATACATAATTATACAATATGTGATTAATATTTAGTATGTAGCTGTATAATTATGCAATATGTGATTAATATTTAGTATGTAGCTGTATAATTATACAATATGTGATTAATATTATTTATAATTATACAATATGTGATTAATATTAAGTATGTAGTTGTATAATTATACAATATGTGATTAATTTTCAGTATGTAGCTGTATAATTATGCAATATGTGATTAATATTATTTATAATTATACAATATGTGATTAATATTAAGTATGTAGCAGTATAATTATACAATATGTGATTAATATTCAATATGAAGCAGTGTGATTATACAATGTGTGATTAGTATTCATTATGTAGCAGTATGATTATACAATATGTGATTAGTATTAAGTGTGTAGCAGTATGATTATACAATATGTGATTAGTATTTAGTGTGTAGCAGTATGATTATACAATATGTGATTAGTATTTAGTGTGTAGCAGTATGATTATACAATATGTGATTAGTATTTAGTGTGTAGTAGTATGATTATTCAATATGTGATTTATATTCCATATGTAGTAGTATGATAATACAATATGTGATTAATATTCAATATGTACCAGTATAATTATACAATATGTGATTAATATTTAGTATATGTACCTGTATCATACAATATTTGATTAATATTCAGTATGTAGCTGTACAATTATACAATATGTGATTTATATTCAGTATGAAGCAGTATCATTATACAATATGTGACTGATATTCAGTATGTAGCTGTATAATTATTCAATATGTAATTAATATTCAATATGTAACAGTATCATTATACAATATTTGATTGATATTCAGTGTGTAGCTGTATAATTGTACAATATGTGATTAATATTCAGTACGCAGCTATACAATATATGATGAATATTCAGTATGTAACTGTACAATTATACAATATTTGATTAATATTTAGTAAATGTACCTGTATCATTATACAATATGTGATAAATAATCAGTATGTAGCAGTATGATTATACAATATGTGATTGATATTTAGTATACATACCTGTATCATTATACAATTTGTGATTAATATTCAGTATGTAGCTGTATAATTATACAATACAGGTAAATGTCAATATGTGACAATGTCCGTCAAATTTTACAGGAGTTGTGTCCCCATTTTGACTTCATTTTGGTAAAATTTACTAATATATAGCAGGCCCTGCAGGGGCATCCATGTCTTATGAACACATTACATGTTTGTGAACAAAGACAATAGAATGAATTTTGAGTACAGTAGAATCCTTCCTAACGTAAGGCCATAATAAATTAATTGCTAGATTATCATCCCTGCCTGTCCCCTAATTTTCATGCTGCCCAGACTCTACCCTTTTTATTTTCATAAAAAAACAAACAATATTTTAAAATGAATTCAAAAAGTAAAAAGTAGAATCCTCCTGCCCTCCCCGTTAGTAAAAAAAATTTGGATGATAATCTAGCAATTAATTTATTATGGCTTAACTTTCAAAACTTTTTGCATTAAGTCATTGAGCTATGCTCAAACCCAACACCTTGGAGATAAGAGGTCGGTGTTTTGAGACAGAGACTAAGACCATTCTGCAATGCACGACCCAAAGTCCATATTTTTTATATTATCTTAATCAAATAAAAAATCGTGATTGTTTAATGTTACTTAACTGCATCCACAATAAACACTATTTGTATATTGGTCAGTGGTGGGGCAGGTTACGGTGGTCAGGCCTGGAATCAGATGAAGCAGGAAAACCAGAGAAGGAATGAGGCGGCCATCAACTACGGACAGAGGCTATCAGCAGCCTCGGATATGTAAGTACATACTATTTTTTTTCAAAAGGGTTTAACACCATTTTTAACATATTTCAGGTTATATATGGCATATCCAGTTTTGCTGGTGGAGGAAGACTCTGAGACAGTAGAACCACTTTTTCCATTCGCAAAGTAACTGGCAAATTTTCTCACAAAGTTTATGGAGCAAACAGGGACTCAAACCTATGACCAAGATTGTACGTAAAGAGGGAATATTGGTTTTTATTGCTTCGTCAGGCCCAAAAGACTGTGAGATACTGGCATCACTTCGTATCCTGGCCCAAGTTTTACAAAGGTCTTGCCAATTGTGCCCAAGAAATTAAGAGCTGTGAGAGAAATTATCCGCATAGGTTTGGTACTGGTTCTATCCAGGTAAAACTCTGAAAGTGATTTGTCTAAGTTGTAAGAACTTGTTTCACAATCAAAGTAAAATAAATAAGATAAATCAAAAAAGCTGTGTTAATTGATAGGACATTATTTTTTGCTCTACCATGTTTGGATGATATTGGGTACTGTTGAATGAAGTTATAACAGTTTAAAGATGTGTAATAATCCGCTGCAACAAATTGTCAAAAATGAAGGGGTGTCGTCAATCCATTGTTGTGAAAAAGCAACCTTGTCAACCCCATGTTTTTTTCCTGCATATTTGGACCAACAGATGACTCTATCAAAAAAAAAAAGGCACATTTAGAACCATTGGTAATGTGTTCAGTGTTCCAGAAGCAGTTTCCCTTTAATATTATGTAGAACAGTGCAAAATTAATTGGTGTGTCAGATGTAAACATCTCAAATTGAGATTTTCACATTTTTGAAATGCTAAAACTTTGGATGGATCAAGGGCTCTCAATGGAACCTCTTCATTTCTACACTGGTCATTGGTAAGATATATTTCTGTTTAAAACTCTGTAAGAGTAACAATCCATAAGGCCATCCTTAAAAAATGTTTGTTTGCTGTGCAGTATTTTTCATATGAGTAGATTGGTTGCAATTTTTTTTTAAAAGTCAACAAAAAAAGCTTCAGTTTTGAGTGAGAATGTAAGGGGCATGGCAAACAAAATCTTATTAAGAACGGCTTTAAGTGGAATATTTTATGTTTGATACCTTTAAAATTCAGTTTTCATATCAAGTACAATTGGTTATAGAAGTAGAATGACATTTTGTTACAATTGCCAGTAAATTGGTGCCTTGAATACATTAAATCTCAGAATACCATGATATGATTGAATATTTAGCATCATTTTTATGCCATCGACAGCTAATAGATGATCAGTTAACCTAACAACTGTTCCCTGGGATCCTAGAGCATTAACCAGTAATTGAGCACATCCCATCTCCGCAAGTTACTGATACTTTCCTACTTGAATCAGCATTGAAAGGCGAATGATAATAAGCCGCAATGTCGTATATCAGCCATCACGGAGATTGTGGCCAGGCAGGGATTCAAACTCAGGACCCCTAGAGTAGATTGATAGTCAGACGCACTTACGACTGAGCTAATCAAGCCCGGCTTAGCCACTTGATTTGAAAATTCATCTTAACGTGGTGTTAAGCTTATAGTGCTTTGTACAACTGGACCATGAGAAATCAGGCTTGTATTTACGCCCACTACTGCACACACTACTGCGCAGTTATTGATGTGTCGTGTTTTCGTATGAAATTGCTTCTGTCATTCATCTTCCACCGCTGATTGAAGTGGGAAATTTATCAGTTACTAACAGAGATGGGGTGTGTTTGAGTACTGATTAAGATACCAGGAAACAGTGGTTAGGTAAACTGATTATCTGCTAGCCCTCGATGGCATTCAGTTGACCTAAAAATTCAAAACCAAATTTGTTTGTTGTTATTAGGCCCCATCTCGAGCCAGAAAGAAGTGAGGCAAGTATAAGTGAGTTTGATAGTCCCCAGGTTTCAGCCCAGCAGTACAGAAGCTCTCGTCACCATCATCAGCAGCAACAACAACAGCAGCAGCTCATGTATGAAGACAGCTCTCAAAATATTGATGATGGCTCGGTAAGGAAACACTGATTACAAATTTTTTGAGTGTTAAGTACAGTTCAAACCTGCCTTCAGCAATTACTCTTGGAAAACTAAGAATAGCCTCTCAGGAGAGGTTGACCACTTAAAACAAGAATAGTGAAGGAAGTCATTATAATTTTGGCTATTGACAATAATAGTTACCAAAAAGATAGAACAATAATTTTGTATTCCAGGGTTGTAATATCCAAGAGCTTCATAACAGAGGTTACTTTCATATAATACAAAAACACTACATGTTCTTCGTTGTATTACACCAACAATATAAGTGGTTAGATAATAGACTGGCGATATTTAACTTCAGAATATTTTATATATTTATATGTGTCTCTGTGATGGTTGGTCAGCTGGTCTGTCAGCAACTCGTGGAGCTAACTACTTCCACAAGTTTTTTTAAGGGGATTGATTTGAAACTTCGCATTCATGATCATCATCAAATGTAAATGTGCATTATACAATTTTTGTGGCAGTGATTTAATTCCATGCAGAGTCATTGTCCTTGCACTTAGTAAAATTGCCGTATTTACCATATTGCAATTCTTTTGGGACAAGTCTACTCCCACAGTTTTTAGAAATGTGTGTGACACAGATGTTGTGACTCTGATTTCATTAATATGGCGTTATTTGTCCCCTTAAGTGATAGGTTAGTTTATAACAAGTCAAAGTGTTCATGTTATTTTCAAGTTCTGTATGCATTTAAACATATAATGAAAAATCTAATGCAACCTGAGATGGAGGAATATATTATATAACACTAGCATAATCTTAATTACTTAACAAATCTGGGCTGCGTTTCACCAAATAACTTGCAATAAAAATCAACGTAAGTAAATTGGACTATTTCCCGGTTCGGTGTTCAAATTGTGATCGACATCTAAAATGATTGTATTTTCAGAAAATATGTAACTTTCTGCATGATTTGAGCAAACTTGGCTTTCACGATGATTTTTGTCTTAGGTTTTTTTTGTGAACCGCATTCCAGATCTTACATTACATATTTTGTACAAAAGTAATGGATACATGTATATCATTAGGATAAATTAAAGGTATAAGGTATTATAAAGATACAGGGTATTATAAACATCATGTTTTTATGAATTGTGTTGTCTGTATATAGCATCAGCACGCAGGAGTTATACAACAAATGCAACAGCAGCAGCAGCATCAACAGCAGCAGCAGCACCAACATCCACCCCCATCCCTGACTCCCCATCCTCCCCAGCCTATGACCCCTCTACCACCTCCACTTACACCTCACCCACCCCACACACCCATGACATCCCACAGTTACATGTCGCAGGCCCCAATGACACCCCATAGTCACATGTCACCATCTCCGATCAACCCTCATGACCACCCAGGTCCCCTGACCCCACATAGTCACATGTCACCTTCTCCCATGAACCCTCATGACCATCAGGGCCCCATGACTTCTCATAGTCACATGTCACCATCCCCAATGAACCCTCATGAGCACCCAGGTCCCCTGACCCCTCATCCTCCCCACACTCCAATGACCCCTCATGACCATGTCATGTCTCCTGGCCCGATGACCCCTCACCCGCCACATACCCCTATGACCCCACACAGTCACATGCCTCACACTCCTCAAAATGTTGGTGCCCAGGTTCACCCTGTAAGTATAAGCATGAACATGGAACATAGCCTTGCCAGCTCTCAAGCTTAAGTAGCTATATATTTTTATTTTTTTTATTTTTGTCAATGTTCATTCAACCTGGAAATAAATGGTAGCATAGTTAACCAAAATTGATTGAGTGCAAGCATGATTTTATTTATTTTTTAAGGTAAAGATGTTGTAGATATCAGCATCTTTATATATTGTTTTACTACACACCTATAGGTATTGAACATTTCTGGAAGGTGAAATTTTTCAACTCTTACAGTCAGAGTGCTCAAAATAAGAGGTCATCTAGTCACCATGACTTTAAATACTGGTAAATAAATAGTGAGGATGGCACAATACTTACTTTGATTCAAATTAAAATTGATATTTATTCAAATTAATATCCAATCAGATTTGACATCTATTTAGATTCATATTGATATCCAATCAGATTCAAACTGATATCCAATCAGATCTGATATATATCGAGATTCAAACTGATATCCAATCAGATCTGATATCTATCCAGATTCAAACTGATATCCAATCAGATCTGATAACTATCCAGATTCAAACTGATATCCAATCAGATCTGATATCTATCCAGATTCAAACTGATATCCAATCAGATCTGATATCTATCCAGATTCAAATTGATATCCAATCCAAAAGGTAAAACTATATATATGTACTCCATCTAATTTGTACTTCTGTATATACTGCTTTTGACCCATTCCACTTTCTCTGTAAAAACTATAACCGTAAAGCAATACATGATCCTTGTAACATTGTAACCTGCTTTGTTAATTTAGGTTTTAGCTGATTTGTTTCATTTTCTGGTATGGCACCTGGCTTTGCTTGTTGTTGTTTACTTTGTGTTTTATTTCAATAAAGAATGTAACTTGTTTGTGTTTCAAGGTGAACTAGGGTGGTAGTACATTGGATCGAGTGTTGGTTGTTACACCAGAGGCTGTGGATTAGATCCTCAGTTCGACCTAATGGCCTCTTAAAAAATGACACTCGGTACTAGTTTTACCCAGGAAATGTACTCCAGAACGAGGCATAGTACCACAATTCGAGACAGGAAATGCTTCCGTTGGGGTAGTCGCATAATGGGGATTGTAAATAATCCTTTTTTCTTCTTCTTTAAAAATGCATTTTTCTTATTTTAATGCTCTTTATTTATTTAAATGGCATTGTTATGAAAACATTGTCATGTTTGAATTGTGAATTTAGAAAAGGAAAAAAATTCTACTTTTACTTTGTCAACAGTTGCTGAACAGAAAAAAAATTCTTGGATGACACGTGACCCTTACTTTTCTCATCATGTTTTGGTAGTGCAGAGGTTGACAAACAATAAAATGGAATATTAACTTCTTTCGTTAAGGTCTCTTCATGAATGACAACTTTTTATATTTACTATACAATAAAGAACAAAAATCAATGGTGGGCTCACACCTATAAGCTCTGAACATTTTTGGCAATTAAATTAAAATAGATTTGTATAAACAAATGTGAAGTATATATATGCTTAAAACTACAAAAATCTTTGTTTAGTCTTATAGATCAGTGACTTCTATTACTTTTGAAATTTAGTTAATGTAATTTAATCGGTTATGAAATATAATTTTATTATTACAGATACCTCATTTAATCTGTGTTTAATACTTTGAACCGTAGAAATAGATCACATTTTGCTTGGATGGTGCCACTTCAGAATTATTTTTATTGTTACTACCATAATCGAATACTATTGCTAAAAATAGCCTCAAACTATAACCTTATTTTACATCAACCAAACTTTATTAAAATGATCTCTGGGTCAAGATCTTGTTTTTTTTTTCTTTTTAAATTAGTGAAACTTGCTTTTTTTTTACATTTCTTTTCCTATAAAGGCAGTATAAATTTGGGGGAAAAAGCTATACATAAAAATTACTACATAAATAAAAAATATTTTTAAATTGATGGAAAGTTTTTCATTTTCATATATGAATGATATCCAAATGGTTTGGTATGTCAAATCCACCAAAACTTTGCAAAATTGATATTTAGCTTGAAATAATTCTAAAAATAGACAGCACTAAAATACAGCATGGTGACCTTCATATTGTCATACAGACTCTTTATAAGGTGAGACAATTTTAACTATGTGTAAACCTGTATAAAGGATCAAGTTACAATCAAAATGAAATCTCATTTAATTCGTCATAAAATATGTTGCAATTTTAAGTGGGAAATCTAATTTAAGCCTAACTCGGAGGTGTAGCCCAAGTTAGGAAATCCGTTTTCAATCATTTTGGCATGTTTAACCCTTTAACTATAAATACGCGTTATCCCACACCAATCACAGAAGGCCTTTGAAAACAGTGCAGGAAGAGTTCAGATTGCTCGTAACGAGCAATCTGAACATTTCCTGCACTGTTTTCCTCTCTGTCAGTTAATACATGTATAAACATAATTCACTCATTGCTAATACATGGTGAATTAATGCTTTTAATTTGGAAGAGTCCAAGAAAATGCTTATGGAGCAAAGGGTTAAATAGATATCATTTTGGCAATACAGGGTCAATAAATATATATAGTTGTGATATAGTGGGGGGAAGTATTTTAGCCAATTATAAAATTTTGAAAACACCTGATATCCCCTTTAAATAGTGAATGTTTTTCTATAATCAGCTTTTGCTGCATTGTTTTGTACGGTATTGCTATCAAGTATCCACCATGCTATCTCCATTTTTAAGCTTAAGTGTTATAGAAATAGAAAAGTCTGGGGTTTTATGTATGCAATTTTACGCTTTCATGTTTTGAAATCTTGATATACGTAAAGAGGAAGTATTTGCATGTATGTACATATTTTGATAGCTAGATTAGTTATATGCAGATAGTCTGCATCAGGTATATGTATTGTACACACACTGAGATTTGGGATCTTTGTGTCCCCGCCATTTGAAGAATGGTTGAGAGACATTGTGTTATCCCAGTCCTGTCCTGTTAGTTCATCTGCTACACAAATGGGTAGTTAAGTGGCTTAGGTTTCAGGTTAATCTTTTGTTTGGACGGTTAAAGAACAGTCGGAAAAAAATGAGTTGGCTGTTTCTTAATATAATTAAAAAAGTTTGTTTTATGTGGCTAAAATCTGTAGTGTGGCTACGCAAGTAATCATCTTGGAGCAAAGAAGCCACTTAAATACCCAATTGTTACAATGTTTGTTCATCTGTCCACCGAGGTAAAAAAAAAAAATTCTAGTCAATAACTTCTGAATGACCATCTCTATGGATTAATTAATGTTTTGTGTATACCTGTATAATTACAAAATACAGGTGCAAGTTCGATTATTGTCAACATTGATCAAACTTTCAACTTAATTTTCAGAAAAAAGTGATAATTTATCCTATCAATAGCTTGGGTCCTCGTGTTGACTGACACAGTTTCAGTTTTATTTCAGGCAATAATAGGAGTCATTATTATAGATTACTTTTTTTTTATTTTAATCATTTTAATTCCAGTGATATGTGGCATTTAAATTACAGCTGAGATTAATACTTTGACTTGCTACCGTGCATTACCATACCAGGTAATGATAAAACTGCCTGGTGATAATGTACTGGATAGAGTTTTGGCCTGCTCATTCCAGAAGGTTGCAGGTTCAATCCCCAGCTCGGCCCAATGGCCTTCACAAAACAACACTTAGTCATGATTCTATCCAAGAAGCTCACTCAAGAGTGATTTATATAATCTTTGACCTTTTGAGCAATCATGCTTAATCTAAATGATAAAATGTGACTTGATAAAAAACAGAAAATTGCCTTCTTTTATTTTTTTTCTCAGTTAGACTACAATGAGAAGGTATGTGAATTCAATTCTTATTTTATTTTTCAGTCGGATTACAGTCAACCTGGTTACTAGCAAAATCCAAAGAACTGCTACAAATTAAAAGACATAAAGCTCAGACTGCACAATGTTGAAGATGTTGTCATGGCAACAGAGATGTGTTACTGAATCATGAACTAAAATTTTTAAAAACTACAGTACATGTATCTTCTTGAAAGTGTATGAAGAATTCTCAGCAAAGAAATGAAAAAGAAAGAACAAAAAAGGAAATGATATTGTCTGATAAAATATTTTATTTTGTTTATAAAAGGTACTGTTTGTGTACACATGTAACAGTATTCTTTGATGAGTCTCAAGGTCACTCGGCTTTCACAGATGAAGTTGTAAGTTTTGTTTAGGTTGTCAGCTATGCTGAGGTCGTCAGTTATGCTGAGGTCGTCAGTTTGGCTGGTCGTCAGTTTGGCTGGTCGTCAGATTGGCTGGTCGTCAGTTTGGCTGAGGTCGTCAGTTATGGTGAGGTCGTCAGTTTGGCTGAGGTCGTTAGTTTGGCTGAGGTCGTCAGTTATGCTGAGGTCATCAGTTTGGCTGAGGTCGTTAGTTTGGCTGGTCGTCAGTTTGGCTGAGGTCGTCAGTTATGCTGAGGTCGTCAGTTTGGCTGAGGTTGTCAATAATGCCGAGGTCGTCAGTTTGGCTGGTCGTCAGTTTGGCTGAGGTCGTCAGTTATACTGAGGTTGTCAGTTTGGCTGAGGTTGTCAATTATGCCGAGGTCGTCAGTTTGGCTGAGGTCGTTAGTTTGGCTGAGGTCGTCAGTTTGGCTGAGGTTGTCAATTATGCCGAGGTCATCAGTTTGGCTGAGGTTTTCAATATCGCTCAGGTTGTCAGCTTGGCTGGTGATTTGTAAACAATAAAGATGCAGTTTATCACAGTCAGATCAGGGTGTACACTGTTTGCCATTCAGTTGGTAGTCCCATTTACACCCTTTCTAAATGAATTCAGAATTATTCAAAATCGAAGACACAGTCTGTGATGGAAATTTAACAGATTTATTCAAAATCGAGGACACAGTCTGTGGTGGAAACTTAACAGATTTATTCAAAATCAAGGACACAGTCTGGGGTAGAAATTCAGCAAATTTATTAGTACAAACCCAGCTTTCCCAATTGGGTCTGTTAAATAGCAATGTTGGGAAACCATATTTGAGCATGTTCATTAGTCATTGCTTCAACCGAAAGTTTGAATGACATAACAGTTTAGAAAGCATTCAATTGCTATGAATTGTGGGACAGAATTCACTGCTTTTTCATTAGGGGTTAATAGACCTGATTCGAGAGATATCAGGTTCTGGGATAGACTAGCAGTTTTATTCAAAATAACGGTCACAGTCTGTGTGGTTGAAATTCAGCAAATTAAGTCAGATTCTACAGCGGTCCTCACAATAAGTACAACCAGGCCCTGTTAGCTTAGTCAGTAGAGTATCTGACTACCAACAAAAGGGTGTTTGAAGAAGAAAGTGACTTCATTAATAAAGATTAAAACAGTTAGTTGCTATACTGTTTAATCGGTGATTAAAAATGATATACCAAAATGACCATTGAACTTATAAAGTTTACATGGATGGGTCCAGGAATTCAGTTTAGAGGGGGCAGATTTAGATAACACAAAATCTTAAAGGGATAAATCGATTTTGTTTTAGTGAATTGAGGTAATAGCACCATTTACTTGATGACATTCTGTGTTGAAATATGTCGGCTAATAAAAGGGAAAAGTTTCTGTAGCTTTTGTCATTGAAATATTGTGAATCATGGTGAAATGTCAAATATGATATTATAATGTTTAATATTTGGGTTGATGTGTAGTTGTTCATAATGTTGGTTTATCTATATTGTAATGTCCTTAAAAGTTGTAATTTTCATCTTTTGTTAATTTATTTTGTGAGGTTCTTGTGAAAGTGTGATTGTATTGTTTGGTATGGAATAAAGTATTGTACAAAAAAAATGTTTTATTGTCCTAAATTGTTCCTGGTACATGTATTTTATTGTCCTAATTTGTTATTGACTTTTTTACTTTATATTGATTATGAAACAATTCTAGTTACCGGTAAATGTATTCCTGGATAGACTGCGGTACTATCCTGTAAGCATACCAAATTCCTTCAGATAAATGTCCTCAGGGTGATGCATTTTTCTTAACAGAAGCATTAAGTTTGGTTCAAGAAATCAATAAAAAGAAGGTTTTTTGATATGTGTTGTAAACAAAAAGCAAAACAAATACTGTAATGCTTGACAGTTTGCTAGGTTAACAAGATGATAACACTTCAACAACAAAATAAAAACCAGTTATTTGCAGCGATGGGTGTGCTTGAGTACTGGTTAACCTTCCAGGCTCCCAGGAAGCAGTGGTTAGGTAAACTGCCATCTGTTAGCCCTCAGTGGTATAAATTTGGCGCTAAATACTCCAACTCAAACACATCAGACTCGTTTGAATACTAAGTGTCATTTTTATGCCATCGAGGACTAACAGACGATCAGTTAACCAAACCACTGTTTTCTGGGATCCTGCAAGGTTAACTAGTACTCGGGCACACCCATCAATGCAAGTAACTGATATCTTTCCCACTTGAGTCAGCAGTGAGAGACGAATGATAATGAGACACAATGTGGTATATCATTCATCACAGGGACTGGCCGAGCGGAGATTCAAACTCACAACCCCTGGATTGATAGTCGGACGCATAACTGACTGAGCTAATCGAGCAAAGCTCTCACACTGAAAATATGATCATTATAAAAAGATACTATGCTTCATGTTTTATCTGAAACTTCATATTCAGGAATTGAATATTTTCTGTATTTGTAAAACTAGTGGCCTTCGTTAACTTTGAAAAGTTGAATAAATTAATCTTTAAAAATACAAATTGATATTGCCTTGAATTTTATACTGATAAAATTTCATTCATTTTGCACTTTTTGTCACTGAACATTACATATGTGTTGATGAAGATGTCTTTTAAACTTTAACCAGAGTTGTGGCCCTTTTTAAGTTAAAAACGATATTATGGGTCTGCCTACATTCTAGGTATTTTAATTTCAAATTTGAAAAACTGTC
The DNA here is from genome assembly GCA_029582155.1 of Panopea generosa. NCBI lineage: Eukaryota > Metazoa > Mollusca > Bivalvia > Adapedonta > Hiatellidae > Panopea > Panopea generosa. The sequence goes on along the minus strand of CM055907.1, from coordinate 11,169,092 downwards.
AAAATGTGTAACCCATTTACAACGATAATAAACTGACTGCAGGAAACATAGAAGATTTTAGTCACAGTAAAATGATTTTTGATAGTATAAACAGTTTCAAAGGGAATATATCAGGATTTTTAAACAAAATAAAGTTGTCTTCAAACATTTTTTTTCCCATTATATCGTGCATATTTCACTGATCTTATTTTGCCAAGAAGATATATATTTAAACATGCCAAAACAATATTATATTGAAACAGGATTTCCTAACTTGGAATACACACCTAAGTTAGATTTAAACAGATTCCCGCTTAAAATTGCAACATAGTTTACGTGATTTAATTTTGATTTCAATTTTATCCATTATGCCGGTTTACATGAAGTAAGCATTGTTTCATCTTAGAAAGAGTCTGATTGACAATGTGAAGGTCATCAAGTAGTATTTAAGAGCAATCTATTTTAAGAATGCAGATTTCATTTCAAGTTTACCACTCCAATTTAAATATCGATTTTGTCATATGGATTTGCCATACGAAACCATTCGGATTTTATTCATTCATGATAATGATATGCTTTTTATCCATTTTAAAAATAATTTTATGCTGAAAGACATTTATAGAGGTTTTTTCCTGATATACTCCCTTTAAGGTATAAATTTGAAGCCTCAATCAATGTTGTGTAGTATGTGAAGCTCCTATGTTTACCACACTTATCAATACTGTCTACCTATTTGTGCAGGAAATATCTATTTTTCCCTCATTGAATTCTATCCAATGAATGGCTGGGCCCGTACACAAAGAATGATAATTTATTCTCCCCTAGGTAAGATGGATGGTATTGTAAATAGCAGCTAGGTGTATAATTTAATATTTACTCTGTAGAATTCTCTTTTTACACCTTGAAAGCTAACAAAAAAATGTTTTGAAAGGTTAAATTTACCAATTTTTCATTTAAATAAGTTTAAGATTTAGATATTTATTTAAATGAAAAACATCTTTATTGCGGTAAAACTTAAAGAGCCTCAACTGTAAATTTATGTCTGATCCAACTGTAGTTATCATGTAACTTGAGATCGGCGTTATTTTTTGTAGCAGTTGGCTCAGTCAACGAAATATATATACAGACATGTTTCATAACAAAAGTTAGTTTAAACATATTTTATTATATATGTTACATATATCAACATATACAAATTAACATAAAATGATAACAAATATATAACATGCAAATGGATTGAACTACAAGTTATAATAACATTAGTTACATTTCTCTCCAATGTGGCTGTGTGAATGTATATGTTTAGTATATGTTTTAGTACAAAAAGAGAGAGAGAAACAATATCGAAAGAAAGAAACAACAAGAGAGAAAGAAAGCGCAACTAAAAATACCAAAAAATTTTTTTAAAAAAATACCATACTGCCCAGACCCATAGAATCCTCACTCATCACCACCTACACTGTTCAGACTACAGCAGTGACAGCACTAAGTAAATTGAAGTCAATATTAAGGTTCATAAAATAAAAAAAAAATTTAAGTACATTATAGTAATTTTTATTTAACATTTAATTCTATAAATATCACTTGTGTGCGATTGTAATCTGACCAGAAAAATTTAAATTAGCACATTTTTCATTCACCGCTAATTCAAGTTGGGAAGTTATCAGTTACTTGCGGAGATGGGATGTGCTTGAGTACTGGTTAACCTTTCAGGATCCCAGGAAACAGTGGTTAGGTAATAAGATCGTCTTTAGCCTCAGAATGGAAAGGAAATTTGAGTTATTAAGTAGTGACCGTTTTGGAACAGAAGTACCGACATGGGTAACACTTAGAAATGATATTACTGCCTTCGACTCCTTCGTCTGTCGTGTTAAATGGGAATTGGCTTTTCTGTTTTAAACTAGATTAACATTATATACATGTACCTGTGTAAGTGGTCACCTCAATTAAGCAACCACTCATCTTAAGCAGCCAAATTTACTATTTCCCATGTATATGCTTAGAGAGCAAATTAACCTGTATTAAGCAACGTTTCTTAAAAGGCCATTTTTGCTTCTTCCATTGACTGGCTGCTTAAGACAGGTTTTACTGTATATGAACAGAAAAAAAAGTTCTTTCCACCAGACTGATAATTAAAAACATTGATTAATAAATGTAATGATATTTATCATGTCAATGCATTCATTTCTGTTGATAAACTGCCTACCTGATAAACATAGGTTTATCACGTCATTGTAAGTTTATCAGGCACATGACATAATTATGTATACTTCATGACGTTGTTATGTATACTTACACATTTTGACTACTTTTAACCTTACTTATAATTATACTTAAAAAAACGAACTAGAACTATTGACATGATAAATAGAATACCTCATCCTGGATTTTTTCTAAGCCTCACCTGATAAACTTGATAATATGAGACACTTACATGCTATTCTCTATAACTCTGTTAGAAACAAATTGAAGGGTCTGAATACATACTCAGTTATTTTAATTCCATATTTGTATCATGTGGATATTAAATTTTCATAAATAGCATTAAGTGAAAATATTTCTAATTTGTCATTGCCCCTTTAAGGGTTGCCTGTTAATTGGAAGGACGGATTTATGTATCGATTGATATTTCATTTTAAACATTTATAATACACGTAAATAACAGATTTGATGTCATATTCAAGATTGACTTTACAAAGGTAAAATTTATGAATGGGTTTATTTATTTTAGCAAGAACGTATATCGGGTGACCGTTTTAAGAATTTCTCAAGTTCATGGCGGTTGTATCGCTCATTGATTTTGGAAAAAAAAAGTTAAATAGTGAAGAAGATAAATTAAAAAGTATCAGTAATTGTTTTATGATTATCAAAGTGACTGTGAAACATTTTCAGACTTGTGATTGTAAGTATTGGATTTAATAGGAAATCGATATGGCCACAGCCATGTCCGTAAAAAATGGTGGACAACAGTTGTCCTGCAGTATTTGCCAACAGATGAGCGCAGATATAATCGTGTCTTCATGTTTTCATACATTTTGCCGCGATTGTCTAAAGAGTCGTCTGCAAAGTTCTACACAGAAACTATCACATTATGAATGTCCAATATGCAAGACGAGCATAAATCTTCCTCTCAATACCAACTGGGATTTAAATTCCAGGGAGACTGGTGACCAAGATGGAACAGATGTTGGCCATGATCTACTTGGCTCTCGTTCACAGTCGTGTGATATATGCAGTCCTGGAAATATGGCAGTCAACCGATGCCTTCAATGTGAAGAAAACTTCTGTGATACTTGTACAAATGCTCATTTAAAAATGAAAGCATCTCGTTACCATGGACACCGCGTGGTGCCACTTAGTGGTCATGGTCAACACAATGGCGAGGGAAGCAAGCCTGACATGGTCTGCCCGCGACATAGAAATGAAGAGATTATAGTTGTGTGTAAACAATGCAATGTGTTGCTATGCCTTGTGTGCAAATTACTGGAGCACGAAAATCATGTGACGAAGCTTGTATCTGAGGAAGCCGAGGGTGTCCGTAATGACCTGTCAACTCTGCTGCAGCAACAGACAGGCTACTCTGAAAATCTGCAAATGAGAGTTCAGATGTTGAACAGTAAGAAGTTGCGGTACCCAAGAGATCTCGAGCAAGAGTTAACAAAAGTGAGACACCAGGCATCAAAACTACACTTTGAGATCGAGAAGGAAAAAACTGATACTGAGCAAGATTTGTTTAAACATTATAATGGCTACATGAACACAAATCAAAAATCTTACACAGACGCAAAACATGAATATGAAGCTTACATATCCTTGTCGACTGAGGCTCAGCATCTTCTAGATAGTGATAATGATGTCAACATTATCGATAAAGGTGGCCATCTTTATGAGGAACTTCAGAGTATAAAAGCAGACAACAATAATTCTCAGCATTACGACAATGGCAAACCGTTCAAGAAATTTGTTCCCAGTCAAATTGATGAACAACAAATGCAGCATATGATGGGATATTTAAGTGATGGTGAAGAAAATCATGTTAAATCCAGCCCATCGTTGTCACTTAGAACCAGCAGACGAATTCTAACCATCTCTGAAGTGGCAAGTTTTAAATTACCGTCTGCTGACGGTGTTGGCTATGTGTACGGAATAGCCCCCATAGCTGGCCAGCAAGCCTGGATTACCATGTTGGATCATAAATATGTAACATTGGTCGATATAAAAGGGAATTCTATAAACAAAGTTGAAGTTGGAGTTTCCTGTGATGGCGTGACATCTGACGGGATTGGTGGATGTTTTGTGACGTGTCCTGGTGACAAGTCGATAAAACGTTTGACAAGTAACGGGGTTGTTACCACTATGTGCCAACTATCGCAAAGTCCCCATGGAATTGCTACCTTCAGACACTTAGACGTGCATCAAAACAGTTTCATTGAAGAGTTATACGTTTGCGTCACAGACAACCACGACCTGGCTTCACCCATGACCAGAACACAAAATGGAAATGGGTGTGTTAAAATTTTCTCCTTTTCTGGACATGATCTTGAAATTGGTTTCTTCAACCAGTCCCCTGTACGTGTGGGCACTTCTAAGGAACTGGTTTGTGTCTCCGACCATATGAATGGATGCGTTACAGTTTATGATAAATCTGACCAAGTTGTTAGGGCTTTATATACAGGGGAGGGCAGACAACCAGAGATGTTCAAACCATTAGGGGTATGTTTTGATAAATTTGGGCATGTAATTATAGCGGATTGGAAAGAGGACAAGGTGAGAAGAATATCACAGGATGGGGTTTGGATTCAGGACCTGGTGAATGACATTGATGGACCGCAGACTGTTGCCATTGGAGATGATGGACTTCTGTGGATTGGTGGCAAACAAGGCAACATACATGTGTATAGGATAGATTAAATCTGTTTATCCCTTTACTTCATATAGACGCCTTTGGACACCTCTAATATTGACTCCTTTAAATTATTGGGTGAATTATGTTTATATTAACTGACAGAGTGGAAAACAGTGCAGGAAGTGTTCAGATTGCTCGTTACAAGCAATCTGAACTCTTCCTGCACTGTTTTCAAAGGCCTTCTGTGATTGGTGCAGTAAAACGTGTATTTATGGAGTAAAGGGTTAAGCTTCCTGTATAACTGGTCCCCAAGTTCTTAATGTTCAAATCCTTATCTGTTCTTTTTGAGATCCCCACCAGAATTGTCGCTCCTGTTGATATACTTGTATAACAGTGTAATTTTTCTTTGTTATAACCAAGGACTTATATAGAAAAGGAAAGGCAAATGATTAAGAATTTGTTAACACTTGTGTATTCGCATTAAATCTTGCAAAATCTCGTTTTCAGTCAATATCAAATTCTGATACTTTGCAAAATGAATTGTTGAAGTACTATTACTTCTGATGGCAAAATTTGTATACTGTAGCTAAACAATTATTAAAAATTTTAGTTCAAATTGCAATATTTAATGATCCAAACATTATAAAACATCTAAGTTACATACAACTTCAGTTTTGTGTACAAGAAAGCAATTGCCTGTGGATTCTGAATTATTAATTTTCCAAATAATTAATGATTTGTGTGCTATTTTATCAACATATAGTCAAGAGATTATTGTAAGTTTCATACCTTTCCTAGATAAGTCTTCAGTCATAAGAAATATTGGTTTTTGTCAATTTCTCATATAGATTTAGTAAAGTAGGCCCCACCCCCAGGGGCATGAAGTTGACTAATTTTATAAAGGACACATTGTTGTCAATAATCATGCTCACTATTAGTTCTGCTTCCTATAATAAGATTTTTAAAGTTTATCTTTAATTTTTTTTTTAGGCCCCACCGCCAGGGCCAAACCTCGAGACCCAGGGAAATGCAATTCACATATTTATAAAGGACATAATAATGCTCACCATTTGTTTCCCAGTGCTTCCTATAGTAAGTAGAAGACTTTTAAAGTTTACCTTAAATTTGACTGTTTTGTTCCTACCCCCAGGGGGGTGGGGACCTTGCAATTCACAATTTTGATTTGCCCTTAGATACCAAAGCTACATACATTTCATTACGATTAAGCTTGCGGTTTTTGAGCAGTCGAAAATGAATTGTTTACCAACAGATGACACACGACAATGGACAAAAGGCAAAAGGTCACTTGAAACAAAGTCTCAGGTGACCTAAAAATATATTGCGTGTGCATGCAACTCTAAAAAATTACTGTTTGATTTTTAGTGTCATTGTTAAAACAGTTTTATATTGTAAATATTCCACATATTTTTCTGTATTACTAATAAAATGGGTTTCAAACCGATCTGTTTTAATATCAGTAAATTGTTTAAATGACAAATAAAATTACAATTTTTCTCTTTTTTTATTTGTGTGCCTTATTTGCAGTTTAAAAAACACAACCTAAATGGCAGACTTGGCATACACCACTGTTTCCTGTATTAGACCTGAATTGTTCATTCAAGTCTCAAGTTCATATTGATTTTAAATACTTTATCTTTTATCTGCAATTCATCAAGCAAAGCTTCAATTATGCTGAAATTAAGGTCAATACTGAATGCTACATTGACAGAAGAGTTCTATGGTTCAACATACTACTGCTTTATTTCCTTTTTCGTCTATATGTAGATAGAACAGTGGCGCTAAACCTTCGAGGTGTCATTTGGTAAACAGGAACAACATTCAAGACATATCTTTTATAACTTTTAATGTTTTTTTATCAAGTAATTATCCAGCATTTTATCAATAAATTAACAAAACAGTAATGACGGGTGAATAAACATGAAACATGATAATGGTTTATAATAAACTTTGAAGTGAGAATTTCCCCTTTATAAAAATACAAAATACACTTAAAACCAGTTTTTGTAGTATTTATCAAAATAATTAATGCTTTTTAGACCAATTTCATTCTATTAACAATTGTCCCCTACAATAAAATTGTGAGATGGAAAACCATAGAAATGCACACATTTCTAATTAAATAATAATTGATCCAATATATTTAAATTGCTTCTAGAAGACTTGCACCACTATTATCTCCCTTGAAAACTCCAGACCTGCAGATGAAGGTAGAAATAAAACTTTATTTCTCTTTTTTTTCTTTTTGCAGGGCTTGGTATTGTAGCGATTTATTTTTTCCTTACCAAGAAAAATTTGATGCCGATACCAGATTACTGGGCAATTCTGTATCATTTTAGAATTATTGGTTCGAACCGCATTGTGAGCGATTAGTTGACATGTCATTATTATTGACAGATATCACAAAACCATTGAATTAAAAAAAAAAAACCTTGTCAAGGTATGCTTTTTCCCCTTTATAATTGCAAATCTTGAACCAGTGAAGAATTTGAGCCCAGACACAGTCTGCAGATTTTTTTTTTCACTGTGTTTTGGAAATAAATGTTACAATAGAGTCCTATGGGAAACTGTAATAGTGGTTTGAGACATACAGAACATAATATTACAGTATTTGGAACATGTTTTATATTTATATGTAAGTTACCATCTACAACTGGCAACACATAATTATATGTATATCCCAGGACTGGCAACACATAATTATATGTATATCCCAGGACTGGCAGCACATAATTGTATGTATATCCCAGGACTGGCAACACATAATTATATGTATATCCCAGGACTGGCAGCACAAAATTATATGTATATCCCAGGACTGGCAACACATAATTATATGTATATCCCAGGACTGGCACCACATAATCATATGTATATCCCACAACTGGCAACACATAATTGTATGTATATCCCACAACTGGCAACACATAATTGTATGTATATCCCACAACTGGCAACACATAATTATATGTATATCCCACAAATGGAAACACATAATTGTATGTATATCCCAGGACTGGCAACACATAATTGTATGTATATCCCAGGACTGGCAACACATAATTGTATGTATATCCCAGGACTGGCAACACATAATTATATGTGTATCCCAGGACTGGCAACACATAATTGTATGTATATCCCAGGACTGGCAACACATAATTGTATGTATATCCCAGGACTGGCAACACATAATTATATGTGTATCCCAGGACTGGCAACACATTATTGTATGTATATCCCAGGACTGGCAACACATAATTGTATGTATATCCCAGGACTGGCAACACATAATTGTATGTATATCCCAGGACTGGCAACACATAATTGTATGTATATCCCAGGACTGGCAACACATAATTATATGTATATCCCACAAATGGCAACACATAATTATATGTATATCCCACAAATGGAAACACATAATTGTATGTATATCCCAGGACTGGCAACACATAATTGTATGTATATCCCAGGACTGGCAACACATAATTGTATGTATATCCCAGGACTGGCAACACATAATTATATGTGTATCCCAGGACTGGCAACACATAATTGTATGTATATCCCAGGACTGGCAACACATAATTGTATGTATATCCCAGGACTGGCAACACATAATTATATGTATATCCCAGGACTGGCAACACATAATCATATGTATATCCCAGGACTGGCAACACATAATCATATATTTATCCCAGGACTGGCAACACAATCATATGTATATCCCAGGACTGGCAACACATAATCATATGTATATCCCAGGACTGGCACCACATAATCATATGTATATCCCAGGACTGGCACCACATAATTATATGTTTATCCCAGGACTGGCAACACATAATTATATGTATATCCCAAGACTGACAACACATAATTATATGTTTATCCCAGGACTGGCAACACATAATTATATGTATATCCCAGGACTGGCAACACATAATTATATGTATATCCCACAAATGGCATTACATAATTATATGTATATCCCAGGACTGGCAACACATAATTGTATGTATATCTCAGGACTGGCACCACATAATTATATGTATATCCCAGGACTGGCAACACATAATTATATGTATATCCCACAAATGGCACCATATAATCATATGTATATTCCAGGACTGGCACCACATAATCATATGTATATCCCACAACTGGCAACACATAATCATATGTATATCCCAGGACTGGCACCACATAATTATATGTATATCCCAGGACTGGCACCACATAATCATATGTATATCCCACAAATGGCACCATATAATCAAATGTATATTCCAGGACTGGCACCACATAATCATATGTATATCCCACAACTGGCAACACATAATTATATGTATATCCCACAAGCTGGCAACACATAATATATGTATATCCCACAAATGGCAAGATGTAGTTCAGGATTTCTTTTTGGAATGTGAACAACTAGGTTTTCAATAATCTGTTGCACAAATACTGGCTATAAAATAGAAATGCCTCCATAGGACGTGGACGCCCTTACTTTATGTTAGTAAATTTTACCAAAAATAAGCCATAAAGGGGTCTCGACTCCTTAAATTTTTTCCAACATCGACAAATATTGAACTCGACATGTATTTTATAATAATACTGCTAACCACCAAATAGTAATCATATACACAGACCCTTTCATGAATTATTCATCAGAAACCAAATTTTTACGGATGGACAGAGGCAACACTTGGTTATGCCCCTTCAATTTTTTTTGTAATTGTGAAGGTATAAAATAATGTTAATAATGTACGAGATTCTTAGAAAAGTTCCAACTACAGTTTGAAGTGAAATGTCAGCATGAATATTGCATATTATGATAATATAATGCTGCACAAATATTCCATATAAGTATGCCTTTTGTAATGCTACGTCACAGCAACATATCCACGTGACGCTTCATGGGAGCGAAATATACCTCTGTAATGCAGCATGAAAATGGTGAACAAATATCTGTGTAACAAGCTGGATGGGATATGCTAGCATAATGTTGCAAAACAACGAAACATATTTAATTTGGAACTGTGTAAAATGCTACATGACAATTATACATGCGGGGGTCATGTGAAGTGCGGCAATAATTGTTGCCATATATGAGATATTTATAACGTACATGTGTAATGCAACACAACACTGTCATATACCCTCGCAGCATGGGATGACATGCTTGTGTAATGAGAAATGAATATCACATCAATGCTTTATGAATCTATTCCGTGTAGGAACAACATTATCTCTCACCCACACTTACTTATATACTCCATAATTATAAAAACATTACAGTACCTCACATACTTGACCCACCATTGGAGTATATGTTCCAGTCTGGGTTTTTTTAATGATTCAACACTTTTGTTCTTTAGATAAGTCGTTCAGTTTCACTGAGAATTTTTACAAAAATTAAAAAACAACAATATGAAAACCTTTTGTTCATTTTTTGTACACACTGTTCATTAATCCAAAATTTATTTATTTGTGGTAATCTGAGTAAGAATACTATATTGCAGAACAAACCACTGAAGTATAATACATGATTCTTACATACCAGACATATATATCCAAGTTTTTTAACCAGGTACAGAAATTTCAGCCTCGTCATATACCTTTCCTACCCTCATAATACGGTATATAAATATATGCGACGTAATTTAATAATTTGATCTCTACAAAGCCATTGCATTAAAGCAACACATCCACGTTTGAACTTTTAAAAAAAAAATTTTAATTGAGTGATGAGCACATTTCCCATACAAACATATGATCAATTAGCTGTATATGAGTATATAAACACAATCCCGAACAAACTGATGCCCAAATTGTAATGCGTGACTAACACTTTATAAAACAAGCGTGTAACTCACCCCCGAGTCAAAAATAATTGTCAAAATGACTTTCAAGGCAGGTAAAGTACACTACGCACTAAAACGTGAAGTTTTTCAATACGACTTGCATAATTCAATTTGAAGCCAAGTCGGAATCCTCGGCAATTTAAAAATAATTTATAAAGCGTTTGTCACGCTTTATAATTTGGACATCTTTTTTTATAATTCTAAAGCATTCTGGATAGTGTTTGTTAGCACATATATAGCTCACCTACCATATATTTATGTATGGGAAATGTGCTCACAACTCAATTGAAAAACTTTTTAAAAAAGTTTAAACGTGGATGTGTTGCTTTAAAAAAAATTATGATAAATTAATGGAAAATTAGCCAATGATATTATGAGATTGGTATGCAAGAAAAAGAATCATTCATGAGCTTTATCAGCAGAGCCACATTCTCGCCAAAAGTTATCCTTTGCAACGGAATTTTTTATCGATACCTCGAACCCATGGAGGAATCTTATAATCTTTCAAAGTATTCTAACCACATGTTCTGATCCTTATATAATCAATTTAGATTTTAAACAAAAATAAACTGGAAATGTCTTTGTTGACACGAATGTCTCCGCTATTCATGTAAAACCAATTTTCTACCAAAATTTAGGTAGAAAAGGGGAAACGACTCTTGTAAAGTTTGATATTGACAAATTATCAAACTTGACCTGTATTTTATAATTTGTATATACAGGTGCATATAAAATTTTAATTAAATACATAGCACTCTTCAGAACAGTCGGACGGACGGACGGACGGACGGACGAAGGAACAACACTTAATAGCTCTTCACCATTCTACAAATGGCTAGGGTACAAGTATAAACCACAGATAGTGAATATTTCAATTTAAGATGTTTAATGATCGCAGGCCACAGACCCTCGTACATATTAACATGTAACAACTCAGCCATATAACTGATGATGGAGAAATAACAAGCAACAAAACAATTATAAACTTGTAAAAACATGCCAATAAAGCATTCTGGATGTTTTAAATGTAGCACTATTTCAACTTAGATTTAACAGCTTAATAATTAATAGGCTGTGTAAAATATAATATTTTGTTAATATGAATTTTGTTCAAAACAGAATAACAACCCCCCACCCCCCACCCACTCCCAATCAACCCGACCTCTCCACCTCAAAATGTACCAGTTAAACAAATGGAAAATATCATCTTCTTAACAAAATCATTGCAGCTTCAGCATTTTCTGTGGGAGTGCTCCATACAATTCAAATTTTGACTACATACTCCCATACTGCCTAACAATTGTGTTCACATCATGATCCAAGAGCTTCCACTCCATTTTAACCTGTATTTACCTTAAAGTAAATACAGTCAAACCTGTCTTAACCCTTTACTTCATATAGACGCCTTTGAACACCTCTAATATAGACGCCTTTGGACACTTATATAGAAGGCTTTTGAATTATTGGGTGAATTTTGTTTATATTAACTGACAGAGTGGAAAACAGTGCAGGAAGTGTTCAAATTTCTCATTATGAGCAAACTGAACTCTTCCTGCACCATTTTCAAAGGCCTTCTGTGATCTGTGGAGTAAAGGGTTAAGCAGCAAGTCAAAGCAAGTAGCCTTTTAAGACAGGTTGTTGCTTAAATATACTGATTAATTTTCTCTAAAAGCATAAAAATGGGAAGCAGCAAATGTGACTGCTTAACAGAGTTCACTGCGTAAGTAGGTTTGACTGCATATGGTCATTCTGCATGCTAAATTTAGAATTAAAAACAATCAACTCAAGAGGCAAGATCTGATATAACCAGACATGGAAACATGTAAAAAAAAATTCTCAAAGTAAAACTGAGGCTGATAATGACCCTTGATTCACGATATGAACATTATAGCAGAGTATCAAAGTTACTGACATGTGCACATGTAAATTTATCGTAACCCTAGCGAGATTAATTTGAGGCAAGAGAGGACTATCACTTCAACAATTAAACATAGCTTCACATATGGATGCTTCATACCAAGTTAGATCAAATACACTAAGGGAATGGGAAAACTTGTACAAGCTTTTAACAAAATATTGTTATCCTTAAGCCAGCCTTAAAAAAAATGTGTTTGCTAAGCTCCGACCCAGTATTTTTCATGTGAGTAGGTAGGGAGCTAAAAAAAAATTTGTTGGCCAAATTTTGATTCTGCATAGTCATTTTAAAGAAAAAAGGACAGGATCATGAAAAAAAATTTAAAATGCTTTGCAAGTCAATAAAAAAGTTTGGGTAGCCGATATTTTGAATGAGTAGGCACAAGAACAACAATTAATATATTCTTTAAAGATGACCTTATAATGTTTTGTTTTTCAGAAGTTGGGTGTCAATATAAGCAGTATTCATGTAAGACGTCAGAGAGTAATCACAAAAACTCCCCAAGAGCTAAAAACTCCGGTGAGCAGAAAATTGCATTGATCAAGGCGGCAAACATTGATTTGGTAGTAAAGGGACACTACCCTTGCATACACAAACACACAGGTTCACTATGTATCATCTGTGATGATTGATGGTAGTAAAGGGACACTACTCTTGCATACACAAACACACATACACAGGTTCACTATGTATCATCTGTGATTATTGTTGGTAGTAAAGGGACACTACTCTTGCATACACAAACACAGGTTCACTATGTATCATCTGTGATGATTGTTGGTAGTAAAGGGACACTACTCTTGCATACACAAACACACAGGTTCACTATGTATCATCTGTGATGATTGTTGGTAGTAAAGGGACACTACTCTTGCATACACAAACACAGGTTCACTATGTATCATCTGTGACGATTGTTGGTAGTAAAGGGACACTACTCTTGCATACACAAACACAGGTTCACTATGTATCATCTGTGATGACTGTTGGTAGTAAAGGGACACTACTCTTGCATACACAAAGGTACAGTGTTGGTAGTAAAGGGACACTACTCTTGCATACACAAACACAGGTTCACTATGTATCATCTGTGATGACTGTCGGTAGTAAAGGGACACTACTCTTGCATACACAAACACACATACACAGGTTCACTATGTATCATCTGGGATTATTGTTGGTAGTAAAGGGACACTACTCTTGCATACACAAACACACATACACAGGTTCACTATGTATCATCTGTGACGATTGTTGGAATTTACTTTGGAATGTTGCACGAGCGATTTCTCAAACTGTTCTAGAAGCTGAATGAGAACTTTCTTTTTAAATCGTCCCGCTTCATTAATGATATCCCTGACGAAGGCACGTTTGGTTTCGTAGCTGCCCTGAACTTTGTTCATGTGCGAGAATAAGGAATCGTATTCTGAAATACAGAATAAACACATAAAGAGGAATTGTAACATTTGAAAAGAATTAGTTAAGGCCATTATAAATTAATTGCTCGATTACCATCCAATTAGATAATAATCTAATAATTAATTTATTTTGGCCTAACACTGATTATTTAAAGAACACAGATTCATGAAAATAATGTTTTATATTGTAATTTTTGTGCAATCGAGAACTAACAGATGGCCAGTACTCAAGTACACCCATATCTGCAAGTAACTGATAACTTTCCCACTTGAATCCGTGGTGAGAGATGAATGACAATGTGATCAATGTCTTGTATTAATCATCACTGAATCTAGCTGAGCAGGGTTTTGAACTTGCGACCCCTGAATTTATAGACAGGCATGCTACAGACTAATCTAACCAATCCTGGCATAAAAACAATACATGTGACCTGTCAGAAATTTTATTAAAATCCTACTGTTACTGTATATTTTACAAAACACACCATGAAGACAAGCAAATTCTGTGAATTTGTGTCCCCCGCTTTTTTTAAAAGACATGATTCAGTCATTCGTAAGTTATTGCACGGAAACTGCCAAAAATAAGATTTTTACAAATTAAAGGGGCATAACTGTAATAGGACAAATGCCAAAACCCTTAAATAGAACTTAGCCTGTGTTTTGTCATTATAAACATTGCATTCAAATTTCAAAATGTTTGATTCAGGCATTCTCAAGTTATTGCATGGAAACCAAAGTGACAGATGGATGCCAGACCCAAATTAGTGTCTCCTGCTTTTTACAAATGCTACATGTAAAATACCTAAGGTCTAGACATTAAACTTTTAGAGAAAATGTTTTTAAAATATTACTTAAAATGTGCTTATAAGCCCTGTGGCGTGGGCATTTTTGGCTGAATCACAATGGTTTAAGAACTCATCCAAAAACCTAATGGTTATAAAACTGTTGTGCAAGTTTGAGTAAGAAAAATAAAAAATGAAGGTGCTATTGCATCTACAACATTTTCCCTATATAACTCTTTGTAAAACAGTGACCCCTGAGGTGGCCCCAAATTTGACCCCTGGGTCCCAACTTCAACAATCTTTTAGGGGACCTTCATGCAATGCTACATGTAAAATATCTAAGGTCTAGGCCTTGAACTTTCAGAGAATATGTTTTTTAAAGTTTTGTTTAAAATGTGCTTATAAGCCTTGTGGCAGGGGCATTTGTGATCAAATCACGCTGGTTCAAAAACTCGTCCGAGATCTTGTAGATATATAACTGTTGTGCAAATTTGGTTAAGATTTGAAGAAATATAAAGGTACTTTCTTGTCTACATACAACATTTTTCCTATATAACTCTAAGTAAAACAGTGACCTCTGTGGCGACCCCAAAATTGACCCCAGGGACCCGACTTCAACAAATCTTTTACAGGACCTCCATGCAATGCTACTTGTAAAATATCTAAGGTCTAGGCCTTAAATATTCAGTGAAAATGTTTTTTAAAGTTTCGCTTAAAATGTACTTATAAGCCCTGCGGCAGTGGCATTTGTGGTCGAATGATGCTTGTTCAAGAACTCTTCCAAGATCTTATGGTTATACTACTGCTGTGCAAGTTTGGTTAAGATTCAAAGAAAAATGAAGGTGCTACCGCATCTACAAGAAAAAGGTTAACGGACAAATGGTGCAAATGACAGACAATTTACCAAGACATAAGCCCTGCTGATCTTTGGCCAATGGAGCTAAAAATTAACTTTCGAACCAAGATTTCAATTTAGTATTTAAACCCATTTTGTTAAAACAAATAAAAATCTATTCAAACATTTTCTAGTTTTTTTTAGTTGGTGCAGAAAAATTGATGAATAATAACTGATACCCGGTAATTAACATTTTCAGAATTTGTAAACATTTCCACAGACCTGTCCAAACAATACTTCCTTGTAAACCAAATACTCACTTTTGCCTGGTTTCCTTATCTCTATCACCACCATATGTCGTAGCTTTGCATTATGGTTCCATACTTTCAAGTCTTTTTTGATATTTTGTTTCTGTGAGTGAACATTGTTCACAACTGGTTTATCACTAGGCGGAGATATAGGACTAGTCCGACCGTTTTTGTTATCTGACACGTGATTGGTCAGTTCATCACTATTATTTAAAATATGATTCACTTCCATGGTTTCCTCTTCTTCCTTTATCACAAGTCTCTCTGACGAAGGTTCTAAATGGATAACAGATTTTTTTTATATAAATATGTTTTAGTAGTTATGTTTTAAAGTTAGTATATTGGAATTTATCAAAATTTTAAAACTGGCTAAAACATTTTTATACAATATATCATGCCTGTATATACTCACTGACCCTGTAATGCCAAAAGGATATCTATTTTAACAAAATGATATATTGAAAAGGGATATCCTAACTTGGGCTAGGCTCCCCATTTAGATCAAAATATATTTCCCGCTTAATTTAACCCTTTACTTCATAAAGACACCTCTAATATAGAAGGCTTATGAATTATTGGGTGAATCATGTTTATATTAACTGACAGAGTGGAAAAACAGTGCAGGAAGTGTTCAGATTGCTTGTCACGAGCACTGCACTGTTTTCAAAGGCCTTCTGTAATTGGTGTGGAAAAACCATCTGCATGTAATTGGAAAACCTTTCTCCAATAATGATTTTTGAACCGGAGAGAGTTCATTAAAAGCAGTGAGAGTTAATTAAAAGACAAAGCTTTGGTCTACTCCACCACAGAGGACCTCGTCATAAAAAAAATCATTTGAAAAGTTGCAATTATGTCATCATTTTGCAATATCTTCATTTATTTCAAATGTTACTATAGTCTTAATATGCTGCTTCTTCAAAGTAGAAATGTAGTGCCAAACTGAGTGCATAAAACACTTCTGTGCTGAGGCCAGTTTCACTAATGTTCATCAGTTTATAAACTTCCTAGTGTAACATTTGAAGTTTTAAAAAAATCAGGAAATTCATTTATTGTTTCATATACATCATTTTACAAATTTTCGCTAGCCTTGTAAACAGTATTATTTTTAAAATTTGAAAAAAAGTACTGGTAAAATGAAATGTTCCTGGTTAGTGTAACAGCCCCTGATGTCTACTAATAGTCTGGCAGATAATCTGTATATTTTCACTGAACCTTGCATGAGAGTGCATAGTAATTTTTTTTTTTGCTAAAATGCTAGTCTATATATTGTTATTTGTTTTTATGTCCGATGACATTTTGAAATAAACAAGATGGCGTCCAAAATGCTCGCCAATTTGCTAGAAATGTAATATTTAGATGAGAAAGGATAACATTTTTGACGTGTTTGGTGTTTAAATCAAACTGAGTAGACAAATTGTCATTATTGGGCATTTCGAAACAAACAAGATGGTCCTCAATATGACTGCCAATTTGCTCAAAATTCAATATTTAAATGAGAATTACTTTTAGGTATAAAATTATTCACATTATGAAATTGAAAAGTAATATTTTTTTGCTAAATGATAGTCTATTATGATTATAGTCGTTTGATTTTATGTTGGATGACATTTTGTCAGAGGCATTTCGAAACAAACAAGGTGGTGCCCAAAGTGGCCTCATATTAGCTCGAAATGCAGTATTTAGTTGGAAACAATTATTAAATATAAAATTATTCATACACGAGTGTATAGTAATATTTTTTTGCTAAAATAATAGTCATTCTATAGTGCTTTGATTTGATGTTGTATGTCATTTTGTCATCATTGAGTATTTTGAAATAAACAAGATGGCATCAAACATGGTCATTACGAATGTGACTAGTCATTAAGGACTTGTATAGAATAGGATAGGAAACTTGTATTGGATAGGAAACTTGCATCTCCAGATTAAATATTGATGAAAAAGCACACAAAGGATTAATTATTTGGCTAGATATTGAAGCTTGAAGGAAAATGTATCATAATTAACTTGTCGTTATTTTAGCTGCAGTATAGATATTTTGTATTTAAAAGTGTTCAGCAATTTTTTAAACACAAATTTCTGGGAATGGTATTGTTTTGATGAGAATATTTCTCTGCAATGCAAGAATTTTTAATTTTTGCATTTGAATTTTGAATGGTTAAGATAATAGAAAACGAGATATTGTGAGATTTTGTGTAAATACACGAGAGTTCACAAAATCTCAATCAGTTGCCTTTCCTTCTCTTTATAATTCCTTGCTAGTCATCTATTAAAAAAACTTTAAATTTCTTTGTATTCATTTTACTGCAGCAATATTCTAAATAGAAACACATACTTTAAAATGCACCATTTTTAGCAACATGCCTTCAAAATTTCCTCGGGGGAACCTTGGTGAGTTATGATAAGGACATGTTTCTAGCTGTCAGTAAGATTATATGAAGAAGCGTATGTTGTAATTTGTTTTCGCGACGTGTGTGTCATTAGCAGACCAAAATTTCAGGTTGGTTTGACAATATTACCCACTTTAAGCAAAAGTTTTGGGGCAGATAAGAGTATTCCTGTAGTTGATATAACATAAGTAGTTGACATATGCAATGACAAAAAGCAAAATCACTGAGATAGCATTTTTGAGGGACTGGTGAATTAATCCCCCCCCCCCCCCCCACCCCTCTAATTAATAGAGGTAAGTTACATTTCACTCATCTTTAATAGAGGAAAAAGGCTGTACTTTGAACGCAGACACTTTGTCAAATATGAGTCAAAGCTACCCCCCCCCACACACACACTTTTTTCCTACTCTGTCTTGCCCAACTCTTCACATGCCTGCGTTTATATGGAATGAAACTAGCACTGCTCCGTCTATCACAAAAAATGCAACATAAAACTCTGAACAGCAAAGTCCTAGATCAGCCTGTTCATGACTATTTGCTTTGTAGTGTTTAAGCGCCAAGGCCTGTACAAGGGAACAGAAACAGTACTAAACGGACGTTGTAGTAGCAAAAGCTTGTCTGCAGTGCTCCAGATAAGGTGCGTATTTGCGTAAACTAAGCATTTAAATTGACAAAAAAAGCATTGAAAATAATAAATTGTGCGTATCGGTACGCATAAACAATTGAATTTAAGCATTTCATTGGCGATCTTGTGCGTATCGTATTTCCAAAGACCGAGGTTTTCACAACGGAAGTAGACACCGTGAAATAAACAAATCTACGGGAAGTAACTGCTATGTAAAACATAGTCTGGTTCCCTGACCTATACCGATAAAAATCAACTGTTTATTGGTAGATCGGGGAACCACACTAACTACTATACAATAAGAGTTATTTCCCGTAGATCATTGTCACTGAGATGCACCATGGAACATGTTGAGTTTTTCCAAGTGTTTTAAAAGAGGCCTGCTATGAAGGAACCTGCATTACTTTAGCCGATTACTTAATCGTATTTATTATAAATGGCATTATTTGCTTCTGGCGTCGGAAGACGGAAAAAAAACTTATTTCAGTTCTTTAAGAAAAACAATACTCTCAAAAGTGAGTTATTGATGCATGTATTATGAAGTCACAAAAAATAAACAAAAAACACACGAGAGGCAAGGTCAAAAGAAATACCATTGAATCATGGAAAGTAAAATTCCCATGGCTGATAATAAATGGAATTGAAGGCAACCTCAAATCTGTATTAAAGCAAACATTAACAGTGTCTGGTCATAAGTAAAGGTAAATATTGAAAATACTCTTTCAATTTCCATTTTAAGCATTGCGTTTTAATTTAGGGAGTAAAATAAGCATTTGGCCAAAAGTTGATCTGAAAATACTCTTTCAGCATTGAGTTTTAATTTAGGGAGTAAAATAGGCATTTAGCCAAAAGCTTATCTGGAGCACTGTGTCTGGGTCCTCATTGTTCACAGGAACAATTCATTATGAACTGGTAACTCCCAGTTACATCATCTGACAGTCATCATCCAGACAGTCATGATACAACCAGGGTGCAATGTTGAAACAACATAAAACTTCAAACAAGCAAAACTGACAACACTCAAGCAGACTTTATTGTATTTTATTATTGTTCACTACTGTAGTTTTAGTTATAATCTAATCTGTCATCTAATACAGGAAATTAAGTATAGAAACATATATTGCTATTTTATTTATTTCTTTCAATTTTTTTTTATTGATGGGTGGTGATCATGACAGATTTTGTTTTATTGACAGGGGGGTGGTTTTTTTAATATATTGGAATATTATGGGTGGTGGGGTTTGGTATTTTATCAAACTGGTGGGTGGTGGTGGGGGGGGGGGGGGGGGGGGTCAATGATAATTCTAATTGATGGGTGGTGGGGTTCTAAAAAAAGTGCCTCATGTTTATAAATGATATAGAGCATCATGCTACCAACAAATGAACATTTTGGAAACTAAATATAATATAAGAAAATTCACCAATATACTCAATGATAACCCCTTCAAACATGTATACTAAATTTTTGAAAACAGAAAAAAAATCAATTAAATGACTTCTCCAACCAAAATTATAAAAGGAAATCATAATGTAATTTATATATAATTATATACATGCATAATAAATCTATAAAGAGTACAAAAAATATTGATAATTTTTACCAGATTCTGTGTCCGACACCTCTGTTATAGGAGACATGGGTGGCGTTTCTTCCTTTATCACAACAGGTGGTGTCTTTGGACGTCTTATTGGAGTATCTTTAGGTAAATGGACCTGCAAGGAAAATTGTAATTTGATATATGGTGTTTTTTATGTTGCTTCTACAAAATTTCAGTTATATCATGTTTAGTTCTGTTGACTGCTTGATTCGCAGTTTGACAAAAAGGCCTCTAAAAAAAAACATTCTGTAGCAACTTGAGAGCAATGCATACAAGTTACTAGTTGACTTTGCAATCAAACTTAGATAATAAGTATAAACAATTGGATAAACAAATCTAATTGCAATTACATCATATTCTTTTTAACTGTAACCAACAACATTTTAAAGACATTATTTGTTATATACAACATTCAGATTTGTTAGCAGCACAAAACTTTAGACACATTTACATGAACACCAGAAGCCCAATTGTTACCATGCTGAGTGAGTCACTACAGACCTGTGAGTAAACATCATCTCATTATGATAAAACATTTGTGGCATGTTATTTCAAACAAAATATGGAGTAGACACCAAATATTTTATCTACTTCTGACCTTTAACCCCTAAAAGTAACCTTGACTGTTGAGCTACAGACCTGGATATTGCATGTGAAACATCATCATATTATTGTGAATATTTGTATTATTCAAAATTCTGACAGATGGTTTGGAAGATATGGACATGAAATATTATACCCATTTCTAACCATGAACCTGTAAGTGTGACCTTCACCTTTATCTATAACCCTGTGTCGTGTGCATAACAAGTTATATGATTATGGTGAATGTTTGTGGCATTTTATTTCAAAACCTGTCAAGTTGTTAACAAAATGTGGAGCAGCCATGCAATTGTGTATTTTTGACCTTGAACCCTAAGCATGACCTTAGACTTCAGACCTTGCGCTCGACATCTGTCTCATTATAGTAAACGTTTGTGCAATGTTATTTCAAAACCTCTCCATACATGACAAAGTTAAAGCCCAGACAATATAGGGCAGAGGACTCACAGACATGCACCAGATGATATTGGACGGAGGGCTCACAGGCATGCACCAGACGATACTGGACGGAGGGCTCACAGGCATGCACCAGACGATACTGGACGGAGGGCTCACAGGCATGCACCAGACGATACTGGACGGAGGGCTCACAGGCATGCACCAGACGATACTGGACGGAGGGCTCACAGGCATGCACCAGACAATACTGGACGGAGGACTCACAGACATGCACCAGACGATATTGAACGGAGGACTCACAGACATGCATCAGACAATATTGGACGGAGGACTCACAGACATGCACCAGACCATATTGGACGGAGGACTCACAGACATGCACCAGACAATATTGGAGGAAGGACTCACAGACATGCACTAGACAATATTGGAGGGAGGACTCACAGACACGCACCACACAATATTGGAGGGAGGACTCACAGACATGCGCCAGACAATATTGGAGGAAGGACTCACAGACATGCACTAGACAATATTGGAGGGAGGACTCACAGACACGCACCAGACAATATTGGAGGGAGGACTCACAGACACGCACCACACAATATTGGAGGGAGGACTCACAGACATGCACCACACAATATTGGAGGGAGGACTCACAGACATGCACCAGACCATATTGGAGGGAGGACTCACAGACATGCACCAGACAATATTGGGTGGAAGACTCACAGACACGCACTAGAAAATAATGGACGGAGGACTCACAGACATGCACCAGACAATATTGGAGGGAGGACTCACAGACATGCACCAGACAATATTGGGTGGAAGACTCACAGACACGCACTAGAAAATAATGGACGGAGGACTCACAGACATGCACCAGACAATATTGGAGGGAGGACTCACAGACATGCACCAGACAATATTGGAGGAAGGACTCACAGACATGCACTAGACAATATTGGAGGGAGGACTCACAGACACGCACCACACAATATTGGAGGGAGGACTCACAGACATGCACCACACAATATTGGAGGGAGGACTCACAGACATGCACCAGACCATATTGGAGGGAGGACTCACAGACATGCACCAGACAATATTGGGTGGAAGACTCACAGACACGCACTAGAAAATAATGGACGGAGGACTCACAGACATGCACCAGACAATATTGGAGGGAGGACTCACAGACATGCACCAGACAATATTGGAGGAAGGACTCACAGACATGCACTAGACAATATTGGAGGGAGGACTCACAGACACGCACCAGACAATATTGGAGGGAGGACTCACAGACACGCACCACACAATATTGGAGGGAGGACTCACAGACATGCACCAGACAATACTGGGCGGAAGACTCACAGACATGCACTAGACAATATTGGAGGGAGGACTCACAGACATGCACCACACAATATTGGAGGGAGGACTCACAGACATGCACCAGACAATATTGGGTGGAAGACTCACAGACACGCACTAGAAAATAATGGACGGAGGACTCACAGACATGCACTAGACAATATTGGAGGGAGGACTCACAGACATGCACCAGACAATATTGGACGGAGGACTCGCAGACATGCACCCGACCCCAATTGTCACAACAGTATCAAGCTCATTGCATATGGGTTCAACAAAAACTAGAATTACTTTTTACCCACTACACAACTTTTTCAATTCTAATCTTCTGATCATCTCCGGGAGAAATCCCACCACCTTAGCTGCAAAAGGGAAATAATCTTGGGACAGTATGTTTGATCAATGGCCACAAAGAACCCTCACGACTATATAACAGTGTATGTAATCATTTACAACCCTAGCTCATCTGCATTTCCTCAAATACAAACCCGGTTTTCTCTTTCGAGGTCCCGGTGATGATGGCGGACTTAACGGATCACTTGATCGTTTCTTTTGCGAGTGCTGTCCTCCCAACATGGAATCTTCAGCTTCGTCTACCATAATATTCTGAAGTAAAGAACACAACATGAAAGTATATAAGCTGTGGGATATAGTATTTAGTATCACATTTGTCATTTAAGACCTCAGAATGAGTACGAGTAGAACACCGTCCTTCCGCAAGTAACAGGCAAGATTCCATGCTCAACTCAAAAATGAATGTACTTATATAACTAAAAAAATGTAAATACCTGTAATTTTCTACTTCAAATCAACATAAATACTTTCAAATTTGAGACCGAGTTAAGTGTTTCGGCATTAATTTGTATATAAATTATACATGTCTAAATCCTGGAAATTGTGTAGTACGAATTTGAGTTGAACAAACTTTCATAACCTCGTGGCCAGGTTGTATTGATGTGAAATGACTGCCCACCCTACTTATGCAAATATTAATATAATTGCCAATCATTTGACGTTGATTACATTCTTACAGCTCTCAGTGCAATTTTTCAACATTTCAAAGAGGTACACAAATCTTTTTAGTACCAATACTCGGCAATTAGAATATCAGGAAACTGATTAATACCTGTGATTGTTTTTATTAAAGGTACTTTGTGTGTATTCCTCACATCTGACAAATGTGTTTTGAGATACATATAAAAACAAGCAATTTTTTAAAGCCAGACATTATCCAACTTTTTTTTAATACACCGTCAAACCTGTTTAAGCAGTCACCTTTATTTAGCAGCCACATTTGTTATTTCCCAGTTCTATCCTTCCAGAGCAAATTAACTGTATTAAACAACCTGTCACTAATGCACCTTCCCTTGACTGGCTGCTTAAGACAGGTTTGACTGTACTAAAATAACATAATCTTAAAACTTATTTCGAAATATAGAATATTCAAGTTTTTAAATGTAAATGAATATTTACTGTTAAGTTTGGTGGTATCAATAAACCACGTACATAGATTGCTGCACATCACATCAAATTAACAAAACATTGTCTGGTAACCAAATGTAGTATCATAAACAATTATTTGTACAGAAATACTGCTTTATTTCTGTTTTCTCTTCCTACCTTGTTTACTTTAAATGGATTTCCAAACATATGCACCCTAGACGGTGTGTTTTCCAACTCCCTGAGTGGTGATGGTTGCTTCTTCAAGTATTCTTGATAGTTACCCATCTGCCCTATAGGAACGCTGTGTGACTCATCTGAAATATTACAAAAAGCTATTCATCAACAAAGATTATGTTGTATTTTTAACCATACAGTAACATGATTTTTAAATAGGTCTATGCCTAAAGGATTGTTTGTCATGTACACCATATTGACAAGCAGTCACATGGTCTCTGAGAAATACCTTTATACACCGTATTGACAAGCAGTCTCATGGTCTCCGAGATATAGGCTATATACACTGTATTGACAAGCAGTCACATGGTCTCTTAGAAATACATTATATACACCATATTTGACAAGCAGTCTCATGGTCTCCGAGATATAGGCTATATACACTGTATTGACAAGCAGTCACATGGTCTCTGATATATAGGCTATATACATCGTATTGACAAGCAAACACATGGTCTCTGAGATATAGGCTATATACATCGTATTGACAAGCAGTCACATGGTCTCTGAGAAATATGCAATACACACCATATTTACAAGCAGTCACATGGTCACTGAGAAATACATTATATACACAATATTTGACAAGCAGTCACATGGTCTCTGAGATATAGGCTATATACACCGTATTGACAAGCAGTCACATGGTCTCTGAGATATAGGCGATATACATCGTATTGACAAGCAGTCACATGGTCTCTTAGATATAGGCGATATACATCGTATTGACAAGCAGTCACATGGTCTCTGAGAAATATGCAATACACACCGTATTGACAAGCAGTCACATGGTCACTGAGAAATACATTATATACACCATATTTGACAAGCAGTCACATGGTCTCTGAGATATAGGCTATACACACTGTATTGACAAGCAAACACATGGTCTCTGAGATATAGGCTATATACACCATATTTGACAAGCAGTCACATGGTCTCTGAGATATAGGCTATATACACCGTATTGACAAGCAAACACATGGTCTCTGAGATATAGGCTATACACACTGTATTGACAAGCAGTCACATGGTCTCTGAGAAATACGCTATGTACACCATATTGACAAGCAGTCACATGGTCTCTGAGAAATATACTATAAAAACCATATTGACAAGATCCACATGGTCTCTGAGAAATACACTATACACACCGTATTGACAAGCAGTTACATGGTCTCTGAGATATAGGCTATATACATCATATTGGCAGTTGCATGGTCTCTGAGAAATAGGTAATATACACTGTATTGACAAGCAGTCACATGGTCTCTGAGAAATATGCTATATACATCATATTGACAAGCAGTCTCATGGTCTGAAGAGAGCAAACACTGACACTGCTGCAGAGAGATATACTATATACACCGTATTGACAAGCAACCCTATGGTCTGAAAAGAGCAAACACTGACTGCTGCATAGAGATATACTATATACACCGTATTGACAAGCAGCCCTATGGTCTGAAGAGGGCAAACACTGACTGCTGCAGAGAGATATACTATGTACACCATATTGACAAACAGCCCTATGGTCTGAAGAGGGCACACTGACTGCTGCATAGAGATATACTATGTACACTGTATTGACAAGCAGTTCCATGGTCTGAAGAGGGCAAACACTGACTGCTGCAGAGAGACATACTATATACACCGTATTGACAAGCAGCCCTATGGTCTGAAAAGAGCAAACACTGACTGCTGCATAGAGATATACTATATACACCGTATTGACAAGCAGCCCTATGGTCTGAAGAGGGCAAACACTGACTGCTGCAGAGAGATATACTATGTACACCATATTGACAAACAGCCCTATGGTATGAAGAAGGCAAACACTGACTGCTGCAGAGAGATATACTATATACACTGTATTGACAAGCAGCCCTATGGCCTGAAGAGGGCAAACACTGACTGCTGCAGAGAGACATACTATATACACTGTATTGACAAGCAGCTCCATGGTCTGAAGAGAGCTAACACTGACACTGCTGCAGAGAGATATACTATGTACACCGTATTGACAAGCAGCCCTATGGTCTGAAGAGAGCAAACACTGACTCAGCTGCAGAGAGATATACTATATACACTGTATTGACAAGCAGCCCTATGGTCTAAAGAGGTCAAACACTGACTGCTGCATAGAGATATACTATATACACTGTATTGACAAGCAGCCCTATGGTCTAAAGAGGGCAAACACTGACTCAGCTGCAGAGAGATATACTATATACACCGTATTGACAAGAAGCCCTATGGTCTGAAGAGGGCAAACACTGACTGCTGCAGAGAGATATACTATATACACCGTATTGACAAGCAGCCCCATGGTCTGAAGAGGGCAAACACTGACTGCTGCATAGAGATATTCTATATAGAGAAGCAGGACCCTGGATACACACTGAAAACATTCTTCACTAATTAGCCGTTATTAAACAATTCATAAAAACTTATTACTGAATCTAATAACCTCTGTAATGTAAACTAAATATCACAAAATGGCAACGTGTAAAAATATGGGCACTAAGAAACTGAACAAATTGCTATCCTTTCCATTAGGCTGTACAGGCCAATTTGAGAAAGATAGAGCCTTGAAATATACATGTTTACGTTTCATTATTTCACTGGAATTATATATGTGTTACTTTTTACCATACTAAACAATGAACTAATAGCTAATTAGTAAGCGCTGGGGAAACCAAATAAATTGCATGAACAAAAGCCAGCAAAAATAAATTCAGAATTCAAAATTGATTACTGCACATGCACCTGGAGCGTATAATTAATTTTTCTGTATACATTATGGATTCATGTAACAGCTTGAGTATAAAAGAGAATTCTACACAAACATTAATTTGCAAACTGCATTTAGTTTCATTGTTAAACAATATCTATGTAACCAGTCTAAAGTTAAACAATATCTACATAACCAGTCTAAAGTTAAACAATATCTATGTAATCAGTCTAAACTAAGTCAAGTTTTGAAGTATTTCTGTAAAACTTAAGAAAAACATTGCTGAATCAGAAGACAGGAATGACTAAGACCAAAATTCAAAATCACGGATTTTGTTCTTGAGATTGTAAATTAAATTTAGCTGAAATTTTTGTCATAATCATGATGTTATAGTCTTTTTAAAAAGTGTCTTAAAATGTTTGTTCATCACGAAAGCCATAAGGCCATAATAAATTAATTGCTACATTATCATCCCCATCCGCATCTTATTTTTCATGCTGCCCTGACCATTTTAATTTTCATAAAAAAAAAAAAAAAAAAAAAAATAATCCTTCCCACTCCCCCTTTCAAAATTTTTTGGACAATATTCTAGCATTTTTTTTTTTTTTGAAAGGGGTTTAAAGCAACACATCCACGTTTAAACTTTTTAAAAAAAAATTTCAATGTGAGCATACTTCCCATACATAAATATATGGTCAGTGAGCTGTATATGTGCTAACAAACACTATCCAGAACTCTTTAGAATTATAAAAAAAGATGTTCAAATTATAAAGCGTGACAAACGCTTTATAAATTATTTTTAACTTGCCGAGGATTCCAACTTAACTTCAAATTGAATTATGCGAGTCGTATTAAAAAACTTCACGTTTTAGTGCGTAGTGTACTTTACCTGCCTTGAAAGTCATTTTGACAATTTTTTTTGACTCTGGTGAGTTACACGCTTGTTTTATAAAGTGTTAGTCACGCATTATAATTTGGGCATCATTTTGTTCGGGATTGTGTTTATATGCTCATATACAGCTAATTGATCATATGTTTGTATGGGAAATGTGCTCATAACTCAATTAAATTTTTTTTTTAAAAGTTCAACAGGGATGTGTTGCTTTAACGCCATTTTCAACACATTTCAGGTTATATATGGCATATCCAGTTTTACTGGTGGAGTAAGACCTCAGACTGAGTAGAATCACCGTCCTTCCGCAAGTAACTGGAAACTTTCTTACATAAGCTTTTTAAGCGAGCAGGACTCGAACCTACAACCTTAAGAGTCTATGAATTTACTCACGCAGGAACAAATTACACATTTGCATAGCCAGACCTGGTAAGCTCTGTCAGTAGTACATCAGACTATCAATCCAGGGGTTGTGAGTTTGAATCACTACCTGGCCACAGTCCGTGATTACTTACACTTACGCATTGTCATTCGTATATCACAGCTGATTCAAGTGGATAAGTTATCAGATACTTGCGAAGGCTCAAATTCTGGTTAACCTTCCAGGATCCCAGGAAAGAGTGATAGGTTAACTGATTGTCTGTTATAGCTCTCAATGCCATAAAATGATGCTAAATATTCAATCAATCAATCAATCAATCAATCAATCAATCAATCAATCAAACAAACAAACAAACAAACATAAACACATACCGGTGTCTGACAATTTGGTTTTGGCACTGTAAGACGTTTGTAAAAAGTTGGTTCTCATTCTCGCTATCTGATCTAGTAATGTTTTTCTAGGAATGTCGAAAGGATTTCTGAAATAATACAAAAACAATGCTATAGAGCTAAAGAGCAAAACCATTTTAACATAAAGAAATGTAACATGTGTGAACTAGACTGCCACTGGTTGTCATTTTAATTGAACAATCTACATTAAGACAGACAGTGTAACACATTTTGTTAAGCTGTTAACATAAAAAAATTATATTCTAGAAATTACAAAATGCAAAAATATTGCGAATGTTGAACATATGTAAGGTCCAGATATATCAATAAATCTAGACGACAGATTACAACTTTGCTAAGTGTATTATAAAACAAAGTATACACCTGATCAGTATTACAAAAGAATTTATGATGAAATCAGCGTTAACTTTTGAAACTTTTAACATCAGTAATGTAGATGTAAAGTACTAAAAATAATGTTTTCTATTTTTCAAGTTAAGTGCTGCAGTTCTTTTATAAACAAAAACAAAAAAACTTCAAAACTGTACTTTAGAAATTGAATAGAAACTGAAGCTCACCTAAAACACTGTGGCTTAACCTCTTTATCCGGCACAGCGACAGTAAATGTATTGTAGTCCGTCAACTCTTGTTTTAGACTCGATAGATTTCCTCCAACATTTTTCAGTAGCTGACTAAAATCTTTTCGCTGTAGCACTGATGTTTTTGTTCTGGCAAAAAAAGCAACACAATTGTATTTTTCACAGGTACAGAGTGGACAACAGGGTTCGGATACATACAAGTTTTCACAAATATTGCCACGTTTCTGAAACAAAAATTTAATATTGGACCCACCCTGAAACTGGTGACAACTTCAAACCAAAAATCTTGAACACCCCCCCCCCCCCCCTGATATTAGTAAACCCCTCCAAATAAAAAATCTTTGGAGCTACCCAGAAATTGGTGACCCCTTCAAACAAAAAATCTTGAATCCACCCATAATTGATATAAAATTATGCACAATATGATATTAATATTATCACTGATTTTTATATTACAATAAGGCTTTCATTTTTTCTTGTATATTTTCAGTTTTAATTTTTTTCAATCCATATGTATCCCTGGATAATTTATAAATATTATTTCTGCGACTGTTCTTTCATTTAAATATTAGTATTTCTGACTATCAATCCAGATGTTGTGAGTTAGAATCTCCGCCCAGTCATGATTGAAATACGACATTGCATCTCATCTCTGATTCAAGTCGGAATGGTCTCTCTCAGTTAATTGCAAAGGTGGGTATCCAAGTACTGGTTAACCTTCTAGGATCCAGGAAAGAGTTGTTAGTTTTGACAGATCATCTGTTAGCCCTTGATAGCATAAAAATACACTTATTTTTCAACAAAACTCATTATTAAACCATACATTATCTGATATTTACATTTCGAGAGTAAAAAATTTTGTTAAACAAGTCACAAAGTATAGATAAACAGGCTTGTGTTAAGATGCCTACCTTGAGCTGACCTTGATGCCCTCGTGGGGTTGAGCTTTTGAGCCAACGGAAGCGACCAATCTGTCCATCTCCATTTTGGCCTAAAATGAAACAATGAATAAATTGTATCTTATTTTAATAAGAGATTTATTTCTGATACCAAGGTTTCAGCCGACTTGATATTTTCATAACGAAACAGAAATACACAACATACAACCATTTACAACAGCTAAGTCGCCACGACGAGTGAACATTCGGTCAGGATGAGCAAGATTTAAGAAACTGACCATAATATTTCTTTTGATTTTAAGCATTTAATAAAATGTTGGAAAGGGAGGAAAAGTAGCTTTTATAAGAACTATCAAGCCCTGTAATTATGACATATTTTTATGAATAATTGAATTTCACACATTAAAGGGAGTGTATCAGGATAAAATACAGACAACGCCGCCGCTAGGGTCATGGCAATAGCTCTCCTGGATATTCGTTCCGGTGAGCTAAAAACTGTATAATATCAAGTGGATACATACCATGTTTTTGAGTTTCTTGAGGTAGGTTATTACACTGTAGCTGAGTACATTCTCCATGTTGTCTGGGACAAGGTTATGGGCTCCCATTCTTCCTAGTGCTCTCTTCAACGGCTGAAACATGCATTACAGATCAGGTTAGTTAAAATTTACTTTAAAATCATTTAATAATTCTAATTTTACCAAAAACAGGTAATGAGTGCGCAATAAAACTGTCAGTGATTTATTCTGTCATGCGGCATAAAAATATAAAGCGAATCTACAACCATGTTAGTTTTAATTGGTTTGAAGGCTATTTTCAACACATGGCAGTTTATATATGGCATATCCAGTTCTATTGGTGAAGGATGACCACAATATGAATCAGAGTAGAACCACTGTCATTCCACAACTGGCAAATTTTCTCACATAAAGTTTTAGACTATAACCATGTTAATTTTCTTTTTATTTGGTTTTAGGGCTATTTTCAACACATGGCAGGTTATATATGGTATATCCAGTTTTATTGGTAGAAGAAGTCCTCAGAATGAATCTGAGTAGAACAGCTGTTCTTCAATTTAATAGCAAATTTTCTGACATAAAGTTTTAGGAGCAATCTGGGCTCAAACTCGCAACCTCGGTGGTGAGATGTGAGTGGTCAATAACTGTAATCACATCTAACCTCTCAAGCACAAAGGACGCCTGATAACCATGTTGTGCTGGGGTTAAGGAAATCCCACCAACTGGTTAAAGATAAGTAAATAAAGAGGCTATGCCGAGTTTTTTTGCATGTATTATGGTCCAAGGATATAAAAAGTCATTATGGATTTTTTTTTTTTTTTACTGATAATAATTTCAATAATATTATCTTTAATCATTATGTCAAAATTGCATGCAGGGAACTAAGCTCTGCATGTAATTTTGACCCCTTGGGTCAGATTTTTCTATCCCACATGGATACCCAGGATGGATTCTTTTAGTGCTGACCTTCCCACATATAAACCAGATCTTTTCACAAATCTTCTCACCTGTGCATAGTATCCAGGCATAGTTTTAACATAACTATCAAACCTCTGGCGCCACTGAGGAGTAGGTTTCAATTTGTGTACCTTGAAAAGTTCATCTGCAAAATGGCAAATAATGTTTATGTGACAAAACTGATGTAGAATTGTTACTTATGTATCAATTAAAACAAATATCAAATGATAAGTACCCTGTTAAGCTATTCTGTCGTATGGTGCTTTAGCTTTCAACAATTTTTCTCTCATATCGCGACAGTGTTTACCCGAGACAGTATGTTCAGTGCTGCATCACTGGAACATCATGTTGCAGATACATGGTATGATACACCAACCAGTCACATTAACCCTTTACTCCATTGATACGCGTTTTCCCACCCCAATCACAGAAGGCCTTTGAAAACAGTGCAGGAAGAGTTCAGATTGCTCGTTACGAGCAATCTGAACACTTCCTGCACTGTTTTCCACTCTGTCAGTTAATATAAACATAATTCACCCAATAATTCAAAAGTTTTCTATATTAGAGGTGTCCAAAGGCGTCTATATTAGGTGTCCAAAGGCGTCTATATTAGAGGTGTCCAAAGGCGTCTATATTTGGTGTCCAAAGGCGTCTATATTAGAGGTGTCCAAAGGCGTATATATTAGGTGTCAAAATGCGTCTATATTAGAGGTGTCCGGAGGCATCTACATTAGAGGTGTCCAAAGGCGTCTATATTAGAGGTGTCCAATTGCGTATATGTTAGGTGTCCAAAGGCGTCTATATGAAGTAAAGGGTTAAACTGACACTCGGTTGACCAGACTAAGAACTATTCTCTCAATACTGAGCACCAAGTGAGGAAGCTCGAACAATATAGAACAAATTTGGTTTATCAGTTCTGCCAGATCCAGTTAGCTCAGTTGGTAGTGTGTATGACTATCAATCCACAGGTCTCTGTTGCGACTGATATACCAAAATGTATCTATTTTATACAGTACACACATGTATGTATATTACACTGTACACTAATATGTATGTATTTTATACTGTACACACAAGTATGTAATACACACATATAGGTATATTACACTGTACACTTATATGTATGTATTTTACAGTGTACACTAATATGTATGTATTTTACAGTACAGTATACACTAATATATGTATTTTATATTGTACACAAATATAATATAAGTATTTTAAACTCTTCACACATATATGTATCTTACATTTTACACAAAATATGCATGCATTTTACCCTGTACACAAACTGTACACATGTATATTGCATAGATTCCTTGTCAAACCATAATATGGATAATTTCTCATTTGTGTTATTTTACAAAATAAATCTACAGCATCAGACGCAACCCCAACAACTACTATAGGCTAATAATGAAACACTCTGGATGCATAATTTACACATAATTAATAAATTATCACAAGTGACATTAGGGTAAGGTCTAAAAAAAAAAATTCTTTCCGGTATCCCACACCCTATTTTTTTAGCCCCGACCCTAATCTTTTTTGACCGATATTGTGTATAGCAATATTACTCACCTAACAATGGCAATAATACTCATCTAACAAAAGTATTACTACTTACCTAACAATGGGAATATTACTTACCTAACAATAGCAATATTACTTACCTAACAAAACAATACCACTTACCTAACAATGGCAATACAACTTACTTAATCAGGGAATATTACAATATCACTTATCTTATGGGGAAATATTACTTACCTAACAAGAGCATTATTACATACATAACAATAACATTTCCCTAACAATGTCATTCACTCACCTAACAATGGCAATAACATTTCCCTAACAATAGCAACAGTTCGCCGAATAATGACAATTGCATTTCCCAAGCAATGACAATAACACTTTCCTAACAATAGCAATAACCCTCCCAACAGTGACAATTGCATTTCCCAAGCAATAGCAATAACTCACCTAACAATGGCAATAACATATCCCTAACAATAGCAATAACTCACCTAACAATGACAATTGCATTTCCTAGGCAATAGAAATACCTCATCTAACAGGGTTCGACATTAACTCATGTCCGACTGACCAAGTCTAGTAAATACTTTGGTCCAGTCGTGTTCTACTGGAGCGTAGGTAGCCAAACTGGTCATGGTTAAAAATTAAGAAATCAGTTAAAAAGCACCAAAACCTGAGCTGAAAATGTTAATCATTGGATCAATTGAAATGCACCTGCTGACAAGCATGTAGATTATCGATAATTTGTAACATTAACACATGGCAATAACATTTCCCTTACAATAGCAATAGCTCACCAAACAATGGCAATAACATTTCTCTAACAGCAGTAACTCACCTAACAATGGCAATTACATTTCTCTAAAAATAGCAATAACCCATCCAACATTTCCCAAGCAATAGCAATAACTCACCTAACAACTGCAATAACCTTTTCCTAACAATAGCAATAACTCACCTAACAATGGCAATAACTCACCAAACAATAACAATAACTCACCTAACAATGGCAATAACATTTCCCAAGCAAGAGCAGTAATGCACCCAACAATGACAATTGCATTTCCAAAGAAATAGCAATAGCTCACCAAACAATGGCAATAACATTTCTCTAATAGCAGTAACTCACTTAACAATGGCAATAACATTTCTGTCAAAATAGCAATAACCCACCCAACAACGACAATTGCATTTCCCAAGCAATAGCAATAACTCACCTAACAATGGCAATTGCATTTCCCTAAGAATAGCTCACTGTACAATGGCAATTACATTTCCCAAGCTATAGCAATAACTCACCTAACAATGGCAATAACATTTCCTTAACAATCGCAAAAACATTTCCCTAACAATGATGTTAACTCCACTAACAATGACAATAACATTTCCCTAACAATGGCAATAACTCACCTAACAATAGCAATAACGTTTTCCTAACAATGGGAATAACTCACCTAACAATAGCAATAACTCACCTAACAATGGCAATAACATTTCCCTAACAATAGCAATAACCCACCCAACAATGGCAATAACATTTCCAAACAAAAGCAATAACTCAACAATGGCAATAACATTTTCCTAACAATATCAACAACTCACCTAACAATGGCAATAACTCACCTAACAATAGCAATGACTCACTTAACAATGGGAATAACATTTCTCTAACAAAAGCAACAACTCACATAATAATGAAAATTATATTTCTTTAACAATAGCATTAGCTCACCTAAATATAGCAATAATATTTCCCTAACAATGGCCGTAAGACTCACTTAACAATGGCAATAATAAAAATTATTTTCCTAACAATGGCCATAACACTCACCTAACAATTGCAATCATATTTCCCCCAACAATGGCAACAACAAATCAATTCCTTTACCCAACAGTGACAAAAACGCATACATTAGTATGATTACAATATCAAAAACTGCTTAACAATGTCAATATAAACATTTAACAACACTTACCCAACAACGGCAACAACACTGGATAATTATAAGGCATCACAAACAGGTTCACACAACTTAATGCACTGCTGGCTTTTATATATCCAAATGGGTGTCCGAGTTCACTGTATCTGGCACTATTTCCAATAAACACTTGCCAGCAAACATTGGGCTGGCGTCTTTCAAGTATATACTGAGTCAATGGTGAAGGTTCCAGTTCGTATTTGTCAAATGGAAGATTGTCTATGACCATGGGTTCACATGGGGTACACGAGAACTGCACAGCAGGATGGGCGGACCTTGGTGGCTGGAATGGGTATTGAACAGTTATTGTAGAAAGAACAATTGGGCATATAATCTAGTTTCATATATTCATATCATTAATTCTATTTTCAGAATTATAGTGCTCTTTGAACTGAATAATTTGGCAAGACTGATAAATAGCAAGCATATGTTTTAGTGTATTTTTTAATATGAAAACTGATAAAAAAATCTATCTGGCAGTTATACCATGCTGGTTGTACAGTTTAGAAGGAAATTGATATTATAGCAGGAAATAATATTTATGATTTTCAAATTTGGGATAAATAAAAATTAGTAATCAATATTGATCTTCAAATGTAGGATTTACTTCCCCACACATTAAACTGAGAAAATAAAATTTTATAGTTTCAAACCAATGTTGAAGAATACATACAATATAGTTTTAGCTTTATTTAATTGATTTAAAACTAACATATTTTACTTCAATTGTGAAACAAGTAATTACACTTAAAAAAACACACAGAAAGTATTCCTGGGTAGAAAAAACTAGTTCCTAAAAAAAAAAGTTTTGTGATAATTAGATTTATTATCACTTCAAGTAGGAAATATTTCCCAGAAGGAATGACCGCTCTTTATACCCTTGAAAATGTCAGAGGGGGTGGGGGGAATTGCAAAAATTTAATATATCCTATTATCATGCATATTTTACTGAAATTTATTTGTCAGGTTACAAATAACTTTCATTCATTTACTTGGATTTCATTCTCCTAGATATTGAAGTAACTGGCAATCTACACAATTACTTTTTTAACCAAAAGAACAAATAGAATGTTGCATTAATGACCTTCTCTCCAAGGTTTATTAGGTTTGGCATGTAAACACAACAATGACTTGGCAAAGCTGTGACTAAATTGCATTTTCTAAGCCTCATGTACAACACTTTGTGGGTCCTCCATGGCTGAGTGGTCTAGGGTGATGCCATCTAATGGCCACTTACCTCACACCTCTGAGACCCCCCCCCCCCCAAGTAAAGCCTTACCCCAACCCACCACCATTTTTATGGAAAATAATACACCCAACCTCTTTAAACTAGTCTTTGTATAAAAATAAATCATAAATTTCAAGTCTAGTTTAGTTTAATTGTTTAGTTTTCACTATTATACTTATTTTATCTTGATTGCGATAAAAGCTCAGAGCTTATTAATATGAACTGCTTTTAAGTCAGCTTCTTAGGTAAAACAAGTACTGAGTGTTGTTTTAAGGGAGGCATAAGGAAGAGCTGGGAATCGGACCTGCAACCTCTGGCTTGAGGGGTCAACACTCTATCCATGACACTACCACCCTCGCTTCAAGTCTGGTTTAAACATTTTAAAGTTAATAAATGCCTCACTACCAGCTGTGTGTTTTATGGCATTTGACTAATTCTAAATGATTTTTTTTATTTCTCAGACAGAAATAAATATCCCCTTTTGTGAAATGCATCGTCCCCGGTGGCATTTAATTGTGGGTATATGGTACTTGTGGAGTTACAGTGGTTATGCCAAAAACAAGATAAAGAGAGAAAAATTTGTCGAAAAACTAATCTAGCATTTTATATATATAATAAATCAATCATAATCCTGTTAAAATAAACTCACCAATGTTGCATTTGCATTGTCAGGCCAGAAGCCTTCTGGTATGGGCCAGTGCCCTACAGAATAACCCTTCTGTGCCGACCTCGGGACAAGGATAAGTTTACGTAAGTTGTGCCAACTTGTGTTGCCTGGTAACTGTGAGGGTAATGGCGGCAGAGCTGGTACAGGCGGTTTCAGATCTTCTTCTTGTTTGATTTGACCATTCAAGCTGTGGTTTTCTGTCAAGGAAAATAATGTAGATTTTGAATGAATGGCCTGTTTTGCATTCTTGTTTCTAGCTTCATTAATTGTATGTTATATAAAACAGCTGAGTTCAGTTAGCTCAGTCAGTAGTGTGTTTGACTAACAATACAGGGGTCATGAGTTAGAATCCCGGCCGACCAGTCTCCATGATGATTGATATTTTGTCCAATTGTCATTCATCACTCACCTCTGACTTAAGTGAAAAAGTTATTAATGACTTGCGGAGATCAATATACCTCGTCTTGGTTAACTTTCTAGGATCCAAGAAAAGTGTGCTTGGGTTAACCAATAGTCTGTTAGCTCTCCATGGAATAAAAATGAATCCAAATATTCAATCAGTCAATATATGTTACGGTAACCACAATCTCTTTGCCTACTTGGACATACAGTCAAACTTGTCTATGTCACCTCTAATGAGCGGTCACCTGTGTTACATTTCAAAAACCCTCCCTTATACATTGCAAAACAAAACTATTTTTCGCTATCCCAAGCCTTTGTTTCTCATAATAAAGCTATTCACACAATTTCATCAAAATATTTCAAAACGAATTGACAAGCCGCGGACTGTCAACCAAACAAGTCAATAATCCAATCAGCGATCGACCTTGGTTGCTAGGTCATAATTTTCCTAAGACAAGCCAACAATGTCTAAGTAAACACTACATTGTATTTATTTGAACAAACCATGCCACATGGCCAGCGGGCGGAGCAATAGTTGTTCTCACTTCAGGTCAATTAGTCAGAGTTGATCTATTTTTAACTTTAAGAAACCTTGAGCAAAGTCATAAAAGTATTTTTTCATGTTAATGTTGATAATGAAAATCATATCTGACACCTCAAAAGTCA
This sequence comes from Panopea generosa, assembly GCA_029582155.1. NCBI lineage: Eukaryota > Metazoa > Mollusca > Bivalvia > Adapedonta > Hiatellidae > Panopea > Panopea generosa. Next base: position 11,130,592 of record CM055907.1, on the reverse strand, counting down.
TATTTCATATAATTCTTCTCTTAGGAGTATGTTTTAACGACTGAAAAAAATATCACAATTTTACCTTTCCCATTAATTTCAATTTCCGCTTTCACAACTTCACTCTGTAAAACAGGTGGATCAGGACCTATTTTCTCAAACTGTATTACTACGCCATTCTGTACCTTAGATACAAGACTTTCAATGGCAGCACTCAACATTTTCTGATTGTAAACTGCGTAAGATCGTCCTGAAACAACAATAAAATACAGGTACAAACTGATAAACAAAAGTGCAACTGTGGCAATTACCGATATAAAGTTTCAAATTTAATTTATTACATTTTATTACATCAAACATTTCTGTCTAAGTTTTGAAAGTGCCAGAAGTTGCAGACAGCACAACACTTCATTCTTCTCCATATCTGTCCGATCAAGCAACTTCCTTTTAAGCACATGAAAAAGTGTAATGTATCACAATATTTATTCCGTTTCCATTTTTAAAACAATTTTTATGCAAATACGGTAAGGTTTTTCTATGTAGGAAGTATGTTACGGATCACATTGTGTATTTAACATTACTTGTACAGAAAATAAATTCTAATCAGAACTTGTCAAAACAATAGTGTAAAAGTTGTTTCTATTTCCAATAAAATATACCAAATATGAGTTTAAAATGGTCTTGAACTCCATTACTAAAATATCGTCGAACCTATTTTAAACACACAACAGGTTATATTATGGTATAAGGGCTTTTCCAGAATTAAATGTATGGGGGGGTCGGACGGCACTTATTTTTTTTACCCACAGAGCATAAAATTTAATTGTGATATATACCACCATGCATAAAATTTTAATTAGTTAAAATACCACCATGCACAAAATAAAAATAAAAAAGAGGCTAAAATCCCCTTTCTAATCTTTTCTTATTGTAACGCTTCCAAAATTACTAGGGTGGACGGTTGCCTACTTTCTTTGAAGTACGCCGACGTTACACTTTTGATCTAATGCCGATATGCAAGTGATTACGTCACAAATTACCTCAGGTCGAGAATTAAATAAAGGGGCACTACAGATAACACGAGAAAAAAAACACAACATAATAATAATTAAAGGTTAGTGTTTGTTTGTAACTAGTTGTCTTCTAAAATGTTTATTTTCAGTATACTAATTTCTTAAAAAAGAATTACTATTAAATTGTTACGGTCCGTAAAGAGAGTTATGCTACACATGCCTAAAATTATGCACAGAATGAACACGCTGTCCCTTTCATTAACGCCTTGTGCCAATGTCCGATGACGGCACTCTGACAGTGAAACAAACATTATTATGACACAGGTTATTTACTCCCTACTATCGATAAAGGTTAAATCTAATTTGACCTCATTTCGCACACCCGATGACAAACAATCCGGTTATGCATGCTCAAAGACAATTTCACAGTCCAATTTATGTTTTTGTACGACCGTTAAGAAATATCTGCTTTTCGCCATGATTTTTTCAGACACTGGGGTAAGAATGAGGCGTATAGGGTGTTGGTTGACAAATCTGAGAATGTGGATTTTATTTTCACTGCTAACGCAATGTCCTAATTTAGATGCTGTCACAATAGACTTTGCATTTATTGGTGTTTCTTTTTGTGCCGAATAAATTAGTGTTTTACACTATCTGACATACAGCGCGGATATGCATATAATTATAGCAATGCCGCCGTAGAGTTGAATCGTAGTTTTTGCGGAATTTAATAATATACACGTCTGTATGTTCATATCCGTATTGGAGAATTTGTAAACATATCCGATACGTCAAATATTGATATATAATTCGTAAAATTTACTTAAGAAGATAATTTTGTGACACGGCATCTCGGCATCAATTTAATAAAGTAGACGGGCTTACGGCCTGCTACGAGTGTATTCCGCCATCTGATTAGCTCGTACATTTCCGTGTTAATAATTTATTCACGACTAAGAGTATGTTTCTTGTCCCTTTTCGGGAAGTCTGAAGATAGATAATTATACTTTGTTTCAAACAAACAAATTAAATCATATGTTGTTGTCGGCTGATGTAATTATATTATGGCGGTCTTAACAAAAAAGATCAATCAGTTTGAGATGAAAAAGTTAATTGAAGACAATTCCTAATATTAACATCACAAGTGTATCGAGTGTCCAACTGTGTAGTCGCGTAAAACGTTACTTGGTCATGATATCTGGAGGTTGTGTATTACAATCGTTACAACACGCGTGTCAGTGGCAAACATAAAGGTCAAATCAAGGTAAATTTAAAAGACCTACAGTTTCTGCTGCGATAAAGATAAGACGCTCGCCGAAATCTAGACGCTGCGGGATGTTGACTCAGTGCGGTACATGGGGAAGGACAATTTTATGTTTTTGTATACGACGGGAGGAAATATCTGGGCAGAACATGTATAAAATTTCGAGAAGAAAAACGGTGTTGAAGAAAAAATTCGGTTCAGAGACGGAAATACCGGCAAGGTATAAAATTTTAATAGGCTTTTACCCCACAAGGCATCATTTTTTTTTATGAAAACACCCACCAGGCATAAAATTTTAATTATACTGCCGTCCGACCCCCCCATACATTTAATTCTGGAAAAGCCCTAACCATATTATGGTTTTATTATGGGAGGAAATGTGAAAAACAATTTGAATCTGAACAGAACCACTATCCTTCAAGGAACCTGGCAGACTGGACTAAAACCCACAACCAAAGCAGTGAAAAAGGGATTACTGTCAATTCCCCGTCCTAAATACACATGCCCAGCATGAAGATACACTTTAATATTATGTAAAGCAGGGTGTTAGTTGTAACTATGATCCAAGTATGAGTGTCCTAGCACTAGTACTTTTGAGAAATAGTGTAAAAATGAAAACTTAATGTTGGAAGTAAATGCAAAATTCAGCATCAAACAATGTCAATGGACCATGAAATGTAGGTCACACTCAGCATCTGCAGTATATAATGTGATGCAGGATGTTAGTTGTAACTATGATCCAAGTATGAGTGTCCTAGCACTTGAACTTGTTGAGAAATAGTGTAAAAACAAAGACTTAACGTTGGAGATAAATGCAATATTCAAGCATCAAACAAAGTCAATGGATCATGCAATATAGGTCATACTCAGCATATGCAGTATATAATGTGAATGCAGGGTGTTAGCTGTAACTATGATTGAAGTATGAGTGTCCAAACACTTGTACTTGTTGAGAAATAGTGTAAAACGAAAACTTAACTTTGGACCTAAATATAAATGTTTGACGCAGTCACCGCCCATAGAAAAGCAACACCTTAATCTCGTCACTCCTTCGTCGCTGGCAAGACAAAAAGGGATATAATTTGTATTATATTCAAGCAAGAATTAACTAACTCAGTTATGGTACTTTTGATGACTAGATGTCTTGTCTGAAGTTTCAATCAAATACATTAAATGGTTGGTAAGATATGGACTTGATGGCACTTGAACGAAAAACTTTGACCAGAATTTCCAAGTCAAACCAGGTTGTAGGCTTGATAACTGGGAAGACTTGTGTGAAGTTTCACTCATATACACTGAGTGCTTTGTGAGATATGGACTTGACGGTACTTGCACGCAAAACTTTAAACAAGGGCAATAATTTATATTATAATCATGCAAGAGTTATTTTACTCAGTTACTGTAGGTTTAATGACTGGGGAGTCCTGTGTAAAGTTTCAAGTCAATACATGCATGGTAACTGAGACAGGGACTTACATGCAAAACTTTGACCAAGGTGCGACGCCGAAGCCCAACGCCCGGGTGAGTAGAATAGCCCTCATTTTCCTCAAATAGCCAAAATAAAAACTTACCTTATATTTTAATTTTTTTTCTATTATTACCTAAGTTTTGTAACAATTTCTGTAACATTACAAGAAAAATCTTACTAAAAATCGACCAATGAAATCACAGGTACAAACCCACCAATGAAATTACATGTTACTCATCTCACCTCCAGTTACTTCACACATCGCATCAAGTGGATGATTCTCTGCTGGAGGGATAAACGTATTACTACTCAGGTCAATCGGTACACTTCCTGGCAGACGCATCACAAGACCAAATATACGCTGGTCCCATCGGAAAGGTTCCTTTGTCAGCTCGTGCCCGGGAACACAGGATGAGTTCATGGGGATATTTAGCTGTAGATTATACAAACAATTGCAGGAACATGGATTAACCAAAGATGACAATAAAAGCTGCAAATACCACAGTCTGCATCGAAACACTGTGGGGATGATAGTCATATGAAGAACCAGATTTACTATTCACTGTATAGTATTTAAAAAGACCAATCATAAGTACAGTTTTATTGTAAAGTACTTATAATCCCACCAAGCTCCTGTTTCACCAACATTCTATTTAAAAACTGAACTAAGTTTTAACTGGTTATTTATCAATTATATAATCAACATTAATGCAACAATTTGCAGTTTTACTAGAATCAGTCTAAAATCATGATCACCCGGCTTTTTTTATTAGATTTAAGTTTTTAAGTATAATGTTGGTGAAACAGAAGCCATAATTACAATTTTATTGTATTATTCTTAGTGTTAATTTGATACCACAAATGGATGCTTTTTCAGAGATCAGACATAAATCTATGCTTCACCTTATCGTCTACCACACTCTTTCTTAGATGATGTTTTTGTGTCTTCATTCTTGGGTGATAGCAAAACACATGACAATAGTATACCACCTCTAACTATGGAGGCAATGGGCAGACAAGGCCTTGGACCAAGTCTGGAATTATCCTGTGGCATTCCCCAGTATGTATAATAAACATAGCACCGGGAAAGGTTAACCCAGTCTGTAGCCCTTCTGGCTTTCAAACCAGGGGTGGTGAGTTTGAATCTCTGACCAGTCACAGTCTCCGTGATGAATGATAATTTGCAACCACAAGCATGCGGTGTAGACACTGGATAGCAGCTTACCACGTTTTGGATAGTTTAATCATCTCACCTCTGGATGCACACCATTAGACGATGTCAGTTTGCCACTGTCTGTCAGCACAATTATCACAGCTGGTTCCAGGTAATGGGGGCACCGTCCCTGTAAAACAATAGATATGATGCTTAGATCACTATATAAATCAATCCTCAAGTAATTTTTCAAGGAAAACCAGACTAAACCAAAAGGCCATAATAAATCAATTCCAAGATTGTCATCAAAATTTATTTTTTTCAGATATTAAAACGACAGTGTTGTTTAATGCATGGAATGAAAAAAAATCATTCAAGGATCAAAAGCTTTTAAACATGATGCCATCTTGGCAAATAAGTTCCCATTGTCTGCAGAAAAAGCCATCCCAAGTCTGACTAGATTTATTCCCCAGTATGTATAATAAACATAGCACCGGGAAAGGTTAACCCAGTCTGTAGCCCTTCTGGCTTTCAAACCAGGGGTGGTGAGTATGAATCTATGACCAGTCACAGTCTCCGTGATGAATGATATATAACATTGCCATTTCTTTTTCACTGCTGCCAGGCCCTGATTTGCTTAGTCGGTTACGCGTATGACTATCAATCCAGGGGTCGTGAGTTTGAATCCCCGACCCAGCAACAGTCTCCGTTATGATTGATATACGACATTGTGTCTCATAATCATTCGTCTCTCACCACTGACTCGAGTGGGAAAGTTATCAGTTACTTGCAGAGATGGGGGTGTGCTTGAGTATTGGTTAATCCCAGGAAACAGTGGTTAGGTTAACTGATCGTCTGTTAGCCCTCGATGGCATAAAATGATGCTAAATATTCAATCAATCAATCAATAAATTCTCACTGCAGACACAAGTTGGAAAGTTATCAATTACTTGCAGAAACGGGTGCTCCCAAGATCCAAGGAATGAGTGATAAGGTTAACTGATCATCACTGAGGTCTCATTAGAATAACAACGCTAAATATACAAATTTACAAACCTGCCCATATGTATCAATCCCAGACTGCATTCTGTTAACGTTGAGCAGATCAAAGCAGCTTTTCAGTGCTGCCCCCATTGATGTCATTCCCACAGCATACAGATTCTTCAGTTCACTTGTAAATGTGGCATGACTTTCCTTCCATCCAGCCTGCGTATGGAACTTACATATTATTTACAAAACAGCAGATTATTATCAAAAAAAATACATTTGAATCATATGGGTCTGAAAATGGGGAAGGTCAAATGGTGAAGGTGAAGGTTTGAAATTGAGGGACATTCTGAAACCACAAAGTTTTTGTCTCAGGATCAAACTTTCAATTCATTGTGATACATGAAAGTGGAAGATAAATGTATTGATATTTTTTTGTTTTGAACGTCATAAAATTTATTTTTATTTATATATGCAAATCCTTTTTCTTTGGATGGTAGAAAAACCTGAAAATGAATAAGTAGAAACTACAATTTTTTCACAGGTTATATAAAAAGTCCCTGGACAAAGCTGGGCTTGAACCCGTCCTCATCGGTGAGTGGTCATCCAGAGACAGCACCTTAAACCTTTTGGACACAGAGAGCAATATCAGTATCATGACATATTGTTAATCTGTACATCAGTTGCGGATGATTAGATATGCATTAAAAAAAAACTGTGTGATGCATTAATAACCAGTTGTGGAAAACTTCATAATATTAAATTAGGGCCAGGTTAGCTCAGTGGTTAGCAGCATATCTAATTATCAATCCAGGGATCGAGAGTTAATATCTCTGCCCGGTAACATTCTCTGTGATCATTTATATATACAATTTATATGCGTTTTCACTGTCATTTTTCTCTCACTGCTGATTCAAGTGAGAAAGTTATCAATTACTTGCAAAGGTGGGTGTGCTCAAGTACTGGTTTACCTACAAGGAAGGAGTCATTAGTTACTGATTGTCTGTCAATTATTGAGAGCACAAATATTAGAACAAATGATAATACAGTTGTATCAGGATCTGATAATTTTTCTTCAATACAAAGTATGTGGTTTTATGACAGGCAGTAGAATAAAACCCACACCTTGGCTATGTGGTGTATCCTTGAGCAAAATACTCAATGTATGTTCAAAGAAGACATCAAGCATGATTTGTTTAAGCTGTAAGGACTTGATTTACACCTTTATTAGGGGTGCGGCAGATAATTTTATATCTAAGAGCCATAAATTCTGTTGGCATTCTAGCTGGGTACAATAATAATTGAAAGACTATGACAGGACTTTCTGTGGGGACGTGCATTGCCGGGACAAGTCTGATATGATATATTACGTGATTTAGGTAGACTGATAAGCAATATGAAATTCAGCTTTTAACTGCTGATGTTTGACTCTTTAATGTCCTCTAGTTTTCTATGAAAACTGCAACAGTGATGTTTATTACTTTTGTTGAGTGTAAATAGACTTTGCCCATTATATAATGTAGACAATTTATAGTTTGTTATTATTTTTTTATCAACTTCCTTTTGTCTTTTTATATTTCATTGCAAAAAGTGTGAATGCCAGGCAGAGTTTTAATAATGCAAATTTAGTATTCGTATGTACACATTAAAATGCGAAGAACCTACACTGGTTACCTGGTTTATAAATAGACTACAATAATTCCACAAAGTAAAACTGGTTGGCCATTTGAAATTTGATAATTTGAATGGATTTGCTGCCGTTGTATCGGCTTTATTTTAAAGAATACATGGAGTCATGCACAGTCCTGCATTTGTAACATGATACAGTCAATACGGAAACTGTCCATATAACATGCATATCAGTAAATTTTACCAACACTTGCAGCAATTACTGGTCTGGGAAAACACAGTTGATATTTTTTACTAAATTAGTTCCATATAGCATCGCTGCTAAATAATGACAGCTTTGTAAACATCACCAAACAAAGGTAATAATTGGTTTGGTCCAGTAAATTCATTGTTCAATAAGTTATTTGGTTTTAGAAGATTGTCAGAGACCACTGCATGTGAAACCTAGTAAGCTTTTAACTAGACTATTGCATAATTCCCTTTACAGGTACAGTTATGGGCAACTTTTTCCAGACTTAACATGGATGGGTTTACTTGCAGCTTCTGTGTCACAGAGATGATGTACTTTGGGCAATAGTGTGATAAGCTGGGTACAAACATCAGGAACCATGAATTGCTTTATTAAGTCAGCAAGTCTATTCATAACACTTATTCAATATTTGACTATTAATAATAACAACACTTCAGATTACAAGATATGTCAACAATGTCAGTCATTTAAAAATGTCTGCAATCAATAAATAGACTGCATTTTTGTTTATTGCTTAATTTAAAAGGTAAAAATAAATGTTTGAGACAGTTTTGACATAGATGCAACTCTTATGATTTTACTCGTTTTTTGCAATACACAAATCGACCCAATTATGTATGCAAACAACAAAGGTCACAGTGGACTTGACCCTAATTTTTCCCATAAACCCTCACTAGCAGGGAGAAAACAATGGCGAGAGGACCTATGCAGGAATTCGCGCCGTGTTTTCTCGACGAATACCCGGTGTTAATCTAAGTTATTTGCTTTGATTTGCGTCGGATTACTGCGATAAATATCTAAGAAATAAAACTTGACACTCGATCCTTGATCACATCTCTGAAAATCGACTTTTACCTTGATATTCATAGGTGGATCCTCCAAAGTCAAAAGCATGTATCTGTCCCAACGGCTATTCGGATCGCGAGCACGAATCTGAATAAAGAATAAATGACAGAATAAACTATTGCGTTGATTCCATTTAATTTCAAAACATAAACACGCTTATCAAAACCAATTCCACGCTGTATACCTTCATAAAATTCTCAACCGATGCCTTCGCAACGTCGATCACGGTGGTTCCCAAATATGTGCGTTGGTTCATAGACGCACTCGTGTCAACAAGAAACAATATGATCGTCATTGTGAAGACGAAACATTTAAGTTTATATCCAAGTCGTTTCCGGAAGCCCCAAAGGACTGTTTACGTCTAAATTCGTGATAATTCCGTCCGTCTCATTCAATGGCGCAGCCTGGTTTGGCTGCCGAAATCAGCAGCTAGCACGCCACGAAATCTGAACACGTGACCCGTTCGCCATTAATTTTTGATTGGTTGATATTTTTCCTTCAGGAGCAGTTCATGTTTATTAAATAAATTGAGCTGGAAAAAAAAGTGATATAAAGAAATAAAAAACATCTTCAAATCAGTCAATGGAAGATTGTTCCCATTTATAGAAACAGTGCTATGGTTTTTCAAAATATATCAAACCATTATTATTCGGCAGGTTAAATACTGACAACTAAGAACTTGTCCCTCTCAAAAAATGAGGTCATTCAACTTTCGTTTTTGGGCTACATAAACCGGGTGTACGGCATTTAACATATTACTGTAGTAAACTAGTAATATGCTTATAACACAGATATCATCATCTAAATAATCCCGTATTGAGAAAAGTTGTGAACTTGTAACATTATGGAAATAATCAATTTATATTATCATTGGTGTAAAACGTTGAGGCCCGTCTTGGGGCGTTTATTTAGACATTTTGAATCTTAGAATGTCATATTAAGGCTTTTTGCAGTACAACATATGTCCGTAGATTCAGACATTCGTAGCACGCACCATCTAGAGACCTCTTAATTAACCGATCAGGTTATATTTGAAACAACACATTGTCATATCATGGTCCTCTCTTTGCGTTATTGACCACCTTTCATCAAGCTTTATTCAGATTATAGGCGATTCTAAGATTTTTGTCAGGTGGAATTTGGGGTTGTTTAAGCAGAAATTAAACAATATTTTTTTGGGAAGCCTAGTAGAAGAGCCTTCCAGAGTTACGAACTCCATATGTTCTCACCATCCGGATTCCGTCTTGGAACGTAATATATAAAAAAAAAATCGTGAAACGTGCAATATGTCACACTGATGTAGATGCTCCTAAATGATACACAGGGAAAGGTTATTTCACAAAGGTCAGGTGATGATTGAATATATTTTTATGATCAGAGACATAAATACATGTATATTAATTATATCAGACCTGTTTAGTATTGAAATACCCTGTTTATACAATCGGCCGTATGTGTATTTTTTTAAATGTTTAAATTAGCCTTACTTCACACGCACATCTCTAGTGATGGAAGCATTTGTTTATTGTAAACGGCTTCCAAGAGAACCAAGCAAACGAGCACGCGACAACGAGCGCGTGGGTGATACGTTGCTCGAGTAATCTGTAGTGCAAGACATGTTTTTATCGTTTATTGACATTTGTTACCCATTTTCATTCTCATGTTTGACGGTAAGGCAGTTACAAGTTACACACTGTTATAAAATATAATGTTACAAATAAGTTCGATTTAAGAAAAAAAAGAAGAACTTTGAAATGTCCTTCAACATTTCATTACATGTATTACAAATAGGCCTATATGTATATGAAAACGCATGTGGCATATGTTTTGTTTTGTTTTGCTTACATCGACTGTGAAGTTCTTACAACTTAAACAAATCGCACAGAAGTTTAATGGCTATAATAATTTTCTGTGTAATTTACTGAAAAAAAAACTCAGACATAGCACCCCCCTCCCCCCCGAATGCATTCCGTAATGCGTCATCTCTATGAACTTACGAAACGTTCGATGAGCTTGTTTGGAATACGTTGCCATTCAAACGTAAGTGCATTTCGGAGATCGTGTATGATATCATTTTGATGATTGGACCTGACCCTGCGACTCAGTTTATTCCATACGTGTTCTATGTGGTTCAGGCTCGGGGATACAGAGGCATTGTCACTGGTTTCGCGTGTATTGCAAATGACGTCGTGCCCATAACATGACGCTCTGTCGGAGCCTGTCCAGTGTATGGCCGACGAGCAAGAATTGGAACACGGTTTTGTCTCGGACGGTTTATGGCCATCTGTGCATGAACACCGTAACGCCAAAGAGTACTGGTTGCAGGTAAGAAAAGAGTAAACATAGGCGAGTTAACGTAATAACGCGATGAGTACGTAATGTTGTTGCACGTACGCGGTCGGGTCTGTCACTTTCTCTGACATATCTAGCAGTATTGTACGTACTGAGTTGCAAGAAGATGAATTATGATGAAGAATCAATCTGGAACAGCCGGGGAATACCAATAGTCTGATATCTCTCAGTTTCAGAAAGACGTGGCATCGCTAAATAAAAGTGTGTGGTTTTATTTTTTTTTTTTGAAAACAATTTGAAGTTTTTTTTATCTGTGCTAAGTAACAAATTATTACTTGTCTATGCAAAACCTGTAAGTGAAAAACCGGATGTTACGCACGTGCAAAGAAAGGAAACGTTTTTTTTTTTGTGATCGGACGCATGAATACTTCGGAATTTTTTTGTGGGGGGGGGGGGGGGGGGGAGTGCATAATGATTGTCCACAATTAAATCCTGATAGCAATGCATAACACGTTTCCGAACATATATGTAAACAAAAGAAATATTCAAACATATAAATTTTGGGTCAGTGTAGATCTGTGTTAATATCGGTCAACATGTTACTAATGTGTATTGAATTTGGTCCAGGTCAAACTGTTCCATGTGGGTCAGGCTGTACGTCATCACTTTAGAGATGACTCAAACCTGAAAGCTTGACTGATTTGTTTACAAGTTAGCAACTCCATGAATGTCACGATGGAATATGATTGTTCATTACTGTTCGTGATGCGGGGGCTTTATAAACGGGACATTTTAGTCAGACTGCAGAGAAATTCGGACATAGACTCGGAGAGGCAGTCTCTTACGGAGTGGGTACTCTAGTCTGTCGTTTGGCATCTTGCCATCTGTTGCTTAGAATTAAAGTACTGTTTGTTAAACCACATGTTTGTCTTAAGTAAATGTCATAGAAGCACAGATATTTACTTAATTTATAAATCATATTTTTATTTGATGATTGTATCCACTTAACACATCTAAACATATTCGATTTTTTTAATAGTATGCTGAAATGTATTATTTCTAATTAAACACCTAGTCTTCCATTTTTTACAATAAATACCGTTTATATACAATTTCGGCAACAATGCATTTTTATAAATATAAAATGTTATTTTCAAACCAATAGGTATATAGTAGAATTTACTTTTTTCATTGATTTTTTTTTTTTTTTTGCAAAATGAAAATTGCAATTGTTTTAATCTCATTTCTAGCTCGCCGCCGCCGGGCCCGATTAGCTCAGTCGGTTACGCGTCTGACTATCAATCCAGGGGTCGTGAGTTCGAATCCCCCGCCCGGCAACAGTCTCCGTGATGATTGATAGACGACATTGCGTCTCATTATCATTCGTCTCTCACCACTGATTCAAGTGGGAAAGTTATCAGTTACTTGCGGAGACGGGGTGTGCTCGAGTACTGGTTAATCCCAGGAAACAGTGGTTAGGTTAACTGATCGTCTGTTAGCCCTCGATGGCATAAAAATGACGCTAAATATTCAATCAATCAATCAATCAATCTAGCTCGCCGAGACAAATGTCCAGGAGAGCTATTGCCATGACCCCGGCTGTCGACACCCAAGTTAAACTTTTGCGTTTAGTAGCGTTAAGGTTTGGTGTTTGCCTCCAATCTCAATCTTTGCATGGGTGGTGAGTTTTATCCCATCGGTGAGCTTTGCTGACATACAGGACCTCGCCAAGGCCACCGGCAACATGGGCCAGAAAGATGTCATACTACTGAATTTCTCCAAAGCCTTTGGCAAAAGATTCCTCACCTGAGATTTCCACACAAACTGGAGTATTATGGTGTCAGAGGCAACTTGAACAGCTGGATCAAAAACTTTCTAGGAAACCGTACACAACATATAAACCTCGATGGCATCACATCGCCCACAAGCCCCAGTACAGGTCCAGCGTACCACAGGGAAGTGTTTTAGGACCTTTGTTGTTCCTGCTGTTTATAAATGACCTACCCAACTATATTTCGGCCGAATCCACTGCAAGACTGTTTGCTGAGGACTGCGTGCTCTACTGCAACATCAAGACAGAGGAGGATGCACACGCTCTCTGCAGAGGGAGTTGGATGCGCTACGACGATGGGAGAAGGATTGGCTGATGGAATTTCATCCTCAGAAATGCCAAATTCTCCATATTACATAGAAACGCAGACCAATTAATGGCGCTTACAAGATCCATGACCATATTTTAGAAGTAGCAAAAACGCAAAGTATCTCGGTGTCAACCTCAACCAAACACTCAATTAGAACCCTCATATCAATGCCATCACAAGAAAAGTGAATAACACAAGATCCTTTCTCCACCGGAACCTACTACAGTGCCCCAGAGAGACAATAGCACTTTGCTACACAACCCTGGTGCGACCGCTACTGGAATATGATGCAGTTAAACACCAACAGAACATACAGAAATTGGAGATGGTGCAATGCAGGTCGGCACGGATGGTCTACTCTGACTACAGGAGAACCAGCAGTGTGTCGCCTATGCTGCACAAGTTCCAGTGGCCAAGACTGCAAGAAAGACAAGCCCAGGCGAAGGTGTCAATGATGTACAGGATCGTCCATCACCTGGTAGATGTGCCGACCATTTACCTCAACCCGATGACTACGGTTAGAGGTCATAACCAAATATTTTTGGTGCCCTTCGCCCGGACTCAACAATATCAGGAGTCTTTTTCCCCAGATACCATCAGGTTATGGAACAGCCTTCCCCAGACATGTGTGAGCTGCCATACTATAGATGGCTTCAGGAGGGAAGTGCAGTCAACAGCCCTCAGATAGACAGTTTTGGTCAGCATTATTTTAAATTGTAATCCGTAGAATGTTCTACTTTTAAAAATCACTGTTTAAACTTTCTCGCACCACGCATATGCCAGTACGAATATATACCAGATGGTTTGTTGTACTTGATGGAAGAAAAAGAAGAACTCTTGTTTTAAGAAATTTCCGCAAAGAAAAGTTTGTAGTATTTTTTTTTTCTATAGCAGGAATGTATCTGCTCATAAAATGCATAATAACTTTTTTATGTGTGTTTTTTAAAGGAGGAAAAAAAGAAATGATGCTCTAAATGCTCTAAAATATATCTAATGAAATCCAATAAAAGTCACCTTTTTAACACCAGTAATTAAATGTCTTATTTCAGTATACAGTCAAACCTGTCTTAAGCAGCCAGTGAAGGGAAGAAGCAAAATTGGCCTTTTAAGACAGGTGGTTGCATAATACAGGTTAATTTGCTATGAAAACATAGAAATGGGAAATAGCAAATGTGGCTGCTTAAGACAAGTGGCTGCTTAATAGAGGTGGCCACATTCACAGGTATGCTATGTCTGCTTTTGCTCTTTCATCTTCAACAAGAATCACAGCCCGTATGAAACATTTTCAAAATGTTTGGAAACAAGTAACGCAATTTATTAAAAATAATAATAATAAAATAAATTTAAAAAAAAAAAAGAAGAAACAAAAAACACTAACAGAAAAAATCGGTTCTTCTGAATACAAGCTTTAAATATATTTAAATAAATTAAAAACTATTTTTCCATTTCAGAATTATCTGTATCAATATGTTTACGCTTTGAAATATTTCTCCAATTTTCCACCTTTACAAACAATGTTTTGCAGTATTTCAGAATGAACTGTAAGATGGTCTTCTGCGTATTGCTCTATTTTGTGCAATTTTTCTACCATCGTGAAAACGAGCTACTCTCAAACAAAATGTGAGCGAGCCACGTATGTGGCATGTATGTTACAAAAAGTCTGTTGCGAAGTCGTTTTCTCCTTTTCCAAGAAGTTGTACCACTTTACAAGATTATTCAAACTTGGTGACCATGTAAGCAAGTGAATATAATAACCGGTTTTGAAATAAATGAGGCCCTCCCAGAGGTGTGGATGCCTGTTCCTTGGATCTCTTAAAGTAACATTGGCCATTGTTTCCGATATCCCAAAAAGTATTTACCATAGTTATATAATTGGCCATGTTCCCTAGTTATCTAAACTGACTGGGAGGGCCTCTATAATATACTGAAAGACTAAAAAATGCCGGCTGATTATTGGATTATTGCAAACGGTATTTACAGTTAAAGAATATGTACGTAAAGGTGTTTCATTAATAAAAATTACTAAATTGACAAAATCATTAATGAAACACCTTGACAACTGTAAAATAATAGTTCGATAATGTGGTTAAAAAAATCATCCCCTTTGTCGTTCTCCCTTCAGCATAAAGGTACCAGGCGCGTTGTCATGTCTTACAACACCTCCTATCCTCCACCCGTTCCCACATCTACAACCTCCTTCACATCTTGAAAAATACAATAATATAAGTATATATATCTTTTACAATGTCAAAATGTCAAAATGTTTTATTCTGACAAGGAAAACATTTTCTGCAGAAAAAAAAATAAAATTGTCATATAGTTATATTTTTATTTATATAATACCTAAGACATGCCCAGCACCAGTGCTTCAGCATACGCTACTGCTGATACATATAATGTTAGACACACGTGAAAATTAAGATTTTCGTCAGAGCGAATATAATTACACGAGTTATCGGTATAGTACACATGCATTTCTTGATAGTGACTTCCAGGTAAGATAATTCTTGAACTAACGTGCACGCATGCAACTCGCGCATTATATTTATCTGAGATTATTTTTTTTTTTGCGATTTCATAATTTTTCAATGGGAGTTGGACTCTTTATTCTCAAGTAAAACTGAGGGGTATTGGATGACAGCAAGGTGCATGTAAATCATAACTGATCAAATATGCTTAAATGACGATATGCATTTAAGAATCAAAGTACATAAGTACTAACAGTCAGGCTTTAATAACTAGTCTTAAGACGTCCTAAATTGTATCGTACGGTTTATTTTATTTAACATTTTTAAAAATGACATACTGCAGTAGATCTAATACAGTTTGTCAATAATATATTGTATTTTCATTGTTTGATTTTTTGCATTAAGGCCATTATAAATTAATTGCTAGATTATCATTCAATTTTTACTTAAAAACTGGGAGACCGGGATTTTAATTTTTATTTTTAATATATATATATATATATATATATATATATATTTATTAAATATATATTATTTTTTTTTTATTAAAAAGTAACTAAGTTAAGTGTTTGTTTGTTATAGGGTCACCCTTATTGAAAGGGCCAGCCAAAATGGGCTTATGAGACACCTTTATGCTGTATTCAGTTACTTCCCGAAGCTATCATTCCCAGGCGTCAAGCTGTTGGACACTCGGTACCCCTCAACTTAACTAGCTGCTGGGTGAGCAACCAACCGCATCAGATAAGTATCCAAGTGCTTCCACCGGGATTCGAACCTTCAACCTCCCACTTCCGAGGCGGACACCTTAATCACTAGGCCACGGAAGACAGTGTTTATTATTATGAAAATAAAAAGGGTTTGAGTGGCATGAAAATAAGGGGGCGGTCGGGGATGATAATCTAGCAATTAATTTATCATGGCCTAAAAGAAGTGCCTATCGCATATGAACCTTTTGATAGGGATAAAGACTGCAAAGCTTTGCCATGCTGACATAAACAAGGCTTTGCCGCTAAAATGGTTGAATGAAACATACATCTCTGGTAGACTGGGATGAATTATTTATGTTTTGTGAGTTTCAGGGACCGAGATAAAAACATGTATATGGTTGTCATTTAATCAAAATGTATTTTGTGACTTTTAAATATTTTTATTTAAGGAAACATTAAAACCTTACAAGAGTTAGTTTTATAGAAAACCCCGACACCTTATGCAACGAAAGTGGCATTTAAAAGTTTAAAGGGAATTAACGATTTGTAACTTGAGTATAATAATGATTAAATAATTACAGTGCAGAAATATCCAATAATAGCCGACTAAATTCACTCGTTGACAAATGTTACAATGTCACAAGCAATAGGTTCACTGCCAGGAACAATTAGTGTTCTGATTGCAGCCAACATTTTGTTGGATTGCACTTATTCAAAACTGTGCATTGAATGAGTAATACTACGTCTACATCTCTTGTTACTAACTGAACATGGTTCAACATGAGGATCTTACATGAGTGCTTATTTATCATTAAATTTAAACGAGTTTGAAAACACATTTAATGCCAAGCTCTGTCAAGCATTATATCCTTTCCCCCTACGAGTTTGATAAATTCAATAATAAATGAGCACAAACGTAAGATTCGTTTTATCACATAACTTGAAAAAGTTTACATTTACCATCTATCTTCTCTATAAGGAACGTAAAAAAAAGGGCATGTTTCCGTGAGTCATTGCATGACGTAACATCTGTATCTAATGTCACTTAACCATGACAAATCAATGTTTATACTCAGGCAAGTCCGAAAGTACCTTGGCAATTTACATACAAGAGCCGAATTATATGGTATTAATCTGGGTTAATATAAAAAATATGTCATGGGTTTATTACACTCATGTACCGTAAATTATGTGATTATCATTTTTACCGGTGAAAGAAGACCTCAGAATGAATACGATTAAATTCACCACTCTTTTAACAGACCACTTGGCCATGGAGGAGCCTGCATATCTGACTAGAAAATACAGAAGTCCACAACACACTGATTGTGATACTGTTGTTTTGTTGTATGGTGTTAGGGTCGCTTTCAACAATTTTTCAGTCATATCGCGATGGTGTCTACTTGAGACAGTATTCTAAGCGCTGTCACACTGGAGTATCATGCCGCAGACACATGGTATGATACCCCACCCAGTCACATTATACTGACACTGGGCCGACCAGACCTAGAACTCTCCTCTAAATGCTGAGCGTCAAGCGAGG
Source organism: Panopea generosa (assembly GCA_029582155.1). Lineage (NCBI taxonomy): Eukaryota > Metazoa > Mollusca > Bivalvia > Adapedonta > Hiatellidae > Panopea > Panopea generosa. The sequence goes on along the minus strand of CM055907.1, from coordinate 11,112,852 downwards.
AAGCTTCTAGTACCATTTTTAAAGTCTTTGGTATGACCCGGCCGGGGATTGAACCCACAACCTTCCGCATGCGAGGCAGACTATCTACCACTAGACCACGCCGCAGTCTTAGATTGTGATACATGTGTTTTAACACAAAATCAAAATGAACCATATTAACGTGGTCAAAATTACAAAAAAAAGTTTAGATGTTAAGCCTAGGGAGTGATGTTGGCCTCATTCTGTAAGTACAATTTTATGTCATTTATTTGGTTTTTGCATTTGTTTGATACCACTGAATATTGAATATGGCTTTATGGTAAACCTTTTGCAGATAGTGTACTGTCATCGTAAACCATCCTTCAGGTGAACCAGACCTTGGATCATAGCACTAAGCCTTTAGGTGACCGAGAACTTTGATCCTAGCATTGTGCTTTTAGGTGACCCATAACTTGGATCCTAGCACTAAGTCTTTAGGTGACCCAGAATATGGATCCTAGCAACAAGCCTTCAGGTGACCCAGAACTTGGATCCTAGCACTAAGTCTTTACGTGACTCAGAACTCTGATCCTAGCACTAAGCTTAAAAGTTGACCCAGAACTTGGATCCTAGCACTAAGCCTTTAGGTGACCCAGAACTTTGATCCTAGAAGTAAGCTTTTAGGTGATCCAGAACTTGGATCCTAGCAATCAGCCTTTAGGTGATCCAGAACTTGGATCATAGCACTAAGTCTTTAGCTGACCCAAAACTTGGATCTTAGCACTAAGCTTTTAGGTGATCCAGAACTCGGATCCTAGCACTTAGTCTTTAGGTGACCCAGAATTTGGATCATAGCGCTAAGCTTTAAGGTGACCCAGAACTTTGATCCTAGAAGTAAGCTTTTAGGTGATCCAGAACTTGGATCCTAGCAATAAACCTTTAGGTGACCCAGAACTTTGATCCTAGAAGTAAGCTTTTAGGTGAATCAGAACTTTGATCCTAGAAGTAAGCTTTAAGGTGATCCAGAACTTGGATCCTAGCACTAAGACTTTAGGTGACCCAGAACTTTGATCCTAGAAGTAAACTTTTAGGTGATCCAGAACTTGGATCCTAGCAATAAGCCTTTAGGTGATCCAGAACTTCTATTTCTTCTATTTTTGTAAGTGACCGTGACACAATTAACTTCAAATCAATCCCAAGCTTCTTTTCCATTTTAGGAACCAATACACCAAATTTCATCAAAATAATTATCTTATTGAGTGGAATCCTTTTTTCTATTTCTTTTGAAGAATCCAAGGGAATTAACGGTTGTTTCACTACTACTTTGATGGTAGAAATAATTCAATTTTAGGGAATGTAGGCGGTGCCTTTTGAAGGGAATATGAGCACATATTGGAGTATGGGAAAAAGGCAGTAAAATAAAATAGAAAACAAAAGAAAGTATGCATGTTATTCATTGTTGAAAACTGATAAACTGTTATAAAACTCAGTTAACCCTTTACTTCATATAGACACCTTTGGACACCTCTAATATAGACGCCTTTGGACACCTCTTATATAGACGCCTTTGGACACCTCTATTATAGACACCTTTGAAATATTGGGTGAATTATGTTTATATTAACTGACAGAGTGGAAAACAGTGCAGGAAGTGTTCAGATTGCTTGTGACGATATTATTATGACATGTGTCCCCTAATTGAACCCTCGAGGCAGGGTCATATTTAACCCTAGGGACACCATTTGAACAAATCTAACAATACTATAGTTGGTCATCATTACTACATAAACATTTTGAAAATCTGTTCATGCCGTTCATGAGAAAAAGATTTTTTAAGTTTTGGACTATTTTTAGTAATGGTGGCCATCTTGAATTTCAGATATAAAAAAAATTCTTCTGTATAGTCTCCAATGTAACAGAAACATGCACGTGAAGTTTCAGTTTAATTGGCCTAGTGGTTTCAGAAACGATGAAAGAAAAAGAGAATTTTGTTTTCCCATAGTATCCCTATGTAAAATTCTAAGTCCCCTTACAGGGCCTCTATAAATTTTAGCCCCTTATTCTTATCTGCAATCAAACCCCTACACATAGGGATAATTTATACCAAATATGAACAAATCTAAAATACCGGTTCTTAAGAAAATGATTTTAGTAATTCCCAATTTTTACCCTTTTGGGGGCCCTCCTGACCCCTTAAGACAGTGGAACCCAGTCATTTTTACAAACCTGAACCTCCTTCACCAAACAATCTTCTGTGGAGATATAGGCAAAATCATTTCCATTCAAAAAAAAATAAAATAAAAAATATTATAATGACATGTGTCCCTTAATTGAACCCTCGGGGCGAGGTCATGTTTAATCCTAGGGACACCATTTGAACAAATCTAATACAACTATAGTTGGTCATCATTACTTCATAAACATTTTGAAAATCTGTTGGGCCGTTCATGAGAAGAAGATTTTTTAAGTTTTGGACTATTTTAGTAATGGTGGCCATCTTGAATTTCAGATAGGGATAATTTATACCAAATATGAACAAATCTAACATACTGGTTCTTAAGAAAAACGATTTTAGTAATTCCCAATTTTTACCCTTTTGGTGCCCCTCCTGACCCCTTAAGACAATGGAACCCAGTCATTTTTACAAACCTGAACCTCCTTCACCAAACAATGCTTCTGTGAAGATATAGGCAAAATCATTTCCATTCAAAAAAAAATAAAATAAAAAATATTATAATGACATGTGTCCCTTAATTGAACCCTCAGGGCGAGGTCATGTTTAATCCTAGGGACACCATTTGAACAAATCTAATACAACTATAGTTGGTCATTATTACTTCATAAACATTTTGAAAATCTGTTGGGCCGTTCATGAGAAGAAGATTTTTTAAGTTTTGGACTATTTTAGTAATGCTGGCCATCTTGAATTTCAGATCAAAAAAAAAAAATCTTCTGTATAGTCTCCTATGCAACAGAAACATGCATGTGAAGTTTCAGTTTAATTGACCTAGTAGTTTCAGAGAAAGTGCTGCTAACAGACAACTGACGAAGGACGACAGACAACGCGTCATCGCATAAGTACTTCTGGCCTTTGGCCAGTAGAGCTAAAAAAACACTGTATATACATGTAGTATTAAACAATACGAGGGCTTAACATTGACCATTCTGGTTTAATGTGGCCATCAGCTTATATGATCTTAAAACCTTATTTCTATGCAAATACAATAGCTCCCAATTTCTTCAAAAGTCGAACTAATTTAAAACATTGGATAAAAGAATAAAATGTTTAAAACAATGGATGTGTTAGACGGATTTGAAGACGGACAACAGACGACGGACGAATAACCATTGCATTCTGGATAGTGGAACTGAAATGATAATCTTGCGCAGCAGTACCAGGAAACTTAACAGGAGACCGATATAAATAACAAACACGGATAGTTTAAAGTTCATCTTTACATAATTTACAACATTTACAAAATACTAGACAAGAGTTGACACATTTTTTTAAACTACTATTATGTTTAAAAGATTTTTCATAAAAATCTATAACATTATGATGGAATACAAAAATTAACAGATTCTTATTTAAAAGTTTCTGTTTCATGAATATATTTTAGCATATACTGGAATACTTAAAACTTTAAACTAAGAAAAGCATCCAGGTGAAAAATGATTTCAGACTGGTTCCTGTCAAGAAGAATGTGACTGAGAGGGGACTAGAACTTATGACCTCTGGATTGAAAATCAGATGTGCTACCTAACAGGGTCTGGTTTTTGAGTGTAATACTTGGAGATAAATATTTCCATATGATCCTAGGTGTGACAGTGTAACAATTGAGTTGATGTGTAACCATGAATAAAATCAATTTCAACATTGTTAGTGTTAGTTAGAAAGTGAGCAAAATGAGAATATTCAGTCCCGTTTTCATAATTGATCCTGCCTTTTCACATTGCGCTGTTAAATTTCAATTCAATAAGGCTTAAATATACTGTAACGAACATTTAATAAATACACAAACATACAAAATACAAAGACCATATCACCATCTGAATGACCTATCACCATGATTTGTGAAATTTTTTTGAGATTTTTTTTCGGCATGAAAAATAATGAAAAACAGTCTATGTATATCTGAGCACAGTCTAATCTTTTTTACTTGTTGCTATTCTGTTCTGCAACATTCGAACTTCAGGTTCAAACAAATCGAAACAAAGAGTTCCATTTTCATCAAAATATTCAGCGACCGACTTTGTAATCTGTCCAGTTCGTGTTTTTTTAGTTGCGCCATCTATGTAAAGCATTGAAAGTGTGTATTGGTCATCATATCTGTAACAAATAAATAAGAAAATATGTTGTTATTTAAATACGATATGACAATTATCTGGAGAAATTTACATAATGCCTTTAAAACACTGATCTGCTATCATTTTTATGAATCAATTGCTGTCGACCACAATTAACTTGTTTAATTTGTTATTTAAAGTGATGAAATTGTGGGAATAAAATTGAAAAACAAGGTAAGAAAGTTGTGTCATGATTTATCATTCATGTCACATCTAGATTTAACATGATACACATACTTTTTAAAGACATTAAGTATACAAATAACATAAAAATGCTATAGTTTTCAATCTACATATGTTTGTGACGGCCATCTTGAAAATTAAACAAAAATAAAAATCACAAAAATGTGAAAGAATTTGCCCATTTAACAAGCACATAAAATCTTAATGACACTAAACAAAATGTTCGGAATTATTTTTTCTTTTTAAAAAAGATTCAAGAGGTGGTGAAAAAATTGATGTAGGATGTCTGGTATATCAGACAATTGCTCTAACCATTGAGCTGAAAAAAAGAATGTGCCTGAATCTCAATTTGAATCCAAGGTATCTAAGTTACCTTGTCTGAATCTTTTTCTTGTGATTATATGAAAATAATTTTAAACTTTTACCATAAATCTGTACCTAGTCACATGCACCCTGAAGTTAGACTTGAACCCAAAGTATCTGGCCCACTGTGCCAGTGCTCCAACCACTGGGCAATCAAGACAGTCTGCTATTGAACTATACTATGCAGTGGATATCATGAAAATTTCCCCCCTCCAAATTTTTTAAATAATTCTTGATGCATTTTTTAAATTCTTAATGTTCTTTTTTTTTTTTTAATTCTTAATGTTTTTATAAATTGGGGGGTTAAATGCCAGCAGTGGCATAGCTGCCTTAATGCCACAATGCCCAGCCTTGCACATTTTTTGTGAATGCATCATTATATTTTCTAGAAATGTCCGTAGAACACAGGTAATCCATCCTTAAAGTCATCCCTGATCACCTAGAACTTGATGGGCTTACACATAATTGTAGGGTCAGCTACGCCATTGGCCAGTTTAACACAACAAAGAACAAGGTTGTTGACCTGTAAACTGTTTCAAACACGCATATTTACGATTTTCATCATTTTGTCCTCCCCCCCCCCCCTCCCCCACTATTTTTGTCATTACGACGCCATTTTCCCCTATGAAAGGGAGCTTCCCCATTCCCACGCCAAACAAACACTGTCTTGTTACAGAAACTAACAAAAACTATTAATTTTAAACCAAGTACAAACAATATACAAGTGAGAACCGTACATGATCTAACGCACAACCTTTTATATACAAGGGCTGCTCTATCCCTGTACCGGACACCTCCCTATTCAGGTATGTTATACCCTAATGTAAAACCATGGAAATCCCTGTCTGTCCCACAATGCAATGCATTCTAATGTGTTGACAGTATTCTAAGCTCTACAACACTGGAGTTTTATGCAGCAGACATATGGTATGATACCCCACCCAGTCACATTATTCTAACACAAGACTGACCAGACCTAGAATTATCCTCTAAATGCTGATCTCCAAGCGAAGAAGTCTGGTATGACCCAACCAGGGACCGAACACATGACCTTCTGCATGCCAGACGGTTGCTCAACCACTAGACTACTGCTTTGGTATAAAGTGGTCAACGCAGTTTAAAGAAAGCAGTGTATGAAGTACACACACTTCAATGTGTTCCTGTGTACATACTACACACACTGCCATGTGTTCCTGTGTTCTTACTACACACACTGCCATTTGTTCCTGTGTACATACTACAAACACTGCCATGTGTTCCTGTGTTCTTACTACACACACTGCCATTTGTTCCTGTGTACATACTACACACACTGCCATGTGTTCCTGTGTACATACTACACACACTGCAATGTGTTCCTGTGAACATACTACACACACTGCCATGTGTTACTGTGAACATACTACACACACTGCCCTGTGTTCCTGTGTTCTTACTACACACACTGCCATGTGTTCCTGTGTACATACTACAAACACTGCCCTGAGTTCCTCTGTTCTAACTACACACACACTGCCATGTGTTCCTGAGTTCTTACAACACACACACACACTACCATGTGTTCTTGTGTACTTGCTACACACGCTGCCATGTGTTCCTGTGTATTTGCTACACACAACTGCCATGTGTTCCTGTGTTCTAACTACACACACACTGCCATGTGTTCCTGTGTTCTAAGTACACATTCACTGCCATGTGTTCCTGTGAACATACTACACACACTGCCATGTGTTCCTGTGAACATACTACACACACTGCCATGTGTTCCTGTGAACATACTACACACACTACCATGTGTTCTTGTGTACTTGCTACACACGCTGCCATGTGTTCCTGTGTATTTGCTACACACAACTGCCATGTGTTCCTGTGTTCTAACTACACACACACTGCCATGTGTTCCTGTGTTCTAAGTACACATTCACTGCCATGTGTTCCTGTGAACATACTACACACACTGCCATGTGTTCCTGTGAACATACTACACACACTGCCATGTGTTCCTGTGAACATACTACACACACTGCCCTGTGTTCCTGTGAACATACTACACACACTACCATGTGTTCTTGTGTACTTGCTACACACGCTGCCATGTGTTCCTGTGTATTTGCTACACACAACTGCCATGTGTTCCTGTGTTCTAACTACACACACACTGCCATGTGTTCCTGTGTTCTAAGTACACATTCACTGCCATGTGTTCCTGTGAACATACTACACACACTGCCATGTGTTCCTGTGAACATACTACACACACTGCCATGTGTTCCTGTGAACATACTACACACACTGCCATGATTTCCTTAGTACTTACTTTTTAAGGCCTGATGAAATTTCCCACTTATTATCAGGGTCTACCCCAGCACGGTCCTTATCTAGGGCCACCAGGAATATACCCTTCTCCCAGTAGGTCGTGTATACCGTCAAAACTCCCATCAACACAAAATATCTCAACATCAGTTAAGGAGTGAGTGAAATTAGTGGAATATATAACTTCATATAATTTAACCGGAGTCTGATCTGAAAATGAGATAAATACCAAGGCCATAATAATCTGACATGCTATAATGTTCATCTTGTCAACATAAATGGTCTTGTTTGTTTGAATATTTAGCATCATTTTTATGCCTTAGTGGGCTAACAGACGATCAGTAACCGCTAACCTAACCACTTTTAATTGAGATCAAGCACACCCCTCCTTGTGGCTGGGTAGGGACTTAAACGCATCACGGCTAGATTGATAGTCAAATGCTCTATCAACTGAGCTATTCAGGGCCTGGTGGGAACAAATAGAAATAACTACATGTATATGTTTTTTCTCTTAAGTACTTTATAGATTAATCTATCTGGAACCACCAACATTGTTTTTAATCAGTACTTGAATCACTGAAATCAAATTTACTTTACTTTCCTGCTCTACTGATTAAATATTTTTTGAAAAGGAAGAAAACAAGAAATTTTTTTATGTCACTGATAAGTGTTGTATGCCCCCAAATGATCTGTGTAAATAATGATATATTTTATAATAGGTAGTGATGTATCCATGAATATCAAGGAGTAATGGACTGACGTTTCAGACTAGACATGCAATTTCAGGTTGTTGTTTTTTTTTAAATTAAATGTGAACTTGACCTTTGTGTGACCTTGACCTTGTCATATAATGTAAAGGTCTGAATATTTCTACAGTTAAATGCAGGTGACACATCAACATGATATGCTATTCACTTGTGTCAAGCTATTTTAAAATCCCTCCATGTAAAACAAAGTAAGAGACCAGACATGAAATATCAAACAAACTGAGACTGTGAGATAAGATTCTCGGTCTTAACGCGACACATTGTCATGTCATGTTGATAAATTGAGCCAAGTGTTTTTGAAATCCATCCATGTATGATAAAGTTATGGACTGGACTTGAAATCTCAATCAGACTCAAAGTGTCGTCGAACAAACTCAAAGTGTGATCTTGACGTTTGAGGTACAAGTCTGGGTTTTACATGAGACACATCGTCATGTCATTTTGAACAAGTTAAAGACAAAGTTACAGACCAGACACAAAATATCAAACAAATTGAAAGTGTGACCTTGACCTTTGAGGAAAAGTTCTGGGACTTACACACGACACTTCATCATGTCATGTTGATCAACTGAGCCAAGTGTTTTTGATATTTATCCATAGTTGACAAAGTTACAAACAGGACACGAAATCTCAAGCAGACTAAAAATTTTGTCAAAGTTAAATTGTGACCTTGACCTTTGAAGTTGGAGTCTGGGTGTCATCTGCGACACATCATGATTGTTATGTTGATAATTTTAAGCAAGTATTTATAAATTTCATCTATGCTTGACAAAGCTGGACACGAAATCACACACAAACTCTAAGTGTGACCTTGACCTTTGAGGAATGGGTGTGGGTCTTACACGCGACACATCGTTATGTCATGCTAATGAATTGAGTCAAGTGTTTTTTAAATGTATCCATAGGTGACAAAGTTATAGACCTGCCCCAAAACTCAAGCAGACTGAAAGTGTTGTCAAACAAAGTTAAATTGTGACCTTGACTGTTAAAGTGGGAGTCTGGGCATTATGCGCGACACATCATCATGTTATGTTGGTCATTTATAACTAGTATTTATATAATCCATCTTTGCATGACAAAGTTACAGGCCGGACACGAAATCTCACACAAGACTCAAAGTGTTGTCAAAAAAACTCAAAGTGTGACCTTGACCTTTGAGGTACAGGTGTTGGTCTTACTTGCGACATGTCGTCATATTGTGTTAATCAATTGTAGCAAGAATAAACAAAATCCATCAATGCATGATAAAATTACAGGCCAGACATGAAATACTGGACGAAGGATGGACAGACGGACGCTGCCATTACTATATGCCACCCTAAAAATTTTTGGGGGGCATAAGAATATGAACTTGACAGAAGTTGTGTCAAGAATAACACATACAATTATTTATCATCAAATCCGAACTGAGCGTTTTGCTCGACAGGCTTTATCCATTTTCATTTACTATTGTGCATTTATATCATTAGATAACCATTTTGAAGCTACAAAAACTTAAGATCTTAAAATTCATCAAATAATGTACATTCATGATTGTTTTATAACGATGATGGATAATAGGCAATTTACCTGCTATATTAATTACTCATGTGAGCAATAGATATTTAAATCAATTTATAAAAAATGTTTCTATTTAATTAATTATGAAGAATGTTTCATCCACTCCTCATTGCTACACAATGCACATACTTTATTCTGAGGTGCTGTTTCACTTTACATCATAAGCTGAGACTTACCACAACTAAAAAAACTCAATTTCTCTAAATGAGTACTTGAACCCATAACATATTTAAAGGGAACATATCAGAATTGTTCAAAATTTTAAAATTGGTTAAGAACTATTTTTTTTTCAATATATTCATGCCTTCATATACTCATTGACCCCATACTGCCAAAAGGCTATCTATTTAAACATGCTAAAAATTATATTGAAAAGGGGTATCCCAACTGGGACTATGCACAGGTAAGACTAAAATATATTTCTTGCTTAAAATTGCAACCTATTTTGTGACGTATTAAATGTGTCACGTGTCTAGATTTTGTGTACAGGTTGTAAACTTTGTTTGATCTTAAAAGAGACGGAATGACAATGAGATGGTTGTCCAGCAGTATTTTAGTGCAGTCTAATTTTAGAATAGGAATTGCATTTCAAGTTTCAACTCCTATTGAAACATCAATTTTGTCACGTTTTGCAGGATTTGATATATCAAACAATTCAGATTTTGTTTATTTATGATAATGAGATGCTTTTTATCCATTTCAAAAATAATTTTATTCTTAACACATTTATCCCATTTTCCCCCTTATACACCTTTTAATGTCTCCACAGAATTGAAGTCATAACAAATCTTTAATAATTTGAAATGTCAAAGACTTTAGTTAAAGGAACTGGCATGTTTCCCCATTTTCTTAAGTGTTTGCTTAAATACTTAAAAAATAATTTTGACTGGTTACTTTGATATTCTTTAACCAATTTCAAGAAACCAAATGCCATTTTTCTGGAGCTACAGTCTAAAATCGTGATCCTCTGGATGTTTTTCTTTCTTCATGCTTTTTAAGTATTTAGTATTTACTTAAATATATTGGTGGAACATGATCCAGGTATGTACACTCAAGAGATATGAAAACACAACATATTTAGCAGTGTTAATGACATTTAATCACTAAAACAGGTGTGAGAGTAGTGGACGATCAAATAAAAATTTCATTCGACAATGTGCTTTGATATGGACTAGCACTAGTGTATAAATCAATATCCTAGAGTATTTTATTGTCTATTGATGTGATTGGTTGCTGTAATGTTACTGAATACTTTGTTACCTCCTGCATTGGAGTCACTTTTTTTATTTTCAACTATGTCCCCTCTAAACCCTGTGCTGCATTTTCATATCTTTTGAGTGTATTACGGTATTGATATTGTTATTATTAATCTTCAAAGAACAGCATCACCATCCCTTGTTGGCTTTAATTAGTTTCAAAAGGATACGATAAAACACAAATGATGAGGATGGGCCGGGAGATGGGGAATGGGTTGAAGTAATCCCAGACGAGGGCAAACATGGCAAATCCCACGGCAACTGTACAGATGAGCAGACGCATGTCCATCAAGTGGTGACTCTCCTTGAATCCAAACTTGTCAAGCATCACCTAAAATATGAGAAAATAGTTGTCCATATCAACATGAAACAGAAATAAAACTTGATTAATACTCTGTATTTTTGGTGTGTTTTTTTTGCATATCCAGTTTTACTGGTGGAGGAAGACCTCAGACTGTTCATTTTAATTATATAAGTTACTGTAATTCGTTGGAAAACCCTGGTATGTTTGTCCGCAAATAATAACGGTATGTACTCTGTCATTACTACAGTTTTCTCACACCTGAAGGACTAAATGTGCATTCCAATACCAGTGATTAACGCAAGATGTTAAAATAAATTAAAATCTTTTTAGAATACCGGGAAATATATCAATTTGAGAATACTAATGTACATGGAAGTAACTGTAAACTTTCACACATAAAGTTTTAAAAATTACCATGTACCTCCAAATAAATGCTCTCCCCTCTCCCAATCCAAATAAATGCCCCAACCCATTTGTTTATGATAAATAAAATGATATTGAAGTTTGTCTTTAATCAAAGTCTAATTTTAAAATTTTAGAGTTGAATAAAAAAACTCATTCCAAGCAGTGTTCTTTATGGCATTTTACACATACTGTACTACATACAAATTTTATCTTTTTATTTCACATGCCGAAATAAATACCCCCTTTAGCAAATTGCATATACTGGGTTCTCCACAAGTTGGAATTCAAGCGCTGAGGTCAGAGTGTGCGCACTCAAGGTTCTGCCCCAAAATATTTTCAAGCGATATGTAGAGCACTCATGAAAAAAGATATACATTTATAATAATGAAATTGGTATAAATTTATCAGTGAAAATTATTAAATTTGTTACGTTTCATTTTATGCATTAAAATAAAAAAATATATGCTAAGAAAAATGAAGATTTAAAGCTTTTTAAAGATAATGTTTAAGATTTTAAGCACTGGGTTCATATCATTTCTGCCAATGAAGCGCTGAGGTGCCCCTGTGGAGAAGCCTGATATAACTGGGACAAATCACGCACCAAGTCTTCCTGGGTAGAACCACTACTAAGCATACACAGAAAAAGATTCTTGCTCAAGGACATCACACAAAGCTGTGACAGAGCATCAAACCCACGACTTCCGATTATGAGTTCGATGCTCTACCACTGTACCAAAGGAGAATCCCGCTATTCATTTATAAGATGAGTTTCTATAACATTTCTCATAAATTTTTAATTAATCGATTTATACTCGCATGAAAAAGCAACCTTGAAAAACAGTGCCTTGCCCGAGGAAATACTTACAAAATTTGAAAGGAAATTTAAAGATGTTAATTTGAAAAATCAAAACTATTTTAGACTACTGCATAATATGTGATATTGGATCCACAGCGAAGATTTTTACAAACCTTTTTAGCACCATCGTCAAGAGCGTTTTTGAGTGCTGCAGAATCCCACTTGTCAATCTTTACGGGCTTCTGATCTATCTTGGTCCACTGAAACAACAGGTGGATAAAATAATGTTAAAGCTGCCAAATCTGATGTCATTTTTTATGGACTGGTACTAGTTTCTTTTCTTAAATACTGCACTGATTATCATAATATGGTGCTTGCAATACTTTCAAAATCGATGAGATTGAGTCCAAATTATAATATTGTCTGTTTGCCACTAACCACCCCTCCCACCAACATATCCAGTCAGATGTTTTAAAATTGTTCTTTGTTCAAAATGTTCTCAGTTACCGTGTGTCTTTTCTCTACCAATTCATATTCAGCATCCTTTTGTCTCGATAAAAAGATTCTCTGATTGGTTGGGCGATTTCCTACCCATAAACTCCTAAATGGTATGGGACGGGAGTGGCAATCAAACAACATTTACGACTGGCCTTAATTTAACAATTATTCCTAGTAGCTAAAACAACTAAAGCTAAAAATCAGGTTCAAACAAAAAACATTATACTTTCATAAAAACAAAACATATAAACATATAAATTCAGTTTAATTTATATATATATATATAAATAATACAAGTACTGTGCAAATTCAACTACATGTCAAACTTAGAACTGGCCGTCCTTCAACACAAACCTTCATCTGAAAACATTTGTTTGAATATATAGCATCATTTTATGCCATCGAGGGCTAACAGATGATCAATTTACCTTACCACTCTTTCCTGGGATCCTGGAAGGTTGTAATATAGCTGTTTATGGATATGAATATAATAATAATACAAGTGTTTGATACTACGTCTTTATGCTCCGTAGTCTAACAGTGAATCCACTAGTTGCATATCCGTATATCAATATAAGATTACCGCTGGTCTTGACCCTTGACCTTAGCATCTTTGCTTATCATGAATGAGGCAGTAGAAATATACTGTGTGCCTGTAACTGCCACATTTATAAATAGAACATAGTCCAGAGATATGTTTCAGAGATAAGATTAAAGGTTAAGTACACTTTATAGATTGATTGAGTGGATATTTAGCGTCGTCATGTTTATGCCATCAAGGGCTAACAGACGATCAGTTAACTTAACCAGTTTCCTGGGATCCTGAAAGGTTAACCAGTACTCAAGCACACCCCATCTCCGCAAGTAACTGATAACTTTCCCACTTGTATCAGTGGTGAGAGACAAATGATAATGAGACAAAATGATGTATATCAATTGTCACAGAGACTATTACCGTGCGGGGTTTCAAACTCATGACCCCTGGATTGATAGTTGGACCCATACCGACTGAGCTTATCGGGCCTGGCAATCTTTATAGAACATTACAGTTTACCAGTACCAGAGCACACCCCTCTCCTCATGTAACTGATAACTTAGGGGTGAGAGAGGAATGACAAGAAACGCAATGTCGTTTATCAATCATCACGGACACTGTGGCCGGGAGGGCATTGGAACTTACAGCTCCTGCATTGACATGAAAACATAGCTATACAACTACAGTCAAACCTGTGTATGTGGTCACCTCTATTAAGCAGCCACCTGTCTTAAGCGACCTTATTTTCTGTTTCCCATGTCTATGCTTTAAGAGTAAATTAACCTGTATTAAGCAACAACCTGTATTAAAAGGCCACTTTTGCTTCTTCCCTTGACTGGCTGCTTAAGACAGGTTTGACTGTACTAGAATATAAATGTGTTCCCAGTAAAAAGTAACGTGTACTTGACTAAATGTTGACATTACAACACAATGGTAATAATTCAATAATCAGAAGCTAATGACAATGCACACTACAATGGTTACAATACATTTTATATACCGGTACCTAAGGCCATAATAAATTAATTGCTAGATTATCATCCCCGTCCATCCCCTAATTTTCATGCTGCCCCGACCATTTTTATTTTTATAAAAAAATGTATAAAAAAACAAAAAATTTTACCAATGAAAATAAAAAACAAAATCCTCCCACCCTCCCCATTTTTAAGAAAAATTTGGATGATAATCTAGCAATTAATTTATAATGGCTTTTATAATGACTTAATACCAACAATATGAAAATATTGTAAATCCTGTGATCAAAGTAATAGTTTTTTCTACAATTTGTTTAGATTTACTTTGTGTAAAACTAATTTTCAGTCATTTTAAGCTGAGTCATAATGGTTTTGGTATTTTTGTATGTATATGATGTACAATGTACGTATTAGTTCTTGGTCTGCCTTTTTGTTGTCCAATCTTAATGAATTTTGGACTACATGCTCAATGCAATCAGCTTCTCCACAGACCATTTAAGTACAGGGGATCCCAGCACTTCCCCAGTTCTTCAAATCTTAAACAATAATTATATCATGTTAAAGCTTATTTTCGTTTCAGTTTAGCAGGAAATGATGCGCAGGATTTACATATATTTGGTTTCATGTCTCATGCATTAACATGTGTATCATCTCAGACAATCAAGCAACCATTGTCCTCCAGTGGATATATTATCTATTCATCATTAGGCCATAATAAATTGTTACATGTATATCACCTCAGACAATCAAGCAACCTCCAGTGGATATATTTTCATCTCATCATTAGGCCATAATAAATTGTTTCATCCAAATTCGTTTCAAAACAGTGGTGGGGTTGTGAGGGGTGCAATTTTTTATGTTTTATTTTTCAAATTTTAAAATGAAAGTGTTGTATTAGGCACGAAATGAACAAAAATCATTTAAGATCGACAGGTTCATAAAGATCGAAATGTGCCAAATTACGATTATTTTTGTGAAAAAAAGGAGTTAGAAATCACAATCTCAATAAGACGATTAAATCAGGGCGGGTAAAAAAAAACAGGGGCGGGCAGGGATAAAAATCTAAGAATTAACTTATTATGGCCTGAACATGATATTGAAAAGTTGATTTTACATTGATTTTCAAACAACTTAAATATCTGCCAATTTATATAAATCTCACATGCTGACCACAAGTAAAACCAGCACTAAGCAATGTATTAAGCATATGTATATAAAGAGTCTTGCGCAAAGACACAACTGTGGCTGTGGCTCAAACCTGTGACCCCGAGGATCCATCATTTGATCATGCGTTCCACTCATGATTTGGTGCAAACGTATTATTCTGTGAGTTAACAGTCACATGCTCTCATGCTGTTTTATTATATTATTTTAGTTTTAACAAGTGAAATAGACTCGTGTTTTGTCTGTTAATAGTCAATTTGAATATTAAGTGTAATTTTTTTGCCAGTACGCAAACACAGCTATCTCCGCAAGTAGCTGATAACTTGCCCACTTGAATCGGTGGTGTGAGACGAAAGACAATGGGATGTTATGTCGTATATATATGAATCATCACGTAGAATGTGGCCAGGTGGAGATTCAAACTCACGACCCCTGAATTGATAGCAAGATGCGCGTCTGATGGAGCTAACCTGGTTCAACTACCTCAGAATGATTCTGAGTAGAATTACCATCTTCTGCAAGTAACTGGCAAACTTTCTCACATATCGATGTTTGGACAGAGCTGGACTAGAAACCCACAACATCAGTAATGAGAGGTACTGTACATTGTAAACGTTTCTTAGACAACAGCGTCTTAAACCAATCAGCGATGGAGGACCCAAACTATCTTGTCAAATTGCACAACAAAAATTTACATACATATATGTAAACAATAAAACTGTCTCTACACTGTGCTTTGTTATCATAAAGGTATTGGTGTGTATGTAGCTTACATATATGCATGTATATCATCCATTGCCCCATAAAGCTTCTATCAACTAAGCTTTAAAAATAAAACCTGTGAGGATTTAGACTGGGAACCACAGTCTTCATCTCCAGAAGAGTCCTGTAAACAAAAATTTAAACTGGAAATTTGTGCATCAACCTGAATGCTCCGACTTATTCATCAGAGAACCTTTTTGTTATTGAAATTAAGTCAAGAGATGCCATAACTCCTGTAAAATTTGATCGATGTTAACAAATCTTAAACTTGACCTGAATTTTACAACTACATGTATATAGGTACACACAAAATATTAAACTAAAAGACGCCCTCTAAGTTTTTGATCAGAATCAGATATTTTTTAGTGGATGGACGGTTGAACGGACAAACAGGGGTAACACTTAATGTCCCTTCACCATTCTCTGAATGGCGGGGCAAAAATTGTTGAGGTATCTGTATATACCAATTTAAACTCAGAATTTATATTGATTTATAATTAAATATTTAGGAAAATTTATTGATTTGTTTCAGTCCAAATACATAGGGTAAATACGGTATTTACAAAATGTAATTTTACTCCAGTTAAATCATAAGTAAAATATTTCTAAAACCACCATATCAGGGCCTCTGCGATAACCATCAAAATAATTGATTAGCTATGTCCCCAAAATAAAAAGGTCTGACATAACCAATAGTGTAACTTTTATTTTTGGTAATATTTCTTTTAGACACAAATATAACTTCTGGTACATGCGACCATTTCAACACTTCTGAATATCATTCCAGTTAGGGGACAGTCTCCTTTCACTATATTATACAAGTATAACAGCTTCTTCTTTTCTTTTCTTCGTCATTTTCAACACAGATCAGGTTAATCCAATTTATCCGAATTATCCGATATAGATCCAGTTTTTATTTGCGGAGGTAGACTTCAGAAAGAATCTGACAACCTTCCTGCCACAAGTAACTGGCAAACTTTCTCATATTAAATTTTTGATAGAGAAAGACTAGAACCTTCAACCTCAACCGTGAGAGGTAAGTGATCTTGAGATAGCACCTCTACCAAAAGGGACCTCCATGCAGCATCACGTTTTTAAAGCCTTCATGCTTGTATGAACAAATGAGACAGCACATATATTATATTTAAGTCTTGCTGGGACGGAAGAATATAAACAATAACAGGGCTGTCCCTAATTTTGTGAGTAGACGGTTAAATTCCCAAAGTAAAAGGAATTTAAAGTGGTAAACTTGAGACGATCTGTGATGAATTTTATGTTTTTTAATGAAAAATAGACAGCAATATTTGTTTACGAGACCCAACAATGTAATATATTGACAAGTAAAAAATTGTGGTTTGTGCCAAATTAAACGTCATTATTAAAACAAAATATGTTTTTAACAGCCTATCCTCAACAAAAATTCAGAACAAGAATTACTGAGTGAAATCCCCTGCCCTTAGGGACAGTCCTGAATAAACTTTAAAAATGCACAATATCAGATCAAAGGAGGTACTATACAAAGGTTAAAGTTATATAAATTATTACATGACAAATTGACAATAAAAATAATCATAACTGATATATTGAAAAATGCAAATAACTTTCACCATTGAAGCAAATATAAAACTGACCTTTCCATTGGAGTTTTCCATCTAAAATTGAAACTCAGTTTTACTACTAGCATTTCTTGGTGATACAATACATTACACATTACAAAATTAATGTAATGGACTGCTTGGACTCCAACATCAGAATAATATATGATTTCATAGTCATACTGTAAACCACCAACTTCTGTTAGCATCGGCATTTGTTTACATTTCGTAACGGCAACTGTTTATTACTCCGCAAACTTAAGTAACTTTATAACTGTTTATTATTGATGCCATTATTTACTTGGTTGACAAAGTTTTAGATTCGCGGTAATAGGTATGACCAGTATATATATTTTTCAAAATTCAGATTTTTATCAAAATAACTACAAATTTCCATATTCTGCGATTTCAGATTCAATCATGGAATAATGATCTATTGTTCTTGTTTTAGATACCTTACATTTAGCAGCACTCAATAAAATCTCAAAACTGGGTCAGCCAAAGTTCATTTTAAGTCTACATGAAGGTATATTTTATACTTCGCATATTCACAGTACTAAGCATATGCGGAAAAGTGTCTTGCTTAAGGACACCAAACATGCCCGTGTCGGAGGACCGAACCTACGTCCTTCCAATCATGGTTTCGGTGCTCTACCACTGTACCATGCGCTCTACCAACATAAGTTATATTTTAAATGTGGGAAAGAAAATGATATTTTGTCGTTAAGCTAACAAATAAGAAAACTGAAATATGATGTACACATTAAAATACAGGATTTATGCTTAAAAATGTACCCCACCCACCTACCGGCAATAAGGCTTCACAGATGTTCGAGTATGAGTATAGTTTTAAAAGTGATTAAAGACATGAAACAGAAATGGGGTTAAAAACGTATTAAATTGATGCGTGTGATAATCATGAATTCAAAATATTTATGAGCAAACATATTTACGAGGAAACTTTACCTTCGACATGTTGAAAATCTAAACAGGAAGTACACGTATGCTGAATGCTTGTTGTAATTCTAAGGTTTTCAGTCCCTCCGCCAAGAGAATGCTCTCCCTTATTCTCCTTCTTCATTTTTGGAGGGAGCCGCCAAAAAGTAAACAAAAGTAAACGTGCGAATCAGTTAACCGAGTTGTTTTGCAATTCAAGCATCTTTATATTTTTTATAACACACTGATCCAGGTATTTTAGTTTATTGTACATATTCCACTCGTATTCTTTAATTTTTTGTATTAACATCGCACAAAACACCGCTTTTTCGTGTTGTACTTATGTATTCGCCACACAACAGTTCGAACCAGAGACCCAGTTGATTATCAAGAAAAACAGTTGTGCATGCACTATATATAAACTGAGTACATGTATCATGACCTAGCTAGTATTAAGTTTGTGCAACATATTGCATGTCTCTAGGGAACCTTTTAAAGGTTTTTTTTTGCATCTCACGCGACGTTCAACCGCGGAAGCCGATTTTACTAACTGGGCGTTCCCAACAGAATCTGTTGAGAAGGTTTCACGACTTTAAAATCCAAACAATTGACACATTATGAATGAGAATTAAAAGATTGACATTAAATACATCGATCTGTGATAAAATTATATGCAGTGCACGCTCAGTGTACCGATAAACTGATCTCAAACATGATAGGGGTCCCATTTCAGGTGAATATGTATTGTCCTCCATTATCATCTGACATAGAGTGTTCCAAATGAGTCCTCACCATGACACTGTAGGCTAATATCAATGCAACATACATGGTTGAAATTTTGGATGACACCTTTAGTATTTCTTTAAAATCTTTTGAACCTTTGTCTGGATTTAACCATTTTGGTACCAAAGATGATAAAGTTTTTGTCTTTATCCAATTTTTTTTTTTTCCGTTTTTAAAGTATTACAGGTTGAAAACAAAATGATATTGGCTTTTTATGATTTTTTATTTATTTTAACAATAGTATTGTGTAGTTGTTTTAATTAACAAAAACATTTCAACAACACATTAGAGATTTTTTTTGCAGAAATATGAAGAAGTATGTTTTCGATGGATGGCAAAAAAATTATATACATACTTTAAAAATGAGAAAATGGTCACACAAAATAAATGTAAGCATAACTTGTAATACTTTTGCTTTTTTTTTCATTTAAAGAAAGAAAAGTTTGTCACCCAAAGTCCTTCCTTTCGATACCAAAAGGACAAGCATATTTTGTTAGGGTCAGTGGGAAGTCGAGCGCCAAATGTGCCATCAGAAATTTAGACAAGCAAATGCAATCACTTATCTCTGTATATGGGTCTCTGATATAGGATATATATTATTTTTCGAAGAATTTAATAAGTGATATATTACACTGGATTGCACTACTGCCCAAACCATGCTGATGATATACATTTTAGCCAACAGTTGCTCTATGTTGGGCAAGTCGATTAGGCGTTGTTGGGATTATAAAAAAAATGCTTACCTACCGAATCGCTTTTTTAAAGAGTGTCAGGTTTTGTTAAACAATGTGTTATTATTTATTATTGGTTTAAGCATATTTTATTACATAATTTACATAGCAAATGGGTTGGGCCAAAAGTTCTAGCAACATTAGTTACGGCCCTCCCCTTTCAATATACAAATAACATTAGAATCAAGATGGCAATTTTAACAATCAATAATCAAGATGGCAATTTTAACAATTAATAAGATGTAAACAAACAATAAAAATAAAAAGATAGATAAAGTAAAAATATATGAATTAGGTGAGAAAAAAGGGAGAAAAGACATAACATATTTTTAAGTGCTGTCATAATATAGTTCTGGTGCATTGAAGTGCTGCTTAAAATTGGGTATCTGATGCCGAGATTTATTATTCTGGTCGAGTCGTGTTGTAAAGTAATCAAGTTTGATACCGTAGTCACTTTTTCGGCAGAATATTGAATTATTCTCTGATTGAACAAGTTATTTGTAATAGCAAGGGTGACTTTTTGAGAAAAAAAGGGTTTAAAACTGGTATATAATATCGACGAGTTCGTTGTAAACTTTGGGATGAATTCAGACTTCACAACCCTCTTCGGTAAAACGTATGGGTCACTATAAAATGTATATTTTACATTAAAACCATATATAACCTACCATAAGTTCCAAAAGATAGTTGTTTACAGGATTTTAGATCTTCTCTTTCTCTTTATATTGTTTTCTTTTATGAAAAATGAATACATGTTCATGTAAATAGACAATATTTAAGTCTTTTTACTGACAGAAGTCGACTTAAAATGGCAAATATAGACTTATTTATTTTACCTTGATTGAGAAACAATTGCTTACAACAGATCATGCTCGAAAAATTCTTGCGTAGATCCAGTACAAAGCTTATACAACCAAAGTGTCTTGCTTAAGGACACAACAGACCCAACTATGTATTGTATTTTCCTTATAACGGTCAGATTGATAACTCACATAACAACAAACGCAACAGTACAAGAATAAACAATATGTTTCAAAGACAATTTCGATCCATCATTCTACTGCAACTGGTTTCGATCCATCATTAAAATTGTGTTTTCAATAAGCTTACAACTAGGTTGCAAGTTTGTGTGAAGTCTTGGTGCTCGACCATTCGCTTTTGTTTTAAAGAAGCTTATGTTAAATGCCTGTTTAACACCTTCATGACAAGTGGAATTCAGTTAGGGTACAAGCGATTTCAACTGTACACACAGTGTGTGATCTTGTCGACCTATTTACTGGCTCATATTAATTGACCTTTACGGTACCGGGAAACATAGTAAACAAAAAGGCTCTTGACTTCCGTACCGATTTTTTGCTATTAGAAATTATTTGTTCGCTTTTTTCAGACCTAGTATTTTTGCATTATGTATGTAGGTAGCTTTTTGTAAGTTGTTTTTGTTGTAAATGGCCATAATTCTTGAACCCTCCCCCCCCCCCAAAACCCCAACCACCCCCCCCCCCCCCCCCCCCAATTCTTTCAAGTTTAGATAGCTTATATCTGAGTGAGTAGATAGGAGCACAGCAGACAGTGAGTTGGTTTTACACACGTACGTACGTCTCTGCGGCACATTGGTATTTATATGTACAATCTTATGTAGTAATTGTTTGATATCGCACCCAAGATACTCTAACTGCTACTATTTGAATAGTTTTTGAGGTACTTATTTAATATTGTTTTTGTAGAAATAATATCAAAATGTAAAAACATTACCCAACACAAAAAGATTAATACATGTATCATAGACGGGTCATTGCCTGTATCAGTATTTAAGCAGTAACCCTTTTCTAAATTTACAGTCAATAAAACTAGACATAAGTTTTCTTGGGCAATTAAAATTATGTTTCATATAGAAATTATAACTATCAAATAATATTAATAGTGTAAAATCACCCACTCCTCAAATCATTATTTTAAAAGATGTAATACATTCTCAGCACGCGTTTATTCGTATTTCAGCTATATTTCATGCCTATAATGTCTTGAACACTGATCCCCTTAACCTTAACTCATTATCATGTATGTCAAATACCAAATTCCCAAGGACTTATATCAGTGACCTATCCATTAAGAATTATTAAATCATTGCATAGGCTATATAGATTGCAAATTCCTTATAAAAATACATGGTAACTTATTTTATTTTCTTTATTCATAACCATTTCATAATATTTAAATCGTAACAACAAAGAATGATAACTCTGCAGCAATTTTCAAGAAAATATAAACTTCTGTGTGTATTTTGCTTCAACTGTGTGTACATGAAATCTTCTCCGTTATATGTTGTTTACTGTGGACAAATATTCATTTCAGTAATAGGTGTGCGTGACCTCAAAATTTCTTTTGTGATTATGATTTTGATGGTTCACCCAGTAAATTGTTAATAATTTCATTGTTAACTCAACAAAATGGTGTATTTTATTAACACCGTTTGATAAATTAATGTTTCACTGATTTATTTCAACAGTTTGTTTATGTTGTCAAGCCGTATAACAGTGTTAAATGACATACACAGCGTAGCCGTGTCAGTGGATTTTTTTCCAGTACATAAATTGGTCTAGCGCAATGAGGCGTTATGGACAGCGGATCAGATATCAAAATAATAAAAAAGCTGTCCATTCACGCCTTATTAATCAGGCTAGTTTTAAGTGTAATAGACTGAAATATGGTTACTTTTAGATATTGATATTTATCCCCTACCCCAAATGTAAAAAAACAAGGATTTGACAGGAGAAAGTAAACACACATTATTTTAATGTTGGCCTGAATGAGGATATTAAATTACAGAATTCAAAATAAAAAATATCAGTTAAAAAAAGTTTTTGTTAGAAATAAAAGCATTGACTTCTGATCATACGTATCAAATTAAGGATGTATATAGAGAAGGAAAAGCATCTGATTGAGATGCTGTGAACACTTGTGTATTCAATCAAAATCATGTAAAATCTTGTTTTCAAACATCCTAACTTCTAATGGACCATTCATCTTTTTTGCACAATGAAATTCTCTACAAAACGAGACCATTCTCAGCAAATGGTGTTTAAAAAGTTCTTTTGATTACAAAATTTGTATACTACAACTGAAAAATCAAGGAAAGTACTTGAAATTCTACTTCAAACTGCCATTTCTTAAATTCAAGATCCTTTTGCATGTTTAAAACATTATAAAACATCTAACCTTACCTATGAAATTTAAATGATTAATTTGACAAATTGTTAATTCTTTGCATGCTAGTTTATTAACATTAAGTAAAGAGATGCAAGTTTCCTATCCTTCTATATAAGTCCTTGATCAAATGATTTAGGGGCGTCAATTGTAGTGTTGGCGACTCGTGCCTGAGGTTATGCGTTAGATCCCCAGGTTGGCCTTTAAAAAAACACTCAGCACTGGCTGTACCAAGGAAGGAAAATTGATAGCTGTTCATAAAAACTTTGAGCTTTTTTCCCAATCAAGATAAAATAAACTAAATGATGTTTAGTCACAGTGTGGTGGATACTTGGAATAAACTCCCTGACCATATAGTCACAGCACACACCCTAAATACGTTTACGGCAAAAATTAACAAAAACTGTGTGATCCCAAACAAATTTCTGACTAGCTGAGCACTACTAATGGACAATATTTAGTTTTAACCAGTTTTTATCTAAAATGAGAGTGTGAAATGTGATGAAAAACTATGGAAATAACGAAGAAGAGAAAAAAGTGATAATATTAATATCATGTGAAAAGTGTTAATATTAATATCATATGAAAAGTGTTAATGTGTAAAACAATAAATTAATATCATGAACAATATATATAAATCAGTGAAAAAAAGGACCATAGAAACCATTGGTTTATGTGCATATTGTGGTCTACTAACAATATGAATATGTTAGTATACCATCAAAATTTCAATGGCAATTTTCAACAATGTATAAACTATTATTACATGGTTCTTATAAACAGACATCAAGATGCCCTACAGAAGAACACACAGCCAGTATATGTCCGCGGCTAGTTGGGATGTGTGATGCCAGGAATACATTGACAAAACTACACCACAGAGAACACACAAATGACTGGGGTCACTGCCTTTGTGAAAGGCTGGGACTTTGTACAAACTCTAGGTGAAGGTGCATATGGAGAGTAAGTATTAAAGTCATATGTTACATCAATCAGTGATACAAACCCATAGCTGTACATTTCTCCACCTCATTTGTCTTTCATTCTCCACATTTTGAGCTCTGAAATGCTGCTTGTAAATTAATGTTGCTCTGTGTCACTGTTGCAGTGATAAATAAATTCAGGAATATATCCTAGTGATATTGTTTTAACTGATTTGGGAAATATATGCTAGTGATAATGTTTTAACCAATTTGGGAAATATATGCTAGTGATAATGTTTTAACCAAATTGGGAAATATTTCCTAGTGATGTTTTAACCGATTTGGGAAATATATGCTAGTGATAATGTTTTAACCAATTTGGGAAATATATGCTAGTGATAATGTTTTAACCAATTTGGGAAATATATGCTAGTATTAATGCTTTAACCAAATTGGGAAATATTTCCTAATGATAATGTTTTAACTGATTTGGGAAAAATATCCTAGTGATAATGCTTAACCAATTTGGGAAATATATGCTAGTATTATTGCTTTAACCAATTTGGGAAATATATTGTAGTGATAATGTTTTAACCGAATTGGGAAATATATTGCAGTGATAATGTTTTAACCAAATTGGGAAATATATTGTAGTGATAATGTTTTAACCAAATTGGGAAATATATCCTAGTAATAGAGTTATAACTTAATTGGGAAATATATTGTTGTGATTATAAATGTTTAAACCAAATTGGGAAATATATCCTAGTGATAATGTTATAACCAAATTGGGAAATATGTCCTAGTGATAATATTTTAACCAAATTTGGAAATATGTTCTAGTGTTAATGTTTTAACCAAATTGGGAAATATATCCCTGGAAAATACACCTTGATAAAAAAAAATGAATCAAATTAGGACATACACATGTTTGATGTATGTCATAAAGAGTGTTTAGTACAAATTTTAAAACAAAAATTCCACAGTTTATCACTATAACTTGAGTGGTCTCCCTTTTAAAGGGAATTTATCAGGATTTATTTCCAAATTTTTAAATTGGCTGTAAACATTTTTTTTCAATATATCATGCACATATATGCTTTCTGGCCTCATATTGCAAGATGGATATATATTTTAAACATGCCAAAATAATATACTGAAAAGGTATTTCCTCACTTATACTAGGTTAGACTAAAGTAGATTTCCCGCTTTAAATTGCAACATATTTTGTAACGTATTTAATGAGTCGCATGATTTCATTTTGATTTCAATATGAGCCGTTTCACGGATTAACACGTAGTAAAAATTAGTTTCATCTTACAGAGTCCGAATGACGATTTGAAGGTTGTCTGGTAATATTTAAATGCTGTTTATTCTAGGATTCAATCTCGGACCAAACAACCAAATGGGGGACTTAGGATTTCTCTAAGATTCAATTGATATAAAGTCGAAAAGTGTTACCATATTTTATTTTCACAATATTACATAATCAAGTATTCCCAAATTAAATCAAATCACTTAGTTTGTTTCAGTATAAGTGGAGCGCATGGTCATGTCCGTTGTGACTTCAACAGATAACTGTTATTGAAGCTAAAGATTCTCACGCAAGGAAGCAACCGAGGGCATATATAACCAAAACTTTGTTGCTCTTAAGTATGATAGCCACACACCCCTTTGGTGTACTAAAAACCAAACCAGGTACCCCATTGGTACCATTATAACAACAGGTACCCCATTGGTACCATAATAATATCTGGTACCCCCTTAGTACCAAATAAAAGCAGGTGCCCCTTTGACACCATAATACAACCAGGTGCCCCTTTGACACCATTATACAACCAGGTAACAGCGCAACTTCGCCTACTTCCTGTTTCAATATAAAGTAGTCTTACATAAACGGGTGAGACAATGTAAGAACGCCTAGCCCTTATCGCTCTCTGGCCAGTTCTTACATGCTCCAAAAACCACTCCCAGAAAACTAATTTTTAGCCGCATGAGTCTCCTCCATATCACAGATGACTGCTATGGTATGTTGAAAGACCCATAGGCATGCAAAAGAATGAATTTGAAATATGCCAATACATAAGTAATATTTCGTAATGCCCCTGATCGCATCCAAACGTAAGAATTTTCCGCCACAAAATAAAATATTATTTTATTTCCCCAAAATTCTTATTCTAAAACCTTCAACAGATACTCCCTAACTGCGTCTAAATAATAGTCAATGCCAACGTCTGATAAGTGTACGCCGTCGTTCCGATAGAAACCAGGAGTTTTAGAGTCAATATCCACGGTTAATGTTTTTCCCGCTCGTTGTCTGCCGAATTGATTGATACGTTTTCTTTTCTTTTCGATACCCTATGTCGTTTCCCCCTAAATGAATTAAGATAACCTTTGGCGGCTGTCTAAAGAGTGCCGGTAGCTGCAGACTATGAACGCAATCGTCAAGGCTCATTTCTCTTTTGCACCACCAAGCAATCGTGTTACCGTTTGGCATGTTTAGATCCGCCGCACCCCTAGCCACAGTCCAAGTGCCAGCCCAGTATGGGATAGAGTCCCCAATGACCCATATATCTGTAAATATTTAATAATTTTAATTAAACTCTAATGTAAGACCTATGGGCAGAAGAGCGCCATCTACCCATCTTCATTATGGCGGATCCAGGTATCCCCATGCTAGCCAGATGCGTAGCCCTACCTATACGAAAGCTATGAGTTTGGAAATTGTTCGAGCCAAGTTTTAAACGGCAGACACATTTCTTCAAAACTGCCGAAAATTGGTATCTTGTAACTGGAGAACTGTTTGCATGAATGAACAAGGGACCTGTATGGTTCAATTTAGTATCATAGTATATTTTTAACGTACAGACGGGGCATATAAGCTGATTTTCGTCGCATGGTATTTTAAGAATTACGGGTTGACCTCGCTGATTGGTTTTAAATTTATGCATTGTAACCTGAACTGCAGTGCCAGAAGTATCAAAAACAATATCACTGGAACGCAGAATGTTATCGCATGACCTGGTGACTGTTAATTCACCTACTCGAAATAAGCCAACGAACGCGAGACAAAACATAGCCTTAAATAAGTTTGATTCGTATGCATCGAAACAAACCTGTGGTAGTACCCTGCAAATTTCTTCTAACATATTCAGGGTGATGGGTGCCCTGCTATCGAATGAAGGGCGAGATTTATGACAACCTTCCAGTAGTTTTTTGATGATAAATGATTCTGAGATATCATGCCAACTATTAATTTTATGAGAAAATGACAGTCCTGATATATATGTTGAAATAGTTTTTGGCGATTTAGCTTTTTCGAAAAGGAAAACGACGAAAAGGGTGATATCTTTCATAGGCGCCGGTCACGCATCTGGCAAATTATAAAGTGTACGGAATGATTGAAAAGCGTTTAACGCCGTGTTGTAAGTGAATGCCGTATTTCTGGCTATCCCTGCATGAACCAGTTGCTTGTATCTATTGTGAAGATATCCCAAAGTTGGCGTGGCACTGGTGTTGGGTTCGAGTCTGCTTCCTGCGCCAACATGAACCGGGAGAGCTGAAAGCGAGATAACGCATCACTTATATCGTTTTTTTTGTTTTTTTTTGTTTTTTTGTTTTTTTTGCCCCAGGGATATGCGAGGCTTTAATCAAGCAATTAAAACACAAACACTGCAGTGAGAGTATTCTTAGTAAGGTTACTACCGGCGATAACTTTGAAGTCATGGTATTTAAGATGTGAACTACAGCTTGATTATCACAATGAAAGCGTATGTACTTGTTACGCAACTGCTCGCCCCATATAAAAACCGCTACGATGATAGGAAACAATTCTAATGCAGTAATATTTTTTGTAAGGCCGTTCTCTTGCCACTTTAATGGCCATTCGCATTACACCAATGTCCCTTAAACCAAATTCCGAAGCCTATGCCACCGGCGCTATCGGTGTACAATTGCTCGTCGTCATTTGACACCCAAAACTTGTCATGAAATACGGAGATGCCGTTATAATTTCTGAAAAAATGTAGCCACATTTCTAGATCTAGTTTTATTTCTTTGCTCACGCGAACGTGATGGTATGAACGTGTCACGCCGCAGGTGGAATTAATAAGCCGTCTACAAAACGGTCTTCCTACAGCTATTGCGCGACAACAAAAATTTAGTGACCCTATGAGCGACTGCATTTCTTTTAATGTTACCAACTTTTTTGACAGAGTGTATTGAATTTTTTTAATTACTTCAGTAATTTTCGCTAGCGGGATTCGAACCTCCATTTTCTGAGAATCCAGTTCTAAGCCCAAGAAAACAAGAACTTGAGTCAGACCTTCAGTTTTCTCATCTGCTAGCGGTACACCCAAGTCTTGCATAATCGTTGTAAATACTTGCATCAGAGCATAACAACTTGCATGGCTTTTTTCGTCATCTAAGTAATGAATTAGACGGCCTGATTTCATGTTAGTCTTGACACAGAATTTGAGGAAAGTTGAAATTTTTTCGCCAAAAGGTAGTGATTTATCAAAATAAATTTTACCGTTGAGAGAAAATCATTGATAGACATGCCCTCCGGGTAATGTATAAGTCTATATTCCCCTGGATTTTTCTTGGGAACAATGCCTATAGGTGAAATTTGTATGTTTTTAATAGGGCTGACGTCGAAAGGGCCTGCAACCCGGCCCGCGTCTATCTCTTTTTGTATTTTTCCTTGAGCGATTTTTGGTAGTTGCTTAATAGATTTGAGATTTTTTGACAACCGGGTTTCACGTGGACCCGTGTAGTTTAATTTAAAGCCATGTTTAAAACCGTTCAAAAGAATAGTGGCATCCGATGACTCATAATTACTTAACCAAAGTTGTAAGGCTTGTATATTGATTGTTGAAAAAGCAAGCTTGACGATATTAGATAACATGGGTGAGTTTTTAACTTCTGCTTGAGCCTCGTTGACCACGGGGGTAGCCATGCTACCCTCGCCACATTCCCCGGCCAGGAAAAGAACTAGTACTGAAAACTGACGGGGCTTGATTCGCTTTGTCCCCTATATTTTCTGTTTGTGGGGCGTACGGTGCTGTGTGGGATTTAGCGCCCATGTTACAGTGAAGCAAGGCATGAAACGCCCACAGTGGAAACAGACATGCCTGAATTTGCAGTTTTGCCACTGACACGCACCCTTATTGAAAGCTATACAAATTTTAGCGTCATACGGCTTTTGTACCATGTGACTAGCAACATGCTCATTACTGAGCGGCATGCACCTTATCCAAAGGTCGTGATTAATCGCAGCCCACGAGGCTGGCGTAAGAGCTTGGTGCATGCGAACCTGCTGATCGTACCCTTTCCAGAATTTCCCCCCATGACGGGAGGAACATTCGTGGATTACATAAAGATATTGCAGCAACTCGTGAATTTTGTTCGGATATGTCGCCAAATAAATAGACATGTAAATTATAAACGCGTCTGTCCAGCGTTCAATCGAGCCGATATCATCTTTACACTCGCTCGGACGGCTTTCTATAATACCGTTATGTGATAATCTCAAAGTACTACCTGAAGTAAATTCGGCCAGATCCACCGCACCCTTTAAAAGTAAAGCCAAATTTAGATATTCGCCTTTACATATTTTCTATTTTAGCGTAGAAGGAACGTGTAAGGCGATATCACCTTGTGCTATGGGTGCAAAATAGCCATGTGAACTAACGTTATCAAGATTCGGTAATTGATTCATTCCTGTAAAATATTGCTATTCGGGTCTGTCTGTTGACCCATGTGTCTGATAACGCCGGGTAGGTTCGAATCAGGCATGTCACTATCAGTGTTGAAATCTTTAGGCGGGTTATCATGCACATTACTCGTGTTAGTTTCGCCATTTTTCCCAGTCGCCCTCTGAGGTAAAATTTTAGATGCCTGAATAATTTGTTCAAAATCGATGATGTTACCTTTATCTACGTCCGTTCCATCATCCACTGAGGGTTTCCGCCGTTTTGCAGCTGCCCGTGTAACTACCTGTCTCCTCTTAACACCTTTACTCCTCCCCGGCATAGCTATATACGATATTGATGTTTTGCTTTTACCTGTGCAATATGAAAGTGCGAGGGCGACATGGCGGTCACATGGCCTTATATACCAAACCAGTTCACGTCCGATCTCGCGAGGATTAGTTACTATAGAGAAACTAGCGTCTTTAAAATACAACTTGCTTCCGTAAAGCGTGTCCGAAAATATACGGAAATTGTTACCAGAATAACCAAGATTAATCTTTAAAATTAATCTCTATTATTTTTAGTATTGGGAATTCGTTTCAAATTTACCTCTCTGATTTAATTAGCGATTTTGTCACATTTTGGTACATTTGACATACTAAACCATTCGGATTTTATTTATTAATGATAATGAGATGTATTTTAACCATTTTAAGAATAATTATATTTTCAAGACATTTATAGCGTTTTTCCCCTGATATACCCCCTTTAAGTCGGCAACCTTGATGGGTCACCTTGGCATCTTTTTGGCATTATTTTTCCAAGAACCTTTTAATGCACAAATAAGAATGAAAAAGAAAACCCCATCATCATCTTTGTTAATTATTCTTTCAATTACAAAAAGAAATCCTACAGTTTGCAATTTGGGATGTCAAAACATTTTAGATTAAAACAAGTGAATGCTTGGGTCTGTCTGACATTGTTTTGCTGTAAGTCCAGTATATTTTCAGGGTGAAGCTTGCTGTGAACAATGAAACACAGGAAGCTGTGGCCGTTAAAATCATCAACTTGGAGAGGATACCACAGGCAGAAGAAAATGTCAGAAAAGAGGTAAGACTTTTGTGACGACCCTCTTGAGTTTTCTTGTCTAATAAAGATAAATGCAGCGGTGGTCTAGTGGTAGAGCAGCTGCCTCTCATGCAGAAGGTGGTGGGTTTAATCCCCAGCCAGGCTAAATCAAAGACTTGAAAAATGGCACTAGATACTTATTCGCTTGGCGCTTAGCATTTAATGGATAGTTCTAGGTCTGGTTAGTTTGGTGTCGGTATAATTTGACTGGGTGAGGTATCGTACCATGTGTCTGCGGCATGATACTCCAGTGATGCACCACTTAGAATACTGGTTCAAGAAGACACCATGTTATGACTGAAAAAAAATTGTTGAAAGCGACACTTAACAAAAACTATGTAAGACGTAAATGATAACAATCTGGTTTCTTGCAAGATTTATGTGATGATTGATTTGTTTACAAAGATGTTACACTTTTTTGGTGAACATTTTTAATGTTTATGTGGGAGTCATTTTGAGTGCCATCCGTAGATTAATTTTTTCGCAAGTAAAACTGGACATGCCATATTATATAACCAGAAATGTTTTGAAAATGGTGTTTAATCCCTTATAAAGAGCCGGGCCCGATTAGCTCAGTTGGTTACATGTCTGACTATCAATCTAGGGGTCGTGAGTTCAAATCCCCTGCCAGGCAACAGTCTCCATGATGATTGATATATGACATTGTGTCTCATTATCATTCGTCTCTCACCACTGATTCAAGTGGGAAAGTTATCAGTTACTTGCGGATATTGGGTGTGCTCGAGTATTGGTTAATCCCAGGAAACAGTGGTTAGGTTAACTGATCGTCTGTTAACCCTCGATGGCATAAAAATGACGCTAAATATTCAATCAATCAATCAATCAACCCATATAAAGAAATTAAAATGTGTTCAATCATTTTATCATTGTTTCATCTGTTCCATGATCTTTGTATATGTAAACCTACACATATATGTTCAGCCAGTGGTGTATACTATAAACATTCAACAGAACCTTATACTAATTCTTGCATACCAGACAAGGATTTACGCCTATTTTTACCGGGTACAGAATTTTCATCCTACACCCCATCTACGCGCTCATCCTGCCCTGCTGTGACGTTGGAACAACCTATGACATAACATAATAAAATATAAGACATAATATGATATATAATTTGCTATCTTCAAAGCTGTCATAAAATTTAATAATAATTCTAAATTAAAATGAGTATTCAATGTATTTGGTATGCAAGAAAAATAATCTTACATGGCTTTTTCGGTTCAGATAGAAAATTCCGTCCGTTGGGTTAACTGTTGTTTTCATGAGAGCCTCGTTCCCTCCAAAAACAATTATTTCTCAGGACGGAATATTTTATCTGGACCTCCAATCCATTCTATAAATTTTTGATATTACATAGAAATGAAACTTTAAAGACCTTCTCCTATTAACTAAAATGCAGTTGTTATTAACACCTCAAGAGTTTCGTGTTACAACATGGCTTATATAATGATTACTCTAAGGAAACTTTTATATACTGCATATTAACAAAATTCTCACCTAACAAAGCTCTACAAACATCAGACACATATATACCATTTTACAATAAACATAACTAAAAAATTTAGCTTTTACCTATTTGATTGAAATTTATTATTTTTATTTATTTTATTATTTGTTATTATTTGATAACATCAATACAATTATAACAGTGATTTTATGCCTGTTACATGTAGCATTGCATGGAGGTAAAAGGTTTATTGAAGTTGGGTCCCTGGGATCAAATTTGGGCCCGCCACAGAGGTCATGGTTTTACATTGAGTTATATAGGGAAAATGTTGTAGACACAATAGTAACCCCATTTTTCATTGAATCTTAACAAAACATGCACAGCAGTAATATAACCACTTGCCAAAATAATAAATTTAAAAAGGATTTCCTAACTTGGGCTACGCGCCTAGATTAGAATAAAATAGATTACCCGCTTAAAAGTGCAACATATTTTGTGACGTTTGTAAGATTCTATAAATGTTCAACAGAACCTACTCTGTTTTATATATCTTAAAACAGTTGTTAGTGGTCGGGAGCACGTGATCCAGAGGTAGAGCATCAGACCCTGAAATGTTGCTTCAATTCTCTGGCGTGAATATGTGTCCGACTGGGGTCCTCCGTGGCCGAGTGGTCTCAAGATCACTTACCTCTCACCGCTATGGTTGTAGGTTCGAGTCCCGCTCGCTCCAAAAACTTTATGTGAGAAAGTTTCCAGTTACTTGCAGAAGGACAGTGATTCTACTCAGTCTGACTCATAATGAGGTCTTCCTCCGCCAGTAAAACTGGATAATCCATATATATCGAGAAATGTGTTGAATGGCTTTTAACCCCATTCAAAACCAAAAAAAGTTTCCGACTGTCGCGTCATTGAGCAAGATACTTTGTCCGCATGTGCTTCATACTGAGACTTTGAGCATGATTTGCATAAATTGGAACAATGTGTTTCACAATTGTTGTAAATAATTAAGTTTAAAACAAAACAAACTGCTTTGTATAATTAAAAAATATTTTATCTGTATTTTGTGTAGGTGTGTGTACACAAGATGCTGAACCACGACAGTATTATCAAGTTCTATGGATTCCGTAAAGATGAAAATATCCAGTACATATTTCTGGAGTATGCAAGTGGAGGAGAGCTCTTCGATAGAATAGGTCAGTCATATATCAATGTATGTAATCATTTAGTGTTGCCAAATATTAAAGAATTAGATATTTTGCAATAATTTCTGATAGTACTTTGATTGCTTTTTGTCCGTCTGTCCATCTGTCAACAATTTCAGTAAATGACTTCTCTGAAAAGGCTTGACAAATTTTCACACACTTTGAATTTGGGAGTCATTTGCCCAACATATGATGAGACCTTATTGGCAGATTGAAAATTTTAAGGGACAGTTGATTAAATAGCGTGACAAAAACACAAAATTTTAGGGTCATGGAAAACCTTGTTTTCACCATAACTGGTGTGAAGACTTCATATATAAAGCTGTCTCAAGTTTGTTCAAGTCATGATGCTTGGATCAAATTTGGCCCACCAAAGAGATACCATTTTTTTTCTCCAAAATTTCAGAAATCTTATCTGAAAGTGCAAGGTCTGGAGCTTTGATATTGATTTTCTCTCAGGTTTGTTCAAGTCCATGACCCTAGGGTCAAAAGTGGCCCCACCCCGTGAGGATTCAAGACTGACCAATGACATGAGTTTGTGTTAAAATACTGTCTTGGTGTGTAAGTGCAAATATTAGTACAGTACCGGTAACTGAAATACACACGGATGCAACAGCTACTATGTATATAATTGAATTAAAGCTGATTATTTGGAACTGCCGTTATCTTGGACAAACATTTAATTTACACCATTTTTATTTGTATGTACTTTATTACTAAAGTCAACCGATCCATCTAATCCATCCATCCAAAGTTCCTTGCTTGACCACTTATGACGTCCTAGGCTGGCTCACTGACCTACCAATATATTATTGTCAGGGAACTTGTAAATCTCATATATCTACTGGGGTTTATGTATTGTAGTTAGGATTTTCCACAATTGCAAGATGTCATGGTCAGATTTTAACCCTTTACTCCATAGATAAGCGTTTTCCCGCACCAATCACTGAAGGCCTTTGAAAACAGTGCAGGAGGTTCAGATCGCTCGTAACAAGCAATCTGGACACTTCCTGCACTGTTTTTCACTCTGTCAGTTAATATAAACATAATTCACCCAATAATTCAAAAGTCTTCTATATTAGATGTGTCCAAAGGCTTCTATATTAGAGGTGTCCAAAGGCGTCTATATGAAGTAAAGCGTTAATTAAGGAATCCCAGCAATATTTTGTGTGCCTTTTTGTTGTTGTAGAAATTCTACCTTATTGACCTGGGGATAGCTCTGAAGTAACCTGTCAGGATGACACCTCTAATTGTACATGTACAACTCAGTAAATTGGAAAGTATTTTGCATGGAGATTAACTTAGCAAAATAAACAGAACAAACACAGTAATTATAGTTTCTGAAATTTATCTTTAATTAAGAAAAACTAAAACAGTTAACTAAACAATGTAATAGTTATATACAACCTAATATACAAACGTCTCACACCACTATTACATTTCCTATAGGGCTCCATTGTAACATTTATGTCCAAAACACAATGAAAAATCAAAATCTGCAGCATGTGCCTGGGCTAAAATTCTTCACTGGTTAAAGATGAAAAAAAGCATAACTTGACCAGGTTTTTTTTTAAAAAAAAATTCAATGCTTTTATGAGACCTATCAATTTCCAGAGTAATTATATGTCAACTATTCGCCCCAGATGGGGTTCAATCCATGAAATTCTGAAATGACACAGAATTGCTCCATAAAGCTGGTATCAGTATCAAATTTTTCTAAAATATGTGATTTCTAAAATACTGACCATTTAACTTGTGCTAATGAAAAATAAATAATTGCAGCTACAAAGCTCTGAAAAAAAAAAGAAAAAGAGAACTAAAGTTTTATTTCTACCTTCTTCATCTGTTGGTCCGGAGTACTGCAAGGGAGATAATAGTGGTGTGAGTCCCAAAGTATTTGCATAGCAACCAATTGTGTAAAAATATTAAAAGAAAGAGGTAAGAATGAATATACACTGAGACCAAAAAGTCAAAATGGCAAGGACTTGAACACATATTACAAAATAGGTCATGATTGAGACAACGGAACAAGAATTTTAGTGGAGCTGTTTGTAAATGTTTCTTCAATACTCGTAAAGTATTGCAACACAACCTTCTGGTTTCTGTTTCACCAACAAAATATGCAATGCAAATCTTTTATTTCATAAATAAGGGCCTTCTGCTTAAAATACATATCATTATTTCCAATTTTAGTAATGTCAAAATATAAAATGCAATATGGCATACAATTTATGTGGATATATTTTATCAGTAGTCTTTTTATAATAATTGTGATTCATTTCATAACAAAATAAATTTGACAAATGCAGCTAGTTTTCTAAGTTTGAAGGTAAATCTAAATGTTAACACTTTGCAGTGTTTTATATCAGATTATATATTATAACATGAATTTCAATATTTGGTGTCCATTTTGGATTTGTAACCAAACGCCCCAACAGCGGTTAGTAAAAAATGGATTTTTGCACTCAGTGTAAAATTTACTACTAGAAACAAATCTCAAACTTTTTGGACATAAATGGTTAATACACACACACCCTCGCCAGTATAATTAAGTACACAGTTAAACCTGTGTAAGTGGCCACCTCTATTAAGCAGCCACTTGTCTTAGGCAGCCACATTTACTATTTCCAATTTCTATGCTTTCAGAGCAAATTAACCTGTATTAAGCAACAACATGTCTTAAAAGGCCATTTTTGTTGCTACCTATGACTGGCTGCTGCTTAAGCCAGGTTTGACTGTATACCTAATATATATCTTGATTTATATATGTTGATTAAAGAATAATTAAAAATCCAGTCAATTTCTGTTAAAGCAACACATCCACGTTTGAACTTTAAAAAAAAAATTTTTAATTGAGTTATTAGCACATTTACCATACAAACATATGATCAATTAGCTGTATATGAGCATATAAACACAATCCCCAACAAAATGATGCCCAAATTATAATGTGTGACTAACACTTTATAAAACAAGCGTGTAACTCACCCGAGTCAAAAAAAATTGTCAAAATGACTTTCAAGGCAGGTAAAGTACACTATGCACTAAAATGTGAAGTTTTTTAATACGACTCGCATAATTCAATTTGAAGCCAAGTTGGAATCCTCGGCAATTTAAAAATAATTTATAAAGCGTTTGTCACGCTTTATAATTTGGACATCTTTTTTTATAATTCTAAAGCGTTCTGGATAGTGTTTGTTAGCACATATACAACTCACTGACCATATATTTATGTATGGGAAATGTGCTCACAACTCAATTGAAAAACTTTTTAAAAAAGTTTAAACATGGATGTGTTGCTTTAAGTTTAGAAGCATTTTAACTTAAAATTAAGTAAAGTTGAAGAAAATGTTGTTTAAGAAAAAAACATTTTCATGATATTCCTCTCATGGTAAATAAAAGTCCAGACGGTAAAGTAAATATTAATTTATTGAATACTAATTAACAGATGGCATCAAAATAATTTAAATAATTTGGATGCTGAAGAGCTGTCAGCCCTCTAACAATGGGACATTCCACAAGTACACATGAATTGATAACATGTCAACTGAAATAAATGTGCACCCATGATGCACAAGTAAAGAACTCACTGCATATATAATGACAATTAACAAAGCACCAACGTTTATCAAGTTCATATACTATACTGTATTCTCCTGAATAAACTCCCTGGGGCTGGGGGCAGCAATGCATTTTTCAAGGATGGGGGGAGGATTTGGGTCAGAAATTTCTTTTTTGATTTTTTTTTTGTTGAGACAATCCTGAAATTTCCTTTAAGTTTTTTGGCAGTTTCCAGGGGTTTCTTTTTACTGATCAATAACATTTCAAAACAATGAATGAAATAAATATATAGATATAAAATTTAATTTTACTTGCCCAAATTTGTTTGAGGGTGTGTGTGTGGGGGGGGGGGGGTATTCAGAAAAATAAATTAAGCACCAAGATTGATCAAGTTCACCCAATGTATAAATTACGTTAATCTAGACAACAATCGGCCATTTTAATCTATGTTCTAAATTTAAGGCGTAGTCAGAACTATGTATATTAACAAAAAATGAGTATAAATGCCAAAATATATACAAAAAAATTATTCAACAGAATCAGTACTATTGGAAACTTATAAACAAAATAGTGATTGAATTGTTTTTGTTGACATATCAATTAGTAATTTTGATTAACAATTAATAATTTATTAAATATATAATACTATAAAAACATGAGGTAATGTGGCTCTATTTAACCATTTCTGTTGTATAGGAAGTGAGGTTTAGTGGTTTCCATGGCAACATGATACTTAAACAGTGAATGCTGGCATTATTTCATTTTGGTTTATCTTATCAAAGGCCTTTCAGTAACAAGGATTTGGAGAACAAACAGTGGTTTTATCGGAAGTAACTGAGGTAGAGTTGTTCATTTGTAAAAAAAAGTGTTTACATGTTAATATAATAAGGAATGCTGTATTATTTAAAACAGGGAGTTTTTACCATATTAGATAGAGGCCAATATTTGGCTACTTCTCTATTAAAAAAATGATGTGTTTTTTTTCCCAAATGAGGCAAATTTTGGTGAACTTTTCTTATATTAGGGGATAAAAAAACACTGTATATGAAATATTATTGTTATTTCTGATATCTAATGATTGGCACATGATCTTAACAGTGTAACGCTTTATTTGTCAGTTTGTTAAACAATTTTTAAAAAAGCTCATAATTTCTCCTCAATCATGCTGTTTTCCCCCAATCTCAAACACTTGGGCCTCTTCCCAATTTACAGAAAAAATGCCCTGTAAAATGATTGATTAATTTTTATGTAGATACAAAAGTTTTGTTTTGGTCCCAAGTATCTAACTTGTAATACTTCACTGTTCAGTTACTGGCACTTTATTATGATTGTAATGCCAACATTCTCTCTTTAAGCATAACAGTTCTGTACACTGTATAAGCACATACATGTATTTATGAGGTAGAAAAAGATATTAAAATATATAATAATGAAACAATCGTAATTTTGAAGTTGAATATTTGAGGTATTTAGTTGAAATATCTACTTTTCGAATATTGAAAAATATATACTGTGAAATCATTAATTTTCACGGAGACTAATCATTATCTTCGTTGAAACAAAATTAAATCCCAACGAATTGCTTGTAGGTAAAATTGTGTTACATGCATCTGTACTGTACATAATGTTTTATCCAATTATTTTTATTCAGTGTGTGTATTTTGCTATTTTTGAAAATGAAATTTAAATTCAATGTTTTTAAGGGATTATATTGGAATATTACCGTCAATTCCCTGTCCAATATACACGCTCAGCATGAAGATAGTTATAACTTAGAGATATACACAGTCTAAAGTGTCTAATTGTATAACCTCTTTATTACAAACATCTGAAGCAGCGTTTTTGCTTTTGTTTACATTCACCATTTTCAACGAACCGCTTTCGGGTTTCCGATCAATCATCGGATAACATCGTGAAGACTCGTTCCCGATCTCGTTTTGAGGCTTTGTTCATGAAGTTTACGGAGTTCAATGTAAACATTGCGCAATACTTTATTGCGTGACTTATTAAAGTTTTGGCCAATATTCAATTACTGTTAATTTGATAACTTTCAAGTAAATAAAGGTTATATGTCATTACATAAGCATTATTTTGTGCTAACTGCATACAGGAAAAGTCTGGATTAACAGCATGTTTGTGTTACTTGTCAATATAATCCCTTAAATGCATTTATGAAGTTAAAATACAGCAAGTGAATTAATATACCATCTATATTTTTTAAAATAGGTGTGTCAATATCATATGTTGTGTGTGTTAATTTGTATGTATTTCATTTTCATCGCAGTGAAAGTTGCTAAAAATAGTGTTTCCTAGAAGAACATGTCAAATGCAATACTGGTAGTAAACGACATATTTTACGAATAACTACGATATAGAGTTCTTTAATTATGATGTTTTATTACGAAGAGTTTGTATTCTTAAAGAGTGAATATGCGCTGGTCTTGACCTATTTACAACTTTTGAAAGTAAGCATTCATCATGTGACGGGTCCTCTCAAATGTTATTTTTATAACGTTTAATCAAAACTCGTAACACCAAACATGCGACTAACTGACATCGCTCCTTAGGATTACCATGTTACAAAGCACATTTACTGTTGTGTGTTCAGGTACAGGATCAATAAATAGAACATGTTATGTAATCGAAATTCTCGGATTTGAATGAGCCGAAAGGTAAATATCATCGAAATATTTTTGTATTCTCAAATTAGTTTCCAACGAAATAAAGTCTCAAGAATTATGTCCTTGAACCCGAAAATTAATGATTTCACACTATAGTAATATGGTAATGTTTTAAGTTTAGAAAATGAGGTATTTTAGTTGAACTACTTCCCATATACACAGTCTAGAATGGCTAAACGACTCTCTCTTTCTCTCTCTTTCTCTCTCTCTCTCTCTCTCTCTCATATATATATAATGAAAACCTGTTTTAAGAGGCTATTTTTCCTTCTGATGATTTTTTATATAAAAATATTGACACTACCGGAATATCGACACAAGTCATATCAAGATAACAAGTTTCAACTATATAATCATGTGTCTGTAACAACACCTTTCCTTACTCGACAAGCCAGTATATAATGACTATTATTTAAATGTTTTAAAATAATCATTGATCTTTTTTTAGTTTTTTAGCTCTACTTGCTAAAGGCCAGAAGTGCTTATGCGAGTCGCGTTGTCTGTCGCCCGTCTGTCGTCTGACGTCTGTAGTCTGTTAGCAGCACTTTCTCTGAAACCACTAGGCCAATTAAACTGAAACTTCACATGGGTGTTTCTATTGCATAGGAGACTATACAGAAGATTTTTTTTTTTTTCGATCTGAAATTCAAGATGGCCGCCATTACTAACAATAGTCCCAAAACTTAAAAAATCTTCTTCTCATGAACGGCCCAACAGATTTTCAAAATGTTTATGAAGTAATGATGACCAACTATAGTTTTGTTAGATTTGTTCAAATGGTGTCCCTAGGGTTAAAAATGACAATGCCCCGAGAGTTCAATTAGGGGACACAATGATTGATTGATTGAATATTTAGCATCATTTTTATGCCATCGAGGGCTAACAGACGATCAGTTAACCTAACCACTCTTTCCTGGGATTAACCAGTACTCGAGCACACCCCCATCTCCGCAAGTAACTGATAACTTTTCCCACTTGAATCAGTGGTGAGAGACGAATGATAGTGAGACACAATGTCGTATATCAATCATCACAGAGACTGTTGCCAGGCGGGGGATTCGAACTCACGACCCCTGGTGGGGGGGACACAATGTCATGTCAATATAATATTTTTTTTTTTTTTTTTTTTTTTTTTTTTTTTAAATGGAAATGATTTTGCCTATATTTTCACTAAAGCATTGTTACGTGAAGGAGGTTAAGATTTGTAAAAATGACTGGGTTCCTATGTCTTAAGGGGTCAGGAGGGGCCCCAAAAGGGTACAAATTGGGAATGAGTAAAATTGTTTTCTTAAGAACTGGTATGTCAGATTTGTACATATTTGATATAAATTGTCCCTAAGTGTAGGGGTTTAATTGCAGATAAGAATTTAGGGGCTAAAATATATAGGGTCCCTGTAAGGGGACTTTACATATAGATACTGTGGGAAAACAGAAAGTTCTCTTTTTTTCCCATTTATTCTGAAACCACTAGGCCAATTAAACTGAAACTTCACATGGGTGTTACTATTGCAAAGGAGACTATACAAAAGATTTTTTTTTTTATCTAAAATTTAAGATGGCCGATATTTCTATTGCAAAGTAGAATTTCAAAAAGTGCTATGGCCACTATGAGGCAGTAGAGCGTCCTCAGGCCCTCTTGGGCCTCTTGTTTTCATTACAGCAGATTTGAAATTAGGAAATTCTCTCTCACTCTTATTTATTTGGAACCTCAGTTCTTCATCAGCAGCTTACTCTGTGCCCTTAGTTACATTTGTTTGTCTTAAATAACCTGCACCTTCTATGTTGTTTGTGCCCTCAGTTACTGTGCCTGCACCTTCTATGTTGTTTGTGCTCTCAGTTACTGTGCCTGCACCATCTATGTTGTTTGTGCCCTCAGTTACTGTGTCTGCACCATCTACGTTGTTTGTGCCCTCAGTTACTGTGTTATCTCTTGCAGCACTGATGTGTGTTTCTGAAATAAATTGAATAATATTATACAATTTAGCAAATTACTAAATGTATTGCATTGCTCTTAATCTCTTTGCTATAATATTGTATTCAGATGGTGTTGCAGTGTACTACTGTGAAATTATTTAACTTTTTTTTATTAGATGTTTTTGTTTTTGGGCCAAAGATATATTTGTGAAGACTTGAATTCATTGAACACATTTAGAAGTAACAAAAAAGATCTTCATGATATTTTCCATTACCAGCACAAGAAATCAATGCAAAAGTCATGATTTCACAAGGGGTTCTTCAAGGCAGAGTTGTCTAAGGCACCATCTCAAGATCACTTGCCTCTCACCACTAAGGTTGTAGGTTCAAATTTGCTTGCTCCAAAAATTTTATGTGAGAAAGTTTGCCAGTTACTTGTAGAAGGACAGTGGTTCTACTCAGATTCATTTTGAGGTCTTCCTCCGCCAATAAAACAGGATATGCCATATACAGTCAAACCTGTCAAGCAACCAGTCAAAGGAAGGAGCAAAAGTGGCCTCTTAAGACAGATTGTTGCTTAATACAGGTTAATCGGAGCTGTAAGCATAGAAACAGGAAAAAGTAACTGTGGCTGCTTAATACAGGTGGCTGCTTATTAGAGGTGACCACTTACACAGGTTTGACTGTTTAATCTGAAATACGTTGAAATACGTTGAAAATGGTGTTAAACCCCATTTTCAGACTTAATTTCAGG
Organism: Panopea generosa; assembly: GCA_029582155.1. Taxonomy (NCBI): domain Eukaryota; kingdom Metazoa; phylum Mollusca; class Bivalvia; order Adapedonta; family Hiatellidae; genus Panopea; species Panopea generosa. The sequence continues at coordinate 11,070,094 of CM055907.1, read as the reverse complement.
ACAAAAATCATTTCGATCTACAGCAGGGGCAATCCTGTTGGCAGACACATTGCTAGTTTGATGGGCCTTAGAAATATTTGTGATGACTTAAAATCATTGAAAAGATTGAAACAAAAGAAGAACAATGATATTTATCCATACTGCCCAAATTTGTGATTTGACAGTTTTGTATGGGTTTTTTTTATTCAATATAGAAAATAAAAAAGTTCAATACATAATATATAGAGAAAAAAAAATATGATGGTGGATGTAATGATTTTCTACATCTAAAGGGAATATATCAGGATTTTTCAAAATTTTAAGAAAACTGTTTTTTCCAATATATCATGCCTTTATAATTATATTCACTGACCCTGTATTGCCAAAAGGATATACATTTTAACGTGCCAAAATAATATATTAAAAATGGAGTTCGTAACTTGGACAACGTGCCTATGTTAGACTAAAATAGATTTCATGCTTAAAATTGAAACATTTTTTGTAATATTAAATGAGTCGCATGATTTCATTTTGATTTCAATTTGATCCGTTATACAGGTTTACATGTAGTAAAAATTATTTCATCTTAGAAAGCGTCCGAATGACGATGTGAAGATCATCAAGCAGTATTCAAGTGCTGACTATTTTTAGAATGGGGATTTCGTTTCAAGTTTACCACTATAATTTAAATGTTGATTTTGTCTCATTTTGGTGGATTTGACATTTCATACTATTTGGATTTTATTTATTAATGATAATAAGATGCTTTTTATTCATTTTAATAATCATTTTATTTTTTAAGAGATTTATAGCATTTTGTCGTGATATAATTTTATGCCCTATAATATACCTAAATTTGAAATGACATGTGTTACAAACCTGAGTAACCTTGTCGTCCTCATTATGTATTCGGAGCCATATTCTCCATTTTCGTATAATAATCTGACTAAATCTGTACTCTTGAACTGATCATGACCTGCAGTATAAATAATGACATCATGTTATTCAGGCCATTACTGTGAAATCATTAATTTTCGTTGGTATTAATTTTCGTTGTTTTTGGTTGAAGGGCATATTTGTGGGGACTTAGTTTCATTGAAACGAATTTTAGAAGAAAACAAATGTTTTAGTTCGATCTTTTAATTTGAGTTTTCTATTACATTACTGATCTGTACCAGTATAAAGTCGCTGCCTGCACGCACACACGCGATAATAAATGCTTTTCGCAACATGGGGTAATTGTGGGGAGGGTGTCAATGAGTTGGCGCTTTGGTGTTAAATCAAACGGTTAGGAAAACAACAATTTGAGGACGTGTCACAAGTTAAAGGTGTAAGAAAGTCGAGACCAACGCTAGTTGACAAAAAGAAATAAAAACACACACGCTACTTTTTAATTAAATACTAGAAATCTGTATCGTATTTAAATTTGAAATCATTAATTAAGTGCACTGATTAATTTAAAATACTGTTACTGTATTAATATTCCATCTTTTTCATTAGATAAGATATACATGTCAAAATCAGATGTTGTGTGTTTATTTGCTTGTATTTTATTTCCATCACTGTGGAAAGTGCTTAAAATAGACCGTTTTCTAAAAGAGAAAATATGTGTGTGGATAAAATGGTTCTGCCAAGGAGAGCAACTCCCTGGACTGGTTCTGCTCAGGACAGCAACTCCTAGCACTGGCTCTGGTCAGGAGAGCAAAACCCAAGACTGGCTCTGCCAAGGAGAGCAACTTCCAGGACTGGCCTAGTAGAGCAAATTTAAGGAATGGTTCTGCCCAGGAGAGCAACTCATAGGACTGGCTCTGCCAAGGAGAGCAACTTCCAGGACTGGCTGTGCCCAGAAGAGCAGCTCCAATAACTGGCTTTGCCCAGGAGAGCAGCTCCAAGTACTGAGAGCAAATCCAAGGACTTGGTCTGCCGAGGAGAGCAACTCCAGGACTGGCTCTGCCAAGGAGAGCAACTCCCAGGACTGGCTCTGCCCAGGAGAGCAACTCCCAGGACTGAATCTGCCCAGGAGAGCAACTCCCAGGACTGGCTCTGCCCAGGAGAGCAACTCCCAGGACTGGCTCTGCTTAGGAAATAAACTCCCAGGACTAGCTCTGCCCAGGAGAGCAACAACAAGGACTGGCTCTGCCCAGGAAAGCAATTTCTAGGACTGGCTCTTCCCAGGAGAGCAAATCCAAGGACTTGGTCTGCCCAGGAGAGCAACTCCCAGGACTGGCTCTGCCCAGGAGAGCAACAACCAGGACAGGCTCTGCACAGGAGAGCAATTTCTAGGACTGGCTCTTCCTAGGAGAGCAAATCCAAGGACTTGGTCTGCCCAGGAGAGCAACTCCCAGGACTGGCTCTGCCCAGGAGAGCATCACCCTGGACTGGCTTTGCCCAGGAGAGCTACACCCAGAACTGGCCCAGGATAACAACTTAAAGGACTGGATCTGCCCATAAGAGCAACTCCCAGGACTGGCCCAGGAGAACAACTCAGGGACTGGATCTGCCCAATTATAGCCCAGTTCTGCCCGGGAGAGCAACTCCAGGGCTGTCTGTGCCCAGGAAAGCAACTCACAGGACTGGCTCTGCTTAGGAGATTAACTCCCAGGACTGGTTCTGCCAAGGATAGCAACAACCAGGACTGGCTCTGCCCAGGAGAGCAATTTATAGGACTGGCTCTTCCCAGGAGAGCAAATCCAAGGACTTGGTCTGCCCAGGAGAGCAACTCCCAGGACTGGCTCTGCCCAGGAGAGCAACACCCAGCACTAGCTCTGCCCAGGGGAGCAAATCCAAGGACTTTGTCTGCCAAGGAGAGCAACACCCAGGACTGGCTTTGCCCAGGAGAGCTACACCCAGGACTGGCCCAGGAGAACAGCTCCAAGGACTGGATCTGTCCAATTTAGCAACTCTCAGGACTGGTCCAGGAGAGCAACACCCAGGACTGGCTCAGCCCGAGAGAGCAACATCCAGGACTGTCTCTGCCTAGGAGAGCAACTCCCAGCACTGGGAGAGCAAATCCATGGACTTGGTCTGCCCAGGAGAGCAACTCCCAGGACTGGCTCTGCCCAAGAGAGCAACTCCCAGGACTGGTCCAGGAGAGCAACACCCAGGAGTGGCTCAGCCCGGGAGAGCAACATCCAGGACTGTATCTGCCTAGGAGAGCAACTCCCAGCACTGGGAGAGCAAATCCATGGACTTGGTCTGCCCAGGAGAGCAACTCCCAGGGCTGAATCTGCCCAGCAGAGCAACTCCTAGGACTGGATGTGCCCAGGAGAGCAAATCCAAGGACTTTGTCTGCCCAGGAGAGCAACTCCCAGGACTGGCTCTGACCAGGAGAGCAACAACTAGGACTGGCTCTGCCCAGGAGAGCAATTTCTAGGACTGGCTCTGCCCAGGAGAGCAACTCCCAGGACTGGTTGTGCCAAGGAGAGCAAATCCAAGGACTGTGTCTGCCCAGGAGAGCAACACACAGGACTGGCTCTGCCCAGGAAAGCAATTTCTAGGACTGGCTCTTCCCAGGAGAACAAATCCAAGGACTCTGCCCAGGAGAGCAACAACTAGGACTGGCTCTGCCCAGGAGAGCAATTTCTAGAACTGGCTCTGCCCAGGAGAGCAACACCCAGCACATGCTCTGCCCAGTAAAGCAAATCCAAGGACTTGGTCTGCCCAGAAGAACAACTCAAAGGACTTTGTCTGCCCAGTAAAGCAACAACTAGGACTGGCTCTGGCCAGGAGAGCAATTTCTAGGACTGGCTCTGCCCAGGAGAGCAACACCCAGGAGTGGCTCAGCCCGGGAGAGCAACATCCAGGACTGTATCTGCCTACGAGAGAAACTCCCAGCACTGGGAGAGCAAATCCATGGACTTGGTCTGCCCAGGAGAGCAACTCCCAGGGCTGAATCTGCCCAGGAGAGCAACTCCTAGGACTGGATGTGCCCAGGAGAGCAATCCAAGGACTTTGTCTGCCCAGGAGAGCAACTCCCAGGACTGGCTCTGACCAGGAGAGCAACAACTAGGACTGGCTCTGCCCAGGAGAGCAATTTCTAGGACTTTGTCTGCCCAGGAGAGCAACTCCCAGGACTGGCTGTGCCAAGGAGAGCAAATCCAAGGACTGTGTCTGCCCAGGAGAGCAACACCCAGGACTGGCTCTGCCCAGGAAAGCAATTTCTAGGACTGACTCTTCCCAGGAGAACAAATCCAAGGACTCTGCCCAGGAGAGCAACAACTAGGACTGGCTCTGCCCAGGAGAGCAATTTCTAGAACTGGCTCTGCCCAGGAGAGCAACACCCAGCACATGCTCTGCCCAGTAAAGCAAATCCAAGGACTTGGTCTGCCCAGGAGAACAACTCAAAGGACTTTGTCTGCCCAGTAAAGCAACAACTAGGACTGGCTCTGCCCAGGAGAGCAATTTCTAGGACTGGCTCAGCCCAGGAGAGCAACTCCCAGGACTGGCTGTGCCAAGCAGAGCAAATCCAAGGACTGTGTCTGCCCAGTAAAGCAAATCCAAGGACTTGGTCTGCCCAGGAGAACAACTCAAAGGACTGGCCTCCCAGGAGAGCAACTCCCAGGACTGAATCTGCCCAGGAGAGCAACTCCTGGGCTGGCTGTGCCCAGGAGAGCAACTCCCAGGACTGGCTGTGCCAAGGAGAGCAATTCCAAGGAATGTGTCTGCCCAGGAGAGCAACACCAAGGAATGGCTTTGCCCAGGAGAGTTACACCCAGGACGGGCCCAGGAGAACAACTCAAAGGAATGGATCTCCCCATGAGAGCAACTCCCAGGACTGGCTCTGCTCAGGAGAGCAAATTTGAGGTTTTGGTCTGCCCAGGAGAGCAATTTCTAGGACTGGCTCTGCCCAGGAGAGCAACAACCAGCACATGCTCTGCCCAGGAAAGCAAATCCAAGGACTTGGTCTGCCCAGGAGAACAACTCAAAGGACTGGCTCCTCCCAGGAGAGCAACTCCCAGGACTGAATCTGCCCAGGAGAGCACCTACCAGGCTGGCTGTGCCCAGGAGAGCAACTCCAGGACTGGCTGTGCCCAGGAGAGCAATTCCAAGGACATTGTCTGCCCAGGAGAGCAACACCAAGGACTGGCTTTGCCCAGGAGAGTTACACCCAGGACTGGCCCAGGAGAACATCTCAAAGGAATGGATCTGCACATGAGAGCAACTCCCAGGACTGGCTCTGCTTAGGAGAGTAACTCTCAGGACTGGCTCTGCCAAGGAGAGCAACAACTAGGACTGGCTCTGCCAAGGAGAGCAACAACTAGGGCTGGCTCTGCCCAGGAAAGCAATTTCTAGGACTGGCTCTTCCCAGGAGAGTAACACCTAGCACTGGCTCTGCCCAGGAGAGCAAATCCAAGGACTTGGTCTGCCCAGGAGAGCAACTCCCAGGACTGGCTCTGCCCAGGAGAGCAACTCCCAGGACTGAATCTGCCCAGGAGAGCAACTCCCAGGACTGGCTCTGCCTAGGAAAGCAACTACCAGAACTGGCTCTGCCTAGGAGAGCAACTCCGAGAACTGGCTCTGTCCAGGAGAGCGAATCCGAGGACTTGGTCTCCCCAGGTGAGAAACTCCCAGGACTGGCTCTGATTAGGAGAGTAACTCCCAGGACAGGCTCTGTCCAGGAGAGCAAATCCAAGGACTGGCTCTGCTTAGGAGAGCAACTCCCAGGACTGGCTCTGCTTAGGAGAGCAACTCCCAAGACTGGCTCTGCCTAGGAGAGCTGTCCAAGGACTTGGTCTGCCCAGGAGATCAACTCCCAGGACTGGCTCTGCCCAGAAAAGCAACTCCCAGGAATGGCTCTGCCAAGGAGAGTATCACCCAGCACTGGCTCTGTCCAGAAAAACAATTCCAAGGACTGGCTTTTCCTAGGGGAGCAACTCCCAGGACTGAATCTGCTCAGGAGAGCAACACCTAGCACTGGCTGTGTCCAGGAAAACAATTCCAAGGATTGGATCTGCCCAGGAGAGTAACACCCAGCACTGGCTCTGTCCAGGAACACTGGCTCTGTCCAGGAAAACAACTGGATCTGCCCAATTGAGCGAAAACAAATATGTATAAAGAAATTACAGTCAGATGTTGATTTTGTTTGTGTTTAAATGAAAAATATGTTTAATGACTGACTGCATTGGGCAAGCATGATATTTTCTGTTAAATACAATAACAATTTATATTGCCAGTTGCAATGGACAAACATTTAACAGGTTTTAAGATCAACTTTGACATTACCATTTCTGGCTATAAATATTTGAATTGCATCCTTCACAGATGCTGTTGGGAAGCCATTTTCAGTACAGCTTATTGCACCGACACTTAACATATGATCAACCTGGTCTTCACTTCGTTGTACTTCGTGAAGTAAATTGTCCTGAAAGCATTGGACAATCTTTGAATATATAGAACATAGTTATATACTCAACACTTGTTTTTTTTTTATTGTTATCTCTGTCAAATATTGACATATTTCACTGAAATATGGACACAATGTTAGCATACAACATAATATTGATAACTATCGGACAAGTCGATAATCCAATCAGCTAATTAGGAAAAAAAAAAAATGTCTCCAAGTTAACACAACATTGTATTACATTGTATTTACTTGGACAAAAAACACCATGTGGCCAGTGGGCGGAGTGATTGTCTCCGTAGTTGCTCCGGCATCAGGTCAATTTTATTGAACAATAACAAATACAATAAGGTTACCCTAAATTCAAAGATAAAAAATGTGTCAGTACCGAGTGTGCCCTGTGCCAAAATGGCTGCAGTATGTCTGGATTTTATAGAATTTATGTCATTCATAATGCACACCTGCTGAATAGTATTCCATGTTGGCATCAGGGCATGTTTTAGCTCTTGGTGAGTGCAGGGTTGGTAGTAATCTAAGTGTACTGCAGTTTTTCTTAAATTTGTATACAGTAGTAGAACTTTGATCGCTCAATCTTGGCAGGACTGGACAAAATAGTTAGCAATAGTTCGAGTCAAGCCTAGTACAACAATCATCTTTCATGTACATGGTGTACAAGTATGTTTGTGAGCATGTTATTTAATCCCATGAATAGGTGCAATACATGATGTATTTGATGTTTTTTTCGAAAATCCAATATACCAGAAATGATAATTTTCAAATATAATTAATATGAGCGATATGTGGTGTTCCAGCCAACCCAGTTCAAGCTATCAAAGTTTTACTGTATATATTTTGTGCAATTTTAGCCCCTCCATTGGCTTAAACTTCAGCTTGTTAAAGCTGGCCACTTATGTATATATATATATATTTATGCAATTTGAGCCCCTTCATTGGCAAACACTTCAGTTTGTTAATTAAGATGGGAAAGAAGTTAAAGAAGTAAAACAAACTTACCACGCTGTCTATGCCATATTGGCTGTCAGTGTCCTCTGGTTGGACTGCAATACATAGTTCATCATCAGTTGTAAATTCAGCCATTTCGTTTACGTCTGTTGACAGAAGTATAGATGTCTGTATTGACAGAAGTATGGAACAATTTAAGGATGCTGGCAAGGAAGTCTCCAGATTTTCATGTTTGTGAATTGTATATTTAAAATTGAAGTTGTATTAAATTTTCTTTAAGAAACATTGTTTTTGTTATATGTCTTATGTTTATAAACACGTTGAACAATTTAAGCCACAAACATGTCTATTGTTTTTTTTGTTTTTTTTTTACCACAGCATGGTCTAGTGGTAGAGCATCCACCTCACATGCCGAAGGTCGTGGATTCGATCACCGGCTGGGTGATACCAAAGACTTAAAAAATGGTACTAGAAGCTTCCTCGCTTGATGCTTAGCATTTAGAGGAAAGTTGTAGGTCTGGTCAGCCCAGTGTCAGTATAATGTGACTGGGTGGGGTATCATACCATGTGTCTGCGGCATGATACTCCAATGTGACAGCGCACAGAATACTGCCTCATGTAGACACTGTTGCGATATGACTGAAAGATTGTTGAAATCGATGCTAAACACCATACAACATGTCCTTTTTGAAACAGAAAAAATAAATCCAAATAAAAAAAAAAATTTTTTTCACTTCCGGCCTTATTTTCTGACCATACATACTACCGGTATTAATTTATCCATAAGTAGAGCAAAGTCACAAACTAATTAAAAGATAAAAAATATTAAACATAAAAATGACATTGAAAGGAAAACAATTAATCCATGTGGATATATAATAGCATACACAAATACGTAATAGTGAAAGTGTAATTTTGGAAAGTTTGCACACCAATATTTTGACCCTTTGCAAAGCTTTTTATGCAACGTTGTTATGATTTTTCTTGCATGACTACAACCAGACATTAAATATTATGTGCATCTGGGTAAACTAAACACATACCCGCCTTTCTTTCCAGCTTTTAACCACAAAAAAAACACAACACTTAAATGCGTAATAGTGGATGTACTTACCGGTAAATGATGCGCATGCGTGCAGATAAGGCTGTCCTTCAAATATTGTTGGTATGCTGTGCTATGACCCAGTATCATTCATGTTGATATGTAGGTAGCAATTTATAAACAAAAATCGTGAAAAAATCAATCCTTTGAAAGTCAATAAAAAAAGTTTTCGTAGCTGCATTTTTGAGAGAGTAGGTAGGAGGAGCACAGAAAACAATGTTTTTAAAAACGGCCTAATGGAAAAAAAGAAGTGTATAATTTTTTTTTCATTTTGTTATGCGTGAACTCTCTACTGCATTAGATTTAAATGCAAAAATGATAAACTTTACACACTTCTGATCACTTCTTGAGATACGAGTGTTTACAGTTTTAAGTTCTTTGGGTGTGAAATCTGAGCTGGGACATAGTGTGATATTAGATAAATATACATCATAAAAACGTGTTGCATGTTTTGTTGTTATTTATGCAGTGGAAAATACTATGTCGTAACATCTTGATGGTGTTTAGGAGAACCTTTTTTTTATAAATTTTGTAAGTTGCAATCATAAATACAAATCTTGATTTGTCTTACTTATCAATATCAAGTATCCTATCTGAAGTGTTTGTTTCACCAACTTTTTCTAAAGTTTTACTTAAGTTCTTCAACACTTCACTTAAATTTGACTGGTTATGTAAATATTCTATAATATTAATTTATGTCATTGAAATCAAATGCAGATTTTCTGAAGCCAGTCTAAAATCATGGTCACCTGGATGCTTTTTATAGATTTAAGTGTTTAAGTATTTAAGTATATAATCATGATCACCTAGACGCTTTTCATACATTTAAGTTTTTAAATATTTAAGTATATACTTTAATATTCTTGTGAAACAGGATCTAGATTAGTGTTAACAATGTAGGCAAAATCAACCTACCAGATACTGGCAAGATTTCGGAGGAGAGGGAAGAAATTATATATAGAATTTTGCTGTTTATAAATTAAGCGGATTGAGTTATGAGGGTCATCTTGTTTACAAGCATTAATAGTTTTAATTATGTCACTCCCCTTATGTCACTTCCCTATGTCATTCCCCTTATGTAACTCCCTTATGTCATTCAATTATGTCACTCCCCTTAAGTTATTCACCATATGTCACTTCATTTTGTCACTCACTTATGTCATTCCCCTTATGTCACTCCCCTTATGTAACTGCCCTATGTCACTCCCCTTATGTCACTCCCCTATGTCATTCCCCTTATGTTACTCCCTTATGTCATTCAATTATGTCACTCCCCTTAAGTTATTCACCTTATGTCACTTCATTTTGTCACTCACTTATGTCATTCCTCTTATGTCACTCCCCTTATGTAATTGCCCTATGTCACTCTCTTATTTAACTCTCCTATGTACCTTCCTTATGTTACTCTCCTTATGTCATTCCCCTTATGTCACTCCCCTATGTCACTCCCTAATGTTACTCCCTAATGTCACTCACTGATGCCGCTCCCTTTATGTTACTCCCCTATGTCACCCCCCTATGTCACTCCCTTATGTTACTCCCTTATGTTACTCCCTTATGTCACTCCCCTATGTCACTCCCTAATGTTACTCCCTTATGTTAATCCCCTATGTCACTCCCTTGTGTCACTCTCCTTATGTCACTCCCCTATGTCACTCCGCTTTGTCACTCCCCTATGTCACTCCCAAATGTCAATCCCCATATGTTATTCTCTTTATGTCACTCCCTGATGTCACTCACTGATGCCGCTCCCTTTATGTTACTCCTCTATGTCACTCCCCTTATGTCACTCCCTTATGTAATTCCATAATGTCATTCCCCAATGTCACTCTCCTTATGTTACTCCCTTATGTCACTCCCTTATGTCACTCCCCTATGTCACTCCACTTTGTCACTCCCCTATGTCACTCCCTAATGTCAATCCCCTTATGTCACCCTCCTTATGTTACTCACTGATGCCGATCCCTTTATGTTACTCCCCTATCTCACTCCCCTTATGTCACCCCCTTTTGTAATTCTATAATGTCACTCCCCAATGTCACTCCTTAATGTCACTCTCCTTATGTTACTCCCCTATGTCACTCCCTTGTGTCACTCTCCTTATGTCACTCCCCTATGTCACTCCGCTTTGTCACTCCCCTATGTCACTCCTTAATGTCAATCCACTTATGTCACTCTCCTTATGTCACTCTGCTTTGTCACTCCCCTATGTCACTCCCTAATGTCAATCCACTTATGTTACTCTCCTTATGATACTCCCCTATGTCACTCCCCTTATGTCATTCCCCTTATGTTACTCCCTTATGTCATTTAATTATGTCACTCCCCTTAAGTTATTCACCTTATGTCACTTTATTTTGTCACTCACTTATGTCATTCCCCTTATGTCATTCCCCTTATGTAACTGCCCTATGTCACTCTCTTATTTAACTCTCCTATGTCACTTCCTTATGTAACTCTCCTTAAATAATTCCCCTTATGTCACTCCCTAATGTTACTCCCTTATGTCACTCTCTTATTTCACTCCCCTTAAGTTATTCCCCTTATGTCACTCCCTTTATGTAACTCCCCTTATGTCACTCCCCTGTGTCACTCTCTTTATGTAACTCCCCTTATGTCACTCTCCTTATGTCAATCCCTTAATATCACTCCCCTTATGTCACTCCCTTATGTCACTCCCCTTATGGCACTCCCCTATGTCACTGCCCATATGGCACTTCCCTTATGTCACTCCCCTTATGTCACTCCCCTATGTCACTCCCCTTATGGCACTACCTTTATGTCATTCCCTTTATGTCATTCTCTTATGTCTCTCCCCTATGTCACTCCCCTTGTGTCACTTCCCTTTTGTCACTCCCCTTGTGTCACCCCCCTTATGTCACTCCCCTTATGTCACTCCCCCTATGTCACTCCCCTATGTCACTCCACTTGTGTCACTCCCCTTATATCACTCCCCTATGTCACTCCCCTTATGTCACTTCCTTTATGTCACTCCTCTTATGTAACTCCCCTATGTCACTCCCTTTGTGTCACTCCCCTTGTGTCACTCCCCTTATGTCATTCCCCTTATGTCACTCCCCTATGTCACTCTCCTTGCCTTGTGTCACTCCCCTTATGTCACTCCCTTTATGTCATTCCCCTTATGTCACTCCCCTTATGTCATTCCCCTTATGTCACTACCCTATGTCACTCCCCTTGTGTCACTCCCCTTATGTCAATCCCTTTATATCACTCCCCTTATGTCACTCCCTTAAGTCACTCCCATTATGTCACTCCCTTATGTCACTCCCCTTATGTCACTCCCTTTATGTCACTCTCCTTATGTCACTCTGCTTTGTCACTCCCTATGTCACTCCCTAATATCAATCCACTTATGTCACTCTCCTTATGATACTCCCCTATGTCACTCCCCTATGTCATTCCCCTTATGTTACTCCCTTATGTCATTCAATTATGTCACTCCCCTTAAGTTATTCACCTTATGTCACTTCATTTTGTCACTCATTTATGTCATTCCCCTTATGTCACTCCCCTTATGTAACTGCCCTATGTCACTCTCTTATTTAACTCTCCTATGTCACTTCCTTATGTAACTCTCCTTAAATAATTCCCCTTATGTCACTCCCTAATGTTACTCCCTTATGTCACTCTCTTATTTCACTCCCCTTAAGTTATTCCCCTTATGTCACTCCCTTTATGTAACTCCCCTTATGTCACTCCCCTATGTCACTCTCTTTATGTAACTCCCCTTATGTCACTCTCCTTAATTCATTCCTTTAATATCACTCCCCTTATGTCACTCCCTTATGTCACTCCCTTATGTCACTCCCCTTATGTCACTCCCCTATGTCACTCCCCTTATGGCACTACCTTTATGTCATTCCCTTTATGTCATTCTCTTATGTCTCTCCCCTATGTCACTCCCCTTGTGTCGCTTCCCTTTTGTCACTCCCCTTGTGTCACCCCCCTTATGTCACTCCCCTTATGTCACTCCCCTATGTCACTCCCCTTGTGTCACTCCCCATGTGTCAATCCCCTTATATCACTCCCCTATGTCACTCCCCTTATGTCACTTCCCTTATGTCACCCTTATATCACTCCCCTATGTCACTCCCCTTATGTCACTTCCCTTATGTCACTCCTCTTATGTAACTCCCCTATGTCACTTCGTTTGTGTCACTCCCCTTGTGTCACTCCCCTTATGTCATTCCCCTATGTCACTCCCCTTGTGTCACTCTCCTTGTGTCACTCCCCATATGTCACTCCCTTTATGTCATTCCCCTTATGTCACTCCCCTATGTCACTCCCCGTATGACACTCCCCTTATGTCACTCCCCTTATGTCATTCCCCTTATGTCTCTCCCCTTATGTCACTCCCCTATGTCACTCCCCTTGTGTCACTCCCCTATGTCAATCCCTTTATATCACTCCCCTTATGTCACTCCCTTATGTCACTCCCCTTATGTCACTCCCTTTATTTCACTTCCCTTATGTCACTTCTCTTATGTCACTCCCCTATGTCACTCCCCTATGTCACACCCCTTGTGTCACTCCACTTATATCACTCCCTTTATGTCATTCCCTTTATGTCATTCTCTTATGTCACTCCCCTTGTGTCACTCCTTAATGTCACTCCACTTATGTCAATCCCCTTATGTCACTCCCCTTATGTCACTCCTTAATGGCACTCCCATTAACTTATTTATTTTATTTTGATTGTGAAACTAGTTATTACATCTTATACAAAACACGCTCAAAGTTTTCCTGGATAAAACCAGTACCAAGCATATGCGGAAAAAGTTTCCTGCTGAAGGACACCACACATAGCCGTGCGAAGGATCGAACCCATGATCCTCTGAAATTGGGCCACTTTTCCATGGTGGATCATGTTGTTTTTGTCTTGTCCGTCTGTCAGTTATCTGAAACATTAACAGAATGATGTGTTAGCTGTAAATGTTAGCTAATGTTATCTGACAAATTAACGGAATGGTGTGTAAGCTGTAAATGTTAGCTAATGTTATCCGACAAATTAACAGAAATGGTGTGTAAGCTGTAATGTTAGCTAATGTTATCTGACAAATTACCAGAATGGTGTGTAAGCTGTAAATATTAGCTAATGTTATCTGACAAATTAACAGAAATGGTGTGTTGGCTGTAAATGTTAGCTAATGTTATCTGACAAATTAAAGAGAATGGTGTGTAAGCTGTAAATGTTAGCTAATGTTATCTGACAAATTAAAAGAATGGTGTATTGGCTGTAAATGTTAGCTAATGTTATCTGACAAATTAACAGAATGGTGTGTTGGCTGTAAATATTAGCTTATGTTATCTGACAAATTAATAGAATGGTATGTTAGCTCTAGCATAAGCTAATGTTATCTAACAAATTAACCGAAATGGTGTGTTAGCTGTAATGGTAGCTAATGTTATTTGACAAATTAACAGAAATGGTGTGTAAGCTGTTAATGTAAGCCAATGTTATCTCACAAATTCAAAAGAATGGTATATTAGTTGTAAATGTTAGCTAATGTTATCTGACAAATTAACAAAATGGTATGTTGGCTGTAAATGTTTACTAATGTTATCTGACAAATACAAGAATGGTGTGTAAGCTGTAAATGTTAGCTAATGTTATGTGACACATTAACAAAATGGTGTGTTGGCTGTAAATGTTAGCTACTGTTATCTGAAAATTAACAGAATGGTGTGTTGGCTGTAAATGTTAGCTAATATTATCTGACAAATTAACAAAATGGTGTGTTGACTATAAATGTTAGCTAATGTTATCTAACAAATCCACAGAATGGTGTGTTGGCTGTAAATGTTAGCTAATGTTATCTGACAAATTAACAAAATGGTGTGTTGGCTGTAAATGTTAGCTAATGTTATCTGACAAATTAACAGAAATGGTGTGTTGGCTGTAATGTTAGCTAGTGTTATCTAACAAATCAACTGAATGGTGTGTTGGCTGTAAATGTTAGCTAGTGTTATCTAACAAATCAACAGAATGGTGTGTTGGCTGTAAATGTTAGCTAATGTTATCTGACAAATTAACAAAATGGTGTGTTGGCTGTAAATGTTAGCTAATGTTATCTGATAAATTAACAGAAATGGTGTGTTGGCTGTAATGTTAGCTAGTGTTATCTAACTAATCAACAGAATGGTGTGTTGGCTGTAAGTGTTAGCTAATGTTATCTGATAAATTAACAGAATGGTGTGTTGGCTGTAAATACTAGCTAATGTTGTCTGATAAATTAACAAAATGGTGTTGGCTGTAAATGTTAGCTAATGTTATCTGGCAAATTAACATAATTGTGTGTTGGCTGTAAATGTTAGCTAATGTTATCTGACAAATTAACAGAATGGTGTGTTGGCTGTAAATGCTAGCTTATGTTATCTGATAAATTAACACAATGGTATGTTGGCTGTAATGTTAACTAGTGTTATCTAACAAATCCACAGAATGGTGTGTTGGCTGTAAATGTTAGCTAATGTTATCTGATAAATAAACAGTATGGTGTGTTGGCTGTAAATGTTAGCTAATGTTTTCTGACAAATTAACAGAAATGGTGTGTAAGCTGTAAATGTTAGCTTATGTTATCTGACAAATTAAAGAGAATGGTGTGTCAGCTGTAAATGTTAGCTAATGTTATCTGACAAATCCACAGAATGCTTTGCTGGCTGTAAATGTTAGCTAATGTTATCTGATAAATTAACAGAATGGTGTGTTGGTTGTAAATGTTAGCTAATGTTATCTGACAAATTAACAGAATGGTGTGTTGGCTGTAAATGTTAGCTTATGTTATCTGATAAATAAACATAAATGGTGTTTTGGCTGTAAATGTAAGCTAATGTTATCTAATAAATTAACAAAATGGTGTGTTGGCTGTAATGTTAGCTAGTATTATCTAACAAATCCACAGAATGGTGTGTTGGCTGTAAATGTTAGCTTATGTTATCTGACAAATTAATAGAATGGTATGTTAGCTCTAGCATAAGCTAATGTTATCTAACAAATTAACCGAAATGGTGTGTTAGCTGTAATGGTAGCTAATGTTATTTGACAAATTAACAGAAATGGTGTGTAAGCTGTTAATGTAAGCCAATGTTATCTCACAAATTCAAAAGAATGGTATATTAGTTGTAAATGTTAGCTAATGTTATCTGACAAATTAACAAAATGGTATGTTGGCTGTAAATGTTTACTAATGTTATCTGACAAATACAAGAATGGTGTGTAAGCTGTAAATGTTAGCTAATGTTATGTGACACATTAACAAAATGGTGTGTTGGCTGTAAATGTTAGCTACTGTTATCTGAAAATTAACAGAATGGTGTGTTGGCTGTAAATGTTAGCTAATATTATCTGACAAATTAACAAAATGGTGTGTTGACTATAAATGTTAGCTAATGTTATCTAACAAATCCACAGAATGGTGTGTTGGCTGTAAATGTTAGCTAATGTTATCTGACAAATTAACAAAATGGTGTGTTGGCTGTAAATGTTAGCTAATGTTATCTGACAAATTAACAGAAATGGTGTGTTGGCTGTAATGTTAGCTAGTGTTATCTAACAAATCAACTGAATGGTGTGTTGGCTGTAAATGTTAGCTAGTGTTATCTAACAAATCAACAGAATGGTGTGTTGGCTGTAAATGTTAGCTAATGTTATCTGACAAATTAACAAAATGGTGTGTTGGCTGTAAATGTTAGCTAATGTTATCTGATAAATTAACAGAAATGGTGTGTTGGCTGTAATGTTAGCTAGTGTTATCTAACTAATCAACAGAATGGTGTGTTGGCTGTAAGTGTTAGCTAATGTTATCTGATAAATTAACAGAATGGTGTGTTGGCTGTAAATACTAGCTAATGTTGTCTGATAAATTAACAAAATGGTGTTGGCTGTAAATGTTAGCTAATGTTATCTGGCAAATTAACATAATTGTGTGTTGGCTGTAAATGTTAGCTAATGTTATCTGACAAATTAACAGAATGGTGTGTTGGCTGTAAATGCTAGCTTATGTTATCTGATAAATTAACACAATGGTATGTTGGCTGTAATGTTAACTAGTGTTATCTAACAAATCCACAGAATGGTGTGTTGGCTGTAAATGTTAGCTAATGTTATCTGATAAATAAACAGTATGGTGTGTTGGCTGTAAATGTTAGCTAATGTTTTCTGACAAATTAACAGAAATGGTGTGTAAGCTGTAAATGTTAGCTTATGTTATCTGACAAATTAAAGAGAATGGTGTGTCAGCTGTAAATGTTAGCTAATGTTATCTGACAAATCCACAGAATGCTTTGCTGGCTGTAAATGTTAGCTAATGTTATCTGATAAATTAACAGAATGGTGTGTTGGTTGTAAATGTTAGCTAATGTTATCTGACAAATTAACAGAATGGTGTGTTGGCTGTAAATGCTAGCTTATGTTATCTGATAAATTAACACAATGGTATGTTGGCTGTAATGTTAACTAGTGTTATCTAACAAATCCACAGAATGGTGTGTTGGCTGTAAATGTTAGCTAATGTTATCTGATAAATAAACAGTATGGTGTGTTGGCTGTAAATGTTAGCTAATGTTTTCTGACAAATTAACAGAAATGGTGTGTAAGCTGTAAATGTTAGCTTATGTTATCTGACAAATTAAAGAGAATGGTGTGTCAGCTGTAAATGTTAGCTAATGTTATCTGACAAATCCACAGAATGCTTTGCTGGCTGTAAATGTTAGCTAATGTTATCTGATAAATTAACAGAATGGTGTGTTGGTTGTAAATGTTAGCTAATGTTATCTGACAAATTAACAGAATGGTGTGTTGGCTGTAAATGTTAGCTTATGTTATCTGATAAATAAACATAAATGGTGTTTTGGCTGTAAATGTAAGCTAATGTTATCTAATAAATTAACAAAATGGTGTGTTGGCTGTAATGTTAGCTAGTATTATCTAACAAATCCACAGAATGGTGTGTTGGCTGTAAATGTTAGCTTATGTTATCTGACAAATTAATAGAATGGTATGTTAGCTCTAGCATAAGCTAATGTTATCTAACAAATTAACCGAAATGGTGTGTTAGCTGTAATGGTAGCTAATGTTATTTGACAAATTAACAGAAATGGTGTGTAAGCTGTTAATGTAAGCCAATGTTATCTCACAAATTCAAAAGAATGGTATATTAGTTGTAAATGTTAGCTAATGTTATCTGACAAATTAACAAAATGGTATGTTGGCTGTAAATGTTTACTAATGTTATCTGACAAATACAAGAATGGTGTGTAAGCTGTAAATGTTAGCTAATGTTATGTGACACATTAACAAAATGGTGTGTTGGCTGTAAATGTTAGCTACTGTTATCTGAAAATTAACAGAATGGTGTGTTGGCTGTAAATGTTAGCTAATATTATCTGACAAATTAACAAAATGGTGTGTTGACTATAAATGTTAGCTAATGTTATCTAACAAATCCACAGAATGGTGTGTTGGCTGTAAATGTTAGCTAATGTTATCTGACAAATTAACAAAATGGTGTGTTGGCTGTAAATGTTAGCTAATGTTATCTGACAAATTAACAGAAATGGTGTGTTGGCTGTAATGTTAGCTAGTGTTATCTAACAAATCAACTGAATGGTGTGTTGGCTGTAAATGTTAGCTAGTGTTATCTAACAAATCAACAGAATGGTGTGTTGGCTGTAAATGTTAGCTAATGTTATCTGACAAATTAACAAAATGGTGTGTTGGCTGTAAATGTTAGCTAATGTTATCTGATAAATTAACAGAAATGGTGTGTTGGCTGTAATGTTAGCTAGTGTTATCTAACTAATCAACAGAATGGTGTGTTGGCTGTAAGTGTTAGCTAATGTTATCTGATAAATTAACAGAATGGTGTGTTGGCTGTAAATACTAGCTAATGTTGTCTGATAAATTAACAAAATGGTGTTGGCTGTAAATGTTAGCTAATGTTATCTGGCAAATTAACAGAATTGTGTGTTGGCTGTAAATGTTAGCTAATGTTATCTGACAAATTAACAGAATGGTGTGTTGGCTGTAAATGCTAGCTTATGTTATCTGATAAATTAACACAATGGTATGTTGGCTGTTATGTTAACTAGTGTTATCTAACAAATCCACAGAATGGTGTGTTGGCTGTAAATGTTAGCTAATGTTATCTGATAAATAAACAGTATGGTGTGTTGGCTGTAAATGTTAGCTAATGTTTTCTGACAAATTAACAGAAATGGTGTGTAAGCTGTAAATGTTAGCTTATGTTATCTGACAAATTAAAGAGAATGGTGTGTCATCTGTAAATGTTAGCTAATGTTATCTGACAAATCCACAGAATGCTTTGCTGGCTGTAAATGTTAGCTAATGTTATCTGATAAATTAACAGAATGGTGTGTTGGTTGTAAATGTTAGCTAATGTTATCTGACAAATTAACAGAATGGTGTGTTGGCTGTAAATGTTAGCTTATGTTATCTGATAAATAAACATAAATGGTGTTTTGGCTGTAAATGTAAGCTAATGTTATCTAATAAATTAACAAAATGGTGTGTTGGCTGTAATGTTAGCTAGTATTATCTAACAAATCCACAGAATGGTGTGTTGGCTGTAAATGTTAGCTAATGTTATCTGATAAATAAACAGTATGGTGTGTTGGCTGTAAATGTTAGCTAATGTTATATGACAAATTAACAGAAATGGTGTGTAAGCTGTAAATGTTAGCTTATGTTATCTGACAAATTAAAGAGAGTGATGTGTAAGCTGTAAATGTTAGCTAATGTTATCTGATAAATCCACAGAATGGTGTGTTGGCTGTAAATGTAAGCTAATGTTATCTCATAAATTAACAGAATGGTGTATTGGCTGTAAATGCTAGCTAATGTTATCTGACAAATTAACAGAATGGTGTATGGGCTGTAAATGTTAGCTAATGTTATCTAACAAATTAACAAAATGGTGTGTTGGCTGTAAATGCTAGCTTATGTTATCTGACAAACAAACAGAATGGTGTGTTAACTGTAAATGTTAGCTTATGTTATCTGAAAGATAAACAGAAATGGTGTGTTGGCTGTAAATGTTAGCTAATGTTATCTGACAAATTAACAAAATGGTGTGTTGGCTGTAAATGTTAGCTAATGTTATCTGACAAATTAACAAAATGGTGTGTTGGCTGTAATGTTAGCTAGTGGTATCTAACAAATTAACAAAACAGTGTGTTGGCTGTAAATGTTAACTTATGTTATCTGACAAATTAACAGACTGTTGTGTTGGCTGTAATGTTAGCTAGTGTTATCTAACAAATCCACAAAATGGTGTGTTGGCTGTAAATGTTAGGTAATGTTATCTAACAAATTAACAAACTGGTGTGTTGGCTGTTATGTTAGCTAGTGTTATCTAACAAATCCACAAAAATGGTGTGTTGGCTGTAAATGTTAGCTAATGTTATCTGATAAATTAACAGAATGGTGTGTTAGCTGTAAGTATTGGCCTATGTTATCTAACAAATTAACGTAATTGTTTGTTAGCTGTTATTGTTATATAACAAATCTACTGACTGGTGTGTAAGCTGTAATGTTAGCTAATGTTATCTAACAGGTCTACTGAATGGTGTGTTAGCTGTAAATGTTAGCTTATGTTATCTAACAAATCCACTGACTGGTGTATTAGCTGTGTTTATATTACATAATGTTATCTGAATAAGCTAATGTTATCTAACAAATCTACTGACTGGTGTATTAGCAGTGTTCATATTACATAATGTTATCTGAATAAGCTAATGTTATCTAACAAATCCACTGACTGGTGTATTAGCTGTGTTCATATTACATTATGTTATCTGAATAAGCTAATGTTATCTAACAAATCCACTGACTGGTGTATTAGCCGTGTTCATATTACATAATGTTATCTGAATAAGCTAATGTTATCTAACAAATCCACTGACTGGTGTATTAGCTGTGTTCATATTACATAATGTTATCTGAATAAGCTAATGTTATCTAACAAATCCACTGACTGGTGTATTAGCTGTGTTTATATTACATAATGTTATCTGAATAAGCTAATGTTATCTAAAAAATTCACAATTTAATGTCCTAAGCACAACTGTTGTAAAATCTATAATGATTAATTAAGTTAAAATATTTATTTTATATGTTTGGTATGCAAGAAAAAGAATCGTTCATGGCTTTTTCATTCGGATGGAGCCTCATCCCTGCTAAAACAGTTATCCCAAGGGACGAAATTTTCTATCCGAAGTTCAAACCCATGTAAGATTCTTATAATCTATAACACCCACTGGACGGTGTGTTAGCTGTAAATGTTAAACAGAGGCAGGAATAAACATTTGCTAAGTTGTCCTTAAAAAATAAATTGTTTGCCATGCTCCTGCCTACTCACTCAAAATTGCAGCTACCCAAACTATTTAATTGACTTTCAAAGAGTTTAATTATTTTTTCATAATTTTTGTCTTTTATTCTTTAAAATGACTATGCAAAATCAAAATTTGGCCCCAAAAAAATAAATTAGTTACCTACCTTCCTACCCACATTAAAAATACTGGGCTGGAACACAGAAAACAAATATTTTTTTAAGGATAGCCTTATGTTTTAACCCATTGCTAAACAGTGTATCAAGGCACTGTGATGTAGTTAGCTTATTTATATCGATTTGGACAGATTTCATTATAAACACTGTTGGCAGGTAGTTGTGAGCTGAACGCAGCCAAGGTCTGACTACTCCATGTTATGGTCTACAGGATTTATATTTTGTTGTATTTCTTCTACTGCCGGGCCTGATTAGTTCAGTCAGTTACACGTCTGACTATCAATCCAGTGGTCGTGAGTTCGAATCCCCCCTCCCCTCCCTCCAGGAACTGTCTCCATGATGATTGATATACTACATTGTGTCCAATTATCATTCATAACTCACTGCCGATTCAAGTGGTAAGTTATCAGTTACTTGCGGAGATTAGGTTAACTGATCCTCTGTTAGCCCTTGATGGCAAAAAAAATTATGCTAAATATTCATTCAGTCAATCATTATATTTTGTTGTATTTCTTTTACAGAACCTGATATGGGGATGCCCGAGATAGACGCAAATAAATACTTCAAACAGCTTATAAATGGGGTCGTAAGTATAATAATACGCTGTGTCTTGGCTTAAAACTGTAGGACGTACGGGGCTGTTCTTAAAAAATATATATACATTAATTTTGCCGTGCTCCTACCTACTCAACATTTTTATTGACTTTCAAAGCTTTGAATTTTTTTCTTCATGATTTCTGTCCATTTTTGTTTAAAATGACTATGCAAAATCAAAATATGGCTAAAAAGCTAGAAATTAGCTACCTACCTACCTACATGAAAAATACTTGGCCAGAGCAGAGCACAGCAGAGCAGAGCAGACAAACAGTTTTTGAAGGATGGTCCTGTCATTAAAGACTTTTTTAAAAAATGTTTGTAATTTAGATTTTTTAGCCATATATTTATTATTATACCCCCAGATAAAAAGTATATGGGGGGCTATATAGGAGTCACACTCGTCCATCATATTTCACAGCAACCATTGGCCGGAATTGAATGAAACTTCACAAGGGTGACTGGTACCAAGCTTAGTTGTGCAAATTGTCGGCATGTTGCGCGAGAATAGTTTTTCAATATGTTATGGCCCTTTGCATTTTCCAGACATATTTTTTTTTGCTCACTGCCGCTGATTCTCGGCAACCATTTGCTGGAATTCAATGACATTTCATAAAAATGATTGGTTCAATGTGTCAAAGCGGGCAACAAAAGGGTGCAATAACTGTGTCATGGTGCCATCTGGGGGTATTCATCACCTTCAGTGATATTTCTAGTTCTGTTATGATTTTTAATCTGTTTGCCAAGCTTATTATGAGTTGTATGTTATTCTGTATAAATTGTTTTTAATGATAAGGCCATAATAAATTACTTGCTATATTATCATCCCCACCTGCCCCTAATTTTCATGCAGCCCCGTCTCTTTTTTTTATTTTCATAAAAAAAAAAAAAAAAAAAAAATTTTTTTTTTTGAAAATAAAATGCTCCCTCCCCGACTCAACCCCCCACCCCCCCCCCCCCCCCATTTTTAAGAAAAATTTGAATGATAATTTAGCAATTAATTTATAATGGCCTTGAAGAAAACTTATGACAAAACTTATGAGCTCTTGACTGTCTTTCCATTATATTGCTACTTGGCTGTTACATGTTTATCACATAACTTAGGTCACAGGAGTAAGAAGCCAATGGTATATTTTTGATATATCACTACCGAGTCATCGCACAGCGTTTTGCATATAACTTGGCCCTTGTATGTAAAGCGTTAAAGTGCTCTCCTACTTGCCTGAACATATAAATGGTATTGATTTGTCATGGTAAAATGACTTTTTTGTCACAAGATGACTGGCGGAAACTAACATGCACCATTTTTTCTCATTCTTTACAATTAATGACATTTGTACCATTTTCGTAAGTCATGTGATAGAAATAATCTTACATTCGTGCTCATTTATTATTGAATTTATTGAACTCATTGGCCAAATATCTTGCTCGACAGAGCCTTTTATAAATATATATTTGCCAACTCGTTAAATAAATTCAATAATAAACAAGCACTCATTTAAGATCCACTATGTATATGTTAATTTATTTAATAACATCACATAAAATCTATACAAATGTAGATGTTTATTTTTTATTCTAGGAATATTTACATTCAAGGGGAGTAACTCACAGAGATTTGAAGCCAGAAAACCTGTTACTGGATGATTACGGTAACTACAGTAGCTTTGACATATACATATGGTCGAAGGCACCGTCTCAAGATCACATACCCTCTCACTGCTAAGGTCGTAGGTTTGAGTCCCACTTGCTCCTAAAACTTTATGTGAGAAGTTTTCAGTTACTTGCGGAAGAACAGTGGTTCTACTCGGTCTGAGCTCTTCTTCCACCAGAAAAACTGGCTATCCCATATATAACTGAAATGTGTTGAAAATGACGTAAAACACCATTAAAAAATGTTCCTAATTCTGAGAGCCGTACAGCATAATATATATACTCGCAGAAAATCTAAACAAACCATTTGCTTTCTATGCATTTCAAAAACTAACTCGGCAGAATTATCAGCGGATACTGTTTGAAATTCTCTCTTGATTGATGCTTTCAGCTTTTCCTGGTTGAGTTCCAGGAAGTGGGGTGGCCAAAATTACTCAGTTCTGTAATATGAAGTCATTTCTGTAAACACATATTTGGAGACGCCCTGTATTTACCAACCAGTTTTAATAAGTTATAATACCACAAGTTGTGACAATAAACCATTTGTAGTTTTAGACATGTTGTCATAGTCAGATTGGTATTGTTAACAAAATTAGAATGTCCAAAAGAATTTCAAATACAGCTCTATGATTAAAGAATAATTTCAGTTGCTGAACATTCCTCAACTTCATTTAATACAAACTTACCACACATTTAGCAAAGTTAAGTGAGCCTCAAAGAGATTAAGTAAACTGCTTGTTTCATGTTCGTTATATTTCTTGAATGTGCAAATAATAAAGTTCATGCCCTATTTTGATTATTTAACACCAGTCTGTACCAAGATGTCCCCCTTAACAATTAACCGGGCCAGGTTATCTCAGGCAGTAGCTTGCCTGACTATCAATCCAGGGGTTATAAGTTCTAATTTTCTAATGTTAAAGAAGACCATGCATGGTCTGGTGGTAGAGCGTCCGCCTCGCATGCGGAAGGTCGTGGGTTCAATCCCAGGCCGGGTCATACCAAAGACTTTAAAAATGGTACTAGAAGCTTCCTCGCTTGACGCTCAGCATTTAGAGGAGAGTTCTAGGTCTGGTTGGCCCGGTGTCAGTATAATGTGACTGGGTGGGGAATCATACTATGTGTCTGCGGCATGATACTCCAGCGTGATAGCCCTTAGAATACTGTCTCAAGTAGACACCGTCGCGATATGACTGAAAAATTGTTGAAAGGGACACTAAACACCATACAACAATAAATTTAAAGAAACAAAATGCAGTTCTACTGGAGCCAGTCTAAAATCACAAACCTGTAAACAAAGTTTGAGAGTATCTGTATTGGTCTGTCTGTTGATCAGTCTGTCGGTAACTTATGGAGCAGACTGCTTCCACAGTTTTCAAGCAATAACTTTTTCACACATTATCAAAATCAAGTGTAGATCCTTGGTAATTTTTTTATGTAAACTTTCGGTATTTACTAGTTGTAATTCTTGACAAGTGAGTTACTTAAACAGTTTTGAGACGATTGACTTGAAACTTTGCATATTTGATAAACTTCAAATATACCGTAGAAGTGCATCATCCAAATTCATGATGCTGATTTAATTTCATCTAGAGTTATTTCCCTTACACTTCGAGTCATTGCTGTATTTACCATATTGAAATTCTTCTTCCATTTTCTTAATCTTGTGACATTCAGCATATAATGTTTAGATATGTTTTTGGATATGTTGGTATAAACCGGGTGCATTTATTATATAAATAAAACAAGAGAGTTTACTTGACGCCATATGCAATTGTATGGGAACCAGTCTAAAATCAGAATCACTCGAATGATTTTCTTAGATTTAAATATTTAAGTACTAAGTTAACTATGTTGGTGAAATATTTTGTTATTTCACATAGGTAAAAAATCGATGTATTAATTAATGATAACTCAAAAGATTCAACAGGTTTTTGTTCACGTTTTTGCTTCGCCAACATAAAATGTTTAAGATTACTGTCAACTAATTTTTTCATTGAGGGTGTTTGATGTGAAATGGGTAAAATAAATGATGTCATTTATCATTGTATAATATAATAAACTATTTATTCTGGCATTCTATGATTTTGGTGACATCTTACTTCTAAGCATGGGATGTGTCACTCCTGGAAATCGGAATGTCTTGTTCTGTCTCTTTTTGGTGTCTGCATCCTTTGAAAACAGCCAATACCAAGCATTAAAACAAACCTTCATTGAATAAATGGATTCAACAGAACAAATTATTAAAAAGTATTTTATATATATTTCTCATATTGTGATTTGGTTGATTCATGCGCAGACGTTATTTAAACGTGTGAAATTAACCAAAATCTGAAAACTAATTGAAAAAACTCGGGTTAATTGTATAAGTATCGTTTCAGATTGTCTCAAGATAACGGACTTTGGACTAGCGACGGTGTTCCGGTATCAAGGAAAGGAGCGTAAATTGGAGAAATGCTGTGGAACAGTTCCATATGTTGCACCAGAAGTGATTAGTCGTAAACCGTACAGCGCAGAACCTGCCGACATCTGGTCATGTGGAATCATTCTTGTAGCTCTTCTTGCAGGAGGTGAGATTGGTCAGCCATGTCGGCCATATTGGTTTTGTTATACACACATTTATGTTTGAGGCCCAACCATGATATGTGTAAATGAAGTTGATTTGATATTTTTATTCCCCCAGTCGATATTGCTTCCAGCATCACCATTTTCATGACAAGCTAACAGTCGCTATATAAACAGTACATTGTATTTACATTGATTTACTTGGACAGACAACTTCAAATGGCCAGTTGTTGGAGCGATAGTTGCTCTCAAGTCACGTCAATTAGATATTTGATTCATGTTTATGGTTTCGTTTGTCAGAATGTTGGATACAATCTCATTCTAGCACAAGCTCCAATAAACCCATAAGTGCACAAGCGTTTGATAATTTCTAAAAAAAATCTTGAAATTATTATACTTCAATGTCAGCTTTAATTGAAAATAAAACCATTTTGTAAGTCACTTTATTTAAAATTTGTGAAGCGATTTCTCGATTACTGTTTTCCGTTACTGACAAATAATTCCCAAGAGATTCGTGAATGGGGTGTCACAAGTAACTCATCTAATTTGTTAATAATGAAAGAATTATTTATATCTTAAGGAGAAAAGCAGTTGAATAAATTATTTCATGAATTAAAACTGACACTTTTCAATGCTAAAATACACACTGAATCATTCTCTCCAAGTTATATATACAATGTATATCTATACAATGATGTCTGTTTATATACATATTGACTTTGATCATGTTGTTTTGCGCAAGCGTGGTTCAAGGATGTAGTTAAATACTGGAGAAATTGAACTTGTGAGTAGTTAAAAATATTTACCAAATTCGGTGAATTCTTTATTAAAGATATCTAGATTGTTTCATCATTAGAAATGAAATAAATTGTATTTCTTCTGCTTTTACATTAAGCACATATGTCTGCCTGGGAAGACCAAAAACTGATCTGAATATCTGTATACCATATTCCAACAAATAAACGCCCCCAGGCACCTGGGAACACCAAAAGCTGATTGGAAGAAGGTAGTATACCGTATTCCAATGAATGAACCACCCCAAGGGGCAATCATTTTTCAAAAAGAGGAATTTTTTTGAGTGTCAAAAGAAATTTAAAAAACAAATTAACCAAGGGAATACTATACTTCACTAGAAATGATTTTTA
Source organism: Panopea generosa (assembly GCA_029582155.1). NCBI lineage: Eukaryota > Metazoa > Mollusca > Bivalvia > Adapedonta > Hiatellidae > Panopea > Panopea generosa. The sequence goes on along the minus strand of CM055907.1, from coordinate 11,043,208 downwards.
ATTAACTGTTTATTTGCAGAGTTACCTTGGGATGAACCAACGTACGGATGTCAGGAGTACTGTGACTGGAAGGACTGTAAGATAACACTGAGTCCATGGAACAAGATAGATACTCTGGCTCTGTGTAGGTACCGCTGCATTTTTGGCAGCCATTTTTAGCTCCACTGGGCATGGTTAGAAGGGCTTATGTGATGGTATGTTGGTCTGTTTTGTACTTATAGCAGCATTTTCTCTGAAACAACAAGGCCAGATAAACTCAAACTTCGCATGGATATTTTTCATGTATGTTAGACTATACACAAGCTTTTTTTTCAATGGAAAACTCAATAGCCACCATTGTTGAAAATAGTAAAAAAAATGAAAAAAAATCTTCTCTTCAATTACAGAACAGACTTTGAAAATATTTATATAGAAATGATCACCAACTATAGATCTAGTAAATGTTTAGGGTCAATTAGGGGACACTTGATCACAAGAGATTTTCACAGAAACATTGTAAGGTCAAACAGGTTCAGCTTTGTTAAAATTACTGGGTTTCCGTTGTATTAACCCTTTACTTCATATAGACGCCTTTGGACACCTCTAATATTCAAAGCAGTAATTCACCACATATCAGCAATGGGTGAATTATGTTTATATTAACTGACAGAGTGGAAAACAGTGCAGAAAGTGTTCAGATTGCTCGTTACGAGCAATCTGAACTCTTCCTGCACTGTTTTCAAAGGCCTTCGTTGATTGGTACGGGAAAACGCGTATCTATGGAGTAAAGGGTTAAGGGATCAGAAGGGGCCTCAAAAAAGTAAGAATTTTAAATTTTCAAAAATCCCTTTCTTAACCCTTTGCTCCATAAGTATTTTCTTGGACTTTTCCAAATTGAAAGCATTAATTTACCACATATCAGCAATGGGTTAATTATGTTTATATTAACTGACAGAGTGGAAAACAGTGCAGGAAGTGTTCAGATTGCTCATTATGAGCAATCTGAACTCTTCCTGCACTGTTTATAAAGGCTTTCTGTGATTGGTGTGGGAAAACACATATCTATGGAATAAAGGGTTAAGAACCAATTGGTCAAACAAAAATTCATATACAGTCAAACCTGTCTTAAGCAACCAGTCAAGGGAAGGAGCAAAAGTGGCCTTTTAAGACAAGTTGTTGCTTAATACAGGTAGATTTGCTCTGAAAGCATGGAAATGGGAAATACCAAATGTGGCTGTTTAGTAGAGGTTACTGCTTAGACAGGTTTGACAGTATGTCATAAATTATCCCTATGGGTAGGGTTTTTCATTTTATATGAATCAGAGGGCAAGTATTTATAGGGGCTTTTTATGGGTACTTAAAGTTTAACGTAGGGATACTATGGGAAAATGGAAAATTCTCATTTTTACACCATTTGTGCAAAAATATTATTTAGTTTGAGATCTGAAGGACTGTCTAGTCATATCGAATGATAGTTTGGTTCATTAAAGAGGACTAAATTTCCTTAGGGGCCAGATGGTCTGAATTTTAGGGGGTAGTGACTTCTCCCTCAGTAAAAAAAAAAGAGGAGTGAAAGAATGGAGTTTAACATCATTTTCAACATATTTTAAGTATTATATCGGGGCATATCCAGTTCTATTTGGGGAGGAAGACTACCGTTGAACCACGGTCCTTCTGCAAGTAACTGGCAAACTTTCTAACATAAAGTATTTGGAGTGAGTGGGACTCGAACCTATGACCTTAGCGGTGAGAGGTTAGTGATCTTGAGACTGCTTCTTAGACCACTTGGCCACAGAGGACCCAGAAGTGAAAAAAATCGGGAGAAGTGAAAAAGGCATTTACACCAGAATAAATAATAGAAACAGTTGCATTAAATACAGTTTATGTTTTAATTTACATGTTATATACATGTATCAATTAAAACAGCTCATATGTCTGATTATTTATATTACCGGTACTGGTATTTTTTTTTATTATTACTGTACAAATTTGACATTGACATATTCTTTATAGTTCAAAGGTCATGCTCAGAAATAGGTGGAAATATTCTTGTCCTACCCATGTCTTGTAAACCACTGGACAGATTTTGAAATAAAATGCCACAAATGTTAACCAAAAGGAGACATAGTTTACTCACAGGCAGACGGACAGGGTAGCTGTTGGACATAAGTTAAGATATTAGTATATTTATTATAGTAAATATAGCACAGGTACATTGAATTACTTGCAATACTTTTTATATTTAATTTACAGCATTGTTGCGCAAACTTTTGATTGAGAATGCCAGTAAGAGACGAACTGTAGACCAGATCAAGAAACATCAGTGGTATAACAAAAACTTCAACAAAATCAGAAGTAAGGTCTTTTTTATGACACCGTCATTTATTTCTAAACTTACTTATTTCCCTTTGATTATGAAACAAGCTGTTTCAACTTATACAAATCATGCTCAAAGTTCATTTTAGTCCTCTACTACTCCTGGTTTTGTTCTTATCATTATTCAAATTAAAAAAGGTCAAGTACTTTACGACAAACTTAAATTTGTTGAGATGTGTTCTAAAACATTTATGGTATGTATTGCTATGTTTCATAAAAGTAATACTTATTGCTTACATGAAACAATAACTTAGTTTATTCCATTTGGCCATAAAGAATAAATAGCTTGATTATCATCCAAAATTATAATACAAAAATTAAAAAAAGATAAAAAATCAATATTTAAAAAATAATATTCTCTCTACCACCACTCCTAACCCTCCTCCCCTTTTAAAGACAAATTTGGATGAGAATCTACCAATTAATTTATAATGGCCTTATTGTATGTAGTATATATATTAAATTTACAATATGTAGTACAGACAGTCAAACAGACGCGTTTTCTATTTGCCATTTTTATCATTTTAATTTTAATCAATCTGATTTAGACAGGTTTGATTGTGTTATAAAATTTACAATGTTTGCAATCTGACATGTAAGACATATGATGTAGAAATAAACTGTTATTTGATATTTGATTGTTTCTAAAAGTAAACAAGTTTTCTCTTAGATAATTTTAACATTCAACGAACTATCAATAATGATTAACTATATACCGTAATTATCAACTGTTAACACATTATACAATTTCATTGTCAGCTCTGGGCCGGTTCCCATCAAGTTCTCCCTCAGACTCCCCGTGCAGTACAGGACCATTTAAACGTATGTGTTCGGGTACCAGCATGTCTCCAACCAGCCATGATTCCACTGACAGGTAAGAACGAGCTGTATTCAACAAGCTTGCTCTGTTGTGTGTTGTTACTTTATGGAAATGAATGTTTTTAGCTGTAATGTTAGCTGTAAACACTAGCTAACACAGGATACAAGATACAAAGGTTATTGTGATAGAAGGCCTCCAGCCCACAACACATGATACAAACATGTTAATTATGGATTGTACACACTGTAAAATGCATTTGAATTAGGATGTCAACAATTTTTGAAGACGTAAGTATTCAAAATTTGTATAATTTTGAGTGATGAAAGTATGTTTTGATGCCTTCCAGTTGCGATTTTTAAACCAGATTTAAACTAAGATAGTAATATCTAAATTTGTTAACAGACAAAATATCTAAAAAAAAATTTAAATACCTTAATACTGTAAAAACAGATATTCATGCCGAGGCAAAATGAGATTAAATCGATGTTCAAATAGTCACTTAGAAATTATAAATGGTAGCTAAATATTTTAAAATCTCTCTGTTGCTAAAACTATATATGTTGAACTGTTTTGTATGAGTGGCTTTAAACTTAAGTATATAAAAGTGTATAAAAGGTTCAACTTAAATAAACTTAAGTGTACATAAGGTGCAACTTAAATAAACTTAAGTGTACATAAGGTGCAACTTGAATATACTTAAGTGTGTACATAAGGTACAACTTGAATATACTTAAGTGTACATAAGGTACAACTTGAATATACTAAGTGTGAATATAAGGTACAACTTGAATATACTTAAGTGTACATAAGGTACAATTTCAATATACTTTAGTGTACATAAGGTACAGCTTAAATATACATTAGTGTACATAAGGTACAACTTAAATATACATTAGTGTACATATAAATATACATTAGTGTACATAAGGTACAACTTAAATATACATTAGTGTACAAAAGGTACAACTTAAATATACTTAAGTGTACATAAGGTGCAACTTGAATATACTATAAGGTGCAACTTGAATATAATTAAGTATATATATGGTGCAACTTGAATATACTTAAGTGTACGTAAGGTGCAACCTAAATATACTTAAGTGTACATAAGGTGCAACTTGAATATACTTAAGTGTACATAAGGACCAACTTGAAATACTTAAGTGTACATAAGGTGCAACTTGAATATACTTAAGTGTACATAAGGTGCAACTTGAATATACTTAAGTATACATAAGGTGCAACTTAAATATACTTAAGTGTACATAAGGTGCAACTTGAATATACTTAAGTGTATATTAGGTACAACTTAAATATACTTTAGTGTACATAAGGTACAACTTAATATACTTTATTGCACATAAGGTACAACTTAAATATACTTAAGTGTACATATGATGCAACTTGAATATACTTAAGTATACATAAGGTGCAACTTAAATATACTTCAGTGTACATAAGGTACAACTTAAATATACTTAAGTGTACATAAGGTGCAACTTGAATATACTTAAGTGTACATAAGGTGCAACTTGAAATACTTAAGTATACATAAGGTGCAACTTGAATATACTTAAGTGTACATAAGGTGCAACTTGAATATACTTAAGTGTACATAAGGTGCAACTTGAATATACTTAAGTGTAAATAAGGTGCAACTTGAATATAATAAGTGAACATAAGATGCAACTTGAATATGCAACTTGAATATATATTTAAGTGCACATAAGGTGCAACTTAAATGTATAACAATTATATGGTTCAATTTAAGTATATAAGGTCAAACTTCAGTGTGTATATATAAAGTACATTTTAAGTGTATATGGAACAATTTGATGTTTAAGGTACAAGTGTATATATGCTGCAACTTAAGTGTGTATAGGCTGCAACTCAAATGTGTTTAAGGTGTAACTTAAGTGTATATAGGCTGCAACTCAAGTGTGTATAAGATACAACTTAAATGTATATATGCTGCAACTTAAATGTGTATAGGCTGCAACTCAAGTGTGTATAAGATACAACTTAAATGTATATATGCTGCAACTTAAGTGTGTATAGGCTGCAACTCAAGTGTGTTTAAGGTGTAACTTAAGTGTATATAGGCTGCAACTCAAGTGTGTATATGGTACAACTTAAAGGAACAATAATCCACCACATATCTAATTCTCTTCTTCTTTTTTTAATTCACAGTGATATGTCTCGGATGTCTTGTTCCCAGCCTGAGATGCCGCCTGCTCAGCAGAGGTTACAGGGTGAAGGGCTGGTATCCAGCGGTGATGACCTTGGCCCTGTTATAAGTTTTTCCCAGCCAGTCCATCCAGACCATATGTTACTTTGCAGTCAATTTCAGGGGACACCTGGCTCCTCTCAGGTAATAATCAATTGTTATGTTTACTTTCAAATCAAATTACAGTCAAATCTGTCTTAAGCAGTCAGTCAAGGGAAGAAGCAAAAGTGGTCTTTTAAGACAGGTTGATGTTTAATACAGGTTAGTTTGCACTGAAAACATAGAAATAGGAAATAACAAATATGGCTGTTTAAGACAAGTGACTGCTCAATAGAGGTGACCGCTTACACAGGTTTGACTGTACTTAAAGTTTCATAAATGATGATTAAAAAGTGTGACTTGGTTTTAAATATGGTCAGATCTGGAATGTTGATTGTTTTTTATGAGGTTGTTGACCTCATCTGTAGGTTCGGAGCTATCAATGGCAATAGTGAATTCGTTACTGTAAATCTCACCTCAGGGCATACCAGAGAAATCAGACCCCTCTTTCTCTTTTCGCTGTATTCAGAGTTAGCTCAGAATGAGATTAATAGTGATTTCCACGTAATTTACGGTGCAGGAGTGTAATAAACACTCAACATATTATTGATATTAACCTAGTGTAATATTGCTGCCAAATTTTCACTCAAGCTTTCACACATACAATTGCGAGCTATGACATATTAGTGATAGTAATATTGCTGCAAAATCTTCACTTATGTTTTCTGTATAACTTGGCTTTCACACATACAATAGCGAGCCATGACATATTAGTGATAGTAATATTGCTGCAAAATCTTCACTTATGTTTTCTGTATAACTTGGCTTTCACACATACAATAGCGAGCCATGACATATTAGTGATAGTAATATTGCTGCAAAATCTTCACTTATGTTTTCTGTATAACTTGGCTTTCACACATACAATAGCGAGCCATGACATATTAGTGATAGTAATATTGCTGCAAAATCTTCACTTGTGTTTTCTGTATAACTTGGTTTTCACACATACAATAGCGAGCCATGACATATTAGTGATAGTAATATTGCTGCAAAATCTTCGCTTTTGTTTTCTGTATAACTTGGCTTTCACACATACAATTGTGAGCCATGACATATTAGTGATAGTAATATTGCTGCAAAATCTTCACTTGTGTTTTCTGTATAACTCGGCTTTACACATACAATTGCGAGCCATGACATATAAGTGATAGTAATATTGCTGCAAAATCTTCACTTGTGTTTTCTGTATAACTCAGCTTTAATACATACAATAGTTAGCGACTTTCTTAGTTGCTGGAACATCTAAATGACATTATAAGAATCTTACACAGGTTTAAGGTTCAGATAAAAGTTTCCATCTCGAGGGATAAGTGTTTTTGGAGAGAATGAGGCTTGGCCTGAGTTCCTTCAGAAACAGCTACGCCAAGGGAGAGAACTTTCTATCTGAACCAAAAAAAGCCATGATTATTTTTCTTGCATACCAAACATATGAATATTTATTTTAATATAAATTTTACCACAATGGCTTTTAGGTGTCAAGTTAAATATACTACATTATATGTTTTAATACTTAACTTCATAATTTATTCCAATATCACAACAGGGTAAGATGAATGTGTGGAGTTGGTGTAGGATGAAAATTGCGTACCTGGTAAAATACGTGGAAATCCTTGTCAAGTAATAAGAATAAGCCATAGATGAATGATGTTATTTCAAGATGTTATATGATAACAGAAGGAAACTTATATATATAAAGTGATGTTTATAGAATCTTGAATAAAGAGAGTTTCTCCGTTTTTGTAGAAATGAAATGTCAAATAAATGACAATTACATATCTACAGTTTTTGTGCATAATGTAGTGAAAATGAATCTCAGATTTGCACTCATTTATTATTGAATTTGTTGAACTTGGCAAATATCATACAATGCCTTAGCAGAACTGTGCTTAATATATTTCCCCCCAAACTCATTTAATAAAAGAGGACTCGTGTAAGATCCTTCTATATACATGTATATGTTACTGAGGTGTACATTTTAATTCTCCTGTAGACACCAATGCAGAAACTTGTTCGGCGCATGACAAGGTTTTTTCGTGAAGACAGACAAGAATGACACTCTGAAGGAACTGGATCGTGCATTTGAGGCCCTGAGTTACACGTTCAAGAGGAGCAGTCCCGGAGTAGTGAGTATTATCTAGCAGTGGTGGATATGACTATTTGCACCATTAACAGTAACCGTAGTAATGAAATTGGATATAAGCTGATAATTAAGCAGTTAGGATTCATTTATTTTTTTTAATGGAGTTTAATGCCATGTTCAACACATTTTAGATTAATTATGGCATATCCAGTTTTATTGATGGAAGAAGACCTCAAATCTGAGTAGAACCTGCCTTCCTCTTGAAAGTAACTTGCAATGTTTTTAGAGCTCAACTCAAACCTATGACCTTACCGGTGAGAGATAAGTGATCTGGATATGGCACCTTAGACCACTCGACCACGAAGGGTTAATTCTACTAGAGAGTTTAGTCTTTCATTTGCATCTTTACTAATTAAAGATAGTTTATACCAAATGTGTTTCAGTTTGATTGCAGAGTAAGCCCAACGCTTGTATGAACAGCTCAGCTTCCTGGGCAGAACTAGTACTGAGTGTTATTTTTTAGAGGCCATTGGGGTTGAGCTGGGGATTGAACATGCAGCCTCTTGCGTGAGCATCCAACACTGTAAACTGCACCACGACTTCACTCATAAGATATTTGTCTCGCTTGTTGGGCGGGGAAGTCATGAAAGCTGTAAGATAAAATAACTGTATCCGTACAGGTTTGTCCTCCTTAGTTACCATGCCAACAGATATTTCAAGGTCATTTTGTAGCAGTAATTCCAATCATCTTTCGTGACATGTTTGTTATTGATGCACTAAGTTTGTGAATGTGTAATGACTGGAGTTATAAACAAATTTCTAATTATTTCATATGTTTAAAATGAAGAATTTTAAAAAGTTTAAAACCCTGACAGTGATTCTCTATCAATAAATGAGGTATGGAATATCTGATACACAGTCACAGGCTTGGCAGGTTTGAAGTTCATTTTGTACATATTCATTTGCATTTAATTAGTGAATTGTAAAAAAAAACCAATACCTTTTTATAGCTCAACAGAGTAGAAGGTTTAATGTAGGTGATGTGGCCAAATCAAGACAAAGCATCAGATTTGCCTGGTCAATAGTACGGTTGACTATCAATCCAGGGGTTGGGAGTTTGAATCTTTACCCAGCCACAGTCTCCATGATGATTGATATCTTATTGTCGTTAGTCTTTCACAGCTGATCCAAGTGAGAAAGTTGTAAATTTATCGGAATATAGGTGAGCTCTGTACTGGTTAACCTTCCAGCATCCTAGGAAAGAAAAGTTTGGTTCTCTGATTATCTGTTGGCCTTCAGTGGCGTAAAAATGATAAAAAAAATTTTCATCAAAACAAATTTGTTGAACTGTCACGAGAAAGAAGAGTAAAATAACTTTTTTATTTCAGACAACGGCATCTACCATCGACAGACGGAAAATGCCGCTGGTGTTTAAGGCTTGTCTAATGGAGATGGGTGAAAATTTATTGCTAGATTTCAGGTTGTCAAAGGTATGGAGCCCATTTTTCATAAACTTGATAGGGATTGTTTAAGGCAATACAAAAGTTTATTTTTGTAATTAATTAAAAGTTGCAATGAAATTGTTTTATACTTGATACATTGAATAATCTGCTTTAGTAATTAATTGAAAACAGTAGAGAGCAAAAACAGTTTTAACATGAAATTACTTCTTAATTTTGTCATTATTGTCCCATTTTTATTGTTGAAATCAGAACTTACTTTGTATATCCATATTCTTGTTTTATTTGTTGGCTATTTTTTGTTAATCAAATTTCAGGGGGATGGTTTGGAGTTCAAACGGCATTTTGTCAAAGTGAAGAATCAAATGAAGAGGATATCCAGTAAGGTTCCCCCTCTGTTTCCACTCATACCATCTCAACAACAGCCTGCTGTGTGACCTTAACATTTGACCTTGCAACTTATATCAAGGTCATTTTAATATGGTTTTCGTGATTTTGTTGTTTGAAAGGATTTAATGTGGGAAGTGATGTTTGACATTTCTTTGCTTTTTTTTTTTAATATCAAAAAGGTCATTGCTGCAGCCAAGGTCATATAGAACTGTATGATCTTTGAACTATTTGAAATGGCAATGTAATTTAAACAGTTATTTTTATAGAACTTTATTATTATGTTATTCATTGTATCATTGTAAATGATCAGTCGTCAAGGTAGCAGAGTTGACCTTTGGTATGACCTTTGATATTAAAATTTGTTTTTTGTTGAATGGCAAGGACATGAAATGTTAAATACTGTTTATACACAAGGTAATATTGTCAAGTTATTATTATATAATTAATTATTAAATAATTAATAATTCCTGGTATAATGAAGAACAAAGCAGATAGGCGTTGCTACAGGTGGTGTGTTCAGTTCTGTTGACCAGTGAAACAACTGACTTGTACCACAGCTGTTTACTGACCGCCATAGTAACTAGGAAGGGAATATTATGGTTGCATTGGATGAATACATTTTTTAACATTTATATAAGGAATATATTTTCAGAAACATTCTTGAGATAGATCTATGAACTATAGTCTATAGGCTGTTCTATATAATGGTAAAGCCTAGTCATGGAAAGTATGCTTTAAGATAACTTCTAATGTTGGTGGGTCTAATGCTATGAAGATGTCATAAAACGTGCTTACCAGTATTTTCTAAAAGGCATTGGTCCTGTTGGAAAGTTCTGTCTATGGCTGAATGTACATGTATGTTAATAAGTAACAACCTTAGCATGTAACAACACTTAGTTTGTTCAAGTTCATATGAAAAATATTCTTTTCTTAATGGTTGAAATATTGTTGTTTTTTTTCTTTTAATTTGATGCAATTCATAAATTTATGCATGTTATAATGTAATATTTGTTCCAGTAGAACTTGGACAAAACTGTTTCTTTTTTTTTACTATTTTTATATCTGGCAACTTTACAGAGAAGCTTGCAGTTTGATCCCATTTAATATGTAACGTTAGTTTTCCTCAATTTTGGAAAAGACACACATGTAATGGTTTCTAAAGTTTTGACATATGAAACTGTTGTTCCACTATTATCGTATATAGTTGTTTTTTTTATGTTGTCTCTCATATCTTGTTATGATTCAGTCTTATAAAACATATCACCATGTTTCATGAAACTGTTTCAATTTCAGTCTGGTGCTATTTTATGAAAAAGAATATTAGAAATTCTCTTGCCAACTCTTGTAGTCTAAAGTTTTGTCATGTGTCTCTCACCACTGATTCAAGTGGGAAAGTTATCATTTACTTGTGGAGACGGGGTGTGCTCGAGTACTGGTTAATCCCAGGAAACAGTGGTTAGGTTAACTGATCGTCTGTTAGCCCTCGATGGCATAAAAATGACGCTAAATATTCAATAAATCAGTTTGAACAAATCGCGTTTTGAATCTGCAATTTTATCAAAACGTTTATCTAAATATTTTTAAGTGTAGCCATATTAATATTATTAAAGAAGACTATAAAACAGTATTAAAATACAGCAGGCAGTCCTATTATGAATCACACTGGTATTGATTTTTTTGACAGGCGAGATTTTGAAACGCTTGTTTTATCGCGTAATTTACAAAGTCATGCATCGCATCTATTTGATCCTCAAATCTTAATTCAGGTTGGGGCGTCGATGAAGCGCTTGGATTTGTATACATTTTATGAAATCAATCTGCCTGAAAAAAATTTATTTGGAAAAATTTCAGATTTTTTTTGGTGATTTTTTTCAACCGCTTCGGGCTTGTCTTAAAATAATCGGATAAGCGATTTTTCACAATACACAGGTTTGCAAATATATCTATTCTATACGACACATGTTAAACTGTTGCTTATAGACTGCAACTAGTCAGCAGAAACAATTGACCCCTGCGGTGTTTACCGCAAGCCCGATATTGCGACTTCGGACAACCTCTCATGCATATTCAATTTTTTTATTCCTCTAATGTGATTGGTAGGTAGCTTTGAATATAAATTAATATATTTTTAATAACCGCTATCATTTGTCAGATATCTACAACCACGGTACACACATATTACCGCGCACATGAAAAATCATGTATTTGCAGATATTTTGCGATTGATCGCGTAATGTATAATGTCAGCATTAAGTTTTGGTATTTTATAAATATTTCCTAGATTTTCAATAATTGAAACTGTATGTATGTATTTTTTTTTCTGTAAAAACATGAACATTAATATTTAAATTGAGTAAACGGTAAAGAAAAATGTGGGTGGGGTATGATAGTTATTAACTAATTGCTTTTTGGTTGTGTAGTTTCAGTAAATAATTTTCTTTGGCAGTCATATCATGATTTAAATATAGTATTGAAAACAACAATTAAGATAAATTGTCTTTTTAATATTTGAAATATAGTTATTAGTAGCTCTTTTCTAGATATTTGAAGGCTATAATAGATTGCTTTTATTTATCATATTGCCATGTTCTCTTGGATGAATTGAATAGCTTTGTAGGCTTGACATTGCCTTTACTGTATGTTATGACATTGAGCAATCATTAGAAAAGAAGAGAAAGATATTTAAAGTAATGTTTTGAATTAACACCTGCTCCCACACTACCACAGTGAAGAAAAGAAAAAAAAGAAATGATAATCAATAAAGAACAAAGACAAAGTACAACATAATAGGTCAGTCATACTTATAGAGACATAGTCCAAGAATTTTACATTTGGTTAAAACAGTAAACATTTTAGTAGACTATTGAATAAACAACTTAGAAAAATATTAATTATTACTGTAAAATGCTGTGAAAAAAAAGACCCCCAGACCCCCCTTCTACTTTCTTTCATCACCCTTCTATTCTAAAAGATAATGAAACCCCTGCTCCTATGGTGAGTATCTACGATTTTTTTTTGTTTTCCTAAAATCTTTAAAATGGTCATTGAATTACCCGAATATAGAAACATTTATTAAAAATGACAACTACGCCAAAACTGGATTCAGTATTGCAGAAAAAAGAAGACCATGTCATAATTTCCTGCACGTGTCCCTTGAGATTTATTAAGTTTTTCAGTTCTTCCCTAATATTTAATCTCAAGATCACTTACCTCTCACTGCTAAGGTCATAGTTTTGAGTCCTGTTCATACCAAACACTTTATGTGAGGAAGTTTGCCAGTTACTTGCAGAAGTTTCATCCAAATTGGTCCATCAATAAAAATATAAGAGGTCAGAAACAATCAGCCAATCAGAGTCCAGCTCACAAAATAAATATGTGTCAATTCCATCCATTGTCAGACTTGACCTGGGTCTTGTTGATATAAAGCCAATATAAATTTTCATCAAAATCAGTCCATAAATAAAGACTTTAGAGATCGGAAACTATCAGCCAATCAGAGCCCAGACCACCTTATTAATATGCAGGGATTTTGATGGAAATCGAACTTGAGCTGTAGTTTATCACCATACATCTTTCTACCTAATATTAATCAAATCCATCCTATCGAGTGAAAACCAATTTTTTGACATAAGTCAATAATCTACCTGTAAGTCCTAAAAGGGCCATAACTCCATCAAAAATCATCAGACCGGAACGAAATATAAACTTGACCTGTATTACCTGAATGTGAAGTCACACACCAAATTTGGTTTAAATCTGTTTATCAAAACTAAAGATATAAGTCGGAAACCATGTCCCGTACGGACAGCAGTGATACTATATGTCCCCAACCCACCCACCCTGTTCCCATTGAAAAAGTGTAAGGGCATAAAAAGCAGCATCAACTTAAATTGGGAATATACAAATCTTCCAAACCCCTGTCAACTTTTAAACAGAAGTTAACAAGAGGATAGAAGTAGAACCATTTTTACTTTGGCAGTAAGTTTGGTCCTTTTTTGTTGTCATTTACAATTCAAAATAGTTCTAAAACATGTCTAATATACTTTGTTACATTTCAGACGTGTGATAAGATAGCTATGGTAACCAAAATATGTTTCTGCAAACAATATACTTCCAGTTGAAAGGATGGTAGTTAGTTCAAAATACATTTGCTAGTAAATGTTTTCAAGTACAAATGTAACTTTGCCATTAAAGAGAGATGTATGTAAAATACAAGTTGATATTAGGGATGTTGTGAAGTATAATTGTAATATTGATAAACAAGATATGTTCAAGTATAAATGGAACATTGGTATTAAGGACGTGTTCAATGATAAGTAAACACTGTTAAAATGGATATGGTCAAGTATAATTGTAATGTATCAATAGGACAGTGTTATAAAGTCTGTGTTTCAGTATAAATGTAACATTGCTATGTGTGAAGTATATTCATTTTGCAGCAGTCATAATATGTAGAATTAGAACATATTAAGGACTTGTTCTGATATAAATGCATCATTTCAACAAAAGATGTGTTCCAATATAAATGTATCATTGCAACAAAAGATATGTTCCAATATAAATGTATCATTGCAACAAAATATGTGTTCCAGTATAAATGTATCATTGCAACAAAAGATATGTTCCAATATAAATGTATCATTGCAACAAAATATGTGTTCCAGTATAAATGCATTATTGCAACAAAAGATGTGTTCCAGAATTAATGTATCATTGCAACAAAAGATATGTTCCAATATAAATGTATCATTGCAACAAAATATGTGTTCCAGTATAAATGCATCATTGCAACAAAAGATATGTTCCAATATAAATGTATCATTGCAACAAAATATGTGTTCCAGTATAAATGCATTATTGCAACAAAAGATGTGTTCCAGAATTAATGTATCATTGCAACAAAAGATGTCTTCCAGAATTAATGTATCATTGCAACAAAAGATATGTTCCAATATAAATGTATCATTGCAACAAAATATGTGTTCCAGTATAAATGCATCATTGCAACAAAAGATATGTTCCAGTATAAATGTATCATTGCAACAAAAGATGTGTTCCAGTATAAATGTATCATTGCAACAAAGCATATGTTCCAGTACAATTGTAGAATTGTAATAAACGATGTGTTTAAGTGTAAATGTATCATTGTTATTAATCATGATGTGGTATTGTTTTTCAGTACAAATGTAGAATTACAATAAAGGACAAGTTCCAGTGAAAATGTATGTTCACATATAAACGTAATATTGTTATAAAAGGTGTGTAATTGTTGCATTGCAATAAAATATATATTTGAGTAAATTTAACATTGTAACTAATGCTGTGTTCAAGAATATAATTATTTTTATGCCATTGAGGGCTAACAGACAATCAGTTAACCTAACCAGTTTCCTGGAAGGTTAGCCAGTACCCGAGCACACCCAATCTCTGTGAGTAACTGAGAACTTTCCCACTTTAATCAGTAGTGAGAGACAAGTGATAATGAGACACAATGTCATATATCAACAATCACGGAGATTGTGGCCGGGGCACGGATTCATGACCCCTAGATTCAGTTGGACGCACTAACGACTGAGCTAATCGGACCCGGCTTTATAAAGTTAAGAGCATGTTATAGTAAAATAATACACAACAATAATTTCACTGGTAAGTGAGAAATGCTTCCAAACTGTCTGTGAACATAACAATACATTATAAGTAGGAATTTACACATTACACACGGCACATCTTCATAACATGTTGATCACTTGTGCCAAGTTAATTGAAAATCCTTCCATGCAAGTCAAGGTTACAGACCAGACATAAAATCTCTAACACACTAAAAGGTAACATACTGGGTCTTACAGGTCAACATCATATTGATCAACTGTTTATGAAATCCATCTATGTATGACAGTTACAGACTCAAAGTGTGACATTAACAGTTGAGGTACAGGTCTGGATCAACACCACATGTTGATTATTTGGGCCATTTTTTTTTTTAAAATCTATCCATGTTTGACAAAGTTACAGATTGATGCCATTGAGGGCTAACAGATCAGTTAACACAAGCACTCTTTCCTGGGGTCCCAGAAGGTTAACCAGTACTCGAGCAAGCCAATCTCTGCAATTAGACAAATGATAATGAAACCTAAATTTGTATATCAATTATCACAGAGACTAGTTGGATGGGGATTCAAACTCACAACCTTGGATTGAGTCAGACATGCTAATGACTGAGCTGACCGGGCATGGCAGAAAATAATTTTGACACCGGCGTCACGTTCTTCCAATGAAATGAAAAACTTGATGTTGGAATCTGTACATGGGCATTTTATATACACAACCCATAAAACAGGTGTAAAATATCAGATTTTATTTTAAATATTTTATTACAGATAAATAAAAGTATAAAGAAATATAATTATTATGGACGTTTCACATCCACTGTTCTCAGTTATAATAACTGTTAAGGCTCAGTATGACATTATGGTCTCCAAAGCGCTGTACTACACATCCGTTACAGTGGCCTTCATTGCATTTCTTTTTATTGATCTTGTAAAACAATTGTCAAAAATATTTTGTGTACATTTTACGTAAGATGCATGAAGTAGAAATTATTAAATGCAGAAATTTTTTATACAAGTTTAACTTTGTCATTTCTTTCTCTCCACTTTTGATTGACTATTTAGCATAATTTTTATGCCATTGAGGGCAAACAGACAGTCAGTTAACCTAACCACTCTTTCCTGGAATCCTCGAAGATTAACTGGTACTCAAACACATCATCTCCTATAGTAACTGATTACCTTCCCACTTAAAATCATTAATTTTCATGGGTTTTAGCTTCTTTGTTTTTGGTTCAAGGACATATCTGTGAGGAAAAAAATTGTTTTAGTGCGATATTTGAATTCAAGTATTTCTATTACATAACGTGTTTTAATTACTGACCTGTACCAGTATTAAGTTGCTGCCTGCAACCACACACGCTGTAATAAATGCTCTTCGCAACATGAGGCAATCACGGAGAGAGGAGTCAATTAGTCAGCGCTTTTATGAAAACAATTGGAGAGGATGTGTCACAAGTTGAAGGTTTAAGTTGGTGAGACCAATGCAAATTTACTCGTTAGAAATATTTTTTTCTTGTCGAAAAAAAAGAAAGAAATAAAATGATAATAGCCTAACTTTACTTTTTAACTAAATACTAGAGATCTGAACTGTATTTATTCACAAGCATATTTTTTCTTTTAAAAATATCAACTTGAAACAATGCTGGAAAAATATGTAACGCTGACATAAAATGTGTCATCTATTATTGTAATTTACATTCTTCCAGGAAATGATCTATTTTTTGTGCTTTCCACAGTGATGAAAATATAATACACGAAAGTAAACACAGCCTCAGATACTGACACGCATATTTTATGTAATGAAACGGATGGAATATTAATACAGTTACCATATTTTAACTTAATCAATGCACTAAATTAAATATTTCAAATTAAAATTTAACTTTCAATAGCTTTTATAGCTAAATGCGCACACTAAATAGAAACTATCGGGATAACATATAGATTTAGCTAAGAACGGTAACTCAATGTTTTAGGTACTGATAAATGCTATGCAGTTCGGATGTACCAAAATTTTATCCACAACCATTTTGTTGGGATTTAATTTTGTTGTTGAGGCCCACTACGAAATCAAAGAAAATAGGTACCCCACAAAATTTAATGATTTCTCTGTAAATTGTGTCTACAGCTAGATATGGAAATTCCTGTAAAGTAATTTTAGCCTTGATATTTTTAAATTCCAGCCAGAAAGGATCATTCTAAATAATTATTTGTTGATCTGTTGTTGTTTTTCTTTTCATTCTGTTATTTTTTTTTGTACATTCAGAGTGAACATTAAATCTTCCTTATTGGTGTCGTTTAACCATTTTGTTAAATCCCAATTCATTCATAGATACTTGTAGAATTGCAATTTAAGCAAATTCTGTATATAATTTTATTTGTCAGCTCTTGCAACGTTCACAATAATGAGCCTCGATGTTTTTATTTAATCACTGATGTAGCACCCTGGAACGAATTACACCACAATGGCAGACACGAAACCAGTCTGGAATATACCTATCATGCTGCAAAGATGAAACCTCCTATTCTCGCAATCTATACATAAACTGTAAGACAAAGATAATGCAAGCAAGCTAATAAACTTGTATCAACTGTGAACAATACTTGATAATTACTTGAAACTGCATGGTGTGCAAAACAGTTTTCAATAAACGTTTAGTTATATGGATATTGTAAACTATATAAGTCTCTTCTATTCTTGGAAACAAGTCTGCATACAAAGTTTCATCAATGTAAGCTGTGTATTACAGTCCTAACAGCGTGGCGGTAATGTATAGTGGATAGAGTGTTGGCCCCATGTGCTAAACGTTGCCAGTTTGAAATGATGGCCTCTCAAAAATCATTATGGCCTAATGTATTTTGATTTAAAAATATCATTTCTGTTCAATTCAGCAGAAGGTTGTGGGTTCAATCCCCGGCCGAGCCATACCAGACATTAAAAGTGGTACTTGAAGCTTACTTGCATTCAGTATTTAGAGGTAAGTTCTAGGTTTGGTGTCAGTATATTGTGACTGGGTGGGGTATCTTGCCATGTATAATCTCACATGATAACGTCTCGAGTAGACATCGCAATACAACTAAAGTGTTGTTGAAAGTAACATCATCTATTCATCGGTTCAAGATACGGTTTTATTTAACAGATAAAAAACTTGAAGTTAATAGATGTGATGTTGATAAACACTATCCCACTCAAATATATATATACAATGTACTGGTACATTTCTTTCCTCCACACTGTTTTGCTTTTTTACCAAAGTCATGGCTTAGAACTTTAAGTTTTTGTTTTTATTTCCACCTTGGATCATGACTTGGAGACGTTCAAGTCAATGTTCTTCACTAACTGTGTGATGTTTTTCAGGCTGCTTGTTGTTTGAATGACATCGTGGGATTGGGAAGTTACTGAAATATAGAAACGAAAGATATAATGTTGAAATAACTTTCTATACTACTTGGAACTCACTATATACTGGTATTTGATATTTTTGTCACTTGGTTAATAGTTTATACTAATTTATTTTAGCTCGATTTCAAAGAAAGCTCAAAGCTGATATATACCGCTCTTGTGTCCTTCCTGGTTAATAAAAGTACTGAGTTTTTTTTGGGGGGAGGTATCAGGTAAAACAGGGGATTGAATCCACTTCTGGTGTCAGGGGCCAACACTCCACTACACTACCGCTCTGCGTTCTGTCACTTGGATATACATGTACATCAATATACAAATACACTGTCAATATATGAAAACCTTTGTTTACTAACAGTACTGCAAATCAAATCTTTTACACTTGCATACTTAAAATTGCAAAATATAAACAATTTGGTTAAGATAAAGCAATTAACATATTTAATGTGATTCTTGCTGGCAGAAATAGAAACACTAATTAACCACTGGGCAGTAGTGTAGTGGACAGAGTAATGGCACTCACACCAAAGGTTGGGGGTTTGATACCCAGCTCAACGCAATGCCTCTCTAAAAACAATACTCATCACTGGTTCTACTCACAATCCAGCTCAAACAAGAAAATATCGGTAGAACCAATGGATGCTCCCCAAGTGAATCAAAGGGCCATAACTCCGTGAAAAATCATCGAACCCGAAAACAAAGACAATATGCACATCTGCACTTCGTGATGATGCATCCTAGCAAGTTTCATAAAATTCCTACCAGAGGTTGTAGAGAAATAGCCCGGACAAGAACTTGGGGACGCACGCACACACAGACAAAGCGGCGACTATATGCTTCCCCCTTTGCGTGAGCATAATAAATTGTAATGAATTTTTAAACTAACTTGAGGATTGTATCAAGTATTGCTTTTAACAATATTCCAGGCCCAAGAGCATGGTAGCTGTTTGAGATAGTAATATAAACTATAAAATAGTAGAAGATAGAAGATACAGGTAAAATTTTTAGAGTCTTTGGTTTCTTCAAGGTTGGACTGAAACCACGGATGCACATGCAAGGCAAACACTCAAACACCAAGATTTACTTCTGCATTAAAGCAATATCAATTTTTTACCCACTGTCTTGGCAAATATGCATCATATTGATCGCAGAATATGTAGGATTTTCCACTTAAGCAATAATTCATTAAGGTCACTCATGAGGTGAAATGTTGTAGTTCCTTTTGAAAGTAAATACAATATTGTAAATACTAAAATTTTACTATTAAAATGCAAGGACAATAATAAGGTTGGCGTCACAAAAATGGCGTCGTGCACATCTACACTTGACGTTGATTATGTATGTAAAGTTTCATGTAAATCCTTTGAGGAAACTGGAAGTAGTTCACTCCACAAGAATTGTAATATGGTAAAAACAGCAATTTTACTAAGTGCAAGGACAAAATTCTGCATGATTAAGTCACAGCATAAAATCTGTGTCATGCACAGCTACATTTAATGTTGATCATGTATGCAAAGTTTTAAGTCAATCTCCTGAAAACAGTGAAAGTAATTTGGTCCAAAAGTTGCAGACAGACAGACAGACAGACAGACAGACAGACAGACAGTGACTCAGATATACTGCATGAAATCTAATTAAGAAAGTAAAAAAAATATTTTGAATTTCCCGCTTATTAAAATCCGTATATTTTGATTACATGTTTTCATAAGTGACCTTTGCTTGTACACATGTGACAGTCAATGCTCATCTCCAAATGGGGTATTCATGGGAGAGATGTCAAATTAAATGGTGCTTTTTTATTAAAATGCTATATGCAAACCACATCTGAGAGGTCGTGTAAAAGTCAAATGCTTATTGTTAAAAAAGGTGTGAATAGGACGTTACCACAAATTCACTTGATAAAAATACTCATTATTTGTAAGTAGAAAGAAACAAAACTTTTAATTTAACCCTTTACCCCACAGAATACGCGTTTTCCAATATCAGAAGGCCTTTGAAAACAGTTCAGGAAGAGTTCAGATTGCTCGTTACTTCCTGCACAGTTTTCCACTCAGTCAGTAAATATAAACATAATTCACCCAATAATTCAAAAGCCTTCTATACTAGGTGTCCAACGGCATCTATAATAGAGGTGTCCAAAGGCGTCTATATGAAGTAAAGGGTTAACATTACAAATCTAAATGAATACCTTTAATTTAGATCCAATACAGGAAATCTAAATCTCATTTTTATGAGTTTTTATTACCTAAAAAGAAACAACAACAAAAAAACAGCTGAAAAAATGTTGCGCTGATGTAAAATGTGTCGTCTGCCATTGAAATTGAAATGATCTATTTTTAACACCATCACATTGGTAAACATTAACTACACACAAGTCGGCACATGACCTCTAACAATAATACCAGTTATATACTTTATGTTATGCAGTTTAAATTAGATATTTAAAGTGTATTTTCATTGATAAATAGTATTACACAATGAACACAAGATAGTAGATATCAACCTTATAGCTTAGGAAACATAGAACTTCTGGGTGGGTGGAGGAGGGGGAGTTAAAGGTAAACTCTATACAGTATTGATGTAACAAAAATGTGCCTACAACCAATTTGTGGGATTTTAATTTTATTGTCAAGGCAACGAAAATTAGTCCCCATAAAAAATAAATGATTCACAGTACCCCACTCCCCCATCCCCCACCATCTCAAACTTCATTTGTTGGTAATAATGTTAGCACCATGAAGGACATATAATTTACTGTTGCTGACAAAATTAAAAATTTTCTTGGTACAAACCATTTTCCTGTATTTTCTGAACTGTTTTTAAGGAGACGTCGAATTCTTCTTGTAAAGATTTCATTAACATCATTCTATCACGAAGTTGTGAGTTGGCGTACTTCACCTGGAAATAAGGAAAAACAAAAAATGAACAGATCTTGTTTAGAAAAGTGACCTTGGGTGACGTCCTAATAACATGTAATGATGATAATGTACCCTGACATAATCTCTGCAGGCATTTGACCAGTAGAGCTGAAAAGATGCAGTACATAGCAAAAAAAACTAACATTTTGCCCTATATAATTTTTTGTAAATCTATGACCCATGTGACAGACACCAGGAACCAAACTTCCACATACCTTTCAGAGGACCACCAGGCAATACTAAATGTAAAATACCTAAGGTCTAATCATTCAACCTTCAGAGAATGTATTTTTTTAATTTCCCTTAAAATGGCTTATAAGCCATGTGGCAGGGGCATTTGTGGTTGAATCAGGCAGGTTCAAGGACTTGTGCGAAATCTTCTACTTATATATTAACTGCTATACAAGTTTGTTTTAAGATTCAATGAATCAACACAACCATTTCAACTTTTCCACTATATAAATCTATGTAAAACAGTGACCTCTGTGGTGGCCCCAAATTTGACACAAGGAACCCGACTTCAACAAACCTTTCAAAAGACCTCCATATAACTACATTTAAAATATCTTAAACCTTTAACTTTCAGAGAAAATGTTATTGAATCCTGCTAGTTCAAGAACTTATCAAAGATCTTGTGGTTATTATAACTGCTGTGTTAAGATATCAATGAAAAACGGGGGTGCTATTGCATCTACAAGAAAAAGGTTAACAGTCACAGGACTGGCAATTTTTGGTTTACAAATATTGAGCTAGGCCTATACAAGAACACATCACATTATTAATTAAATACATAGGGCCACCCTTAATAAATTGTTTGTTTGCCACTTCTGACTCATACCATTTTGGGGTGGGTAGGTAGTTAGTAAATTCTTTTTTTTGTTATCAATCAGAGAATCTTTTTAAGGACATGTAATGACCGAGAATATTTTAAATGAACACAAATTTTTTTAATTTTTTTTTTGACACCCAAAACATTTTCCTGACTGGCAGGATTGTTTTGGGTCGGCTGGAAGGACAAACAAACAATTTTTTAATTGAGGCCTAGACTGTTTCAGAAGTTATTCATGGGAAAGTTGATTTAAAGATAAACTATTAAGACAGCTTCCTGAATCATTATTTAGGACAAGTAACTCAAGGTTATGGGATATTTGAAATGGGATGGTGATATACCATGGACCTACCAACACCAACACTGCGGTCATCTACTTATCAGGACAAATCAATCTGCTTAGTTTGAAGACTACATAATTTTTCTATTGCAAATAATATATTAACCCTTTACTCCATATGCATTTTAACTGGACTCTTCCAAACTCGGAATCCACACATAGTCAACTCCCATGAACAGATACATTTTACCTATTTATTCTGATAGAGTAGAAAACATTATGAGCAATCAGAACTGGTCCTACACTGTTTTCAAAAACTATCTATATTAGAGGTGTTCAAAGGTGTCCATATGAAGTAAACAGTTAAACCTTTTAACATCTGTTCTCAAAGTATTTCATTCAGATTATAGAACTCATCAAAAGTTAACTAACCGTATAATTTTACTTGCTAAATATTTTATCTTTAAAAATGAATACACAAGACCAATTCCCAGTATTGCCGCATTCACATCATACCAAGCAAAAAGTATTGTATTACTAGTAAACAAAAACAAATTTAGGTCACACAACATTAAATGGGGAAATGTGTAAACTGGGCCAACCTTAAAAAAATATTTGTTTGCCGTGCTCCTACCTACTCACTCAAAATTGTAGCTTTCCAAATATTTTTGTTGATTTTCAAAGTTTAAATTTTTGCCCCCATGATTTCTGTCCATTTTTATTAAAAATGACTACACAAAATTAAATCTAGTCAAAAAAACAATTAGCTACCTACCCACATGAAAAATACTGGGTCAGAGCACAGCAAACAAACATTTTTTTAAGGATGGCCCTAATTCTTCTGTTTGTTTTTTTTTTAATTCAAACTCAAAATTTTACTTGAAATTTAAGACATTGTATTACTTTAATGTTTTGTTATTTACAGTTACTATATGATGTGCTTAGCTTCAAAATCATTTAGTTTATAGTGGCGTTGAACAACTTTTGTATAACATTGTATTATGTCTTTAAAGGCCATGATAAATTAATTGCTAGATTTTGGTTTCAGAATAAATGGAAAGAAAAAGAGAATTTTCTGTTTTCCCATAGTATCCCTATGTAAAATTCTAAGTCCCCTTACAGGACCCCTATAAATTTTAGCCCCTAAATTCTTATCTGCAATCAAAACTCAACACATAGGGATAATTTATGCCAAATATGTACAAATCTGACATACCAGTTCTTAAGAACACGATTTAAGTAATTCCGAATTTTACCCTTTTAGGGTCCATCCTGACCTCTTAAGACAGTGGAACCCAGTCATTTTTACAAATCTGAACCTCCTTCACCAAACAATGCTTTCATGAAGATAAAGGCAAAATTATTTCCATTTGAAAAAAAAAAAAAAAAAAAAATTATATTGACATGTGTCCCCTAATTGAACCATCGGGCGGGTTTTTTAACCCTAGGGACACCATTTGAACAAATCTAACAAAACTATAGTTGATCATCATTACTACATGAACATTTTGAAAATCTAGTTGGGCCGTTCATAAGGAAAAGATTTTTTAAGTTTTGAACTATTTTAAGTAATGGCAGCCATCTTGAATTTCAGATCGAAAAAAAAATTCTTCTGTATAGTCTTTTATGCAATAGAAACATTCATATTAGTCCAATCAGTCTGTTAATATACCTAAAACTAATTTCAAAAAAAATGGTTTTGCATAAATAATGTTGATCTTGATCCTGTGATCAACATATAAAAAGTCTAGAAAAATGTAGGTAGAGGAAATACGGTCTATTTCGATTTAAAAATCTCTATTTTCTGTCAAATTCTACTGGCGCTTACAAGCCACCGTAGCATAATGCTGTAAGATGAGGGCGTGCATATCGTGACGTTTCATGATGTAATCAACTGTTCTCTAGCTACTGTACTGAAATGAAAATGTCAACAAATGTAAGAGAAGTCCGATAATCTGATTTAGATAGGTAAGATGTGATTATTTAAATGTTTGTCATGATTGAAATATTTTAATATATTATTGTTCATTGAAATTCCAGGCTTTTGTATGATAAAAATTTAAAAACAAATCATTATATAGACAACGTGTTGTTATGTTGGTTTTCGTGGGAAGATTTAAACGTAGAACTATATGTAAGAAATAAGTATTTGTTTTACATGAAATAACTTTTAGGCATTTAAGGAACTGCAATTATGTAGAAATTACTGGGAAATCAGAAAAAAATTAAAAAAAATTTTTAAATGACGTCAAAGGTTTAACAGTTTTTAAAAAATACAGAAGGCCATTCGTGCCATATATTTGTTTAAATTTTAGATAATTAGATAAATAAGAAAGAAAATGTGTTTGCTGTGAAATTTTGTATACTTGTTTAATATAAATATTTTTTCCAGAATGGCAGAATCCTGTGCACTGTGTTGTGGAGACTTACACAACGGACACTGCCATTGTTACATTGAGACTGAAAGGATGTAAGCAGTATGAATAATGCAAGCGATAGAGGCAAGGTGACACTATATGTACTATTCCTGGACAATTCAGTACATACCCATTGTTGGAAAAACTATTGTAATCCTAATGTGATTGAAATAGATAGGAAAACTTCGGTAGAACGGATCACAAGTCCACAAACTCTTAAATAAAAAAACTGAACAATTCAGCTTTAGTGAACGGTGCATGTTTTGTGGCCAATTTGCAAAACTATTTGACAAAAAGCGTGGCATTGACGTGTTCCCTGTAAGGATTTAGACTTTCAATCTTGCATTTTCAAACTATGCAGAGATCGAAGTGATGAATGGGCAGGGCGATGTTCAGGCACGGCTTGAATGTGTAATCAACTTGCCGGCAGCAGATGCCGTTAATCATCAGTCATGTAACGTGAATTTCCAGGACAATGAAATTCCTCGGACATTTTCGCCTGGAAAAAAAATCAGTAACCAAACTAGCAGGCAGGCCTGCAGATTTTGAGGTCACAGAAGCTTTCATCACTGTCATGCACTATCTCGAAGAAAATAACAATGAGCAATTAACTATATCAGATCTTGAAATAGATATTAATAGACCATTTTGGCACTGCAATAATTATTTCTGAGTTCAATGGCAAAAGTGATGTAGTAACACTGAAAAATACAGCTTCATCTATTCTTCATGACTTTTATCAACGTAAAAAAAGTGATTGATACTGAAACTGAAAAGATTGCAATTTTGAAAACAGCAGCAAAACTGAAACCAAAACAATGGAGACTTCAAAAGCTAATTACCCAACTCCTTCAGAACTTTCATCTGTTGAACAAAACATTGCATATTTGCCAGAGTGTCTCAGCTTGTTCTTAAGAACACTTTTTAGTGAAAAGAATGCCGATGTGAAGATCGCAGCAATTGGTCAATCAATCGTACAAGCTACAAGACCAAGGGCCATTATTGCACCCCTTCAATAAGGACTTGGGGTTCAGCTGCTTATCACTTTTCATCCAAGTTTCTCATCCATACTTTATACAACCTTGGGTTTTGTTGTTCATACACTGAAGTTTGAATCAAATGCAGCAGTTTCTCAAGGGACGGATCTCTATGGTTTCCAACCTGGTTAATTTGTCCAATTCGTCACTGATAACATAGATCATAATATTAGGACTTTGGATGGACATGAAACTTTCCATGGGATTGGCATCGTTGCATGTATGACACCAGGAACACAAAATCACAAACCTATCCCTAGAATGACCGTTTCATCAGAGGACATCCTCTCTGCTGGGGATATAAAGATATCATACTACAGAGCAAATTAAACCAATAAAGTACTAATAACATATGATGAACTTGGAGATTTTAGGGTTTTGGACGGCACTTTGAAACTTGATCTTCTGCTTAAATTGTCTTGGCCCATAATGCCAGTTCGACCTGGGTGGTCCTGAACTTATGCAGATGATACAAGAAGGTGAGTGTTCGGGAAAATCATCAGTTGTATTCATGCCAATGATTGACTTAAACCCAAGTGATATGTTATGCATATACACAGCTCTAAAGTTTGTTGGTCAAATATGAAATGGACCCTGTGGTAACGTTTGAACAGCCATTATACTGGATGGGATTTACTGTTGTGTTGAACGAACAAGAGAATAGTAGCCTTCGTAAGGTGATATTACGGTTAGGAGATTTTCACACAATCATGAGTTTCCTGGGATGTATTGGTTATCTGATGCAAGAAACAGGCCTTTGCAAGCTTTTAGAAACAGTCTATGCTCAAAATGCTGTTGGACATATGCTAAATGGAAAAGCAGTTGCAAGATCAATCAGGGGATATTTGCTCATAGACAATGCTTTAAATTCAATAATAATATCCGAAGTATTTAAGATTCCACTGCTTCTAAAAGGCAATAGTAACAGTGCATCGAGTGACCAGCAAATTATCATAAATGACCTTTATAAAGTAAATGAAGAACATGAAACGTTCAAAATTGCAAGCAGGCAAAATGAAGATTTGAGTAACATCGGTAAAATATATGGTGATCTTGCTATGGGAACAAGAGGCCCAAGAGGGCCTGAGGACGCTCTACTGACTCATAGTGGCCATTGCACTTTTTGAAATTCTACTATGCAATAGAAACATCGGGGCGGGGTTATTTTTAACTCCTGACCTCTTAAGACATAGGAACCCAGTCATTTATACAAATATTAACCTCCTTTACCAAACAATGCTATAGTGAAAATGTAGGCAAAATTATTTCCATTTAAAAAAAATAAAGAAAATATTATATTGACATGTGTCCCCTAGTTTAACTCTCGGGGCAAGGTCATTTTGAATCCTAGGGACACCATTTGAAAGAATCTAATAGAACTATAGTTGGTCAACATTACTACATAAACATTTTGAAAATCTGTTGGGCCGATCATGAGAAGAAGATTTTTTAAGTTTTGGACTATTTTTAGTAACGGTGGCCATCTTGAATTTCAGATAAAAAAATAAATCTTCTGTATAGTCTTCTATGCAATAGAAACACTCATGTGAAGTTTCAGTTTAATTGGCCTAGTGGTTAAAGAACAGATGAAAGAAAAAGAGAATTTTCTGTTTTCCCATAGTATCCCTATGTATAATTCTAAGTCCCCTTATAGGGCCCCTATAAATTTTAGCCCCTAAATTCTTATTTGCAATCAAACCCCTACACATAGGGATAATTTATGCAAAATATGAACAAATCTGACGTACCGGTTGTTAAGAAAACGAATTTAGTAATTCCCAATTTTTATACTTTTGTGGCCCCTCCTGACCCCTTAAGACAGTGGAACCAAGCCATTTTTACAAATCTGAACCTCCTTCACCAAACAATGCTTCTGTGAAGATATAGGCAAACTCATTTCCATTTTAAACAAAAAAAAAAAAAATATTATAATGACATGTGTCCCTTAATTGAACCCTCGGGGCGGGGTGATATTTAACCCTAGGGACACCATTTGAACAAATCTAATAAAACTATAGTTGGTCATCATTACTACATAAACATATTGAAAATCTGTTGGGCTGTTCATGAGAAGAAGATTTTTTAAGTTTTGGACTATTTTTAGTAACAGCGGCCATCCTGAATTTCAGATCGAAAAAAAAAATCTTCTGTGTAGTCTCCTATGCAATAGAAACACCCATGTGAAGTTTCAGTTTAATTGGCCTAGTGGTTTCAGAGAAAGTGCTGCTAACAGACGACAGACGACGGACAATGCGCCATCGCATAAGCATTTCTGGCCTTTGGCCAGTAGAGCTAAAAATCGATCTTTATTCTGTATCAGAAAATGATGAGGTTCAGAAAATAAACCAACAATTCTCAGAAGAAAAGAACTCGTTGAAAAAATTCGGTATGGCAGCTCTTTGGCTTCAATACATGGAGATGATAGATATACCTAGATTATTTTTGAAAGCAGAAAGGACAGGCAGTTGGGATCTTCCTTTACAAGCGCTGCACTAAATGCTTCCTTACTTTCCAGCAGCAGGTCACAATCTGTATCTTAAATCAGCATATATTTATCTCCAAATGATGAGAAAACTCGAAATAACCCACCACAGTTTATCAGCATTTCAAATCAGGTCTTCATGTCGTTCGAAGAACAGACAGATATTGGGCAGGATTATCAACTGATCTAGTTATTGAGCAGGTGTTAATGAGAAGTATAAAGACTAATGGTGGACTGACCCTAAGGAAAGGGAATGTCAGAGAAACAGCAGACACAATGGCTTCTATCTCTGCCATCATGCTGCAGAGATAAATAATGGAATGCACGGATTTCAGTGGAACTTGCGTACAACACAAGTAGTCAACATAAGGAATGTGGCCAAGCAATGGAAAGAAAGAGACTACAAGGACACACTTACTTTCTTGTCATTTCTTCTTGTAAGAAATCCAGTTTACTCGGGATCCATCTCTACGAAATATTGATTCCTGTGTAAATGTCTAAATAGTCAACAAAATAGGTTCAAAAATTGTAGCATCAATGCAAGGTAAAATGCATTTGCACATTCATTTAAACAGTCAGAACAGGTTAAGCCATTGAATACAAAAAATGCAGTAAAGATAGACGGACAGACATTTCAGGGTGATGATCCACAACTTTTTTTCTAGAGGCTAACAACAGCTGCAAATAAATCAGTAGAAGATATGACTGAAGGTATTCACATATGAACTTTGTAGCGTACCATCTGCACCCTTTGATTCATCTGGCTTTATGAGACAGTCACAGAAACCAGCACTGGCAGATGAAATTTGGTCCTTAGGAGATTGTGGCAGACAAGAGGAGCCAGAAAGCAACACAGCTCAACATGTAATTGATGGTGGAGCATTACTTCAGCGTATACCATGGAACCATGCTTCAACATTTTCTGAAATTTGTAGTGTTTATGTAGATTATGTATCTAGAAAGTTTCATGACCCAGTAGTTGTATTTGATGGATACGAGTCCAAACCATCTACAAAAGATGAAATGCATTTGCGAGGTTCAAAAGGGGCTGTGGGTACAAAAGTTAATTTCAAAGACAGTACTCCATTTAAAGGGAAAAAAGAACATTTTCTCGCAAATTCGGAAAACAAACAGCAATTCATAAAAATGCTAGGTGGGTCTCTGGAAAACAAAGGTCATAAAGTAGTGTATGCGGAGGGTGATGCCGATTTACTTATAGTACAGACAGCAGTTGCTTGTGCAGAAGAGCGTAATGTGATATTGAGTGGTGAAGACACAGATCTTCTTGTTTTGCTGATCTATCATGCTAATATTGAAAGTAACAGTATTTTCTTAAGTTGGAAGGGAAGCAAAACATGTCTAAAACATTAAAAGTTTGGGATATTAAGCAGACAAAGGTGTTACTTGGACCTGATACATGTAGGTGGTTGCCGTTTGTGCATGCTGTTACAGGATGTGATACCAAATCATGACTTTTTGGGGTTGGGAAAAGGCCAGCACTTAAAAAGCTTATAAAGAACAAATAATTTCAGGAATGCGCAGAAACATTTACAAAGACAAGTTTACGAGAGGATGTTCTAATAGCAGGAGAACGTGCATTAATTATTCTTTATGGCAGGGTTCCATTTGAGGGTATGGATTTGTTGCATTTCAGAAAATTTGCTAGTTATGTAATGATTAGTACAACCTGTGTACAAGTACATACACTTCCACCAACATCAGCTGCAGTACATAGGCTGCGAGTTTACTTTCAAGTTTAAACTTGGGTAAACTCAAATGTGGAAACAGCACCTCAAGAATGGGGATGGGAAGTTGTCAAAAACAATGTTACCAATCGAGATTCATTTACCACCAGCGCCTGACAGTTTGTTAAAAATGATAAAATGCAATTGTAAAGTTAACTGTGATACGAAAAGTTGCACGTGTAAGAAAGCATGGGCTCGAATGTTCTGTTGGTTGTGGAGAGTGTCGGGGTGTTGGATGCACAAATGTATCAAATCTGACTGAGACAGACCTAAGTGAGGACATATAAACTCATGCAAAACCTGGATTGTGACAGGTTATATCAACTCTTATAATAGCAATACATAAATTTGTATTATTATTTGATGAATTCTGAACAACAAATATGTTAGATAGTGACGGAAACAGTTCAAAGCAAGAATGTTTAAATATACTGGTCTATAACATGTTTCTGATCTATATACTAGTAGTAAATTGATAACCTTTTCGGATTCAGAGGTATACTTTTGATATAATACCTATAAGAATAGATGTAAATTAATTACATTTATTGTTGCTAATATATATTTAATTTAATAGTTGAATGATTAGCTCTATGAACTACAATACTTCAAAAAGCAATATATAACATATCCGTCAAAACAGCACTTTTTTTTTTTTTTTTTTTTTTTTTAATTTCCTTTAAATATGGTGGTTAGAATTTCTAATAATCGGTTACTTCTGATCCAAATATCCCCAGGCAATTTTCGGCATATATGTTTACACCCCGTGCCAACATCGTATAGGTTGCTAGGCAACGCAATCGTTTGGCTGACCAAGATCAAGGTTTCCCTTGCATAGAGTTAAAACATCCAGCGTCTAATTGAAACTGATCTTTTTTTTTCAACTGTCAATCAAAGTTTTCCATGAACAAAGTAACTTTCCACGTATGACGTAATAATCCTTTGTGTTTGCGAGATGTATAGTTGATTGACAAGAGTGTAATTCAATTCTTAATTATGTTTAAAATGAATAATTAGCGCGTTTGATATTTAGAAATTACCAATGATTAAAGCAACACATCCACGTTTGAACTTTAAAAAAAAAAAATTAATTGAGTTATGAGCACATTTCCCATACAAACATATGATCAATTAGCTGTATATGAGCATATAAACACAATCCTGAACAAAATGATGCTCAAATTATAATGCGTGACTAACACTTTATAAAACAAGCGTGTAACTCACCCGAGTCAAAAAAAATTGTCAAAATGACTTTCAAGGCAGGTAAAGTACACTACGCACTAAAACGTGAAGTTTTTTAATACGACTCGCATAATTCAATTTGAAGCCAAGTTGGAATCCTCAGCAATTTAAAAATAATTTATAAAGCGTTTGTCACGCTTTATAATTTGGACATCTTTTTTATAATTCTAAAGCGTTCTGGACAGTGTTTGTTAGCACATATACAGCTCACTGACCTATTTATGTATGGGAAATGTGCTCACAACTCAATTGAAAAACTTTTTAAAAAAGTTTAAACGTGGATGTGTTGCTTTAAAGAGGTATTGATAATTATGTTGCCGCTAACTGTTGTCTATAAATATGTTCGAGTCGAAATAAACAAATTGAACTGAATCAATTATATCAACTGTTATTTCGGTGTCCGTGAGTGATGTATAGAATTCACATAAAAAAATTGTTTTGTTACTCAGTTTGTTTGTTTAAATCAGCTGGTTTAATTACTCTAAATATTTGTGATCAGACCTTTAACTACAAAGTTTGACTTCCAAAAAGCCTTGAAATATTGGAAACAAATGAAAGTACGAAATATTAATAAATGAGAATTTAAAAGGTCAAGTAAGAAACAGTTAGTTTAAGCAGTGTGCAGACTGCAGTGGGGATAGCATGTAACACAGCATCTGAAATTTAAAAAATGTGTCTTTAATGTATGTTTCATGAACTTATGATTATGTTTTGCATTTTAATAAAAAAGTGTTTATTTGGTAAAAAGTAAAAATGATATGTGAACAGAGAAATATCTTTTTGATTACTATTTCGGAGATAAAGTTATAGGTAAAAAGCATTTATCTTCTGCTTTTACCAGGTACTAGTGTTCCATGTTCTTTGCAAAAACAATAATTAAACAATAATGAGTGGCATGAAGAATACTCCTACCATGAAAAAGTAAATTGTAACTTCATTTAGCTGTGTCTTTATTCAGAAAGTTAAACTCCCTGTTCTTTAAGAATATATCACACAAAAACTGGTTCCTTAATTACAACATCAGATAAAAGACAAGAAGGCAGTCAACCAACACATTTGATATAAATCAAAAACAATATAAAACATTATAAAAACAATATAAAACAAAAACACACATAATGACATAGCATTAATTTTAATGAAACTAAGTTTTCGTGTAACCGCGTGACGAAATTTATCACTTCTCCCTATTTTTTCTCCACTTCTCCTTATTTTTGGATGAAGGAGAAGTCACTTCTCCCTAAAATTCAGACCCAGTTTGAGCCCTGTAGAAATATAAAATTTTAACAAATTATGTTGAGCCAAAATACCTCATAGGCTGACTGGGCTATATGAAGTTTCAGTTTAATTGGCCTAGTGGTTTCAGAACAGATGAAAGAAAAAGAGAATTTTCTGTTTTCCCATAGTATCCCTATGTAAAATTCTAAGTCCCCTTACAGAACCCCTATAAATTTTAGCCTCTAAGTTCTTATCTTCAATCAAACCCCTACACATAGGATAATTTATGCCAAATATGAACAAATCTGACATACCGGTTCTTAAGAAAACAATTTTAGTAATTCCCAATTTTTACCCTTTTGGGGCCCCTCCTGACCCCTTAAGACATTTTTAACCCTAGGGACACCATTTGAACAAACCTTACAAAACTATAGTTGTTCATCATTACTACATAAACATTTTGAAAATCTGTTGGGCCGTTTATGAGAAGAAGATTTTTTAAGTTTTGGACTATTTTTAGTAATGGCGGCCATCTTGAATTTCAGATCCAAAAAAAACGAGTTATGTTGAGGGACAACAATTTTATGGATAAGAAACAAACAAGATGCACTAGGAATACAATATCGAACCTGCTTTGCTCGAACTCCATGTATTCATCAACTTGGTTCTTTCATGAACTTTATTAAACTGTTATCACTGATGGCTTTAAAAGTACTTTTAAAGTACTGCACCAGACAAGGGAAATCTATCAAAGGGCAATAACTCTGTAATTAGCAAGAATAGAGTAATGTTTCTTGTACACTGCACTTCCTGTCATTATATTCTACCATTGTATCAAGTTTGATGAAATTCCATCCAGTACTTTAAAAGTAATGCTCCGGACAAGGGAAATATATCAAAGGGCAATAACTCTGTAATTAGCAAGAATAGAGTTATGTTTCCTGTACACTGCACTTCCTCTCATTATATTCTACCATTGTATGAAGTTTGATGAAATTCCATCCAGTACTTTAAAAGTAATGCTCCGGACAAGGGAAATATATCAAAGGGCAATAACTCTGTAATTAGCAAGAATAGAGTTATGTTTCTTGTACACTGCACTTCCTCTCATTATATTCTACCATTGTATGAAGCTTGATGAAAATCCATCAGGTACTTTTCAAGTTATGCCCCGGACAAGAAAAAAAATCAAAGGGCAATAACTCTGTAATTAGCAATAATAGAGTTATGTTTCTTGTACACTGCACTTCCTCTCAATATATTCTACCATTGTATCAAGTTTGATGAAATTCCATCCAGTACTTTAAAAGTAATGCTCCAGACAAGGGAAATACATCAAAGGGCAATAACTCTGTAATTAGCAAGAATAGAGTTATATTTCTTGTACACTGCACTTCTTCTCATTATATTCCACCAATGTATGAAGTTTGATGAAATTCCATCCAGTACTTTAAAAGTAATGCTCCGGACAAGGGAAATATATCAAAGGGCAATAACTCTGTAATAAGCAAGAACAGAGATATGTTTCTTGTACACTGCACTTCCTGTCATTATATTCTACCATTGTATGAAGCTTGATGAAATTTCATCCAGTACTTTTCAAGTTATGCTCCGGACAAGAAAAAATATCAAAGGGAAATATATCAAGGGCAATAACTCTGTAATTAGCAAGAATAGAGTTTATGTTTCCTGTACACTGCACTTCCCTCATTATATTCTACCATTGTATGAAGTTTGATGAAATTCCATCCAGTACTTTAAAAGTAATGCTCCGGACAAGGGAAATATATCAAAGGGCAATAACTCTGTAATTAGCAAGAATAGAGTTATGTTTCTTGTACACTGCACTTCCTCTCATTATATTCTACCATTGTATGAAGCTTGATGAAAATCCATCAGGTACTTTTCAAGTTATGCCCCGGACAAGAAAAAAAATCAAAGGGCAATAACTCTGTAATTAGCAATAATAGAGTTATGTTTCTTGTACACTGCACTTCCTCTCAATATATTCTACCATTGTATCAAGTTTGATGAAATTCCATCCAGTACTTTAAAAGTAATGCTCCAGACAAGGGAAATACATCAAAGGGCAATAACTCTGTAATTAGCAAGAATAGAGTTATATTTCTTGTACACTGCACTTCTTCTCATTATATTCCACCAATGTATGAAGTTTGATGAAATTCCATCCAGTACTTTAAAAGTAATGCTCCGGACAAGGGAAATATATCAAAGGGCAATAACTCTGTAATTAGCAAGAATAGAGATATGTTTCTTGTACACTGCACTTCCTCTCATTATATTCTACCATTGTATGAAGCTTGATGAAATTTCATCCAGTACTTTTCAAGTTATGCTCCGGACAAGAAAAAATATCAAAGGGAAATATATCAAAGGGCAATAACTCTGTAATTAGCAAGAATAGAGTTATGTTTCCTGTACACTGCACTTCCTCTCATTATATTCTACCATTGTATGAAGCTTGATGAAATTCCATCCGGTACTTTTCAAGTTATGCTCCGGACAAGAAAAAATATCAAAGGGCAATAACTCTGTAATTAGCAAGAATAGAGTTATGTTTCTTGTACACTGCACTTCCTCTCATTATATTCTACCATTGTATGACGTTTGATGAAATTACATCCAGTACTTTTCAAGTGATGCTCCGGACAAGGAAAATTGCAACGGACAGACGGACCGACGGACCGACAGACCGACAGACCGACCTCAGGGTGACTCCAATATACCCCCTCAAAACTTCGTTTGCCGGGGGTATAAAAAAAATTCTGTATAGTCTCCTATGCAACAGAAACATCCATGTGAAGTTTCAGTTTAATTGGCCTAGTGGTTTCAGAGAAAGTGCTGCTAACAGACGACAGATGACGGACGACGGACAATACGCCATCGCATAAGCACTTCTGGCCTTTGGCCAATAGAGCTAAAAATTTAAAAAATAAAAATAAAAAATAAAATCCTCCCGTCCTCCCCGTTTGTAAGAAAAATTTGGATGATAATCTATTAATTAGTTTATAATGGCCTTAAAGTTATACTTGTCCAATATAGGTCAACTTATTACCAGTAATATTAAATCTGTTGTATTGTACAATTTATGCAACAGATAAATATGCTGTCATCCCTAATACAGTAGGTTCAATCTAAAACAGAATGACGTAGTTCCAAAGAAGCGTATTTGGTTTATAAAGTTGTTTTATATTTTTATGATTTATCTTTATTTCACTACTGGAACTGTTCCAGATTTGAAATTCTATACAAATACTTTTATCTTAATTGGTTCAGTTAATAAAATCAGTAAAACAAACAAAAACAAACAAAAACAAACCTACTTCCGCTTCTCAATATTTAAAGCCAGGTAATGATACTTTTTATAGAATGTAAACTGCGCAGTGGTGTTTATGTTCAGTTTTTGTGGCTTTAAATTGAAAACAATTTTATAGCAAAAAGGTGAGTGAGAGGGTATATGTTTATTAAATGACATAGATGCATGTAATCTTTCATCTTTATTGTGTAGTTGTCGTTATGTCAGAAAGGCGATAATAAAGTTGCACACAACATTTCTAGTAGCTGCGTACGAAATTCCAAAATGACATTTTCACAATATTTTTTTAAGATGAAATCTATTGCATGTATGGATTAATTTGTTTTTTCTTTCACTGTCCAGAAATCTATCTTTGTTTCTGTTCATCTGTCAATTACCAGTAGCCTCAATTCCTGACAGCTGAAGAACAAGAGCTGAGAAACAAACATGTGTGCCATTCACCTTTCATTCTGATACAAAATGTTGATTTTGTTATAATATGTCTTTTACATATCACTTTACTTGTTCCAGACTTCTGTCAATACAGAAAATGGCCGAATGTGAAGATATTGGCGAGTTCATTGACATCCATCATGGCAGAGATACTGTTGTAAGTTTTTACTACAACTTCTGTCACATAAATTGGGTGGGGGGGGGGGGGGGACTCCAGTCATGCATGCATGGTTCTAGGGAAATATAACCACTTTCTGGGATCAGAACATGGTACTGTTTAACCTTCCAGGATACCAGGAAAGAGTGGTCAGGTTAACTGATCATCTGTTAGCTCTCAATAGCATAAAAATGACACTAAATATCTAAACAAATATCTTGATGTAATAAAACCTTCCAGCTAATTGTAATACTATGCAGACCATTATAATATTCCTTAACATATCTGTTCCATAATTTACAACTATTTCACGTACAATTATTGAAACATTTATTTTTAGAAATGATTATTATTCAGAACTGTCAATTCGGAACCAGTTTTGGTATGAAGTGACATAGTCAATTTCATCAGAGATTGGTACAAGGGAAAATGCTAAGGTGTTTCGAATTTTACAACTCGTGCTTTTGTTTTCCCATTTTCTTATAACCCTAAGTTGGATATAAAAAAAACAGCTGTGTGCAATCAGGAAAGGAAACCTGTACATGCCTGCAAACTGTGAGTTCGCAAAAAATGTCAAATCTTATTTGATAAAAATTGTGGACTTTTATTTACGTATAATTGATACTATGGTGAAAATAATGAAATAAATATTTTATACATATATATATAGGTAGAATCACTGGTACCTATGGTGAAACTAATTATAAATTAATTTCCTCTCAATTTTTCCTCGCAAGATGTTAATTTTTCTGAGAAATGTTACAGGTTCCTTTGTGGCTGAGCAGTCCAAGGCTCTGACATCTAATTACCATTTACCTCTCATCGCTAAGGTCATGGGTTTGAGCCAAGCTCGGGCCAAAAACTTCATTAGAGAAAGTTTGCCAGTTATTTGCATACTATGGTTCTATTCAAATTCATTTTTAGGTCTTCTTTCACCAATAAAACTGGATAGGTCATATATAACCTGTTAATACGTGTTGAAAATGGGGTTAAACCTAATCAAAAAAAAATGTTTGATAAGAATCATACATCAGATAAAAGATTCTGTCCCGAGGGATAATTGTTTTGTTGGAAACAAGGCTCTGCTAAGTTCCCACAAAAACAATTATCCCAAGGGACGGGAATTTCTATCCAAACCTCCAAAGCCATGAATGATTCTTTTGCATTGCGAACCAAACATATTGAATACTTATTTTAACCCTTTACTCCATAGATACGCGTTTTCCCGCACCAATCACAGACGGCCTTTGAAAACAGTGCAGGAAGAGTTACGAGCAATCTGAACACTTCCTGCACTGTTTTCCACTCTGTCAATTAATATAAACATAATTCACCCAATTATTCAAAAGCCTTCTATATTAAGGGTGTTTTAAGGCGTCTATATGAAGTAAAGGGTTAACTTAATTCATCATTATATTTTTTACAACAGTTGCTTTTAAGATATTCAATTATATGATTTACGTCATATATCTTAAAAGTTATGTCAAAAATGAGTCTAACGTCATAACTCCATATCCTTATCCAGTGTGCAAGAAACAGTTTTTTTCTGGTTAATCAAACATAAACATTTCTATGTACTTTGAATGATCCAATTTTCATTTAAAACAGCACGATAAAATTAAACATTGGACAAACTATAAAAAAATATGGGAACGGTCAACTGAAATACACCAACATATGTCAGTATGTTTGATTAATTAATGTTCAAAATTCATTATTTCCATTAATTTTGATTTTTAAAGAATATGGATGACCTTGAAAATATTGAAGACAAAGATGATGATCATGATGACGAGATATATCTGATGGCAAGTGTTGCTGCAAAGAGCTGTTTACAAAATGGCTTTTCTGAGGAATCAGTGACACAGGCAATGACAGACATTCATAGAAAAGAATGGTAAAGTTATAATCTTACAATATTGGTGCAATATTTGTATATGTCAATACATAAAATTAATTTGCATTTAACAGAAATTATTAAATATAAACATTTGCAGTCAATCATTTATCACACCTTATTGATGCAGTACTAAGTTTATGCGGAAAAAGTGTCTTACTCAAGGACACCACACATAAACATA
The DNA here is from genome assembly GCA_029582155.1 of Panopea generosa. NCBI lineage: Eukaryota > Metazoa > Mollusca > Bivalvia > Adapedonta > Hiatellidae > Panopea > Panopea generosa. The sequence goes on along the minus strand of CM055907.1, from coordinate 11,004,587 downwards.
GGGAAGAAACGAACCAACGACCCTCCAATCCTGGGTTTGATGCTCTACAACTACACTAGCACCCCAAAACAATTTTACATAGAAGTTGTTAAACTTTGATCAACTGACTGATAAGTGATGTATATTAACAGGGCAAAACCTTGAGACCCAGGGACATCAAATTAACATTTTTTTATAAAGGATTCATGGTCATCAATAATCATGCTAACAACTTGCTTCCGAGTACTTCCTATAATAAGAAAAAGAGTTTTAAAGTTTACCTTGAATCTGACTGTTTTGGCTACACCCCTAAGACCTCAATGGGTAGGGGATCATGAAATTCACATAGGTATTAACTAAGGATGGCAACGAATGGCAATATTGATATTCGAATATTCGGTCATTCTTTCGAACGAATATTCGAATATATTCGGTCAAAATCTTAAAAATAAATAATTATCAACTTTCTATCCCGAACGTTTTTACTCGCCATATTTGTTACTTTCTCTTTCAGCGGAAACGGTGCTGATGTATAAATAATAATATAGTAATTAACTATTAATAAATAAAATTGATATATAGTAAATTCGTCTACTACTTGACGCATTTATTATTCACAAGTACATAAACGGCCTTCAAATCAAAGAAGTGTGCTCTTTAATTAGGTATAAGATTGGTAAATAAACAAACTTGCTCTCACCTTTTCAAAACAGGGTGATTTACAACAGACCGTAAAGGCAGATCGATGATTAAAATTGCCTAAGGCAATCAATTAAAGGATTACCGACCAGGACTCCTTATCACCTTGACAAACTCCAATTGACACCCGTCTTAGGAGGAAATCTATAATTACTGTGTCTTAACCTGGTTGATATAACACCTTTCAAAACCATTTGTGGCAAAAATATTGAAACTGAAAATAAATAAAGAAAACAATTTGAATTTACTATATTTTTTTAATATTTTTTTGTTGTTGCGAATATTCGAATATCAATATGACATTCGAATATTCGGACGTATGACCGAATATTCGAATATCCGAATATTCGTTGACATCCTTAGTATTAACCGTCATGTCAGAAACAACAAATCACACCATTTATCACTTTCTCTTATACAGATTAAGTCAAGTAGCCCTCATCCCCCAGGGCCAAATCATGAGACCGAGGGATATATAGTTCACAACTTTTATAAAGGACCAATATACATCCATAAACATGGTCACCATTTGTTTCCCAGTGCTTCCTGTAGTTAAAAGAAGATTTTCAAAGTTAACCTTGAATTTGAATGTTTTGGCCAAAGGGGATGGAGCCCATGCAATTCACAATTTTGATTTAACCATAGGTACAAAAGCTACATTTCATTATGATTGAGCTTACGTTTTTTTTTGAGAAGAAGTAAAAAATGACAAATGTTTACAGACGCACGACAGACAACAATGGACAAAAGGCGACCGCAAAAGGTCCCTTGAAATAAAAACTAAAAAGTCAGAAATAACATTCCCTGAAAACTTTTTTGCATAGATCGAATAATATAACAACCTGAATACTTTTACATCTCTAATGCAGGTCATGACCAGTTTAAAGGTGCTGACTTGTGTCAGATCTTGTTTGACAAAGGAATATATGGCTTCTCCAACGCAGCTTCATTCACCAACTTCAAGATTAATGACTCAGGTTTGTAATCACAAGTCATGTTATATTTAGTTACAATCATGACATCAAATATAATATTTTTCTTTTTATCTGTTATTTTAATAACATCAATAGTTTTAATTTGTTGATATTAAATAAAAAAAGAAAGAAAGAAAAAAACATTGTTTTTTGGTGTGTTTTTTTTACAATTCTGTGAAATGAATTTTGCAATAGATTGTTGCAGCTGTAATGGTTTTTACGTCATTTTCAACAATTATTCAGTCATATCTGATGGTGTCTACTTGGGACAGTATTCTAAGCGCTGCCACACTGCAGTACCATGCCGCAAACTCATCGTATGATACCCCATCCAGTCATATTATACTGAGACCGGGTCAACCAAACCTAGACTTATCCTCTAAATGCCGAGTGTCAAGCGAGGAAGCTTTTAGTACCATTTTCCAAGTGTTGGTATGACCCGGCCGGGGATCAAACCCATTACCTTCTGCCTGCAAATGCTCCTACCTTTAGACCACTGCTGTGTTTATTTGCAAAGGGATTAATTTTCATTGATTTCTTGAGCTGATGGAGATGTTTTTCTTATTTCTGAAATGTTGTCAACAAATGGGGAACCTACTGAAGTTGTCAACTGTTTCACACATTTTTTAATCATATACAAATTTAATATGACTTAAAATATGCTGAATTAGGTTGAAAAAAATTGTTAATGCCATTTCACTGTCAACTTTACTTTCATATGTAACCCCAATTTTTTGTCAACAGTTACTTTCAAAATGGCAGCTTCTTGGATAAAAACAATAAATGAATTTAAGTTTTGTCTGTAAAATCATTTTGTATATTATGTAAGCGATAGCTGTTAGTTGTTTTATATCAATACCAAGGTTTTACAATTACTAGATTTGTTTAATTTATATACTCTTGTTAAAATGCTAATATTGATCATATTCAAACCGAGATTGTAGTGACAAAGTGGGTGGGGTAATAAGGAAATTTAGAAAATCTTATGGGATGTTTTAACCAACCGCAATTTCAGTCAGCTAAGTGGAAACCCATATTTTTGTATGAATAATTTTTAAATAAATTGATATGTATAAATTTTAAATAATTAAAAATACATCATATGGGGTTTTGTGTAAAAAGCATGGTATAGAAAAAATAAAAGCAAAACAAAATAAGGCTCATATATGTGTATAAATGCACAAACATTGACAAAATCAAACAAGTACAGAAACATGGGGCCATTTTGGTTTTTGACTGCACTCCATTTAACCCTTTACTCCATAGATACCAATTACAGAAGGCCTTTGAAAACAGTGCAGGAAGAGTTCAGATTGCTCGTAACGAGCAATCTGAACACTTCCTGCACTGTTTTCCACTCTGTCAGTTATTATAAACATAATTCACCCAATAATTCAAAAGCCTTCTATATTAGAGGTGTCCAAAGGCGTCTTTGTTTAAGGTGTCCAAAGGCGTCTTTATGAAGTAAAGGGTTAAACTAATGTATCATTTGCAATATAAATCAACAACTTGCCAATTGTTGCTTCCCTTAATTATTGACTTTAGGCACTTTGAACAATAACCCACAAGATAATAAATAATAATTCTTAATAATATTGCAATATAAAGTCAAACCTGTCTTAAGCAGCCAGTCTAAGGAAGGAGCAAAAGTGACCTTTTAAGACAGGTTGTTGCTTAATACAGGTAAGTATGCTCTGGAAGAATATAAATGGGAAATAGAAAATGTGGCTGCTTAATAAAGGTGACTTTTAGAGTTACTTAAACTTATGAGTAGATTGATAACAATTCAAAGAATGTTAGCCGAGGTACTAAATTTAGTTTGCTACAAAAGTGACTCTTAATTTGGCTCCAACTTTTCAAATATGGCGAAAAGAAAAAAAAAACAGCCAGAGGAGGCTCTGTATTTGAGAATATCTTATTTAATAAATTGATCTTTTAACCGTATCGCAAATGACTTCTATCATAACCAGTATTTCTTTATACTAATTTGGTCAAATGTCTTAACATGTTTACTTCAAAATATTTGATATATATCACACTTCTGTTATTTTATTTACAACAATTTGTTACTGTAGCCTATTGTTTTATTTCAATATGATACAGATGATAGTGATAAAAGCAACAAAGTCAATGAGGACAAGAACAAAGCTGGTGATGACTCATTGATGACACTGACATCAGCCTAAAATAAATGTAATGTATATATTTTAATCTGTCCTTTATATAGCATGTGGGTAGTCATGAATCCTTAAATGGATCAACTCATATAAATATATCAGTTCATGTATGTAAATTTGTCCACCCTGTCCAGATGTGTTGCATGTAATTCCATAGTATATAAGTTAAGGACGACCAAATTTATTGGTTTGGCAGAGGCCTTGATATGTATGGTCAGAGAGAGAGTTTCTTGTTAAACAATTTTTTATTCCTGGTTTTATTCCAGTGAGTGCATTAACAGCTTTATACTACTTTTATATATGACCTATTATTCACGTAGTTAAGATTGTTCCATCTTGGAAAGAGTCTGTATGACTAATATGAAGGTCAGTCAAGCAGTTCTTAAATGATGTCTATTTTTAGAATGGGGATTTTGTTTCAAGTTTATCACTCCAATTAAGATATTGATGTCATCATGTTTTGATGGATTTGACATATTAAACCACTTGGATTTTATTAATTAATGATAACGAGATGCTTTTTATCCATTTAAAAATAGTAGTGTCACAATGATGACCCTGAAAACAATATTGATTACGATTGGATTATCGTCTTCTTTGATTGACATCTGCATCAGGTCAAATTGTGCCATATTTAGCTAAATTGTAAGTTGTTAGTAAGATTACAATTTTACAGAAATATTATGTACAAAAAATGAAACTGATGACATACTCATGGTGTTAATAGGACTAGATTCTTCAAGTTACATTTCACAAATGTTCTAATGATCTTCTTTTTATTATTTTCAGATCAAGCTGATACCATCATAAACCTATTAAAAAATAGTAAAAAAAAAAGATAATTTGTGCATACTGTTTTGTTTGCAGCCCGTGTGGTTCCGGCTAAGAATAGAATCACTGTCGATCTCTGCAGAGGGGTAGGAATCCCCCGAATGGGTGTCATGTTCATTTATCATTTTTTGTCATGTTCACTATTGAGGTTAAATTATCAACCCCTGTGTGGTTCCAGGGAGCCATGAGTGATGGCAAGAATAGGATCAGTGGCTTATGCATGTCGTAAGAAGCGACAAATTGAGTAATACGATAGAATTTGCTGAAACTGCAGTTCTGCAGGTATCAAGGTTCTAGGTTCATTCTGCATATTCATTTGTTGATGTAATTTTTTTTAATCTGTATGTTAATTTGTTGTTTTTGTACATGTAGAGTGAACTGGTAATCTTCCTTCCTGTTGGCATCGAATAACCTATAATGTGTTGGTACGCCATAAAACCCTATTCATTCATTCATTCATTCATGTTTTGTTTACATTTATGTGCTTTCAAGTCTGTGCAAAAAAATTATTATACAATTTATCACCCCTTTTAGTAGTAGATTGAAGTTTGTACACATCAATGAGATACGACTGATAAGAGCCCTGTAAGGAGACTGCGTTTTCCACAGGAGTTTTATAGGAAACTGGAAATTCACAATTTTTCACATATATTAGGCCATTTTTTTAATTAATTAATTTACAGGAAAGATTTGGAAAAATGTTAAAAAACAAAAAGAAAAAAGATGTTAGGGCTTTTCCAGAATTAAATGTATTGGGGGGTCGGACGGCAGTATAATTAAAATTTTATGCCTGGTGGGTGTTTTCATAAAAAAAATGATGCTTTGTGGGGTAAAAGTTAATTAAAATTTTATGCCTTGCTGGTATTTCCGTCTCTGAACCGAATTTTTTCTTCAACACCGTTTTTGTTCTCGAAATTTTATACATTTTCTGCCCAGATGTTTCCTCCCGTCGTATACAAAAACATAAAATTGTCCTTCCCCATGTACCACAGCAAGTCAATATTCCGCAGCGTCTAGATTTCGGCGAACGTCTTGCCTTTATCGCAGCAGAAACTGCAGGTCTTTTAAATTTACCTTGATTTGACCTACATGTTTGCCACTGACACGCGTGTTGTAAAGATTGTAATACACAACCTCCAGACATCAGGACCAAGTGAACGTTTTATGCGACTACATAGTTGGACACTCGATATTTGTTAGGGATTGTCTTCAATTAACTTTTCCATCTCAAACTGATTGATCTTTTTTGTTAAGACCGCCATAATATAATTACATCACCCGACAACAACATATGATTTAATTTGTTTGTTTGAAACAAAGTATAATTAATCTACCTTTGGACTTCCCGAAAAGTGACAAGAAACATACTCTTGGTCGTGAATAAATTATTAACACGGAAATGTACGAGCTAATCAGATGGCGGAATACACTCGTAGCAGGCCGTAACCCCGTCTACTTTATTAAATTGATGCCGAGATGCCGTGTCACAAAGTTATCTCCTCAAATTATACGAGGGGGGATCAGAAAGTTCGTAGATTTTTGCCATAACTTATTTATGTCAATTATACAATGCACAATAGTGTTATTGTATTTGAAATAAATGTATATGGGACATATTTTGAAAATTTTAGCATAATAATATGTCAACTATTAAGAAAATAAAGCACTATTCAAAGCATAGCAGTTTGATATGTCAGGGCAAAATGATGACGTTGTATTCAACAAAAAACGACGTCAATATTTTAAACTAGGTGCTTTTGTATCAAATTTACCGAGTCACTTCTTCGCAAAATACTCTCCTCCATGGTTTATATGTTTTTGCCAACAGTTACACCATTCAGTGAACATGTTAACACAAACAGAAGATGGTATACTGGACACAAAATTCTGTGAAAGCATGCTTTGATTTCAATATGTCTTCAAATCGAGTTCCCATTTGCTCTTTTTTAATGACTAATTCCAAGCCATCTCAAAAACATTAATTTTGTGACATTTAAACACTAGAGACCTTAAAACATTAGATTCACCATATATACTTTTGTTTCTCTCTATGAGCAGGTGTATTACCTAACATGGAGCAGAACTTTACAGAACTGTGGTATTTCGTGTGCTTATCCATTTTCAAGTGCCCCCGACGTCATTTTGTTTCAAACAAAATGGCATACCGTAACATCATATTATTGACATCATTTTGAGATGCACATAATTGGTGTCATTTTTTTAAAGGATGTAAACAAGCATTCAATACAGCACACATTGATATTTTTAATTTAAAAATAAAACACGTTTTGGCAACGCTACGCTTGTTTGAATAGTAGCAGTAGGAAAAAAGCAAAAACTGCCCTGACTACGTAAATCAACGTTTCCATAGTTACTATAGAATATAAATTAAAGATGAAAAATTATCATTTTTTTGCAAAATTACTGCAGAATATATAGCAGCACATGCTCCCTGAGAATTATTAGAATACAATGATAAATAAAAAAGTTATGGCAAAAAGTCTACGAACTTTCTGATCACCCCTCGTATATCAATATTTGATGTATCGGATATGTTTAAAAATACTCCAATACGGATATGAATATACAGACGTGTATATAATTAAATTCTGCAAAAACTACGATTCAACTCTACGGCGGCATTGCTATAATTATATGCATATCCGCGCTGTTCGTCAGATGGTGTAAAACGCTAATTTATTCGGCACAAAAAGAAACACCAAGAAATGCAAAGTCTATTGTGACAAAAAATCTAAATTGGGACATTGCATTATCAGTGAAAATAACATCCACATTCTCAGATATGTCATCCCACACCATACGCCTCATTCTTACCCCAGCTGTCTGAAAAAATCATGGGGAAGCAGATATTTCTTAACGGTCGTACAAAAACATAAATTGGACTGTGAAATTGTCTTTGAGCATCCATAACCGGATTGTTTGCCATCGGGTGTGCGAAATGAGGTCAAATTAGATTAAACCTTTATCGATAGTAGGGAGTAAATAACATGTGTCATAATAATGTTTGTTTCACTGTCAGAGTGACGTCATCGGACATTGGCACAAGGTGTTAATGAAAGGGACAGCGTGTTCATTCTGTGCATAAATTTAGGCATGTGTAGTTATAAACATAACTCTCTTTACGGATTGTATCAATTTAATAGTTATTCTTTTTTAAGAAATTAATATACTGAAAATAAACATTTTAGAAGACAACTAGTTAAAAACAAACACTAACCTTTAATTATTATTATGTTGTTTTTTTTCGTTTGTTATCTGTAGTGCCCCTTTATTTAATTCTCGACCGAGATAATTTGTGACGTAATCACTTGCATATCGGCATTAGATCAAAAGTGTAACGTCGGCGTACTTCAAAGAAAGTAGGCAACCGTCCAGACTAGTAATTTTGCAAGCGTTACAATAACAAAACATTAGAAAGGGGATTTTAGCCTCTTTTTTTTTATTTGTGCATGGTGGTATTTTATCAAATTAAAATTTTATGCATGCTGGTATATATCACAATTAAATTTTATGCTCTGTGGGTAAAAAAATTAAGTGCCGTCCCCCATACATTTAATTCTGGAAAAGCCCTTATTATAATTAAGATGACTGCTTATTTACTGCAGTTCAATGAGAATGTTCTAAAATATTACACATGAAATATTTTGTCTGCTGAAATCTTTTCAATACTACATTCTAAAGATTGCTCAATATCTGATAACCAAATAATAGGACATTTTATGAAATACTAAGTATACAAAAACTGGTCTGATCATTTGAAAAAGGTTTTTCTTTCTTGTTAGAAAAAAGCCCACATCATTTTATCCTATATATCAGTTGGACAATCTTCTTAGTGGTACATTTTTCAAGTTCTGTTGAATATATTTTTGATATTTCACAAAAAGATGATTTTGGCAGGAAAATTCAATGCAAAATTTTGATGGATGAAAAGTTTGATTTATGAATGTTAAAACTCGATTATGTGTCAAATGCCATATCAATAAATGCTGAAACTTTATCCTAATATTTCTTTTTAAAATTTTAAATAAAATGAGCCTTAAAGAACTTAAAGATGAGAAAAATGATAATTATCTGCTTTCCCATATAGCATTCCTATGTAAAAATTAAAGTCCCCTTACTGGAACCCAATGGATCCAAGCCCCTTTATTAGAACAAACTTAAAACCCTTACTCATATGGACCATTTAAGACTTCGGCTCAGGTGAGCAAAATCAAAAACTGATAAGTCCCTGTGGCAGATTAACATTTGACCCAAGGTCATGACTTGAACAGTGTTTAGATAGCTTGAAGTAAGAACAATTCACACCAAATATTGGTGAAAATTTGCAGAGCTGTATTTGAAAGAAAAAAAACTTACCCGAGCCTTTGGCATATTAACAGATATTTGAATATTGGTATTCCGTCAATTATAGTTGCATATTACCCAGGCCATCCATTAATTAAGTATCAAAAATACTGTCAGACAGTAATGCTCAATATGCAATATATCAGACATTGATGTTTTCTTTGGCTCCTTGAAATTGACATGGATAAGACGGCTTTTTCAGTCAAACAAACCGTATTTATCTATTTTTAAAACTATGTACCCCTATATTATAAAATTTTCTTCATTTTGAGCAGATTTCATTTCTCGACATGTTAATAGAATAGATAACCCTTTCTGGAATGATATATTTAATATTTATAAAAAAAATTCAACAAATATCATACCTAGAAACTGGAATAACTTTCAGTCCACTCCATTATGGCACAACCCTCATATTAAGGCCTAAAAAATAAATGTTGTGTTTAAGGTTTCATGCTGAAAAAAAGTTGGGTCGGTAGGTAGGACTATTTTTTGGGGGGGGCTGATTTTTTTAGATGCAAAATCAAAGGGTCGGTGTTTTTTTGTTGTTGTTTTTTTTCATTTTCTCTCGCAGTTACTCAACTTTGAATGTGAAGTAATGACACCTTTTTCAAAAGCATTTGGTGACAAATAATTATTGTATACTTTTGTAGTTTGTCTGCTTTTGTAGATTGAATGTTTTCCTTTCCACTTTAAATATATTCTCATTTGTTCTGCACCATGTGCACCATCTTGCAATAGGTTAGATTGGGTATTCAACAGAATCTGTTTAAAAAAGTATTATTAAATATATAAAAGGAATTTCATTTTATATATTTAATATATCTGTGAAAATATTTCAAAACTACCAACCAATTTTGACACTTGGACATAATCCTGAATTTCAAAGTTTGTGCCAGAGTTTATGTTCATTTCACATGTAAAAACGCTTCCTTTTTGGCCTTCCTCAGGTGAGGGTGGAACAGAAAAAAGATCCGTTCCACGGTGAATGAATAGTTGATTGGCTGAATAACCTTTTTGCCGGCAGTATGTTCATATATGTGAACCTTTTTGTAAAGCAATGAGGGAAACCTATTTTTTTACACCTAGCATTCTAACTTCCTAATAAGTCTTAACAAGTGCTTATGTAGATAAATATCCGCTTTGATCCCGCGATATTCCCTGTCCAATAAAAAAGCAAGGCAAATACCGGAAAATAGTCCGATGTTTAAACCGAGATTGTTGCACATACGCGCCTCAATACCTTATACAAAAAATGGCGAACGATTCGCGATGAATAGATTCCTTGGAGATTCAACAAGAGTTTCCTCATGTTATAACTTATTGCCGAGGAACATTCAATGTCTAGTTTGCAAATGATTTATTAATTATAATTGCGTTGAAATGTAGAAAGAATAAACACTGTAAACATTTCAGAAACGAATTTGTGTCATTTCTTTTTCACAGTTTTTCAGATTGTTTACTTTTGGTCTTCAGGCACAGTTGTGCTTCGAATTTCAAGTCGCACTTTTCTAAAAGTTTCGTCTTTGGTATACAGTTTTATATATTGGTCTTCGCCCTGATACTTGGAGCACCTGAACCATCCCTAACACGACAGTCGGCGAAATTTTTTATTTTTTTTTTTTTTTAAAAAAAAATATACTGTCGGGACCTTTTACTATGGGTCGGTCGGGAAACCGTAAACACAACATTTTTTTTTTAGGCATAAGGTTTGAGGATCTAGTATTTTACTAAAACATTGGTTTAAAAAAGGAATATATTTTATTAATGACCTCATGAATACAAATGGCAATTTCTTCACATACAGAGAATTCACTGAAAAATATAGTGTTAACACTAACTTTATCGAATTTGAAGGACTCGTAGCATCAGTCAGACACTACTTAGATAAGTTATCTTTTCAACATTTATCATGCATTTGCCTTAACCCTTTAATACCATATACAATGTCAACAATCCTGAAAGATAAAAAGGGCTGTAGAACAATTTACCAACATTTCATGAATAAAGATTATATTCCAACTTATAAAACAAAATGGGAGAATGATTTAAATATTCAAATTAATCTGAGAGATAGTAAGTATTAAGCTCTTCCTTTCAATGTCACTAAAAACACAAATTTACAATGGTTCCAATTTAGAATTAATCACAGAATTCTTGGAACAAACTCATTGCTTAAAAAAATGAAGATTAAAGAATCCGATGTATGTTCCTTTTGTCAAAGAGAAACCGAAACTATTAAACATATATTTATTGACTGCATAGTAACGCAACAATTTTTTCAAAAGTTTAAAAATTATCTGAATGAAAAGTGCAATACAATAAATACAGACTGGTCATCTTCAGACATAATCTTTGGCAGTATGCTGAAACTGTTTTGAATAGGCTGTTATATACTGCTAAACACTTCATATACTGTCAAAAAATGAAAAACAATATTCCTATTTTTGAACCATTCAAACACTATATTAAAATGTTGTATGAAACAGAACGATGTATTGCCAAAAATAACATTGAGTTGGAAAAATCTGATTTGTTATGGAACCTATACATTCCCCTTATATATTAAAAATAAAGACTATTAATTTTACAATTTTTCAGATTTATATATTATAAAAGTTGCCCTCCAGGATGGCCTCTTTGCTTATTTTGTGGAGACAGTACTTTACTGAAAATCTCCTGCTGCCTCGATTTTTTCTATTGTTGTCTTTGTTTTTTTCTTTTTCTACTTATATATTGTTTTGTAATGATCCAACTTCTGTTTTATTTTTCATTAAAAGAAAAGGAAAGTGTTTATATAACAATTTTACATCTGGTCATAGAACACATGTGTACTCTAACTAGAGTTTATCTTATTTGTGAAAGCAAATTTTGCAATAATATAAGATCTTAATTACTGTTTACATCAATAGTATAGCCTATATTTTTTGTGTCACAAATGGAATCATTATAATTATAAGGGACTCTGTTAAACTATAAATATCTGCTTGGAAATAGTGTTTACACATCATGTTTCTTTCAAAACAATTGTTGTTTCATTTTATTATTTTTTAATATTTGATTTTTAAAAATCAACAACAAAAAGTTCCTTACACTACACACCTGTCTCTCTTGAATTCACATATAAGTTTGTTACTTATTCTTTCTGTATATTTGTATATATAATTGACATAATATTTTAGTTTGTATGTGAATCTGCTTAATTTTTCATGAAATATATGCAAATGAGAAATATATTACACTAATATTCAACCAATCCAATAACTGAAAACACATGTTTTATAAAATTTATGAAATAGGTGATTCTTTTGTGTTTTCTGATTCTCAAATATAGTTAAATTTTACTAGAAAAAATATTAAATGAACCAAGGTATCTTTGATATTTTTTTTAATGTCTTCTCCTGGCTTTCAATAAACACCATCAATTAACACACAAAAAATTGTGTTTATAAACCATTCCAATTATAGATACCTCTAATAAATATAAACACACAAAAACAACCCCAATATAATAAAATTCATGTAATTATTGCCACTATATCTTTTCTGTAAAAAGGGATACACCAAAATACATATTTAATATTTAGTAAGGTCCTACACCAAGCCAGCCACTATAAACTTAAGAGAGAAAAATCTCCTGAAGTCATTAGACAACATAATTTTCTTATACTATCATCTGCTGTGTCAAATTATATTTTAATTCTGTTTGATTTTTGTTTTAGATCAAGCTACAGTCTATAATTTGTTGAGACTGGTGTGTCCCTTTAAGATTAATGTATATATGTGTATTCGGTGAAAGGAAAAAGAAAGTATACATACCTATAAACGTCGACAGGTCAAGGAACAATAAATGTATTGCATATAAATTTTGTATATTTATCTTTCATCATACTGTTGAATCAAAAAACAAACATTTAATTCATTTCAAAGCAAATTAATAAGAAAAAATCAGTTCATTTTTCCATCACATGAATAAACTTAGTCAATAATGAAATAATTCTAAAAACCCAAATGTATGCTTTCTTTTTCCTTTCAGTGTATATATATATGAATGTATGTTACAATTTGACTGATATATATATTTGTACGGTTTGTTGAGGGATGGCCCACCCCGACCCTCACAGACCTATTACGGGGTGATTAAATGGATCACTTTTCAGTGATTGAAATTAAAAAAAAAATATATATATATCAGATTAATTGTGAACAGCAACATTCAATTCATTCTTGATAGTGTATTTTTAATTTCTTATCTGTTCTATGTAAAAATATATACACATTAAACGCTTTTATGCACTTTATCATTTGCTGAGTTTTGTGGCATATTTTTTCTAGTTCAAGGCAATCGTATTTTTTTAAATGTTGACCACTCATCTATCTCAATGTGAGTCTATCCCAATGTCCTGTGAAATCAAGAGTCGAAACTGATGGACATTTTAATACAACTTACCGCTACGATCCTGTCGACAACGTTCTGAATATCTTCATCAAGTTTTTTCATTTCTTCCTCACTGCATGGACTCTCCACATGTAGCTTATCTTCTGGCAATACCACATGTCGCGGAATATTAAACACGTTATTACGAAGGTACACCTAGAAATAAATAATATTTATTATTGTGCATTATAAATGTACAAAACACTTCAAATTCATGTCACCTATTGGAAGTACATAGACAGAACATTGATATTTACCTACATTCAGTCGCAATATGTTACCTCGATAATTGAGGGATTGCATAAAAACACTGAAGATATCCGAACATCGGCATAAATTTTGTCTCTCAAGATGAATATTTCACAGTATGTCATCAGTGCTTTTGCTTCCAAATTACAGTCAATGCAGTAGAGTTACATTGTCATGATAAGTGTTCATATCCGGGTCTTTCTTTGAATTTCTCAGCAGTGGACGATGTAAGCTGAGGCCGATTGATTGAATCAAATGATATTCATACAATTAACATGCAGTCGCCTAATTGGATGACAAGATTTTTGCAACATTCTGTGCAGTTATTAAAACCTTTCCCATATATCGGTAATGAGTGTTGCATCTTTAACAAAGTACAACATGTATAAAATATAGCATGCAGGGTTTTTTTAGCAGTCAATTAGGTGTGAAATAATCAATCAGGAACTAAAACTGGGATCGAGATCAATATTTTTACATACACAATGAAGGGGAAGAGTTAGGGATGGCAAAAAATATTGACACTACCAGAATATAGACTAATGCCATATCTAGACAATGTTTTGTTGTATGGTGTTTAGCATCGCTTTCAAAAAATTTTTCAGTCATATCGCGACGGTGTCTACTTGAGACAGTATTCCAAGCCCTGTCACACTGGAGTATCATGCCGCAAACACATGGTATGATACCCCACCCAGTCACATTATACTGACACCGGGCCGACCAGACCTAGAACTCTCCTCTAAATGCTGAGCGTCAAGCATGGAAGCTTCTAGTACCATTTTTAAAGTCTTTGATATGACCCGGCCAGGGATTGAACCAACGATCTTCCGCATGCAAGGCAGACACTCTACCACTAGACCACGCCGCTGTCATCTAGACAATGAGTTTCGCCTGTACATGTAAAATATATACTCATAAACTTTTGATTAGCAGGGTCCTCTGTGGCTGACTTACCTACAACCACTGAGGATGTAGGTTCGAGTCCTGCGTGGCCGAAAGTCATTAATATATTATGCTAGAAACAAAACGTGTATGCCATATATCTACTTAAATGTGCTGACCCCCATTAAAAAAAAAATAATAAAATAACTTTTAATTTGTTTCATTAGAATATCTTGAGGAGGCATCTAGAAAGTCGTTCAGACTCAGAGACACCACGACTGCTTGATTTACTTAAATATATACAAATATGAGAGTGGAGGACACACTCCCGGTTAGTTCAGTCAGTAGCGTGTCAGACTATCAATCAAAGGGCCGTGAGTTCAAATCCCCAGCCGGCCACAATCTCTGTGATGATTGATATACAATATTGCATCTCATTGTCATTCGTCTACCACTGCTGATTCAAGTGAGAAAGGTATCATTTACTTGCAGAGGTGGATGTGTTCTACTGGTTAATCTTCCAGGAAAGAGTGGTTAGCTTAACTCATCATCTGTTAGTCCTCAAGTGCATAAAAAAATAATATATAATATTGAAACAAGCAGCAGTGAGAGACGAACGACAATGAAACTCAATGTCATATATAAATCATTAATATGAACATTAACGTAGTCAAACCTGTGCAAGCAGTCGCCTCTATTTAGCAGCCACTTGTCTTAAGCAGTCCCATTTACTATTTTCCATTTCTACGCTTTCAGAACAAATTCACCTGTATTAAGTGACAACCTGTTTTAAATGGCCACATTTGCTCCTTCCCTTGACTGGCTGCTAAAGCAAGTTTGACTATATGAATATCTGTATTTGTAACAAACACAAGCAAATAAACAGAATTCAATAAATACTTAACGTAGGTGATTATGCTTATGGCCGATAGTTACCCCAAATCTTTCAATAGGATATACTCGAACAATATGGTTGCCTGTGCTTCAGCGATTGAAGAAAGATAAACAATGTTTGTTCTGACTAATCAAGATTTCAACTGAATACAATTCTAGATACACAGAATTATTTTACTTGCAGAAGTGACCCACTTTACGACATGATAACATGCACATACTTCAGCTTTATCAAATTTCTCATCAAGTCTCTCTACGGCTATCACGCTCTGCTTGTACGAGATCTCCTTCAATTCAGCTTCAGATACGATACCATTAAACTGTAATAAATTAAGGTTTTGTGACATACTAAATTATATTACTGTATATAAAGTTATTGGACACAAACACAAGTATAACACCAAAATAAGCGAATTGACAATTATGTAGAGTGATCATAGAATCCCGATATCTGAAGAACTGACATTACTTCAGTAAATCTTGCAGCTAATAACCACTTAGAACATGCAGGAGCTAAACTGAACATATACAGCTAAGGCTCTGCTAAACTGAACATAGACAGCTAAAACTCTGCTAAACTGAATGTAGACAGCTAAGGCTCTGCTAAACTGAGCGTACACAGCTAAGTCTCTGCTAAACTGAACGTAGACAGCTAAGGCTCTACAAAACTGAACGTAGACAGCTAGGACTCTGCTAAACTGAACGTAGGCAGCTAAGGCTCTCCTAAACTGAACGTAGACAGCTAAGACTGCTAAACTGAACGTAGACAGCTAAGGCTCTGTTAAAAGTAAGGTAGACAGCTAAGGCTCTGCTAAACTGAACGTAGACGGCTAAGACTCTGCTAAACTGATCGTAGACGGCTAAGACTCTGCTAAACTGAACGTAGACAGCTAAGACTCTGCTAAACTGAACGTAGACAGCTAAGGCTATGCTAAACTGAACGTAGACTAAACGTAGACAGCTAAGGCTCTGCTAAACTGAATGTAGATGGCTAAGACTCTGCTAAACTGAACGTAGACAGCTAAGACTCTGCTAAACTGAACATAGACAGCTAAGACTGCTAAACTGAACGTAGACAGCTAAGGCTCTGCAGAGCGAATAATCAAAGTCCTCACATTGTCCAGGTCTGGGGTGGGAAGTGGTTACAATCGAAAGGTGCAGTACTACATTAAGAACCAATAATTTTATATTTTTGTTCAATCAATCAAGCATATTATCATATTTCAGGTTAGAAACTGTAACTGTATTTTGTCGCAGAAACTTGTAGTCTTAATGTCTTAATAAACCCAAAATTAATTGTTTCAAAGCCTGCGTGTTATTTTATTCGCATTATTAGCTTTTTTTTATTTATAGACAATGGTATCAAGGTTATTATATATGTTAAGGTACAATTCAAAGCAGTACTTTACAAAACAAAATATTTTAAAAAATAAAATTGTCTTTGTTATTTATTATACTACCATAAATAAATGCATACAATGATATCATAAATAAACATTTTAACTAAACCAAAATATGAATCATGGATTCAACAATAACAAGTGTACAGAGACTAAGATTGAGACATACACACATTTCTATTTATAGAATTGATATAGCCAATGGCCTTTCATTTTAAAATATGATCTAGATCTAGCAAAGGACAATTGTTTAACATGTGTAAATGTTCTGATAACATAGTAATATAGTTTAATTATTATGTTTGATCTGTCGATCGCGTGGATTCTACAGTTGACACACCATTTTTGTCATTGTCAAGTTTAACAGCTGACAAAATATGTAAACAATAATGTTGACAAGTTTCAACTTTACTTTCATTTAATAAAGTGAGTGAGCGATCGATCAAACTAGATGCAGTCTACTCATAATGTTGTTGACGGTTTTAACGTTACTTCCTTTTTGCAGAATGATCTCGATATCAAAAACAATTGGACACAGTCTACATATAAAATATTTAATACATGTCATTGACAATCGTGCTGCTAGGTGGTAATTTGGTAAAATTGACAAGAATCCGTTATTTTTACCAGGATAATACTTGTTTATTTTCAAAAAGCAATAAAATGAATACAATCAGTAATTTTCTCAACTTGAAATCCACTCGCAAAAAAATGCCAGCTTAAGTAATTTCAACTCGCATTTTCAAAATACAGCTCGCATTTTGCAAGTGGCGAGCGCTTAAATTCTAAGCCCTGATACATGTATTTCAGGTTCATCTTATCTGTGTGTTGGACCAATCAATCAATCAATCAATCAATCAATCAACCAATCATTCAATCAACCCAGCAACAAAATCATATTCTAGGCTCATTTACTCAATTTAACTGTATTTTAGATCAATCAATGTTACCGTATTCAGAATACTGTCATTCAGTGCTGTCATGGCTTCCTTCAGGTACTCTACTATAGAGTTGTACACTGAAATTGATAAATAGTACATCAGACTCTGCAACATGAGTATAAATATATAAACATGAGTATATATACATATATATATATTTGATAAACATGTATTCTGCCAATAATGAAAAGAGAAATTAATGAAAATTGCTTCCTGGTTTTGTCAAATTTTCATACCCGAGCTAACCAGGCAAGCTGTATTAAAGTGAATTTTTTATTATAATATTAATATTAAAATTAAAATATAAATATTAAATTTTCAGTTTAGTTATTCAATGCTAAATTTTCAATAAAGCAACTTTTTTTCATATAAAAAATGTACAAGATCCATATTTTAGTTCTGTTGTTTTCTGTTAATAAAGACACTTTTAACTTGCATACCAGCATAGTTATTACACACATCTTTATAAAAATTCATGATGGTTGCATATAAAATAGTTTAAAAGTCAGTATCATGATGCACATTGCATCGCGACTTGAATATCGCAATACACATTGCCTCTTATTTTCACAGGCAATATATATCAAGATAATTATGTATCGTTCTGAAAATGAAGTATCGCAATATGCATCGCAGATAAAAGAGATAAATGCCAATGCACAGGCCCACCTGGGCATAAATCTAGAACACTTGAACTAGAAATGTGTCAGTTGACATGAATGCCCCTGCTATTGATTGAAACCCAATATTTTAACGAATATGTCGAAAAGAGTCCATAACTCCTGTAAAAATTTGACCAAACTTGCCATTTATCAAAAAGTTAAACTGTATTTTGTAATCATATACACACTGAATTATTAATTAATCAAATACATAGACCCCTTCAGAAGTCACTGACCAATTTTCGACTGGAAGGACAAATGGGTTGTCAGAGGCAACACTTGATGCCCCTTCACTATTCCTTGATTGACGTGGGCATAAACGTATACTTACTGCCATTAAAAAAGGACTGCGGCATAAAACCAAAATACTGGACACAATATTCATCATCTACTTCGGACATGTCCATCTCTTCACCTGAAGTCATTGCCATGGAAGACGTGTGCAGCTGACTGTGCATCATTATCTGACATTGTGGCAGTACAACCCTGAAGTAGAAAGTATCAAGTGAGATGTGGTTGCACCAATTTACTCACCTTCTCCGACAGCATAGACATATATAGGAGGACAGAAAACATGCATCTTTCTACTAATTGATGATAAAATAGTATGGGAAGAATTAATCATTTGGCAAATTAATCATTCAAATTTTCCAAACAACTGATTTCTCACACATAAAAATGTAAGGTGTATGTATCCATATATGATTTATAATGTTTAAACACACAAAATGATCTTAACTTTCAAATATTGCAGTTTGAAGTAAAATTTAAGTTTCACTGTACTTACTGTAATAAAGGTAATGAAGGTTTGGCCCCTAATAGAGAACAAAAATAAAGATTCTTAAACCACGAGATCTATTTTATTCTAAACAGTTTCAACACACTTATATTATTTGGTTATATGACGTATCCAGTTTTACTGGTGGAGGAAGACCTCAGACTTGAGTAGAACCACCGTCCTTCCGCAAGTAACTGGAAACTTTCTCGCATAAAGTTTTTGGAGCGAGCAGGGCTTGAACCCACGACCTTAGCGGTGAGAGGTAGGTGATCTTGAGATGGCGCCTTAAAATAGACCACTCAGCCACGGAGGACCAGAGTTTGTTGAAAAATGAGTTTGAAATTATCACAGGAGCACATGTTAAATGTAGAATGAAAATAAGAAAATATTTGAAAAGGTTTGTTATAAGAAGAGGTGATATGTTAATTTGTATTAAAAATGTTTACATTAAAATTGATCAGTGTTTTAATTGGTTACTATGTCATTGTTGTTGTTTTTTTAAATAAATTTAGAAAAATACACCTCATCAGTGCTCCAGAAAAGCTTTTGGCCAAATGCTTATTTACTCCCTAAATTAAATTGCAATTCTTAAAATGGAAATTGAAAGAGTATTTTCAAAATTAACCTTTACTTCTGACCAGACACTGTTAATGTTTGCTTTAATACAGATTTGAGGTTGCCTTCAATTTCATTTATCAGCCATGAGAAGTTTTACTTTCCATGATTCAATGGTATTTGTATTGACCTTGCCTCCCGTGTGTTTTTTGCTTATTTTTTGTGACTTCGTAATACATGCATCAATAACTCACTTTTGAGAGTATTGTTTTTCTTAAAGAACTGGAATAAATTAGAAGATAATGATTGGGTTTCTGTTGCGTTTTTTTCCGTCTTCCGACGCCAGAAGCAGATGATGCCATTTATATTAAATAAATATGATAAAGTAATGCAGGTAAGTTTATAGCAGGCCTCTTTTAAACACTTGGAAATACTCAACAAGTTCCCATGTGCATCTCAGTGACAATGATCTACAGGAAATAACTCTTATTGTATATAGTTAGTGTGGTTCCCCGATCTACCAATAAAAAGTCGATTTTTATCAGTATAGTTCAGGGTACCAGGCTATATTTTACGTAGCACTTTCTTCCCTTAGATGTGTTTATTTCATGGCGTCTACTTCCGTTGTGAAAACCCTGGTCTTTAGAAATACGTTACGCACAAGATCGCCGATGAAATGCTTAAATTCAATTACCGGTACGCACATTTATTATTTTCAATGCTTTTTTTGTCACTTTCAATGCTTATTTACGTAAATATGCACCTTATCTGGAGCACTGCCTCATGCTGTTCAGTAAATTGACATTGTTTAGGAATTGAGAATTATTCACTCATGTGAAAGGCAAGTGCACATAACCCAGTATAGTTATTATTATTACTTCTGTGAAATATCTGTAAATTGTATTTACGAAATGCATGGACAAGTGTATTTTAGAATAATTATCTTTTTATATTTCTAAGTACTGTGGTCCTTTTATAAAGTACCATTTTTTTTGCAATTTGGATGACCGAAGGAATTGACGGTAATTACCGAAGTGAAAATGTGTCTTATTTTGTGTTTCACTACTTATTGATATTACATCTTTTTAAGGTTTTAAGTTGACCTTATCAGACCAGTTTTACTTATAATTAATGTTAATATTAAAAATATATCACCACATGTGATATCATCTGTGACAAAATTGCGAACGATTGGGAAATCGTCAATAACATGTAAAATCCGATACCGGGTATATGGGGGTATTTATGTTAAGGATATGAACTTTTTTGAAACAAGAAAATACCTGTGGAACCGATGGATGCTTCCCAAGTTGGTCACACTCAATTAAAGGGCCATAACTCCATGAAAAATCATTGAACCGGAACTCAAAGATATTATGCGCATTAATAAAATTCCAACATTGGGTTGTACAGAAATAGCGCGGACAAGAATTTGGTCACAGACAGAATCAAAGGGCCATAATTTCTTGAAAAATCATCGAACCGGAAAACTAAGACAATATGTACATCTGCACTTGGTAATGATGCATCCTAGCCAGTTTCGTTAAATTCGTACCAGTTGTAGAGAAATAGCCCAGACAAGAACTTGGGGAAGCACAAAGTGGCTACTATATGCTTCCCCCCTCTATGGGGGAGCATAAAAACAGACGAATAATTTTGGCTATAGTAAATTTTGGCTATTGTACATTTGCGAAACTGACACGGTATAGTCTGTGGTAAATACCAGGGTACTCACTAAAAAAAACATGGTATACTGTGGTTCCTTTTTCTCGCGGTACCCACCTCCTTTTACAGTAATAAAACATCTTTAATTATCAATATGACATTTTCGCCACCAATGGAAAATTTACTTCTTCATCTTCCTACATATTTTTTTTATTTATTTCCATTGTGTGTCTATTGTCAAGTACACTACCATTACTTGTTACAAAAGTAAATATTTTTCAAATCAGTAATAATTTAAATTCATAAGAAGATTCTGAAAGAAGATTTTTAAAGAACTTTCAGCTGTGTACATTATATTGCTATTAGCCTGCCAGTCTCTGTAATTAAGTCACTGATACGTATATAGTTATAAAATGTATATTGACACTTAGTCTGATTAAATAAGCCTTGGATTTGAATTGATTAATTTCTGGGGGGTTTTATTTGCAACGTAAATATGAGAATTTGACTAAATATTTTTCTGTAATGTGGCGTAACCAAACGTGTCCTCAGAGTTACGTCATGACAAAATGTATTGTAGCTTACAACCTTGACATCGACGAATCTCGTTCACATGTTGTTTTTAAGTGATCGATAGTGCACTATGAAAATGACGTAAACATGGCATTCTAGAAACCACCACTTAAATATGGCATACAGTCAACATATTGGTTACGAGAAACATTTCCTCTTTTGTTACGTCACAGTTTCTGAACATAATGGAAAATTACAAAGTAATTCGCCCGCGTAACCTTTTAACCTTGAGTCTGTTTACGACATAAATACCAGTCAGTTCTACGGCTTGCAGCGAGAAGGAAGGTTGTGGAATCAACTCGATATATGGCGGACGACAATGTATACGTGGTCAGTTTTCGGAAAAAAGTTACGACGACAACAATGTTTTGGTATCCTCAGGTCTCTTAAATGCATTTAAAATGCTTTTAAGCATTACCAAAATGATATGTGATGTATGAAAGTACCATTATGAATTATTAATTCTATGTAACAATTAAGATGTCTGAAAGTACAAGGGAACATTATTAATTTTAAAATATATATTTGATGTATTATTTACTCTCAAATTATTTGTGTGTAACAAGTGAAATCGGGACATAATTTTCACCATGTCGAGTGTTACACCTGTGCCCGATTTATTCATGAATACAAAAATCCAGTCAGACATTGTAAACAGAAATGTCCTGTGATTGTTTTTGCATGAAGACAGTAGTTGAAACACCTGATTCAAATTGTATAGATGCATTGAGTCTGCAATGGTGTAACTTAGTGTCTTTTAATGGAGTCTATACTGGTGTCATGTTACACAATTTCTGCAGTTTTGTGTTGTCCTTTTACACATTTTGCGTCCAGTTACATCGTATTTGGTGTCTCGTTACATCATACTTCCACTTGGCACTAATTGCTAAATATTGAACTAAATAACCAGTTTTACATTTGAAACAATTAAACTAAACCTGGTTATTCATTTAAGTAGACTAAATAGATGCAAGAAACTAATTTGGCCATAAATAAATGAATTTATAGTATAGTGTCCAGTGTTACTAACAGTGAAATTTAAAAATCACATTCCTTTATACATAAAGTTAGAAACTGTTAATATTTTTAACAATATAATAACATTAAATAGTGTAGTAACCTAATAAAGCATAAAATTTAACAAGTATTAAATATTAAAATAGAGGACACAAATGGGTTTGTGATGTAACACAAATTCCCGACTCCATATTATGGCTCATATGGCAATACCAGTTTTACTGGTGGAGGAAGACCTCAGACTGAGTCAGACTGAGTAGAACCACCGTCCTTTTGCAAGTAAATGGAAACTTTCTCACATAAAAATTTTGAGGCATGCGGGACTCAAACCTACAACCTTAGCAGTGAGAGGTAAGTGATCTTGAGACGGCACCTTAGACCACTTGGCCACAGGAGGACCCTGCGAGGGTGTTGTAAGTGACCTATGTACATTCATTACACTCCTACCCTCTTTAACCTTTAGGGCTGTGTGACTTACCTGCAGTTCCTGGCCATATACCATCCCATCCAAGAAGGGAGATTTGTACAGATGAAGGTTCAAAATTTATTCGTCACCATTAAAAGGGACACCAGTCACCCATCCAAGTACTAACCCTGTACTTTGTTGCCTAACTTCCAATACAGTCGGTGCACTTCAACCATGTCATGTTATAAAAGCTAGCTTGACAGTGAAGCTGTTGTAAGTCACTATTGTAATGGATATTAGTGTGACATATTGCATGTCTCTAAAGAGCCTTTTTCATTTTATATTTTGCATCTCCCTATGGACAGCAGATCGGATATCCAAATAATAAAAAATCTGTCCATTCACACCTTATTTAATCGGGCTATAATGGACATAGCTTCCACCCCCACCTTGTCCTAAAAAATCCCTAGGACTAGGGGAGCTATGGCAACAACTGCATAGAAAGTTATAAACAGAGACAAATAATTGAAAAATCGAAAACTATTAAATATATTGAAATATATACATATTTCGAAATCGAAAAATTAGTTTAAATCATATTAAAATATCACAAACCGGTAATTTCAGCAACTAACGTTTTCTATTTCACCCCGCCTTTTTTTCAAACGGAACAGGAAGTATCGATTTTCTTCCTTAGCGGTAGGACGAAAGTGCGATATAAAGCGGAATGAAATGTAAGTAGCGAAATGAAATTGAAAATAAGACACGCTATTTCATGCTCACTATAGTTCTATATCTACATCTATATCGTTCGTCGACACAGTCACACTTGGCTATTACGAAACGGGTGGTGCAAGGTCAAGAAAAGATATTGACCTTTTTGAAATCCCGAATTCTCTTCGCGTGCGAGAGCGAGATTTCGCGTGAGACTATGAACTCAGGGGGATTCGTTTCACCGCGGTCGCTGCTGAAACAATGTAGATTTCACTTAAGTAAATTGAATTTTCATACATTAACAACACAAATATTTATTAAAGCAGTTTAATAAAGTTTAATTTTAGAGAGTATGCTAGTACCAATGATGAACTTAAAGAAATGATGCGGTTGTTGACCATGATTACCTTTTTATTGTGACTTTTATTACTGTTGAAAGTGGGTGGTGTTAGCATAATGTAAAATGGTGTGTGCGTCTGGCAATTGTAATTTCCAATTTGAGTATGCTTTTTTTCTGCGGTAAATATAACACTTCTTTTCCTATGACGTCGTAAACATGACCATGTTTGGTCTTTTTGACGTCCCGATTTATAGCAGCATAATCCGTTTATTTCAATTAAGTGTTAATTATTAAAAAAGTTATTCTTTCAGAAGAAATTAATTAATTTGTTTCAAGAACATAATTTATTATAGATATAAAAAGACGAATTAGAAATTTTAAACTCCGTCTCTGAGGCTATTTTGTGCCAGTTGTAGTAGCCTGGTTTCAACATACAGAAACGAACATTCACGTGTAATTATACTGTACATGTTTCATAATATTTTTTTTATTTCATTTTTTTTTACTCATCAGCTATTTATTAGTGACTTAAGTTGATTGTTATCTGAATTTTATTTCAGTTCAATTAAAATGCCGCCGGATGACTATTGTTGGGTGTCCTTGTGTAACCAAAAGACAAGTAAAGTTCCACCACGTTCTACATTTTACACTATTTCAAAAGAGCCCAACAGTGGCATTCTAGGATCAAACGGAGTAACAAGGATTAAAATGACAAACTTAAGCCATGGATACCCACAGACAAGTGACGAAGAAAACCCAACTGTCCCTCATCTCAAATGTCGACAGTCTGGAAAAAATTGTAAGGCCTTCTATATTTCCAAACAGACAGAATATGCTGCTTGTTTTCCATGTTTAAGTCTTAAAAAGGAATAAATTTTTCATCTGAGATATCTGAGTTAATATATAAGCATCATTTACAAAAATGTATTTTTATGGATTTTTTACGCATCTAATCAAATAAAACAAATCTATACACAATTTTATCTTTTCTTAAAAATAGGTTTTGCTTGTTTAACCTATATAAAACTAACATTTAAATAAAGAACTGACATAAAAATGAACATTTATTAGTCTCTCTTTTATATCAGAGACGAATGACAATGAGACGACATATGTATATCAACCATCACGGAGATTGTGACCGATGGGGATTCAAACTCGTGACCCGTGGGTTAACATTAAGATGCGCTAACGACTGAGTTAATCGGACACGGCAGTCATATAATTTGTAAAATATGAAAATAACCCTCCGCTTGAAAAAGAAAACAAAAATAATATTGCGGTTAGTGTCGTTGTAGACCCAGATCAGCCTTCACATCCGAGCCATGTTATCAAAGCATGCGTTGTTTGCTACGCAGTCAGTATTTTACCTATAACTAGCCCATATGACTTCGTTATCAAGTTTACTAGTTACCTGGACAAATATGATTTTTTAACCTTTGATGGATAGTGTCATATGGAATATATTTGCCTACAGGCATATTGCACAAACTGTATGCTACTGTCCAGTTACTGGCACCCTGCTGAGCTTTCCTAATTCACCAAGGTGTCTTCCTGAAACCCCCACTTTTCAAATTTTGATAAAAAAAAAAGTGGGTAGTTTCAGGAATTTTGCTTTTTCCAATTAACACCTTCCTACGGCCTTAGGTCAAATTATAGCTATAGTCTGTTTCTTAGGATGATTTAATAAAACAAGACAAGTTTTTTTATACATTTATATCATCTTTTTTTGGATAATTTAATGGATTTTATTTAATATTATAATGTTAACTTATAAAAATCTTCTTTTTTTACATTAAAACAGGCAATATTATAATTGAACATTAATAAATTAATTATAGTTTTCTTCTTTTTTTTCAGGGTTTCAGGAATATGAAAATTAGAAAGTTTTTTTAATATTTTACATTTATATATATTTTCTATTGTCACAAATATATATACACGTATGAACGCATGTTCAAGTCATTAAACACAGATTCATCTGCAGTACTCATCAGTCAATCAATCACTAATGATGTTCAAGAAGTTGCGATGCTGCGTCAGAGTATTCCATCGCCGTCATGTCTCCGTTTTCCAAACGTGTTTTCAGGGCTGCTAGTCTTTGCTCGGGCTGACGATACTTTCTTTTTTTGACTGGACGAACGCCCCCTGCCTGGTATTGAAGAACCCTAATGTAGCAAGCAGCTTCAATCCGCTGTAGTATGGAAATGATACCGAAGATGTTTGGATGGGCATGTCGTACGGCCTTCTTCAATTTACTGTGCCACCCTTCACAATGGTTTGTTGTCCTGGGACCCACGGTTGTATAATGATTCCAAATTGGCTTATCACCCTCAACCCACTGTTCTGTTACGTAGTCTGTGAAGGCAGTAACGCTCGCAGGAAGATCCTCCTCCCATATGGCCTCTAACGCTTGAAACCAAATGTCCTCTACCTCAGCTATTGGAACTAATGGCAACACCGATGCTCGTCTAACCAGTCGATGGATTGTGTCATTTTCCTTGTAGGCTGTAGAGAGTCCTAAAGCTTGAACTTTTCGCCAAACGCACTGTGTGTAATGAAAAAAGCAAGCTTTCACATTGGTGTCTGGAAAAACTCTCTGTGCGCCGTTACGGGAAGCCACCTCGTGGTCTAGAAATACAGTTTCAGGTTGAAGTTCAAAACCGTACTCCTCACATTTCTGTTTTAGTTGGCTGAAAAATTTCACGTAGACGTCAGTTGATTTTCCTGGGAGAAACGCGAATACTAGCGGATACATTTCACCGTCAAAAAGTATACTTACATTTAATCTGAATCCACCTATCAAAAGACTTTCACCACCTTTCTGATTATTAACAAATCGTATTTGTACTTGTGCATTAGCCATTATGTTACATGTATCTAGGATAATCGTGTACACAAATGAAACTAAATTATATCAGTATCAATTTATATAAAAATTAATGGTCTTGTATCTTGTTTTTAATACATTAATTATCGCCTTTAATATACTCAAATAAATATTTCTTTGTTTAGATATTGCTCAGTTGAATTTATATGAAACATCAAAGTATTCAAAAAGATAAACAGTAAACTTAAATACCAATAAATTAACACTATTGATTGCAAACTGTTAATCTTATTTCTTTAATAACATCATCATCGTGTATCAATTATCAGTTTTAATTAAGAAAACTGCTTGCAAACTGTTAATCTTGTCTTTTTCAATGTATCAATTATCAGTTTTAAACTATAACTAATATATTTTAAAAAAAGATCAAAGAAACCTAATTAATCTTAATTAATTGATATAAACTGTTATACTTTGATATAATAATAATAATAATAATAATAATAATAATAATTAATTGGCAATTCTGATTATTTAATATCAATATTAATTTATGGTCCTAATAATATTAATGTATTTAGACATAATTTATCAAATCTTAAATTATAAATATTTTACATTTATATCTCCTTATGCAGCAAATATTATACCAATAGGTAAAACAGACTATAGTCCGTAACCATGGGTTACATAAATTAAAAGTGGGTGTTTCAGGAATTTGAAAATTAAAAAGTGGGGGTTTCAGGAATATGAAAATTAGAAAGTGGGTGTTTCAGGAATAAATCTTCACCAACACTACAGTCACACCATGTGGTAATGAGAAAAAAACATGCATATTGTACCTCAATTTGCATAATTCACCACAGGTTTTATGACCCCAGGGTTTAAGATAGGATGTATGTTATATTGCATAGTATTATGGACAATGACTTAATTTAAACATTTTCAGTTATTTAGGGGGTTAATACCAATGTTAAGAAATTATGTAACGTCTATCCCCTTTTTGTGACGTTCATCCCCCTATATTAGAGTGACATTAAACAAAATCTCTAAATTTTTATTCATTGTTTTTTTTTTTGATAAATTATTCATATCTTAGTTGCATTCTGCAAACATAAAATGCTTAATACATTGAAAAAAAAGTGAAATTGATTCTATAAATTCAAAAAAAAATAGAATGTATATACAGGTGTGGGAGGGAGAGGCGGACGTTACGGGGACATAGTACTTTGGTATAACAGCAGATGAATGTGTATCACTTGGAAGAATATATACCAGAGATGCAGACGTTACAGTATTTTTGTAACAAATTGAAATTTTCTGATATTATGTATTATTTCACAAATATGCGATTATTAAAGGGTACCGCACGTCAGAATATAAATGGCTATTTATCGTTAAATAGACATGTAAATAACACAAAAATCAACAAATTTTAATTGTACGAAATTTATCAAATGAGAAAAATGACATTAAATATCATGATTTCAAGCGTTTCCTAAATGCTATGGGCGCCGCCATTTTGTAGCTCTTTTGTGATGGAGGTATTCGGTGACGTCATAACTGCACTTCCGTTCTAGTTATCGCGCAAATTGTATTGTGTCGTTAGTGACTGCTCTCTACTGAAACTCTTATGTATATACACTAATATACGTAATCAGTTTATATACAGATATACAGTGCATTAGTGAACATCGAAGGTAGGCAATTAAACGCGAAAACGATTCTGAATTGAAGGACTTAACCCATTAAACATTGTTTTCTCCAGCGGAATAAGTGGGTGGAGTAATGCGATATGTTTTGTGGGCAGCGTTGTTTTTAGTTTTCCAAATATGTGATTTCACATTGCCTCAGTGTCAAGCTTCTGGTGACATCACGTGCAAAACGCCTTTATACTTTGGGGTAGAACTTAAGATTGCAGAATGAAGCGTACCAATGCCTTGGCGTACTACTACCCAAGCATACAATTTCTGATGATTTCAGTACAAAGATGACCATATGCGACATACATATAGACTAAGTGTATATTATCCAGTGGGAAGCTTTTAAAAATGTGCTAATAACATATAGCTCAGCTGATTTCTGAAATTTAATTTGTAATTTTATATACTCTTCCAAAATATTGCGAAATTGATATAGCAAACTTTCACAATCTTATAATTGCAGGCTGTTTAAACAGGTGTGATAATCCAATTAAAAATAAAAACAAGAGCTTAATGCCAAAACATAAGGTGTGAAAACGACATGGTATCTTAAAGTTAATATTAAAATACAAATTAAGGCCAATTAATTGTGACAGGCCCGATTAGCTCAGTCAGTTACGTGTCTAACTATCAATCCAGGTGTCTCGAGTTCGAATCCCCACCCGGAAACAGTCACTGTGATGACTGGCGTACATTATTGTGACTCAATATCATTTGTCTCTCACTACTGATTCGAGTGGAAAAATTATCAGTTACTTGCGGTTGTTGGATGTGCTCGAGTACTGGTTAACTTTTGCAGGAAACAGTGGTTAGGTTAACTGAACATCTTTACAGTAAACCCTCGATGGCAAAAAATGATGCTAAATATTCAGTCAACCATTAATTGTTCGTAAACTCATTTTATTAATTTTATATTCAATAGACAATTTAGTTTATTAAAATATGGCTTTTTCACAGTCAACTAGGTCATTATTCTTGAATAGACATTTGAACTACCTCTACTTCGTAATGAAAACAGATAAAGTAAAACCTTTGTTCCTTTATTTATTCATTAAAACATGAAAAGTGTTTTTTACTGTTAAAATAGTGTTCTGGTATACAATTTATGAAAAATATTCATAAAATCATATAACATAATTTTTTTACTTGTAAGTTTGCATTGATATCGAAACCCTAATTAACTGAAAATGTTTAAATTAGTAATAAGGCATAATACAATGTGATATAACATCCTGTCATAAACCCTGGGGTCATTAAACCTGGGGTGATTACGCTTGTTACGGTACAATATGCACACTGCGGCAGGGTATTTCTCATTACCACATGGTGTGAATGTGGTGTTGGTGAATTATGAAAGCTCAGCAGGGTGCCAGTAGCTGGACAGTAACATACACTTTGTCCAATATGCCTGTAGACATTATATTCCATATGACACTCCCTATAAGGAGACACATTCATATATGTTCAGAGAACTGGTAGAATAGATAATCATCATATATCAAATTGGGTAGTAACACCATTTGAATAACCAAAAGACAGTGCCAGTTATGTTAAACAACACAAAAAAAACCAACTCATTCATGCTTCATCTAAATTTACCAAAAAGGATATAAAATCAAAATTTTATCAGCCATTTCTCAGTACGCAACAATGGCCGCACCAGCTAAACACGATAAGAAAAGAGATATAATATTATTTCTTATTCTCTCTTAGACAGGTAAATATATGTAACAAAACATTTCCCCCTAAATTCCATTCCTGGTACAATTAGTGTTGTTTTTTTTTTTTTTGATAATGTATTGACTGAGTAGCAAACAGTATATACCCTGATAGTACAGCATGTATGTGCAGGCTCGCCTGGATCTACATCAACACTGACGGCAATAATTACTTTTTTATCAAGCTAAGGGTAATTTTACTATTTTGAAAAATTCAATCATCAATGTCAGGCTACATGATAAGATGTCAGACTCGTGATTGATGGCTTTCGGGTTTGATCTCTGGTTCATGATCGGTGTGACTGTTTAACAGTTATCATCTTTTTGGGTGAAAACTTCATAAGACATTGCTGTGACATCTCTGTATTATTTCTGTGATACATTCTAAATATTCTAAATTTCCAATAGTATGGTCATTGCATCTGCAGCACGTATTTTCGTCAGACGAAAGCATCATTACACAGTTTTCGCAGGTGCAAAAATCTATAACATGTGTGAACAACTGTGCCGTCTCACTATTTCTCTCGTCTTCTAATTCATTTAACTCTGCTTCTGAAAATTCTGGTTCAAAGTTGTAGGCCACAAGTCCTTCTCCGTTACTTAAATCCATTTTATTATTCTTGCGAGTACTTTTGCCGGTGACTATAATTGCACGTTTCTATATCTGCTGTAGCGTATAAATCAATTATGTTTTAAACCGGAAGTGCAGTTATGACGTCACGCAGGTATCCAATATGGCGACTTCCACCACAAAGTCGATGTGCGAAAATGACCGTTACAAAACGAGCTGATATATCTTTATGGACTCGAATTTATGCATAATAATACTATTAATAGAAAGCTGAACTCATAGCTATTCATAATATCCTGTTTTATACACAGGGTTGCGTTCCCCTTTAAAGCAAATATATCTCCTCGTGGCCATGCATTACAATGAGATACACGTAAATGTTGTAAATATGATAAAATCAAAATTGTATGTATATTATTTTGTGCGATTTGTGTCCGTAGTATATGGTGTAAATTTATAATAAATATATCAAATTTCTCGTTAGTACTATAAATGTATAAACAAAATAAAATGTAGTTTAGCTACGTTTCAACCCCAAATAATAACAATCCAATACTATCACACACTTATTAAAAACAAATACCGTAAGTTTATGATTGTGACACCTAATCATGATGTGAAACACTTTAAAGTTTATGCATTAGCCTATATGTTGTACGAAGCCTCTATTTGGTGGTACGAAACGTCTGTAATTCATTCAAAGCTTTCTTAGATAAAAGAAAATTATATTTTTTTCCCAAAAAAACAACATTTAGGTTACATTGATATGTTATAGTAATAATGTCTTTTTAAAAAGATCATTTACCTACGTTTTAAACAAAAAAGCCCATTAACTGTGCAACATGCATGTCGTCAGTTGGGTTCGAAAATTGGTAGATAATACATCTATCAAAATATAAGAATTATTAATCAAATCCGTTATGTCGCATGAACTATTTAACAAATAAAATATAACCATTCCCTATTTGTAAATGATAGTAGGGATATTGATAAAAAAACATTAACACTAAACTGCTCAAGTTTACAAATTACTCCACCCATCACCAGAAATTAAGCATTGACTAAAGTATACAAACACGCACAAAATGATAAAAAGTAATTTTATTTTATCATTAGAAACTTTTTTTCTTTCATATCTTATATTGTTTTCTTTCTTTTCATGGCTGTTTTATGTAACTTTGTTGTAATTAACTACTGTCAGAAACACCACTGCGGTTTGTTATGGTGTGACGCGATTCCTTTGAGGTGTAACCCCACCATTGATTTTTGTTCTTTATTCTATAGTAAATAGTAAAAGTTTGAAGGCTTGTCATTCATAGAGAGTCCCAAATGAAAGAAGTGAAACCTACATTTTACTGTTTGTCAACCTCTGCACTATCAAAATATGATGAGAAAAGTAGGGGTCATGTGTCATATAAGAGATTTTTTTTCTCTGCTCAGTGTGTACACTGGTGACAAAGTGAAATTAGACTTCCGAAATCATGAATTCATACCCCAATTTCCAAGCATCATTTTTTTTTTATAAATTCACAATTCAAACATGACAATGCTATCAAAATGTTCAAAATACATCAATAATGCCATTCAAATAAAAAATATGAGCATTAAAATAAGGAAAATGCATTTTTAAAGAAGAAGAATTGAGGATTATTTATAACCGCCATTATGCGACTACCCCACGGAAACACTTCCTTTTTGCAATGGTGGCACTATGCCTTGAGCTCAAATCACGCACAGATCTCGCCAAGCACGAGAGTGAGAGTTCACCTTTTCGAATTGGAGAATTGAAAAGATAGACAGTAAGAAGAGGTTGGATAGTTAAAAGGTAGAAAGTAGGAATAAAGTGTGTCTAGCTACGTTTTCGCCTCTTCAACCCAGTCCTCTCCGGTTACGGTGGCCGCTGCCGGCACAGCAATATGAATCACTAAACACTACTTGTTGCTGGACCCCTACGGACTAGAATAAGAGTGTTGATAGCTCCTGCTTGAAGGATATCAAGCCAGGGGCGTCTGCTACGCCGGCAGGTAGGCTGTTCCATACTGAAGTTGTTCGCGGAAAGATGATGAGTTTCTGTAGTATGATGTGGATGTAGAGGGCTGGCGGAATTTCCTTGAGTGGGAGGATCTCGTATGTCCCTGGGCTGGGGTGAGGTACTGGCTGACTGGTATATCCACAAGGTCGTTGGCAGCTCTCCGCTGAACCATCTTCAGCTTGTGTGTCTAGTCCTTGGTGTACGGGTTTCAGACTGTGGAACAATACTCCAGGTTTTGTTGCACAAGTGTTTTATAGGCCGTACCCTTTACCTCTTCATTGCTGGTACGTAGGTTGCGTCGAAGGAAGCCGAGCGTGCTGTTACTCTTCTTCAGTCTTGTCAATATGGTAGTTCCACGAGAAGTTCTGGGATATGAGCACTCTGAGGTACTTCGTTACTGAATCTGTATCGTGTGTGGTCCTTCAGAGAGTATTCATATGTAATTGGTGTTCCCTTGCGATGGACACGAAAGATACTGCACTTCTCTGGACGGAAGCTCATACCCAAGCGTTTCTCCCAATCCACTAGCTTGTTCAGGTCATCCTGTAAGATTAGACAGTCCTGTTCAGAGTTGATTTCCCTGTACACCACACAGTCGTCAGCAAAAAGTCTTGATTCGGATGACACCTGTAGTTGTAGGTCGTTGATGAAGATGAGGAACAGAATACGTCCAAGGACACTTCCCTGGGGGACGCCGCTTATAACGGGTGCCGACTCGGATGTTGCCCCATCAACTACTATGCGCTGTGTTCAACCTGTCAGGAAGGCTTCAATCCAGTTCAGGGTATAGCCCCTGATGCCATAATGGTGAAGCTTGGTGAGCAGGCGACTGTGCGGTACATGGTCAAATGCTTTACTGAAGTCTAGAACTGCAAGGTCGTGCTGACGCTTTCGGTCCAGTGATCTGACAAGTTCGCCGGTCAGTGTAAGTAACTGAGTTACGCAGCTTCGTCGTCTTCTGAACCTGTGCTGGCAGTCAGTGAGAATAGTTTGTCTGTCAAGGTGTCGCATTATGTTGCTGACAATGATGTGTTACAACATCGTACACGGTATGCAGGTGAGGGACACAGGTCTGTGGCTGCTTGCCTTGAACCTCTCCTGTTGGTATTGTCTCCTATCTTTCTGTTGGCCTGATGCCTTCTGTTTTGAAAACAGTTTTTTCTCTTTCGGTGGAGGGACTTTACGCCTTTAGTGATCCATGGTTTGGTTTGTTGATCTTATTTCCAGAGATTAGCTTTGATGGAATGGACTTGCTGACCAGGGATTGGAGTTTCTTTTTGAAGTTAGTCCATGTGTCATTTACTGAGCTACTGGCTATTTCTTCAGTGAACTGTGGTAGATAGGTATTCAGCTCATCTCTGATGCCATCGCAGTCAGCTTTTTTAAACTGGAGTACTTTTCTGGCTGGCCTCTTCACTCTCATAGGACGAAGACTCGACTCTATGAATACAGCCTCATGGTCGGGTATGCCTGGGAGGACTTTGCAGCGGTTAATGAGTGACTTGTCGTTAGTGAAGAAGAGGTCTAGCAGATTACTTGTATACTCTGTGATGCGTGTATAATGTATACTGTGGAGTTTGTCCACAATCTGCTCAATGAAGGCATCTCTTGAAATATCTATGAGTTGCTGGCACTGCTTCATATGTTGAGCTTGAGGCTGTGGACATTCGTTGACCCAGTCTATGTCTGCTAGATTGAAGTCGCTGCCTAACCAGAGATGTGCTCCTCTTAGTATTCGAGAGAGAGAGGGAGATGTGAAGTTATTCAAAGTATTCAGGGTCTGTCTTTGATGGAGGCTTGTAAAAAGGGCCAACGTACAGGTCCTGGGTACCTTTTACCTTTATCTTACACCATACCACCTCGCAGTCTCACCAGCTCAGCTGGCTCATCGCTTGAGTATGTGTTTGAAACTAGTACAAATACTCCTCCACCCTGGGATCTATCCTGTCGGTCGCATTGGTAAGGCTTGAAGTATGGTGGGAAAACTTCAGAGGAGTTGATGCTGCTGTCTAACCAGGATTCAGAGCCGATAACAATGTTAGCTTGTGTTGACGCGATTATGTTTTCTAGTTGCGCCTTCTTTCCTTGACTCTTTATGGACTGGCAGTTAACATTGAAGACTCTGAGTGGCAAGTCATCCCGTTTCCCGCTTTGGCCGTCTGCGTTGGAGCTATGGTGCCGTCGTTGTGGTAATGAGGCGGCGTTGGGGCAGCTGAAGCTGATCTCACTGTCGATATTGGAAGTGTCACTCACGTTGGCGAAGCTGTTGCTGGATTCAAATAGTGTTGTGTCAAAGATGCCTGTGGAGAAGTTTGGGAGCACACACTGAACACATCCCCAGCTGTAGTTGGTGAGTGCCTTAAAGACCATTTCTGACATGCCCATGCATTCTTGGTGATACCAGCTGGCACATGTATCACAGCAAACACAAGGCGTAGTCAACTTGCATGCTTTGCTGCATATGGCGCAGGGGAACTTTAGGATTCTAGGACCGGAGTTAGGTTCGGGTGCATACGATTCTGTGAGCAAAAAGGAGCAGAGGTATAGTAGCACATGTTTGTTACGACAAACTGGACCTTTGGCTTTACCCATGAGTAGCTTCATGCTAGTTATGAACTGGGCTGAGAGACAGATAGTAGTCTTGTGCTGCACTAGTACTGGCGTGTCGAACGTTAGCTTCTCTGAGTGGCATGGTAAGATAATAATCTTGTGAATGAGAAGGACTGAGGCAATGGTACATTGGAGTATGAAGTGTTGAAATATGACTGACTTAGTGTATAATTATCAAAGCACGTTGTCGAATAATTTTTTTTTTTTTTATTTGATCGTCCTCTACAGGTCTATTCTCATCCCTTTTACGGCGATTAAATTAGACTACAAGCACCCATGCCTTTTGAAGGGATGCGTCCTCGAAAACATGATTACATGTAATAATATATCTCACTGTTACCAAGTAGGCCTACATGGAATTCGATAATAAGACAGCCCTTACCTGGAAAATACATATCTACCGGGTAGCTAAAAAAGCAAATAACGTGATAGGATTTCTGAGGCTAAATATGAAGTCAGCAAATGAGGACACAAAGACAAATTCCTACACCAGTATGGTCAGATCCAATCTTATTTACCTTGCGACTGTATGGAATGTCATCTATAGAAGTGTTTGCATCATAGAGGTGACATCTAGAAGTGTTTGTATTGTTACTATGTCATCTATAGAAATGTTTGCATCATAGAGGTGACGTCTAGAAGTGTTTGAATTTTGACTATGTCATCTATAGAAGAGTTTGCATCATAAAGGTGACATCTAAAAGTGTTTATATTACGACAATGTTATCTATAGACGAATTTGCATCATAGAGGTGACGTCTAGAAGTGTTTATATTGTTACTATGTCATCTTTAGAAATATTTGCATCATAGAGGTGACGTCTAGAAGTGATTGTATTTTGACTATGTCATCTAAAGAAGTGTTTGCATCAAAGAGGTGACATCTAGAAGTGTTTGTATTTTAACTATGTCATCTATAGAAGAGTTTGCATCATAGAGGTGACATCTAGAAGTGTTTATATTGCTACTATGTCATCTATAGAAGAGTTTGCATCATAGAAGTGACATCTAGAAGTGTTTGTATTTTGACTATGTCATCTATAAAAGAGTTTGCATCATAGAGATGACGTCTAGAAATGTTTGCATTTTGACTATGTCATCTATAGAAGAGTTTGAATCATAGAGGTGACATCTAAAAGTGTTTATTTTGCGACTATGTCATCTATATAAGAGTTTGCATCGTAAAGGTGACATCTAGAAGTGTTTGTATTGACACTATGTCATCTATAGAAAAGTTTGCATCATAGAGGTGACGTTTAGAAGTGTTTGTATTTTGACTATGTCATCTATAAAAGAATTTGTATCATAGAGGTGACGTCTAGAAGTGTTTGTATTGAGGCTATG
Source organism: Panopea generosa (assembly GCA_029582155.1). NCBI lineage: Eukaryota > Metazoa > Mollusca > Bivalvia > Adapedonta > Hiatellidae > Panopea > Panopea generosa. The sequence goes on along the minus strand of CM055907.1, from coordinate 10,967,238 downwards.
TCATCTATAGAAAAGTTTGCATCATAGAGGTGACGTTTAGAAGTGTTTGTATTTTGACTATGTCATCTATAAAAGAATTTGTATCATAGAGGTGACGTCTAGAAGTGTTTGTATTGAGGCTATGTCATCTATAGAAGTGTTTGCATCATAGATGTGACGTCTATAAGTGTTTGTATAGTGGCTATGTAATCTATATAAGTGTTTGCATCATATAGGTGACGTCTAGAAGTGTTTGTATTTTGACTTTGTCATCTATAGAAGAGTTTGCATCATAGAGGTGACGTCTATAAGTGTTTGTATTTTGACTTGGTCATCTATAGAAATGTTTGCATCATATAGAAGTGTTCGTATTTTGACTTTGTCATCTATAGAAGAGTTTGCATCATAGAGGTGACGTCTATAAGTGTTTGTTTTTTGACTTGGTCATCTATAGAAATGTTTGCATCATATAGAAGTGTTCGTATTTTGACTTTGTCATCTATAGAAGAGTTTGCATCATAGAGGTGACGTCTATAAGTGTTTGTATTTTGACTTGGTCATCTATAGAAATGTTTGCATCATATAGAAGTGTTCGTATAGCGGCTATATCATCTATAGAAGTGTTTGCATCATAGAGGTGACGTCTATAAGTGTTTGTATTTTGACTATGTCATCTATAGAAGAGTTTGCATCATAGAGGTTACGTCTAGAATTGTTTGTATTTTGACTATGTCATCTGTAGAAATGTTTACATCATATAGAAGTGTTTGTACAGCGGCTATATCATCTATTGAAATGTTTGCATCATAGAGGTGACGTCTACAAGTGTTTGTATTTTGACTATGTCATCTATAGAAGTGTTTGCATCATAGAGGTGACGTCTAGAAGTGTTTGTATTTTGACTTTGTCATCTATAGAAATGTTTGCATCATAGAGGTGACGTCTACATGTGTATTTATTGTCGCTATATCATCTATAGATGTGTTTGCATCATGGAGGTGACATCTAGAAGTGTTTGTATTTTGACTATGTCATCTATAGAAGAGTTTGCATCATAGAGGTGATAAATATTGTTTATATTTTGAATATGTCATCTATAGAAGAGTTTCCATCAAAGAGGTGACATCTAAAATTGTTTATATTGTGACTTTGTCATCTATAGAAGAATTTGCATCATAGAGGTGACGTCTAAAAGTGTTTTAGTTGCGGCTATGTCATTTATACAAGAATTTGCATCATAAAGGTTACATCTAGAAGTGTTTGTATTAAGACTATGTCATCTATAGAAGTGTTTGCATCATAGAGGTGACATCAAGAAGTGTTTGTATTGCAACTATGTCCTCTATAGAAGAGTTTGCATCATAGAGGTGACGTCTAGAAGTGTTTATATTTTGAATATGTCATCTATAGAAGAGTTTGCATCAAAGAGGTGACATCTAAAAGTGTTTATATTGTGACTTTGTCATCTATAGAAGAATTTGCATCATAGAGGTGACGTCTAAAAGTGTTTTAGTTGCGGCTATGTCATTTATACAAGAATTTGTATCATAAAGGTGACATCTAGAAGTGTTTGTATTAAGACTATGTCATCTATAGAAAAGTTTGCATCATATAGAAGTGTTTGTATAGTGGCTATGTCATCTATATAAGTGTTTGCTACATAGAGGTGACATCTAGAAGTGTTTTATAGTGGCTATGTCATCTTTATAAGTGTTTGCGTCATAGAGGCTACATCTAGAAGTGTTTTATAGTGGCTATGTCATCTATATAAGTGACTGAATCATATAGGTGACATCTAGAAGTGTTTGTGTTATTGCTATACCATCTATAGAAGTGCTTGTATCATAGAGGCGATATCTAGAAGTGTTTGTGTTGTGGCTTTTCCACCAATAGAAGTGATTGTATCATAGAGGCGATATCTAGAAGTAGTTTGTGTTGTGGCTTTACCATCTATAGAAGTGCTTGTATCATAAAGGCGATATCTAGAAGTGTTTGTGTTGTGGCTATACCATCTATAGAAGTGCTTGCAGCATAGAGGTGACATCTAGAAGTGTTTGTGTTGTTTCTATACCATCTATAGAAGTGCTTGCATCATAGAGGCGATATCTAGAAGTGTTTGTATTGTGGCTTTACCATCTATAGAAGTGCTTGTATCATAGAGGCGATATCTAGAAGTGTTTGTGTTGTTGCTATACCATCTATAGAAGTGCTTGTATCATAGAGGCGATATCTATAAATGTTTATGTTGTTGCTATACCATCTTTATAAGTGCTTGTATCATTGAGGCGATATCTAGAAGTGTTTGTGTAGTGGCTTTACCATCTATAGAAGTGCTTGTATCATAGAGGCGATATCTAGAAGTGTTTGTGTTGTGGCTTTACCATCTATAGAAGTGCTTATTGCATAGAGGCGATATCTAGAAGTGTTTGTGTTGTGGCTATACCATCTATAGAAGTGCTTGTATCATAGAGGCGATATCTAGAAGTGTTTGTGTTGTGGCTTTTCCACCAATAGAAGTGATTGTATCATAGAGGCGATATCTAGAAGTAGTTTGTGTTGTGGCTATACCATCTATAGAAGTGCTTGTATCACAGAGGCGATATCTAGAATTGTTTGTGTTGTAGCTTTACCATATATAGAAGTGCTTGTATTATAGAGGCGATATCTAGAATTATTTGTAGTGTAGCTATGTCCTCTAGAGAAGTATTTGAAACATAGATGTGACATCTTTGAATGTTTATATCACAAATCGTTTGTAACACAAATATGAAATCTAGAAGCGTATGTATCCTCAATGCACGAGCACCATAGCAATGGTATCCAAGCGATGCTCTCCACACGAGGGCACCTGCGCGTTTTAACCTCTACTTTGCTATATAAGCACTATAAAATTAATCTATCGTTCATATTTTTAAAAACTTTTCTATGTTCTCAGTAACTTCTTATTTTTATTAGTGTCGACGGTGCCAGTAAAAACGTGTATCATTTAGCAGCAGTGACAATCTTCGATTAAAAGGCTCGTAAAACTCGTACAGAAGTGTTTTCGTTTCCTCGAGCATAACGGAGTGCTTGGTTTGCACGTTACTTTTTTTGTTCATTGTAATAGCGTCAACCCCGTCTTTAGGCAGTTCCTCTGAAAGTAAAATGGCAACAGTACACCTAGAGTTCCTGAATTTTAAATCGTCTTTATGCAGTTTTTTTTATGAAATAGTCCGGATTCAACCTCACGAAATTTCTCTTGACCATACATGAGAATGACACCAAGATCTCATGCTTGTTTTTAGTAGATACAAATACCTGGAACCCAGTATAGGTCAGAGTATAAATATTTGGTCCGGCGATAATGGACAAAATACCCGAAATCCAAGATGGCAGCCAAAATTTCAATGTTTTATCTTGCAATTCAGCGTCCATTTTCTTGTAGGCTTTATTGACATTGAAAACAGATTTCGACCTACTATAAACCTAGTTTTGTATCCCATTTCTATATAACAAGAGAGTTTCTGAATTATAAAGCGTCTTTTGGCAGTTCTTCTGAAAGTTAATGGAATTATAAAGCATCTTTTGACAGTTCTTCTGAAAGTTAAATGGAATTATAAAGCGTCATTTGGCAGTTCTTCTGAGAAAGTTAAACGAAATTGTAATGCGTCTTTTTGGCAGTTCTTCTGAAAGTTAAATGGAATTATAAAGCGTCTTTTTGGCAGTTCTTCTGAAAGTTAAATGAAATTATAAAGCGTCTTTTAGCAGTTCTTCTGAAAGTTAAACGAAATTATAAAGCGTCTTTTTGGCAGTTCTTCTGAAAGTTAAACAAAATTATAAAGCGTCTTTTTGGCAGTTCTTCTGAAAGTTAAACGGAATTATAAAGCGTCTTTTTGGCAGTTCTTCTGAAAGTTAAATGAAATTATAAAGCATATTTTGGCAGTTCTTCTGAAAGTTAAATGAAATTATAAATCATCTTTTGGCAGTTCTTCTGAAAGTTAAATGAAATTATAAAGCATCTTTTGGCAGTTCTTCTGAAAGTTAAATGAAAATTTAAAGCATCTTTTGACAGTTCTTCTGAAAGTTAAATGAAATTATAAAGCGTTGTTTGGCAGTTCTTCTGAAAGTTTAACGGAATTATAAAGCGTCTTTTTGGCAGTTCTTCTGAAAGTTAAATGAAATTATAAAGCATATTTTGGCAGTTCTTCTGAAAGTTAAATGAAATTATAAAGCATCTTTTGGCAGTTCTTCTTAAAGTTAAATGAAATTATAAAGCGTTGTTTGGCAGTTCTTCTTAAAGTTAAACGGAATTATAAAGCGTCTTTTGGCAGTTCTTCTGAAAGTTAAATGACAACAGCACACAAAGTTTCTGAATTATAGAAATGAATTTTAGAGGCGGCTGAGGCAGTTTAACAGTATGATGATGAGCTTACTCACTATAATGTATTGTTGACAACACATACAATCAACATACGTATCACTTACTTATCTGTAAGAAACTGAAAACTGTTTTCAGAACGTTCTCCACATTTTTGTGATAATCTTCTGTGCGTATAATCAACATTTGTTGCCTTGGAAACACCCTCAACCAATCAGAAAGGTGAGTTTCATAAAGACCAACTCTCAATCTCATCTGAAAATATAATAATAATAATAATAATAATAATAATAATAATAATAGTTATGATGATGATTGAGATATTACTACAACCACATAAATAACACTGATGCTTTTGTATCAGAAAGTTTCAGATTCCAAATGTTTGGTACATGATGTTTATTGCTTTATGAATTTCAATGAGTTTCAATTTCGGAAAATATGCACAATTATTCTTTTCATTAGATTGTAGATTAAAATATGACATTTACAAACCCATGTTGCCGAAATATCAATAAATCCAGGTGACCGATTATGAAAGTTTAGGAGTGTTTAATATTCTGCTAAACTTTCATAATCGGTCACCTGGATTTATTGATATTTCGGCAATTAAAACCATATTCAGGAATTAAAAACAAGATAATAAGGACCGAAATTAGACTGTTTCTCTGTTGTTTCAATGAAATACAGTAATAATGTTTAAGTAATAGTGTGTATTAAGTAAAAATTTAACAATTAAGAAACCCAAAGGGAGTGACCTTTTTTTATTTACTTTTGGAAACTAGCTGGCTGAGTATTAAACGTAATGTGACTGACAGTTTATGTAACTCTGGGCGGAGCTACGATGAAAGTTGAGATGATCGACGTTTGAAAGCCATCTGTTGCTAAGACTAATTTGTACATGACTCGTTCAGAATTGAAAAAGGGCGGAATCTATGAAATGTCATTCACGCGTGCGCAGTGATGACGAATTTCTTAATAACGAAATTATTTTGTAGGCAGTTTTAACAAATAATGACGACAAAAATTTGAAAATTGAAGCTATTCCATTGGTTGTCAAATGATATGACCCTACCAGTGTTAGACTCCGCCACCTTCCGCATAGTTTAACGGTGATATATTGTATAAACAACAGAACAAACGACCATTACCTGAAGTGAGTCTATCGACGAGTTGTAGGCACATCCCCGCGGTGTAAAATACTTTAAGCAATCTTTATAATTTTGAATTGCATTGACAGCGTTGTAATGGAACGTCTGTGGACTCGTGGTATAGTGGAAAACGGGCGCCAAATACAGGTAGTCTGACCAGAGTCTGAGTAAAAAAATAGTATAGCCTTCATTTCACGAGACATCTGATTTGGACAATGTGTTTAATCTTCCATGAGGCCCTCAAAACACTAAAGTGTTAAATAACGCAAAAACATCCAATTACAGTATATTATGTATATTATAGATATTCATCATTTGCAAGCACAAGAATATCAACTATGGTTGAATACACTTTTAATTAAATGATACTTATAATAGTTGTTTATCAAATAATATTAATTCCGAGCTCTGTAAGTTATTGGGGTCATCCGTGGCCGTTTGGTATAAAGCGCTGACATCTGATGACCGCTGACCCCTGACCGCTGAGGTCGTGAGTTCGAGTCCAGGTCGGTTCCAACAATTACGTGAGAAAGTTTGCCAGTTATTTGCGGATGAACGGTGGTTCTCTATTTTATGAGAAACGAGCAAGGAACGAGACGAGAATGTTCTATTTTAATATTTAAATCCACTGAAAGCATCATATATTTCCTAAAATTCTTTCATTCGGACCATATCCTAATACCGGAGGATGACGGAATTGGCCGAGTATTTACGGTTGAGATTTTTTTACCCGGTTTAGTATGATCAGATACCTGTCCACAGGGTCCCTCATCATGAGAATCAGTTTGACATTCGGGTTAATATGTTTAAGGTAATCAGCATTGGTGATCCTGGGTTCCGAACATCCGTCATTCTCTGGTAGGTATTGCCATAAGTCGTTCACAGCCGCTATATTCACGCTCCCGTCACCTGTTCAAAATATGTCTTGTACAACACACAAAGAAAGAACAACTCTTAAATTAGTCTTGATCATCGGCGACGCTTGTTTTTCTGAAAGACAAACATCTTGTCAAGGTCAACCGGAAATAAAATTGTAACGATAAATTGATAACGTCTTTGATTGGTTGATTCAAACAAGTTAGCAAGCGTTGCCGATGGCCAATACTACTTATAAACAATAAAGTAATCCGGTTAGAAGAAAACATAGACCAAAGACATATAGACAGAGCTGAGTGACTGCAGGTGCTTGTCTAAGTTTCGGGCGGTACATTTGGTGTTTTACAAATTATGGAAATACAACTCCTCCCGAACCAACCAACATTATTTTGTGATTTTGGCATGAAATGACTTGTTTTTGTAACTTTGGGCGGTGAACTTTTCTTTTTTAGATTTAAAGAAATTAGATTTTTTACGTTAACAGTTATTTTTTTTTTTTTTGTGATCATTTTCAGCCCATTTTTAATGTCAGAAATAAAATAACATCTTTAAATATCGATATGAAATGTTTGTCACCAATGGATTAGGTCTACTTACTATATCACCATTTTACATGATTTATTTTATTTATATGATGTACTGCTAAATTATTTTTGTTAAGATGAGGACACTGTTATTTGTGTTAAAAATAAAGATATTAAAGATGTACATTTTTTTCAATCCGTAATAATTTAAATTTACTAAACAACCTAAATAATTTATAACTATTGATAACTAGAAATACTAGTAGTCAACATTTTTATCAGCTTTATTTTGGTCCCAAAATTATCAAATTCAGACAAAGGTTCAAATAATTATTAAAGAAATATTAAAAGTGCCACCCGATATTCCATTCGCGTATGTTGATACAAGTCTGCCAGTCTGTGTAATTAAGTCGCTGCATAAATTACCTTAATTTACAGAAGACTTATTATCGAACGCTGTAATTTAGATATTTATTGTACTAATTCGCGCTTTTCAATCATTGGTCAAGTCAGTAATGTTTCATAAATTGAACAAAGCGACGCATTGTATAATAATGACGTCGCGCAAGGTAACGGTACCTCTAAGCGTAACACGACGCTAACGTTGAAATTGTCGACGTTTTGTATCATTTAATTGACAAGAAAATAGCCGAATATCTGTATATCGGTTACTGCAATGGAATCGTGATTTTCTGCGGATATTAAATGTATCAAAATCAATAATATTACTGTACCTACGTAAACTACGAGAATACAGTATACCATGTACATAACTAGCGGCGTCCATAGGTTTTCGCCGTATCAAAAGAACGCCAAAGTGACGTTGTAAATATTTGATAGAGGACATCGGAAATGCTTGATACGAGGTATAAATGATTTTCCAATTTTTTTAATATTTTGGGACACTAACAGAAACAAATTTACTCGTTAATATATTTTTCAAAAGACAAGATTCTGCGTAAAAAAATATGGTTTATATGGTCAAAATGTGAGGACAGACGTAATTTTTAGTTAAAAATGCTAAGGGGCGGCAAAAATCATAGAAGACATTTTAAATACGAAATCTGTACTATTCGGAGTAAAGTGAACATATTTCATTCCACATAAGCATGTTCCACTGAAATTTTACTTTAGTATGATATGATTTTAAAATTTATATGTTCAGGATTTTTTCTAAAATAATTAAATTAATCAAATTTGTTTCAGTTATTTCTTTCAAATAACGTTGGCGGACACCTTAAAATGTAATTTCTCATAATCGCAATATGAAAAGAGTCACCAAGTACCATATTATAAAACAATGAACATATACATACACATTTTAATGCAATACCAACCAATATTTTTCATTTTGACTGTTCAGTATGACTTTATTGACGAGTCGGTTTTTTTCAACACACATGTCTGTAACCGGAAATGATGTCACTTTCTCCAGTGAATAGACCGGATGTCTGTCCCCACGCACCGTTTTTAACCATAACATTTTAGGCCGGGACCCATGGTAAATGTTACGCCGGGACGCGTGGAAAATGGCGTTAAATGTGACTTATTATTCTATTTAAATATATAGAGCATATCAATAGCATAACTTATATCCGTCAACTGCAAATATCGCTCCACGACCTTTATTTTGATATATAGTAAGTATAATTCCAAAAGCGATCGAGTATTCGGGAACAGTTTTATATATTTCGGTTTTTAGTTTTATAACGCAAGTACCACTACCGTGCGCGACGTCAATACATTTAACATATTGATTCCCATACACATTACCGTAAATCTACGTTTGGCCGTCGGGCTCTTGGGATTCAAAGAGAACATGAAGTTGAGAATGGACGACTTCAGCTTGGCCCGTCTCTGTCAGTTCATCAACGTAAGTTCGAGTACCACTCGGTTGACAAACTTCATGTAAGAAAGTTTGCCAGCTACTTGCGGTAGGACGATGGTTCTACTCAGATTCATTCTGAGGACCCACGCCCCCACACCCCCTCGCCCACACCCACACACCCACACATACACACCCTCCCCCCTCCCCATCAGTAAAACTGGATTTGCCATATATAAGATGGAATGTGTTGAAAATGGCGTTAAACCAATTCAAACTAAAAAACACTCAGCAATGTAATTTTACAAAAGCAGACGACCCAAAGCTGTTTGGTAATACCGACAGCATCCCACTTAATTGATTTGTGTTCACCGAATATAGGTTAGAAGTTGTATGGAATTTTCTACGCAAGTACAAATTCCATTTAACTTCTAACCGGTTCAGATGTTGATCTGGAGCGATTTCATTGGCTGAGAAAGTAGGTCAACATCTTCTGACGATCGTGATATTCTATTTGTATTGGAATTAACTATTTTTAAAAATCTGAGCGATTTTGTATGCTAAAAAAAGTTGGACAACATCTAATAGCAATTAACACAATTACTGACCGTAATACGGGACTTCGTTCAAGACCATATATATATATATTTATTTAATATAACTAACATTCGGTAGTCGACTGAACGACGTGTTCACTATCATGTTTTGGTAGCATAAGCAAATAAATTCGAGAGCTGTTTGCTCATGAGTTTAATCGCGTGACTTAAGTTGAAATGTAGGGACAGTACCAAAGTAGCCAGATTTCCGTTTAATACGTTCAGTTGCGGCGCATCAACGTTTATAAATTTAGAGTTTTGCACGCAATCCAGGTGGCAGCCTCAATCATGATCGTATAAAAGTTTTTATTAAATATTTTGATATCAGTACATTGCATGCTTGAGCATAGACTTAAAGTTATTTTTGTTTGAATTGAAGGAATACCTGATACGATATCTAATACGCGTCCATAATATCCATACCTGTGACCATGTGGTGGTAACCGTCCTCTTGTTTATTTGAACCATTCTGGTATATTGCGTCGGCTGTTGGAGACAGATACTCCAGATATTTGTCAAATGTCCACTTGTTGTCTGTCACTGAAATGTGTTTCGAAATATTTAACATAATACGCATCAGTATGTGATTGCAAATATCGAGGAATTCTATGGAGAAGGATTCTAAATAAGTCCTTGCAAATATATATGTAGATCAACGTTGTCAAAAGTTTACACACGAACTGCGTGAGTAAATAACGAGAGAAACCAAGAAAGCAGCGCTAATCTTACGGCAGCAAAATGCAAGAGGAGTAAAATATGAGGACAATAAAGATACGAAAATAAATAATGTGTTCAGATAGACATTGAAGTCGTCAACGAGCTTTACCAATGGAGTACGACAAGAAATAACGACAAAAAGAAGATGTGCACAGATACGAACAAAACAGCAAAGAACTATATCAAGATACGATAGAAGAATGTAAAACATATGTATAGATTCGAACAAAACAGTGCAGAATTAGATCAAGATACGATAAAGGAATGTTAAATATATGTACAGATTCGAACAAAACAGTGAAGAACTAGATCAAGATATGATAAAAGAATGTAAAAAATACATGTATGTGCATATTCGAATAAAAACAGTGAAGAACTATATCAAGATACGCTAAAAAATACCAACAGCAAAGCACTTAAAGGAAATGAACAAGAAAACAATATACAAAGGAGAAATGCTTAGCCAGCAGGCGCGGTTTTCCGGGCACCGGCAGTTTCGTGTAATACTTCAGTTGACATACTGGACTAAAGTATAGTTTCGAAGCGAACTTAAAATCAAGAAAAAAAAACAGAGCAAGGAGTCACACCGATGATAATATTTCACTTTTTGACAAAGCTTAACTGTTTTACGGCGTCTCAATTCAAAGAAAGCAGATTGGTTAGAATAAAACCTTGAAAACTTAACAAAAGCTAAATCTTTAAAGAGGCCTCGCCTGTATCGCCGAAATATTTTTGAACTTCGCTGTAAAACTTCACTTTTATATCAAACTTCACATTTAAAAGATAACTTATATTCTATTTTGTCTCTGAAGTGTAACATTTTGTAATTTTGTGACCGAAAATTCTAAATTGCGGTCCGCGATAATGTCACTCATTGGCAGGTATCGGATCATGCTAAAACATCGACGAATAAAACTGAAATTTCCGACATTAAAGCCTAATTTCTCATAAATAAGATGAACTACTTGGACTGAATCAACCATTACCTACGTATGGGACCTCCTTCTTTGTGATTCAATAGACTTTCCATCATTTACTGAACATAAAGTTATAGGTGATACCTCTTTAATATCAAGAAAAAAACACAAAAAAACATCGACGTCTATATTCAAAGAAAGCAGATAAGGTTCAATAAAACCTCGAAAACTTAACAATAAGTAATTCTTTAATATCCATACAACGGGACACATAAGGGACTATCTAACCGCTGATAATGGTCATGTTAATTTTTTTGAGCATTCGAACTCATCAATGAGAAACATTAAAAATCATACTCACAAAATCTCTGATACTCCAAGTATTGGGATTCTTTATTGTGATTGGCTACCACTTCCGGATGTAGTATTATACGATCCCATAAGTCCGTTGTTCCACATTTTGGAAATCCAATTAAATAAAAATATGGCAAACAGTGCAGTCTTTTAGAAAAAAGGGAATTTTTATAAAAACACGGATTTTTAAAGTTTCGCTGGAATTCAAAAGGTCCCTGAAAAAGATAACGGTGTATAATAAAATTAAGTTTATACGATATCGTCATATTTACAGAAAATCTTGGCGGTAGTGTAATGGATAGAGTGTTGGCCGCTCACGATAGAGGTTGCTAGTTCGATGCCTCTTCAAAAACAGCTCTCAGTACAAGCTCTACCCAGGACATTGACTCGAGAGCGGTTAATATAAGCTCTGAACTTTCTCCACAATTGAGCTAAAATAGATTAGCTTAAACTAAATTTACAGGAAAAAATAGAATTATGCTTAGTACTGATTCTACCCAGAACGATAACGGACATGGAGTTGTAAGAACTTATGTCAAAATCAATGCATATGTTTTTAAATGCTTAAACTAAGATGGAATAACTCAATCAAAGTGGCTATCTGTTTGCTGGTGTGTCCACTCCTCTCTCTTTCTCAATAATATCTTTTTTTCGCATGCTATCGGGACGCTTCCCAGCGTAATCATAAACTTTTAGATACAATTGAAGGTATTTTAACACTCGCAAAACCTTTAGCGGGACATAAGATGTATAAAACTGTGTTGACATTATAATCATTATATATATTTAGATTAACGGTTAATATGGTGTTTTTTTTAAATATACATACTATGAAGTGAAATACAAATGCAAACACACTTTTAAAAAAAACAAACAGTAAATGGTTTAACATGTTTGCATATGTAACCAAATAGGCGGGACACAATAATGTCAAAGAGCAGGTATTACAAACGGTATATGTCTTAATACATTATTAACATGTTTAATGTTAATTCAGAGAGACTCGGAGAGAGAGAGAGAGAGAGAGAGAGAGAGAGAGAGAGAGAGAGAGAGAGAGAGAGAGAGAGAGAGAGAGAGAGAGAGAATTTAAAGAGATACCTTGACAAATATTACCGTGATATATAATTCCGTCACATGTATCACCATGACAGTTAATACTGTGTTAAATGAAAATGTGACATATGATACCATGACATGATATACTATGACAAATGATACCGTGACATGTAATACTGTGACATGTAATACCGTGACATGTAATAATACGTAATGTTATACCGTGACATATAATACCGTGACATAGAACACTGTCATAAATGATACTGTGACATATAATACCGTGACATGTAATACCGTCACATGTTATACTGTGATATGTAATACCGTGCCATGTATCATTGTGACATATAACACTGTGATATATGATACTGTGACATATAATACCGTGACATGTAATACCGTGATACGTTATACCGTGACATGTAATACTGTGACATATGGTACCGTGACATGCAATAATGTGACATGTAATTCTGCGACATGTAATACCGTGACATATAATACCGTGATATATATTATACCGTGACATGTAACATCGATGATATATGATACTGTGACATATAATACCGTGACATGTAATACCGTGTAACTTATACCGTGACATGTAATACTATGACATTTCATATCGTTACATGTAATACTGCGACATGTAATATAGTGATATGTAATACCGTGACATGTAATACCGTGACATGTAAAACTGTAATATATATTATACCGTGACATGTAACATCGTGACATGTAATACCGTGATATATGATATTGTGACATGTAATACCGTGACATATTATACCGTGACATGTAATACCGTGACATGTTAAACTGTGACATATAATACCTTGAAATATTATACCGTGTATTTATAAATATTATATCGTGATATGATATACTCAGATGTGTAATTCGGTGACAGTGGTATGGTAATATATAATGATGTGACATTTGAAAGCGAGAATATGACTTTTTATCTAGTACATAATAAACTTGCCAATAGCACTGTTAGTGTTTTATTTAGTGTAAAAAGATGAGCATTTGAAACTAATCATTCTCATAATCAGAAGAAGAAGAAGAAGAAGAAGAAGAAGAAGAAAAAGAAGTTTGATACCATTACATCAAATGATAATAATACAATTAATAAAAATTATGATATTGATAATGATGATGATGATGATGATGATGATGATGATGATGATGATGATGATGATGATGATGATGATGATGATGATGATGATGATGATGACGACGATGGTGGCGATGGTGGCGATGATGATGATGATGATGGTGGTGGTGGTGGTGGTGGTGCTGCTGCTGCTGCTGCTGCTGCTGCTGATTATGATTATGATGGTGATGATGATGATAATTATAATAAAATCAATACAGCTGATACCACTTCTAGTATAATATGCATTATAACATGAAACAGGACTGGACAATACAATACTGTTATATGTAGTTATGTATCAAAAGAAAGGACTTAGTGTGATACACTTTTCTTTTTAAATTAAAAGAAATGAAACGAAAAATATGTAGTCATTTCTAATTTTTAGCCCATTTTAAAAGTAAGAAGATGATATCGCTACCTTTGGACAAGGACTTATATTGAAGGATGGGAAACTGGCATCTCCTGACTAAATGTTGATAACATAGCACATGAAGGATAATTACTTTGGCAAATTGTACATGAAATGTAAGTTGTATGTAATCTTAGATGCTTTAATTTTGTTCGATTGTGTACATTACTTTTTTTTAAAAAAAAAAAAATTTAGTAAAACATTTTTCGTTTCCAACCAGTAATAATTTAAATTCAAAAGGAAGATAAACGGTGCCACCCTAAATTTCAGCAGTGCATGATGAATTGATATCAGCCAGGGTCCAGTTGTTCAAAGCCTGGTTAACTTAACCCTGGGTTAAGTGATATTTTCAAATCACATTATTTTTAAGATTTTCAACTTTATAGGTTATTATTTTATTGAATATTACGAAAATAAGCCAGTTTGTTTCTAAAAATGTATTTAAATTGCCATACAATCATTAAGTATAGAAAATATTGAAGTTACAAAATTTCACTTAACCCTAACCATGCTTTGAACAACTGGACCCTGACTGTCTCTATTATCCAGTCACTGCTAGTATACTAACCTCGTCAAAAATGCTATCAACGCGTAACAGGGCGGTCCCTCTCTGTCTCGGCTTCACCACTGACGACCGACACTGGTTCCGGTTCATTGCGGAAAAGTTCCAGTGAAGTGACACGCTGTGCACTGTGCCGTAAGTTCTGGCGTTTTGATTTTGCAACTTTGAGAAACACAAAATATAAAATAAAACCACAGTAGTAAGTAAGATATTTTTTAAACTGAATTTTCCGTACGGACAGCGCGCGGTAGCGTAAGCAAGTTTTCCTTTAATTAACGACGAAGTTTGCATTTTCTTTGTTTATTTATTTTAGTTTAGTTTACTTTGTCGTTATAAAATATAATACACAAAAGGCAACTTGTTTTTCCTGCGTCTTCACTCTGAGAATTTCTACTCCGGAGTGAATGGAAAATTAAAAATAAATATTCCGTTATAACATGTCGTTTTGTAGTGCTGTTCAAGCGACCTACAGTTCAACAACAGGGTTATATTGTGACCATACAATAAATACCGCCGCAGTTCAATTATTAGTTACTACAATTATACACGCTCGGCAAGTTCCGTCGTCTTAAAGTGTGTAGTGTCGCTTTCAGTAATTTTCCAGTCATATTGCGACATTGTCTTCTTGAGAGAGTTGGTCTGTTCTGAGAGCTGCCACCGTGACTATAGCACCATGCCAAAGACACATAGTATGATATCACACCCAGTACCAGTGTACATGCAGCAGTCTGACTATACCTGGAAATATCCACTTAATGCTGAACGCCAAACGAGGAAGCTTCTAGTACCATTTTTTCAAGTGTGACCCGGTCGGGGATGTAACCCACTACATTTTGCACGCAAATCAGACGCTTTACCACTAAACCACCGCTGTTTTTTCATCTTTAATTGATATTACAATTCACTCTAATTTGGGTTATTTACCGATTTCCGAGGAAGATATTTTGCATAAGAAAACATAAAAAACTGTTGTACTAAAAACTATTTAATTAAAAGCCGTTAAACAAAATTGATATCAGTACTCAGATGGGGTGGGGGAACTAACCAAGGTTCATTACTCCTGCCAGTGGTTATTTCCATTATACTTTGCAGAAACACCCATAACACTTTGCAGAAGCACCCATTACACCTTGCAGAAGCCCCCGTAAAAGTTTGCAGAAACACCCGTTACACTTTGCAGAAGCACCCGTTACACTTTGCAGGAGCACCCATTACACTTTGCAGAAGCACCCGTTACACTTTGCAGAAACACCCGTTACACTTTGCAGAAACACCCGTTACACTTTGCAGAAGCACCCGTTACACTTTGCAGAAACACCCGTTACACTTTGTAGAAGCACCCGTTACACTTTGCAGAAACACCCGTTACACTTTGCAGGAGCACCCATTACACTTAGCAGAAACACCCGTTACACTTTGCAGGAGCACCCGTTATACTTTGCAGAAGCACCCGTTACACTTTGCAGAAACACCCGTTACACTTTGCAGGAGCACCCATTACACTTAGCAGAAACACCCGTTACACTTTGCAGGAGCACCCATTACACTTTGCAGAAGCCCCCGTTACACTTTGCAGAAGCCCCCGTTACACTTTGCAGAAGCACCCTTTACACTTTGCAGACACACTCCTTACACTTTGCAGAAGCACCCGTTACACTTTGCAGAAGCACCCGCTACACTTCGCAGAAGCACCAATTACACTTTCCATTGTTATGTCCATGTTGAGTGAAGAAAGGGGTTGGACGTACGTGCATGCGTCGGGTTGGGTAGTGTGGGTGCGTGTGTGTGTGCCTGTGTGTTTAATTTTGACTGGACTGGTTATTAATATATTATATTAACAATATCAATGATACCATAATAATGCAGTATTACTAGAACCAGTCTGAAATCATGATCACCTGGCTGTTTTTTTCTTCGATTTTAGTTTTCAGGTACTCGAGTATATACATTAATGTTTTGATGAAACAGATGCCAGTTTTATATGTCTGTTTCTGACCCCTGTCATATACTTGTATACTTAAATGCTTCAATCAAAGAAAATCATCCGAGTGGTCATGATTTTAACATTCGGTTCCACTGACGGTGAGTAAAGAATAGTAGTGTAACCAGTCAAAATTGTGTTCAGTTTTAAAGTATTTAATTAAGCAAAACCAGGTTAAAGGGAGTCTATCAAGATTTTTCAAACTTTTAAAGTTGGCTGAAATATATATATTTCCAATATAGCATACTCACTGAGCCCGTATTGCCAAATATATATAATTAATCCTGTCAAAATAAAATATTAAAAAGGTATTTCCTAACTTGTGCTATGCGCCTAGATTACACTAAACAGTTTCCCGCTTAAAAGTGCAACATATTTTGTGATGTATTAATTGAGTTACGTGATTTCATTTTGATTTCAAATTGATCCGTTATTCACAGTCGTGGATCCAGAATTAATTTCAGTTAAGAGGGGGTGGGGCGCAACACAACATCTGAACGGGCAAACACGTTTTTTTTGTCAGTAGAACTATAATGCACTTTAATAACATATGGGAGTTTAGGTGGAAGGGGGCGTACGTCGAATTTTTTTAAAGAGTAGATCCACCATTGGTACAGGTTTACACGTAGTAAAAATGGTTTCGTCGTAGAAAGAGTCCGAAGGACGTCATGTAGTAGTAAAATACTGTCTATTTTTAGAATGGGGATTTTGTTTCAAGTTTCCCGCTCCAATTCAAATATTGATATTGTCACGTTTTGGTGGATTTGACATACCAAACCATTCGGATTTGATTAATTGATTATAATGAGATGTTTTTTATCCATTTTAATATGTTTTCTATCTTGAAGACATTTCCAGCATGTTTTCCTGATATACTCCCTTTAAAACTGAGTAAAACTTCGGAACACGTTCGTGAAATATGAGCTTAGTCACGCTATGCTGCTTGCGTCATAATCACTGTGTTCACGACCTTCGCAGTGGCCTGCTATTTAACTACATTTTAACATAGCACGATTCGTGACTTGTTAAACAGTAGAAAAATAGAGAAAACCCGATATAAAAACCTATTTGTAAAGCACTGACATAAAATATGTGTCGAGTGACACGCTTAAATGATAAGCTGTTGTGTACAAAACCGGTGACTTAGGAGGTGGATATGTCACTGATAAAACTACCTTTATACTAGGTCTGAAATAAAATAAAAGTTGAATATATAGGCCTATAGCCAATCATTCAATATTAGCAGGGAAGTACAGCAATATGCTGTTTGGAGAGGTACAAACTTGGTTGTATCAGTTTCATATCTCTGTCATGTAGATATACCAACTTGATTATATCAGTTTCATATCTCCACCATGTAGATATGGCAACTTGGTTATATCAGTTTCATATCTCTGTCATGTACATATACCAACTTGGTCAACTTGGTTATATCAGTTTCATATCTCCACCATGTAGATATGGCAACTTGGTTATATCAGTTGCATAACTCCGTCATGTAGGTGTACACACTTGGTTGTATCAGTTTTATATCTCAGTCATGTAGACATACCAACTTGATTATATCAGTTTCATATCTCCACCATGTAGATATGGCAACTTGGTTATATCAGTTTCATATCTCTGTCATGTACATATACCAACTTGGTTATATCAGTTTCATATCTCCACCATGTAGATATGGCAACTTGGTTATATCAGTTTCATATCTCCACCATGTAGATATGGCAACTTGGTTATATCAGTTTCATATCTCCACCATGTAGATATGGCAACTTGGTTATATCAGTTTCATATCTCCACCATGTAGATATGGCAACTTGGTTATATCAGTTTCATATCTCCACCATGTAGATATGGCAACTTGGTTATATCAGTTTCATATCTCCACCATGCAGATATACCAACTTGGTTATATCAGTTTCATAACTCCGTCATGTAGATGTACAAACTCGGTTGTATCAGTTTTATATCTCCACCATGTAGATATACCAACTTGATTGTATCAGTTACACCGCTCTGTCATGCAGATATACTAACTTGGTTATATCAGTTTCATATCTCCGCCATGTAGATGTGCGAACGTGGTTATATCAGTTTCATAACTCCATCATGTAGATACACGAACTTGGTTATATCAGTTTCATATCTCCGCCATGTAGATGTGCGAACGTGGTTATATCAGTTTCATAACTCCATCATGTAGATACACGAACTTGGTTATATCAGTTTTATATCTCCGCCATGTAGATGTACCAACTTGATTATATCAGTTGCATATTCCGTCATGTAGATATACCAACTTAGTTATATCAGTTGCATATCTCCGCCATGTTGATATACGAACTTGGTTATATCAGTTTCATATCTCCGCCATGTAGATATACCAGCTTGGTTATATCAGTTTCATATCACCGTCAGATATATGTACCAACTTGGTTATATCAGTTTCATATCACCTTCAGGTATATGTACCAACTTGATTATATCAGTTTCGTATCTCTGTCTTGTAGATATACCAACTAGGTTAAATCAGTTTCGTATCTCCGTCATGCAGATATACGAGATTATATAATTTCAAATGTCAATCTTAACTAGGAATTATATAGAGAACGAACTGATTGAGATTTTGTGAACGCTCATGTATTCACGCAAAATCTCGTAATATCTCTATTTCATTAATCTTAACTTCTGTTCATCTCAGAAACACAAACCAAAATTCATACATTGCAAAACGAAATTGTTATCAAAACAATACCATTTCCAGAAAATTGTGTTTATATTTGTTGACATACATGTGATTACAAAATATGTATACTGCAGCTAAAATAACGATAAATTACAAGAAATTTTCATCAAACCTCAATATATTTAATGCATGATCATTTAGTATGATCGAAACATGTTTGAACATCTAAGATTACATACAACTTACAGATTATGTAAAAAAAAGAACAGTTGCCTGTGAATTATGAGCGATTACTTTACAAATTATGTATCCTTCGTGTGTTATTTCATCAACATTTAGTCAGGAGATGTAAGTGTTCCTGATATACAAGTCTTTAATAATATAGAAATATTTTTTACAAATAGTATTGCGTGCAACATAACAAATTTGTCGAGCGTCCCTTTAAAACAGAAATGACTGGCAGAGGTCCGAGTGAATATATTGGTTCAAATAAACTCGTTCGATGTTTATTGATATTATAATGGCACGTTTATCTGTTCGTACAGTATTTAGGGTTGTTTTGTTTGACGTTGTGTATATATCTCGTGCATGACAACACTACTTTGAATCACGATTTATTATACGCTATGTGAGATTAAAGTGGGTTCCGAGTTTTTCTTATCAATAATATGGTCAGGGAACTTTGTCACAAACTGGAGTCATTGGCGTCGGTAGTTTGTCACAGATTCACGTCGATCTGATGCTGGAAAACACGGCATACTTTGATGTCTATAGTCGATTATTTACTGGACACAGCTATAAATTTAAAACCTTTTTTACATGATTGAGTTTCACCTAATATAAATTAGTATTTTCAAAGCTCCGACCGATCAGTGTGTTAGTAGAGGTTTAAAACGCACGAATTAACAAATCCTCGCTGAATATGTGTGTAAAACGAAAGTAAGAGTGAAATTGTCAATAAAAACATTAATCAGCCCAGAATACCAATGATAACTGTTGTATAAGTAAATTTGTTTGTAAAGGGTTATTATAAATTGGCTTTTTACTTATACTAAGTGAGAAATACCGTTTGAAGAAAAAGCGTCATGTGTCACAGGTTTGTGTCGATGTTGATTTAAATGCCACGGATTCTCCCCTACATGGTCACAGCTTCTAGTCGACACTATTGGCAGGACTAGACGTATCTTCTGTCGAAGATTCCTCGTTGTATTGTGATCTGGATGTACCCTTATCATTGATAGTATGCCCTATTTTCTCAGCCAATAAAATCGGTCATATTTTTCAAAATAGAACATTCCATTTTACATAGAATGTCATCACCGTCAGTAGATGTTGACCTCTTTCCTAAGCCGATGAAATCGTTCCAGGAAAAGAAAGTAGATCAACAACTAAACCGGTTAGATGTTGTACATGGAATTTTCTTCCAGCCAAGTAATTTCTAACCTATACATGTTTTTTTGGACGAAAATTGAAATAAGGCATGTTCCAAAACCGTATCAAAGAGCAAGAACAGTATATATTAATGTAGTAGGCATGGACATATTCCGGTCACTCGTGCGACCGCAAGTATATATTTAGATTCAATATATTTTAATCATCAACAGTATTTGTGAAGTGATCATTATCAATATTGTATTATTATTTTTAAAGTATTTTATTCTTAATGTAACAATTTATATACTATATTATTGAAAATTTTAGTAAAAACATAGTGCAGCCAGTGTTAATCAGTTCATTACGAATCTGATTCGTGGTTGATACTCGATATTTTAAGACATTTCTTATCAACGCCCTACTGCAATGCACATACATATTATCAGAGAAGTAATAATAATTATCTTAATGAGATTTATGATAAAAGTTGCATTGCTATTTTCTAAATGACAATGTAACGTTTATTGCGATTAACATTGGCTGAGCTCATTTTAATTATTGTTTCTAATTTATATAGCTAATGTTTGATTGAAATTTATATTTTCTGTGATATTCTTATATTTTAGTTGTTGAGTGTATATATGACACAATGATAATAATATATTGTGTATGTTTATTTTTATAGTAACATGAAGTGATAATAATGTTTTAGTGTCTCGTAGGTCGAAATAAACGGCCGGATATAGAAGTTTAAATGTACATATACTTGAATTTACTTGATGTTACTTTTATATGTGACACTCAAATAAAATATTGAAGTCTTAAAGTCTAAAGTATAGCGCACTGTTTGTTTTAAAAAAGACAATCGTTCACAACATCTACAAATACTCAGATGATATGTGAAAGGTCAATTACTTTATGGCAGCCTTTAAATATGCACAGGTCAAAGTATTGTAACTTGGACCGACAACACCCACCCTATGCACAAAAATATAAACACAAATCTTGTATGTGTGTGTTTGATGTTCATTTGAAATATTATATATATATAAGATATTATTATGACCTCTTTTTTCTTTCTTCAAATGAACATATAATCCCATAAAACACATACATACAATTTGTTTTTTTTTGTGTGTGTGGGTAGGGTAGGGTGGGTCGAAGGTACAATACTTTCACCTGTGTAAATAGGCGCATCTCCACAACCCCAAAAATACTTGCGGGTAATCATGTAACACTTACTTATCTTTCGTGTTTTCCCTGAAGTGTATGCATTTTGTTTTATTATTTCATAAAAACAAATATAACGTTACCAGATGTGTTGTGTTTTATTAATCCCGAGAAATTTGAACTCCGAATCTCCAACTTGGGCAGTTGATTGAGAACAAGACGATGGGCTGGATAAAGGATAAATACATCACTCAAAATGTAAATAGGGGAATACGTAAAAAAGTGTCAATTTGTCCCAAAAATGATTCGTTATAATTATGTATAGTTTTAAACTGCCAGCGGAAGTCTCACGAAACACAAATATTGCTTTTTGGATGAATGTACCAAGGTATTTTTTTGCTTCAGTGTCGGTTCTAACTTTCATCGACTTAGTCCGTAACGTAACGACAACTTTCCTTTTTGAAGATCTAGTATTATATGCCGGACAGCCTCTGTGCGAAATGGCAGTTCTACAATGTTAAAGCTATCGTAACTGAATCCGTGACATTGAAATAGGGATCGGCACGCCTCCGTTACGTTGTCGTCACAAAGCTGTTAGAATTTTATATAAACGGATAAATGCGTGTTCTGACATCACCAAAACTTAGCAGATAAAAGTGACTACATTTATTAAATTTATTATTTATCATGCTGGTCGTGATTTGATGTGGTAGTTGTGTCAGTTATTAACATATATTAAAAAAGCACCAATGACAGAGAAATGCAATTAAATTGCTTTTAAATCTGAAGAAATAGTCACAATCAAATGTTAAATTTGATCGCATTTTCCTAATGATAAACAACATTCCCCCGAATGTAAAAAATATACTTCATATGTTTAGATATATCTAACATATTCAAAACATCCGTGGTGATGTTCGCGCTATCGACTAGAAACTGTGACAATATTTATGAAAAAGTAATACTGTCGACGTGAATCTGTGGCAAACTGTCGACGCGAATCACTCTATGTTCCCTCGGGTTCCCTGACCGTGTAGTGTTCAGGAGGGTTCCGGGGAATAGACCTAGCCCATTAAAGTCATTATTACATATATTAAAATCTTACGAGCACCGGTTTGATCCGCGCCATTTCGACAAAAGTAAATAAACTTAAAATTCTTCGTGTTTTTTTTCTGGAAAATGGCTGAAGGTGGTTATCCTTCTTCCAAAATAAGCAAATTATCTAATGCAATTGATAAAAACTGGAAAGAGTCGATAAGTCAAACGATATTCTTTTTGGAAACGTCACAAATTGCAAGCCTGGTGCTGTTGACAATTAAAAATTGTGATGCAGAATTCAACACCTCGTTTTCGGACGCGACTTGTCATGTACAAGAAAGTGTTCGTGAAACGGCGCCTCCTCACGCAGTTTATGGTTTCACTAGTATATTTCAACATGGAGTAAACATTCTGAAAGCATATTTATCAGACGAAAACTCTTTGCCAGAAGGAAAGGGATCAAGACTTGCTATTGAAAGGCTGATGACGTGCCTTCATACTTTAGAAAGTAAGTATATAAGGCCAGGGCTGTGATTAGCCTGGTTAAACATGTTTACTCTGTTTATAAACGCGAACGGTGACCAAACAAACTTGAAGTAAATGGAAATCAGACTACATCAGCACTGTTCCTACATTTCTCTTTAAGTCGTGTGATTAAACCACTTGCAAACAGCTCATGGAGGCATTTACTATTAACAAACATTTACATTTAAACGAACTGAACACAGCCCAGGTAACGTGATATATTGCATGTCTCTAAAAAGCCTTTTGACAATTTTTTATTAGTCTCGAGAATTGACAGTATGGCATATAAAGCTTGCCATTTGCACCTTGTTAATACCTCGACCATGTATCATTGAATGTCCAAAACACTTGAACAAATCTGATGTTCAGAATTGCCAAGAATGAAATAAATGTAGAGGATAGAGGCTGGAGCTCAAACCAGAGGTTGTGGGTTAAATCCCCAGTTTGACCCGTTGCCTTTTATAAAACAACACTCAGTACTGATTCTACCCAGGAATAGGACTTGAGAGTGGTTCATATAAGCTTTGAATTTTCTTCATAATAAATATGTATTTGTAAAAAGTAGTAAAAAACGGAGTTATAGCCCTTAATTGTAAGAAAACTTTTTAAGTTATTTACCCCCCTGGCTCTACCATAAAAATTTGAGTCCTGACCCTATAGTTATTACTGATTTGCAGTTTTAACTTGTATGTTAAATGGGTTCGACGGAGATGTGTTCTTCTTGTTCGGATCTAGTTTATACTAATTTATTTTAACTTGATTGTGATGAAAGCTCAGAGGTTATATGCGAGTCCGTTTCCTGGGTAGAACTAGTACTGAGTGTTGTTTTATGAGAGGCATTGGGTTGGCCGGGGGATAGAACCCGCAACCTCTGGCATGAGTGGCCAACATTCTATCCATTAGACTACTGCCCCCCCTTGTTCATATTTAACGTCATTATCAACACATGACATGTTATATATGGCAAATATTCAGTTTTATTGGTGGAAAGGCATCATAATGAATGGTCTGAGAAAAACCACAGTATTTTTTTCTTAGTAACTGGCAAACTTTGTCACATTTTTAAAGGTTTTTGACCAGGCTAAAAGGGCTTGAGTCCACAAACTCAGTGGTGATAAGTAAATGATCATAAGGTGACCGTACCTTAGACCACTCGTCCGTGTAGAACCATGTTATTAGTTGTCAAAAATACTTTACTGAAAGGGAAAAGAAATGCCGAGTAAATTTCAGAGCCACATTATCGCACTGTTGTAAGCAATATTTACAGTTTAATAATATATATGTAAGTATATATATAGGTATTTCATTGTTATTGACAAAATCATTTCAGAAATGGAAGAAAGGTATCATCAATATGAATGAATGAATGGGGATTTATGGCATACCAACACATTATAGGTTATTCGACGCCAACAGGAAGGAAGATTCCAGGTTCAATCTACATGTACAAAAACAACAAATTAACATACAGATTTAAACAAAAATACACCAACAAATTAATATGCAGAATAAACCAAGAACCTTGATACCTGCAGAAATGCAGAGTTTCAGAAATTCTATCATATTACTCAAATTGTCGCTTCTTACGACATGCATGAGCCACAGTGGTCCTATTCTTGCCATCACTCATATGGCTCACTGAAACCACACAGGGGTTGATAATTTAACCACAATAGTGAAAATGACAAAAAATGATAAAATAACATTACACCCATTCGGAGGATTCCTATCCCTCTGCAGAGATCGGCAGTGATTCTATTCTAAGCTGGAACCACATGGGCTTCATCAATATGAAGATGTTGTCACGGCAATCTGGTTGGATGATTTTTCCTGGAGTTACATCACTTTTTTAGTTTGTCTCTTTTTGGTTTCCAGACAATTCCTCCCCCAGTTTTCATTGGCATAAAAGTTACTACACAGGATCAATATAAAGAGGACATGTATATGAATATTGGCACAACATTTCAATTGAACGAAGTCCCCTGCCATTGAATTATTCTACTTTTTTTTCGCTGTTGATTCTTACTTTTATTTAAAAGGGAATATATCAGGAATTTTCAAAATTTTAAAATTGGCTAAAACATTTTATCCAATATCTTGTGCTTATATATACTCACTCTACTCACTCTGTAATGCATAAAGGATATATATTTAAACAAGCCAAAATAAAATGTTGAAAAGGGATTTCCTAACTTGGGCTATGAACCTAGGTTAGACTTAGATTTCTGGCTTAAAATTGCAACATAGTTTGTGACGTATTAAATGAGTCGCATGAATTCATTTTGGTTTGAATTTGATCTGTTATACTGATTTACACATAGTCAAAATTGTTTCATCTTAGAAAAAGTCAGAATGACGATGCGAAGGTCACCAAGGTGTGTATATGTGCTTTCTATTTTCAGAATGGGGATTTAAATACTGATTTTGTCACGTTTTGGTGGATTTGACTTACCAAACCATTTGTTTATTATAAATTATATTTATGATAATGAGATATTTTTTATCCATTTTGATAATTATTTTATCTTTTAAGAGCGTTTTATCCCGATATACTCCCTTTAAACAATATACAAGATTATGTTTTCTGTTATAATGATTTTATCTGTTGTTTTTACTGATTTCTTGTTTTGTTTTAGAGAATGGAGGAAAACTAAGTGCTGGTAATGGGAAACTTTCTGGCAAGAAAAAGAGGGAAAATAACTGGACTGTACAGGTTGCACATCATTTGTTGAAAGAATTAGCAGTCGACCAATCATATATCATAGACAGTTACTCAGGGAACCAAACAGATAGATGTCCTTGCTGTTCTGAAACACTCACTGGGAGATATGGTGACACCAGTATAGGTAATGTCATGTCATATCATTGGTCATTATCTTTGCAGTGCAAATGGGAATTATTTATTCCCCATATAATGAGACTTTATTGACAGATTGGAGAATTTTTAGAAATATTTGATTAAAATATGTCAAAAACAAAATTTGAGGGACATGGAAAACCCATGTCATTTTTGTGTTACTGTATATGCTAATACTGTAGCATTTGATATTGAACTCAGTGTCTATGGAAAATGTGTTTACTCAATTTCAATATTCAGCATCATTTTATGCCATCGAGGGCTAACAGATGATCAGTTAACTTAACCACTCTTTCCTGGGATCCTGGAAAGTTAACCAGTACTCCAGCACAACCATCTCCGCATGTCACTGATAATGTTCCCACTTGAATCAGCGGTGAGAGATGAATGATAATGGGACACAATGTCATATATCAATCATCACGGAGAGAGATGAATAACAATGTGAGGCAATGTAATCGCTCACACTCATGATTACTTGATTGGTTTGTGTTTCTGTTAATTTTGTAGCATTTGATATTGAACCAGGTGTCAATTGAAAGTCAAAATTAGTTTCTTGTTTTATGCAATATCAGGGAATTTTGAAATCGGTCAGGAAAATTTGTCGAGTTGTAAAAAAGTCAGGTTATGGGATTGATCCCTGGCCAGGCCGTACCAAAGACTTGAAAAGGTGTACTAAAAGCTTCCTCCATCCTTGGCCCCCAGCATGTAGAAGATAGTCCTAGGTCAGGTCAGCCTGGTTGTGGCATGTTACTAGGTGGGGTATCATACCATGTGTCTGCGGCATGATACTCCAGTGTGGCAGCACTTAGAATACCATTTCAAATGGACTCTGTCGCAATATAGCTGAATAATAGTTAAAAGCAACACCATGCAGACAACAACCAACCAAGACATTAACTTCCAATATATGGATCTGGTAGGCGATACCTATTTCAACGGTATCTGGTTGATTCATTTATAATTACGTTTTGGACTCTAATTTTCAGGTAATGAAAATGTCTGGCATGGATCCATGAATATTTTGATGGAACAAAGTGTGGCTGTGAGAGTTGAAGAGGCAACTGAAGAAACATCTACAAGAGGCAATACATCCTCAGTTGAAATACAAGATGATAGTGCGTACAAAGACAAAAGGCATCGGAACATTGCGGAAACAATAGTTTTTGCCTTCTTGCAGAAGAAGGCTCATCCTCATTATGAAAACTTTTTAATTCCAACAATTGGAATTTCGAAACAAGATGTTGTTGTTCATTTGTATGACCCAGAACGTGACATTCTTCTTGAAAGTGGACCGATAGAGTTGTTTCAGTTGGGAAATACAAAGATATCATTTACGGCAATAGTTACTCTGTGGTTGGCTATCAATTATCAATACTTTTGCACAGGTATTACTCCTTCTATGGAAAGTTCAACAGCAAACTTATTTAAAATGATAAATAAAGATGCCCAAGAAATTTATGAAAACTGTCTTCAGTTTGGAAGTTGTCATACTGGAGCAGCAGACGAGAAAAGTGTTAGATATCGAACTGATTGTATTGTGAAGATTGAAAGACCTTTGAAATGGTCCAATCCAGCAGAAAAGTAATGTGACCAAGGTCATCCTTGAATGAAATGTTTGTTTGCTGTGTTCCAAACCATATTTTTTCTTGTGGGTAGGTCAATGGCTTATTCTTTTCCCAGATTTTTTTTTTTAATGTCATTTTGAAAAAAAATGTTGTCAGAAATTATCTTTAAAAGATAACGCTTTGATAGTCAATAAAAATGTTTGGTTTTATTTGCGTGGATAGATACGAGCACGGCAAACAAACATTTTTTTTAAGAACAGCCTGTCTAAGGTAATTGTTTGAAATGCTATGTAAGTTGATCATTTCGGAATGTTTGACGCGAGATGAAAAAATAACGATGCTGTTGTGTTTACAATTTATGGGATCTTGACAGTTTTGTGATTCTAAGAAATGTAAATTAGACGACCTTGTGTGAATCGACCTTGTGTGGACCGACCTTATGTGAACCAACCTTGTGTGGACCGACCTTGTGTGGACTGACCTTGTGTGAACAGACCTTGTGTGGACCGACCTTGTGTGATCCGACCTTGTGTGGACCGACCTTGTGTGAACCGACCTTGTGTGGACCGACCTTGTGTGAACTGACCTTGTGTGGACCGACCTTGTGTGATCCGACCTTGTGTGGACCGACCTTGTGTGAACCGACCTTGTGTGATCCTACCTTGTGTGGACCTACCTTGGATCTTATTTATAAAGCTTGTTACATAAAATCTTGATTGTTTTAATATTATTTATTTTATATTAATTGTGAAAGGAGTTTCAACTTGGACAAATCACTCTCGAAGTCTTCCTGGGTGGAACCAGTACTAAACATACAGTTATAAAGTATCCAAATACTTAAGAACAAATCAAACCATCGACCCTCAGATCTTTGGTCAGATGCTTTACCATTGGACCACCCGTAAAATCTTGACATGGCTTGACTTGGAAGTTGTCTTTGTTTTCAAACGTACATTTTAATGCTTTCATGACATTCATTCATTTTCAGTTTTGAGTATTGTTTTGTGAAGCTTACTGGTAAGTTGATAAAAAATGAGATTTTTTTTTATGAAAATTTCAATTTGAGATGGTTTACAAACAACAGCTTTGGTTGATGCAAGAAGTTGTGAAAGAGAAATCATATGGCTCGTCTTTTAAAGAAAAAAGTAGAATTATGTGTAGCTGTTCTGTTGGCGATGTTGGTCCCGGTTAGCTGAGTTGCTAGCATGTATATCTAATCCAGGGGTCATGAGTTACAATTCCAGCTAGGCCACAGTCTTCAAGATGATTGATAAACAACTTGCTTCTAAACAGATATTTAATGTATATTCACTCCAAATAACCAAGTGTTTAATCAACAATTTCAAAGACTATGGTATACCATTACTGAATGCATAGCAATATTAATTACAATAAAATTCATTTAATATTAGTTTTATTGTTTGATACATACATAAATATTCTTTGAAAACAACGGATAATCAGGATAGGGTATTGGCATGTTGCAAGAATCATACATTTCAAAACAAAGAGTATTTTTCCTATGTTTTTTTTTTGTTTAATTATGGAAGGAAGGAATGTTTATCCGACAGCAACACTTAAAGTGATGACATTTCCATGAACTTTACATTTTAAGCTTTATTTACGCAAAACTTAAAGGTGACCTGCTATTCTGATCACCTTTCAAATTTGACAGGTTCTTGGACTTGCCAAATCTGGTAATTAATTTTGGAGGAATGACCCTTGAATTAGTCTGTAGACTCTCCCAATTGGGTTCATTACATAGCAATTGTTACGAGCACGCTATCATCTAGCAATATAGTTTGAGCATGCTGATTGGTCAGTGAATTTGACATTTGGAAAGCAACATTTGAGCACATTGAATGGGTATAATTGCTTCAGGGAAAGTTTTAATGGGTCACAGTTGAGTTAGCGTTCAATAGCAATTAAGTGCGGACAGGCTTGGATTTCCCTGCTTTTACTTTGAGGGCAATAGACCTAATTTGGGAGATGTCAGGTTCTATATACTAGTATACTAGAGAGAGACTGCACTTGAATCATCAAAAATTTTGCTACTTGATGTGTGCACTCTTAGTATTCTCGATTTTCATTTGATTCACATTAACTTACAGAGTAGTTATATATCTACAATATCTCGAACAAGTGCTTCAACAAGCCAAATTGGATACTTAATTAGTTATGTGGAGTTAGATCTGACAGTTTAGTATACAACTAATAATCCAGAATCCTATCTTTGGTCAGACACTTGTACAACCTATATCCAAATGACTACATACTTCTTTGGTTAGACCACCTAGTGACTTAATTACATATATCTGTGTAATATGTCTGTGGTAAAATACTCATACTCCCTATATAAATGACTACAAACTATGTACACATAATTACAACTATATACATATGACTACACACTATATGCAAATGACTACAAACTATATACACATGACCGTACACTATATACACATGACTACACACTATATGCAAATGACTACAAACTATATACGCATGAATACAACTATATACACATGACCTCACACTATATACACATGACCACACACTATATGCACATGACTACAAACTATATGCACATGACTACAACTATATGCACATGACTACAACACTATATGCACCTATATACACATGACCACATAAACACACACTATATGTACATGACTACACACTATGCACATGACCACACACTATTTATACATGACTACAACTATAAACACATGACTATACACTATATCACATGACTACACACTATATGCACATGACCACACACTATATACATAATATGACTACCCACTATTTACACACATGACTACAACTATATACACATGACCACACACTATATACAAATGACCACACTATATCACATGACCACAAACTATATACACATGACCACACACTATATGCACATGACTACACACTTTATGCACATGACTACACACTATATGCGCATGACTAAATACTATATACACACATGACTACAACCATATACACATGGATACAACTATATACACATGACCACACACTATTAACACATGACTACACACTATATGCACATGATCACACACTATATGCACATGACTACACACTATATGCACATGACCACACACTATATGCACATAACCACACACTATATCACATGACCAAAAACTATATACACATGACTGTACGCTATATGCACATGACCGTACACTTTATGCACATGACTACACACTAAATGCGCATGACTAAACACGATATACACACATGACTACGACCATATACACATGACTACGACTATATACAAATGGATACAACTTTATACACATGACCACACACTATAAACACATGACTACAACTATATACACACTATATGCACATGATCACACACTATATGCACGTGACCACACACTATATGCACATGACTATAACTATATACACATGACCGTACACTATGCACATGACTACACACTATATCACATGACCACACATTATATACACATGACTACAAACCATATACACATGGATACAAATATATACACATGACCACACACTAAATGCACATGAATACACACTATATGCACATGACTACAACCATAAACACGTGACTACAACTGTATACAAATGGATACAACTATATACACACTATATGCACATGATCACACACTATATACACATGACTACACACTATATGCATATGACCACACACTATATACACATGACTACACACTATATGCACATGACTACACACTATATCAAATGACCACACACTATATACACATGACCACACACTATATACACATGACCACACGACCATGACCACACACTATATGCACATGACTACACACTATATCACATGACTACACACTATATCACATGATCACACACTATACACATGACTACAACTATATACACATGACTACACACTATATGCACATGACTACACTATATGCACATGACTACACACTATATCAAATGACCACACACTATATGCGCATGACCACACACTTTATACACATGACCACACACTGTATCACATGACCATGACCACACACTATATGCACATGACTACACACTATCACATGACTACAACTATATACACATGACTACACACTTTATCACATGACCATAAACTATATACACATGACCACACACTATATGCACATGACCACACACTTTATGCGCATGACTACAAACTATATGCGCATGACCACACACTATATATGCGCATGACCACACACTTTATGCGCATGAACACACACTGTATGCACATGACTATAACTATATACATATGACCACACACTATATCACATGACCACACTCTATATGTACATGACCACACACTATATGCACATGACTATAACTATAAACACATGACCACACACTATATCACATGACCACACATATGACCACACTCTATATGCACATGAACACACACTATATGCACATGACTATAACTATAAACACATGACCACACACTATATGCACATGACTATAACTATATACACATGACCACACACTGTATCACATGACCATGACCACACACTATATACACATGACTACAACTATATGCACATGACTACACACTATATCAAATAACTACAAACTATATACACATGACTACAATTATATTCACATGACTACATACTATATACACATGACTACAACTATAAACACATGACCACACACTATATACACATGACCACACACTATAGCACACATTATATGCACAGGACTACACACTATATCTATTGACTACACACTATTTAACATGACCACACAATTTATACACATGACCACACACTTTATACACATGTCCACACACTATATCACATGCCCACACACTATATACACATGACTACACACTATATACACATGACCACAACTATATACACATGACCACACACTTTATACACATGACTTCACCTATATCACATGACTACACACTATATGCACATCACTACAAACTATATAACATGACTACATCTATATACATATGACTTACACACTATATCACATGACTACAAACTATATACACATGGCTAGACAACTATATACACATAACCAAACACTATATACACATGACTACACCTATATACACGTGACTACAAACTATATACACA
This sequence comes from Panopea generosa, assembly GCA_029582155.1. Classification (NCBI taxonomy): domain Eukaryota; kingdom Metazoa; phylum Mollusca; class Bivalvia; order Adapedonta; family Hiatellidae; genus Panopea; species Panopea generosa. Next base: position 10,934,437 of record CM055907.1, on the reverse strand, counting down.
TGGCTAGACAACTATATACACATAACCAAACACTATATACACATGACTACACCTATATACACATGACCACACACTATATATACATGGCTACACCTATATGCACATGACTACAAACTATATGCACATGACTACAACTATATGCACATGACTACAACACTATATGCACCTATATACACATGACCACACACTATATACACATGACTACACACTATAAACACATGACTACACACTATATACACATGATTACAAACTATATGCACATGACTTCAAACTATATGCACATGACTACAACTATATACACATGACCACACACTATATACACATGACTACAACTATATACACATGACTACAACTATAAACACATGACTTACACACTATATACACATGACTACAAACTATATGCACAAGGCTTCAAACTATATGCACATGACTACAACTATATGCACATGACCACACACTATATACACATGACAACAACTATATACACATGACCACACACTATATACACATGACAACAACTATATACACATGACCACACACTATATACACATGACTACAAACTATATGCACATGGCTTCAAATTATATGCACATGACTAAAACTATATACACATGACCACACACTATATTCACATGGCTTCAAATTATATGCACATGACTACAACTATATACACATGACCACACACTATATTCACATGACTACAACTATATACACATGACTACAACTATATACACATGCCTAAAACACTATATCACATGACTACAAACTATATACACATGGCTTGACTACACACTATATGCACATGACTACACACTATATCACATGACTACAAACTATATACACGTGGCTAGACTACACACTATATGCACATGACTACACACTATATCACATGACTACAACTATATACACATGACTACAACTATATACACATGACTTAAACACTATATCACATGACTACAAACTATATACACATGGCTAGACTACACACTATATGCACATGACCACACACTATATCACATGACTACACACTATATACACATGATCACACACTATACACACACACACATACACATGACTACAGCTATATACACATGACTACAGCTTTATATGCATGACTTCATCTATATACGCATGATCACACACTATATGCACATGACTACACACTCTATATACACATGACTACAAACTATATACACATGACTACAAATTATATACATATGATTACAACTTATATCACATAACTACAATTTTATATCACATGGCTACAAACTACATACACATGATCACACACTATATACACATAACCACACACTATATCACCTGACTACAACTATATCACATGACAACAACTATATACACATGACCACAAACTATATCACCTGACTACACACTATATCACATGATTACAAGCTATATACACATGACTACAAACTATATAACATTATACAACTATATACACATGACCACACACTATTTGCATATGAATACAACTATATACACATGAATACAAACTATATACACATGACCACAAACTATATACACATGACCACACACTATATGCACATGAATACAACTATACACACATGAATACAAACTATATACACATGACTACAAGCTATTTCACATGGCTACAAACTATATCACATGATATAACTATGCCACGTGACTAAAACTATATAAACATGACTACAAACTATATCACATCAGTGCTCCAGATAAGCTTTTCTTCAAAAGGTTATGGGTAAAAATGAACATTCTTCTCAAATCGCCATTTAAAACAAACTAATCAACACTGAAATTGAGAATAACCAATGTTTATTTTACCCCTTAATTTAAATGTCAATGTTTTTCCCCCAGAAATTTCAGTGCTTAAATACTCCAACTACATCACATTGACTACAAACTACATAACAAGATACAAATGATTACAAACTATATCACATTGACTACAAACTACATCACAAGATACAAATGATTACAAACTACATCACATTGACTACAAACTACATAACAAGATACAAATGATTACAAACTATATCACATTGACTACAAACTACATCACAAGATACAAATGATTGCAAACTACATCACATTAACTACAAACTACATCACAAGATACAAATGATTACAAACTATATCACATTGACTACAAACTACATCACAAGATACAAATGATTGCAAACTACATCACATTGACAACAAACTACATCACAAGATACAAATGATTACAGAATATATCACATTGACTACAAACTGTATTCAAATGACAACAATTATATCGCATGATAAAACTTAATCTATATACAAACAAGAACTAAATATAGAAGTCCTTTATACTAATGACTAATATATGATGCCTGACGGCTACAACTCCACTGCCTCTTCTTGAGTGTAGGGGAACTATTAAGCTCTAGTTGGCTTTGTTATCCTCATCGAAGTTTCAATTTGTTGGCTCTTGGTTCACATGTATATACGAATGACCTCTAATATCCTATATATAATTTACTACAAACGATTTACAGATTGTTTTAATTAATAAATTTCCATCACAGGCATATTACAATTGTATATTAACGCACGAAATTTGGTAGGAATATATAATTAAATTGACATGCATCGTAGAGTCGAACGTTACCATTGCAAATGTGTTATTATTACGTATGTGTAAATTATACGGCATCGAAATTATTTCCGGGAGATTCCTAAGTAACCAATAAATTAAAGAACTTGGGATGGCTTCTAAATTACTTGGAGACGTTGATACGAGAGCAGAAACAGGAGATCAGATGGGACTAACCTGCCCCATATGCCTGGAAGTATATAACGAACCGAAATCCCTCGTATGTTTGCATACGTTTTGTAAATCGTGTATTCATGCATTCGTGATGAAAATGAAGGACAACGGCACACTAAATTTAAAGACTGGAATTCAATGTCCGTTATGTAGGAAATTGACAACTGTAGGTCAAGGTCAGATGCCACCAGAAAACTGGACTGAAACTCTACCAGCTAACTATGCAATAGTAGCAGTAATGGAAGCAGTTTCGGTGACTAAACAAGAAGTCGAACCTCAAATAATTATGTGTGGACCATGTCAGAAGAGAAATAAATCTGAAAAAGCAACTTTATATTGCGGTACTTGTGGTGAATATCAGTGTAATAAATGTACAAAAGTGCATGATATTTATACATACATGAAAGGTCATAATATGTGTCAACTTGAAAATATAACCGAATCCTTGAGTCAGACCAATGCGTCTGTTATAATGGCAAGGTTTGAGCAATGTGAGACTCATTGCAAACGAATTAAATACATCTGTAAAGATGAGATGAAACTATGTTGTAGTGCTTGTGCCATTACAAAACACAGAGGCTGCCAGAATGTTGTAGAAATTAATGAAATTGCAGATGTCAAAGAAAATAACAGAACAGAGTCGGTGAAAACTAAATTAATAGAACTAAGAGACCATTTGGGAACCACCTTAAAGAAATTTGAATTGAATGAAAAAGAAACAGACAGTCAAATAGATTATATAACTGGCCAGGTAAAAGGCATACGTGTTGATGTGAATAAAGCCATTGATGATTTTGAACAAAAAGTTTTGGCAGAAACTTTTGCAATTAAGAAACAAGCATCCACTAAAGTAGACGAAGGAAGAGCACTCTGCCAAAAATTACAAGCTGCATTGGAAAGTTCTTTATGTACACACAAGGCAGTACTTGAACATGGCTCAGCATCTCAGCTATTCATTGTCATGCACAAACTAGAAGAACAGCTAATAGGTTACGAACAGTCGTCTGGAGAAACTTCATCTAAACTAGAGTCAGTGGAGATAAGTCTGAAAATAGAAAACAACATAAAAACATTTGTTGATCCATCAACAAAAATAGGTGTTGTCAGTGTGATATATACAAATGAATCAGGTGAATTATAATTAATCTGCAGAATCTTATCTATGCCCAGCTATTTTTTAAAACAATAAAATAAATACATGTGTTAATGCAATCACATCATTTTTTATATCACACTTTACAGAAAAATAAATTAATGTACATGTAAGTTACAATTTGAATTCTGTATCTCTAACATTTTTTCACAAAATTCATAAAAAATTGCCCATAGGCTTCTATTTCCCAGAGATACAATTGATAAATTTTGTTCCTATAAATGATTAATCCATTTTAAAAAGTTTAGTGTTTTAAAAAACAACTTCATTGTTCGGCTAAGAAGAAAATCACTGTCATGTTCATTTTATCATTTTTTGTCATGTTCACTATTGTGGTTTAATTACCAACCCCTGTGTGGTTCCAGGGAGCCATATGAGTGATGGCAAGAATAGGATCACTGTGGCTCGTGCATGTCATAGGAAGTGACATTTTGAGTAATATGATAGAATTTGCTGAAACTCTGCAGGTATAAGGTTCTGCATATTCATATGTTGATGCATTTTTTATGCTCCCCACAAAATTTTTGGCGTGGCATATAGTAATGACAGTGTCCGTATGTCCGTCCGTCCTTCCATCCGGTATTTCCTGTTCGACCTGTAACTTTGTCATGCATAGATGGATTATGTTAAAACTTGCTACAAATTATCAACATAACATGACGATGTGTCATGAGTAAGACCCACACCCGTACCTCAAATGTCAAAGTCACACTTTTAGTTTGTTGGACAACATTGAATCTGTGCGAGATTTTGTGTCTAGCCTGTAACTTTGTCATGCATAGATGGATTTAATAAATACTTGCTACATATGATCAACGTAACATGATGACATGTTGTGCATAAATCCAGACTCCCACTTCAAAGGTCAAGGTCACAATTTAACTTTGTTTGACAACACTTTCAGTCTGTTTGGTCTGTAAGTTTGTCACCTATGGATTAATTTCAAAAACATGTAGCTCAATTCATCAACATGACATGACGTGTCGTGCGTAAGACCCATACCCATACTTTAAAGGTCAAGTTTACACTTTTATTTGTTTGACAACACTGAGCCTATGTGAGATTTCGTCACCTGCATTTACCTGTAGAAATACCTAGAACTTCACATCAGATGTTAATGTCAAAGTTACTCAAAAGTCAAGGTCACACTTTATGTTAAAAAAACAAGAAATTGTGAGTTAAGTCGGAAATGTCAGACCATGAATTTTGATATTCATGGATACATTGCTAACTATTATAACATATATTGTTATTTTCACAGACCATTTGGGGGGACATGCGAAACATACCAGTGACATTTCTTGTCTTAATCTGTATGTTAATTTGTTGTTTTTGTACATGAAGAGTGGACCTTGAATCTTCCTTCCTGTTGAATAACCTACGATGTGTTGGTACACCATAAAACCCTATTCAGTCATTCATTCATTCATTGCTAAGATAAGACACTTTCTCACCTTTCTTGACCAACTTTTTATGCCCCCCAAAAATTTTTGGGGTGGCATATAGTAATCGCAGAGTTAGTCCTTCCGTCTGTCCGGGCGGACAAATGGGTATTTAAGTGTCTAGGGTTTAGGGTTAGTAATTTTTATGGACAGTTAAAAACCTGTTGAAAAAACATTACGTGACTGTTCTAGACACTTAAAAACAGCTCTTAGGTGGCTTTTTTTCTCTTACGTGGCTAAAATTTAGCCACACAAATACGATTGATGCAAAGAAACCACTTAAATACCCATTTGTGAGAACGTCCGTCCATCTGTCCGTCCGTCCTTCCGGGCACACAAATGGGTAGTTAAGTGTCTAGGGTTTAGGGTTAGTAATTTTTATGGACAGCTGAAAAGCAGTTGAAAAATAATTACGTGGCTGTTTCTAGACACTTAAAAACAGCTCTTAGGTGGCTTTTTTCCCTTATGTGGCTGAAATATAGCCACACAAGTAATACGATTGACGCAAAGAAGCCACTTAAATACCCATTCGTGAGAACGTCCGTCCTTCCATACGGTATTTCGTTTCGGCCTGTAACTTTGTCATGCATAGATGGATTTTGTTGATACAAATGATCAACAGAACATGACGACGTGTCGCAAGTAAGACCCACACCCGTACCTCAAAGGTCACTGTCACAATTTGAGTTTGTTTGACAACATTTTGAGTTTATGAGATTTCGTTTCTGGTCTGTAACTTTGTCATGCATAGATGAATTTTAATGATACTTGCTACAAATGATCAACATAACATCATGACATGTTGGGGGGCATGTGACACTAAACAGTGACGTTTCTTGTTTCAAGTTTGGATTTTCTTATACATGTAATATATCAAACTCAGAGATTATTGGAAACTCTTCTAAAGGACCTTTATGGACATTTATTTTATATGCTGTCATTATTATATGCATCCTTCATTCTTGTCCCCATGCATTTAGAAACACTTGATTGATTGGCAGCCATGGATTTAGTTTGTATTTCTCATTTGTATTATTTTCAGGCATGACAACTGCAATGGGAGGAAGTCCAGCAGGTTGCGACTCCCCAAAAGAGAACCCTCAACTCTCTTCCCCTGTCCCGATGCCTGCAGTTGCTGGTCCCACACAAGCAGGCTCTGCAATGTCATCTGCTTTACCTACTCCACAGCAAGCTGCTGCCAAGGGAACAGTGACACATGCCAAGGAGCATGGACAAGCAGATGACATTGCAGAGCTGCTAGAAGGTGGTGAGCCAGATTTCCCAGTTCAAGAGTTGGGGCAGGTTAGATAAGATGTTGAACGTCCAGAGAGGGTATGTCCTAATCTTGCCTAACTGTGAGTTACAAATTCTTCTAGATGCTTTTATCAAGCTATGCAAGGCAGGTAGGTGTTTGAAGTTTTTCACTCAAGGCTACATTTAATCTTAATTTAATGTTGGTTTTAAACACCTTAGAAGGAAATTGTGTTTTTAATGGAAATAGACTGAACAGAAGTTTTTCTCTCTTATTTCACATTTTAAATTCAGTCTGTTGGTTTTCATGTAAGTATTTAACAGTTATCTTACAGGACAGAGGTGTAATATTGTTAAAACCATTCTGATAAACCCTTACTAAAAAGAGTAATCAATAAAGAACTTCATTTGAAATGTGTATATTTAGCTCTACTGAGCCTAAGAGCATTTGTAATCACATGTTTCAGGTCATCCTTCTGTCATTAACTTTAGCTTGACAGATTTTACATTAAAATTTACGTGAAGCATAATTACATGGAACTTCATGACCCTGGGGTCAAATTTGGCCAAGTTCTAGTGGCTGATCAGTTATATTTTTTAAAAATATAAGGCCTGGTGCTTTGATATTTTGCATGTACCATGTTGTATAACCTAAACCTTTTTGTCAAAGGTTTATTCAAGCCATAACACTAGGGTCATAAATGATAATTGACCCAGGCCTTGTCTGTTTACAGATCTTCTCAAGAACTAACCAACCAGCCAAATTTGTTCTGTTTTGATATAAATGATTCCTATGTGTAGGGGTTTCAAGTTTGTTCAAATAAAGGAGCTATGGTGGTTCTTCTGACATTCTTTCCACTAATCAAACTGGATATGCCATATATAACCTGTCATGTGTTGAAAATGGCATTGAACACCATTCTTAGATTAACACAGCTGGATATGCCACACATATCTCACATGTGTTGAAAATGGCATTGAATGCCATTCTTAGACTAACACAGCTGGATATGCCACACATATCTCACATGTGTTGAAAATGGCATTGAACACCATTCTTAGACTAACACAGCTGGATATGCCACACATATCTCACATGTGTTGAAAATGGCATTGAACACCATTCTTAGACTAACACAGCTGGATATGCCACACATATCTCACATGTGTTGAAAATGGCATTGAACGCCATTCTTAGACTAACACAGCTGGATATGCCACACTTATCTCACATGTGTTGAAAATGGCATTGAACACCATTCTTAGACTAACACAGCTGGATATGCCACACATATCTCACATGTGTTGAAAACATTGTTAAACAACATCAACTGTTATGATTGTTTCCAAACTAGAAGTAATAAAGGGTCTGTACTCATACTGGCACCAGCCCAGGTCAAATCAGTTGGTAGTGTGACTATTGATCTAGAGATTGTAAGTTCGAATCTGTGCCTGTCCACAGTCTCCATGATGACTGATTTACAACATTGTGTCTCATTGTCATTTGTCCCTCATGGCTGATTCAAGTGCAAAAATTATCAGTTACTTGCAGAGATAGGTGTGTTTTAGTACTGGTTAATCTTCCAGGGTCCCAGGAAAGAGTGGTAAGGTTAACTGATTGTCTGTTGGCCGTAGATAGCATAAAAATGGCATATTTATTTCTTAATTTCAGGCCAAGATATTAGAAGTGAGGCATGTCAGCATTTTTTCAATGAGGGTCTGACATCTGCATTCACAAAGATCATGAAAAATAAGGCAGTTCAAGTCTGGACAGACGACGTCCAGGTGAGGATGAATACAGGCAACATAAGTTTACATAAATATTGCTACCAGAAATATAACTCATAACTATGGATAGCTTCTGCACGGGTGAACTGTTAGCTTATCTGAGCAATTACCACAGATGGGTTTATCTTTTTATTCAACAAGTCAAAAAAACAGTTTGTACCAAGACTATGATTTTTGCATAAGAATACTATGGGATAACAACATTCTCATTTTCTCATTTATTTCATCAATGAATTTTATCATCTTCAGATATAATTTGCATTGTTAAGCCAAAAAAGTTTTTTGATCTTTTAAAGGAACTTTGTTCAGTAAGTGAAATTTTTTACATAGAACATTTGGTTCAAGTTTTACGATATATTGGAAAAAATATATTTTAGCCAATTTTGGAAGTTTGAAAATCCTGATAAATTCTCTTTAAACCCATTCAAAAAAACAACAACAGTTATGTTCCTTTTTATACTTCAGAAAAATTAGGTTAAAGATTTATGACATGTTATTATAGGATAAGGCCATCCTTAAACAAATATTTGTTTGCTGTGCTCCGACCCATTATTTTTCATGTAGGTAGGTAGGTAGCTATATTATTTTTTTGGGTTAAATTTTGAATTGCATAGAAATTTTAAAGAAATATGGACAGAAATCTTGAAAAAAAATAAATACTTAGAAATTCATTAAAAAGGTTAGGGTAGCGGCAATTTCGAGTGAATAGGTAGGAGCACTGCAAATAATTCATTCTTTAAGGATAGCCTAATGTCTACCATACCAAATGAAATGTGTGTGATTATAAAAACGTCTTATTTATTTTAAACTTATTTATTTTACTTCGATTGTGAAATAAGTTATTACAATGTATGCAATTCATGCTCTCAAAGTCTTCCTGAGAAAAATCAGTACTAAGCATATATATGCAGAAAAAATGTCTTGTATCAAAGAAACAATACAAAGCAGTGGTGAAGGATAGCATCCATGACCTATCGATCATAGGGCAGGTGCTCTACCACTGGACCACATGCTCCACATAATAAATCTTCTTATTTGTGACCATCTTTATATGACCAGTTTTATTCAGAATATTTATCTTATCTCCAGAAAGGTATATTAATGAATGCAGAGAAGTTGGTAGAGCTTTGTGTTACCAAATTGTCACAAGATTGCTTACCGTTACTGAAGTTGCTGGCCTTGGTGTTTAATCCTCGTTGCAAGTGAGTCACATGTTATTAAATTTCTATAATCCGGGCCCAATTAGTTCAGTCGTTAGCGTGTCTGATTATCAATCCAAGGGTCGTGAGTTTGAATGCCCATTCGTCCACAGTCTCCGTAATGATTGATATACAACATTTCATCTCATTATCATTTGTTTTTCACCACTGATTCCAATGAGAAAGTTGTCAGTTACTTGTGGAGATGGGTGTGCTTGGGTACTGGTTAGCCTTCCGGGATCCCAGGAAACAGTGGTTAGGTTAACTGATTGTCTGTTAGCCTCGATGGCATAAAAATGATGCTAAAATTCCAATCAATCAAGCAATTAAATTTCTCATGAATTTTTTCTACTATTAATATTATATTAATGGCTATGTATGAATGTCAGTTTTTATGCAAAATCCAGCAGATATATAAGCATTTTTATCTACTTTAATCTCAGTCAAGAGCTTCAGGGGGTGGGGGCGGGGAGGGAAGGATTACTTGCCAAAGGATAACGGTTCTACTGAGATTCATTCACCAAGAGTACTGGTAACCCATATATATATATAACCTGAAATTTGTTGAAAATGGTATTTAATCCAGTTGTTCTTTCAAATGTTGGCAGCAATAATCCATTTTGACCAACAACAAGAATTTGAAAAATTTTCCCCATTGTATCATCTGATAATAACTTATTCAATACCAATTTAGTCAAGGAATTATATAGAGAAGGAAAGGCAAATGATTGAAATTTTGTGAACGCTCGCATATCTACGCAAAATCTCGCAATATCTCGTTTTCAATTATCTTAACTTCCATCATCTCATGAACAGAAATCAAAATTCTTACATTGCAGAATGAAATTCTCATCAAAACAATACCATTCCCAGAAATTTATGTTTAAAATTGTTGAAGTATTTGGGATTACAAAATTTGTGTACTGCAGCTAAAATAACAATAAATTAGGATAATTTTTCCTTCAAACCTCAATATCTTTAATTCAAGATCATTTTGCGTGATTGGCACATGTTTTAACCTCAAAGATTACATACAACTTACAGTGTATGTAAAAGAAATCAGTTGCCTTTGAATTAGGAATGATTAGTTAAATTATGAAACCTTCTTGTGCTATTTCTTCAACATTCAGTCAGGAGATACAAGTTTCCTATCCTTCTATACAAGTCCTTGATTAAGTTAAAGAATGAAAATATTTCTTGAGTTTACATTAAATTTGATGTGAATGTTATCACAATGTATCCGGTTGGGTTGAATTTGTCTCCTTTTCTGTATTTTGTTATTGTTATTTTGAAAATTTTGATTTGATTTTATGTTACCCATACTAGATTACCCCTTACTTCACATTGACACCTTTGGACACCTAATATAGACGCCTTTGGACACCTAATATAGAAGGCTTTGAATTATTGGGTGAATTATGTTTATATTAACCGACAGAGTGGAAAACAGTGCAGGAAGTGTTCAGATTGCTCGTTACGAGCAACCTGAACTCCTCCTGCACTGTTTTCAAAGGCCTTCTGTGATTGGTGCAGGAAAAGGTGTCTATATGAAGTAAAGGGTTAAATGATTAGTTTAAATGTTATAAAGATGATTAAACTTACACTATGAAGTTATTTTTCAGTTTCCATGCATGCAATAAAGAGCGTCAATCAAAGACAGTTCAATACGATGAAGGCCTCAGTGCAAAGTCACTGAAATGTGAAACCCCTTATGTAGGTTTGAATATACCTTATTAATCTGTTTTTTATAAAGTTCAATATAATACAGTCAAACCCGTCTTGAGCAGCCAATCAAGGGAGCAGCAAAAGTGGCCTTTTAAGGCAGGTTGTTGCTTAAGGTTAATTTGCTCTGAAAGTATGTTAATTTGCTCTGAAAGCATAAACATTGGAAATAGCAAATGTGGCTACTTGAGACAAATGGCTGCTCAATAGAGGTGACCACTTGCACAGGTTTGACTGTTTTAGGAAATGTTATGAATCATGGAACTGGGTTCAGTAACTGCAAATCGAGGGGGTGAAAGCAAAAAAGGTCTAAGTGCTTATTTATTTATATGCACTTATACCTTTTCCGCATTCACCCCTCAAAATGTTTATTGTGTAAACTAAGATAATCTATCAAATACCATCTGTGTTCTGTTTAAACTATTATCTATCAAGACCCATCTGTGTTCAGTTTAAAAATGTTAATTACATGTATTATCTATCAAGAACAATCTGTGTTCAGTTTAAAAATGTTAAACTATTATCTATTAGGCCATAATAAACTAATTGCTAGATTATCGGGGATGATAATCTAGCAATTAATTTATTATGGCCTTAAGAAAGATTTGTGTTTAGTTTAAAAATGTTAACTATTATCTATCAAGAACCATCCGTGTTGAATTTAAAAACGTTAACTTTATCTATCAAGAACCATCTGTGTTCAGTTTAAAAATGTTAACTTTATCTATCAAGAACCATCTGTGTTCAGTTTAAAAAGGTTAACTATTATCTATCAAGAACCATCTTTGTTCAGTTTGAAAATGTTAACTATCAAGAACCATCTGTATTCAGTTTAAAAATGTTAACTATTATCTATCAAGAACCATCTGTGTTCAGTTTAAAAATGTTAACTTTATCTATCAAGAACCATCTGTGTTCAGTTTAAAAATGTTAATTTTATCTATCAAGAACCATCTGTGTTCAGTTTAAAAAGGTTAACTATTATCTATCAAGAACCATCTTTGTTCAGTTTGAAAATGTTAACTATCAAGAACCATCTGTATTCAGTTTAAAAATGTTAACTATTATCAATCAAGAACCATCTGTATTCAGTTTAAAAATGTTAACTATTATCTATCAAGAACCATCTGTGTTCAGTTTAAAAATGTTAACTTTATCTATCAAGAACCATCTGTGTTCAGTTTAAAAATGTTAACTTTATCTATCAAGAACCATCTTTGTTCAGTTTGAAAATGTTAATTATCAAGAATCATCTGTATTCAGTTTAAAAATGTTAACTATTATCTATCAAGAACCATCTGTATTCAGTTTAAAAATGTTAACTATTATCTATCAAGAACCATCTGTATACAGTTTAAAAATGTTAACTATTATCTATCAAGAACCATCTGTGTTCAGTTTGAAAATGTTAACTATTATCTATCAAGAACCATCTGTGTTCAGTTTAAAAATGTTAACTTTTATCTATCAAGAACTATCTGTATTCAGTTTAAAAATGTTAACTATTATCTATCAAGAACCATCTTTGTTCAGTTTAAAAATGTTAACTATCAAGAACTATCTGTGTTCAGTTTAAAAATGTTAACTATTATCTATCAAGAACATCTGTGTTCAGTTAGAAAATGTTAACTATTATCTATCAAGAACCATCTTTGTTCAGTTTAAAAATGTTAACTATCAAGAACTATCTGTGTTCAGTTTAAAAATGTTAACTATTATCTATCAAGAACCATCTTTGTTCAGTTTAAAAATATTAACTATCAAGAACTATCTGTGTTCAGTTTAAAAATGTTAACTATTATCTATCACGAACCATCTGTGTTCAGTTTGAAAATGTTAAATATTATCTATCAAGAACCATCTTTGTTCAATTTAAAAATGTTAACTATCAAGAACTATCTGTGTTCAGTTTAAAAATGTTAACTATTATCTATCAAGAACCATCTGTGTTCAGTTTGAAAATGTTAACTATTATCTATCAATAACCATCTTTGTTCAGTTTAAAAATGTTAACTATCAAGAACTATCTGTGTTCAGTTTAAAAATGTTAACTATTATCTATCAAGAACCATCTGTGTTCAGTTTGAAAATGTTAACTATTATCTATCAAGAACCATCTTTGTTCAGTTTAAAAATGTTAACTATCAAGAACTATCTGTGTTCAGTTTAAAAATGTTAACTATTATCTATCAAGAACCATCTGTATTCAGTTTAAAAATGTAAACTATTATCTATCAAGAACCATCTGTATACAGTTTAAAAAGGTTAACTATTATCTATCAAGAACCATCTTTGTTCAGTTTAAAAATGTTAACTATCAAGAATTATCTGTGTTCAGTTTAAAAATGTTAACTATTATCTATCAAGAACCATCTGTATACAGTTTAAAAATGTTAACTATTATCTATCAAGAACCATCTGTATTCAGTTTAAAAATGTTAACTATTATCTATCAAGAACCATCTGTATACAGTTTAAAAAGGTTAACTATTATCTATCAAGAACCATCTTTGTTCAGTTTAAAAATGTTAACTATCAAGAATTATCTGTGTTCAGTTTAAAAATGTTAACTATTATCTATCAAGAACCATCTGTATTCAGTTAAAAAATGTTAACTATTATCTATCAAGAACCATCTGTATACAGTTTAAAAAGGTTAACTATTATCTATCAAGAACCATCTTTGTTCAGTTTAAAAATGTTAACTATCAAGAACTATCTGTGTTCAGTTTAAAAATGTTAACTATTATCTATCAAGAACCATCTGTGGTCAGTTTAAAAATGTTAACTATCAAGAACTATCTGTGTTCAGTTTAAAAATGTTAACTATTATCTATCAAGAACCATCTGTGGTCAGTTTAAAAATGTTAACTATCAAGAACTATCTGTGTTCAGTTTAAAAATGTTAACTATTATCTATCAAGAACCATCTGTGTTCAGTTTGAAAACGTTAACTATTATCTATCAAGAACCATCTTTGTTCAGTTTAAAAATGTTAACTATCAAGAACTATCTGTGTTCAGTTTAAAAATGTTAACTATTATCTATCAAGAACCATCTGTGTTCAGTTTGAAAATGTTAACTATTATCTATCAAGAACCATCTTTGTTCAGTTTAAAAATGTTAACTATCAAGAACTATCTGTGTTCAGTTTAAAAATGTTAACTATTATCTATCAAGAACCATCTGTATTCAGTTAAAAAATGTTAACTATTATCTATCAAGAACCATCTGTATACAGTTTAAAAAGGTTAACTATTATCTATCAAGAACCATCTTTGTTCAGTTTAAAAATGTTAACTAACAAGAATTATCTGTGTTCAGTTTAAAAATGTTAACTATTATCTATCAAGAACCATCTGTGGTCAGTTTAAAAAATGTTAACTGCTGTTGACAAACAATTTCTTGTTTTAATCATGTGACTTGAACGGTGTATCAAAATATTTTTCCAAAGCAGTCTGATTTACGGTTAAGTTTGTTCAGTTGCTCTGTAGTGGAAGACTGAAAGTGGGCTGATTTTTATCATCCTGTTTCTGGCTGTCGATTACTTCATATGTATGTTCTAGCACTTTCAATTCGGAACACACAACAGGTAATGGTATATCCAGTTTTATTGGTGGAAAAGACCTCAATATGAATCCGCGTTGAATCACAGTCCTTCAGCAAGTAACTGGCAAACTCTTTCAGTTTTTGGACCCAGTTGGGCTGGAATCCACAACTTCAGTGGTAAGTGGTCATAAGACTTCTGCGGCTTGGACCACTCTCTGGACCCAGTTGTTCAAAGCATGGTTAGCTTAACCCTGGGAAAAGTGTTATTTTTTAAAATCAGGATATATTGAGATTTATAGCATTTTAGGCTAGAATTTGGTTGAAAATTATGAAAATATGCCATTTTGTTTCTGAAAATGCACTTAAATTGCCATAAAACCATTAAGTATAGAAACTATTGAAGTTACAAAATTGTCGAACAGATAGTCATGCTAACAGAGTTTTGAACAACTGGGTCCAGATGGAGAAACTAAAACTTGATCAAACAAAACACATTAGTTATAAAATCAGAGATTACAAATAAATTAATGAATTGCTCTATTGACATTATAAAAGGCAGAGCCATCCTTTTGTAGGTGATCTATGTAAGGTAACTCCTTGCCAAATGAAACCTGTAAATTATGGGTAAAGTTTTTCTTTGATCAATTTTCTAAACGGCATACTTTTATATTTACAGGGTTGGTTGGTAGACTTGATCAACAGATTTGGATCACTGGATGGGTTTCAAATTTTGTTAGACAGATTCATTACTGGCCCACCTCTGTCTGTTACAGTCATCGCAGCTCTTGTCGAGTAAGTACAAATATAGGTCATCAGTAGTGATGGGATGGATACTCATGTATACGTGGTTTGTACCGTAGTCTTGTTGTGTCTTGTTGAGTAAGTATAAATATAGGTCATCAGTAGTGATGGGATGAATAATCGTGTATACTTGGTTTGTACCGTAGTCTTGTTGTGTCTTGTTGAGTAAGTACAAATATAGGTCATCAGTAGTGATGGGATGGATACTCGTGTATACTTGGTTTGTACCGTAGTCTTGTTGTGTCTTGTTGAGTAAGTACAAATATAGGTCATCAGTAGTGATGGGATGGATACTCATGTATACTTGGTTTGTACTGTAGCCTGGTTGTGTCTTGTCGAGTAAGTACAAATATAGGTCATCAGTAGTGATGGGATGGATACTTGTGTATACTTGGTTTGTACTGTAACCTGGTTGTGTCTTGTCGAGTAAGTACAAATATAGGTCATTAATAGTGATGGGATGGATACTCATGTATACTTGGTTTGTACTGTAGTCTTGTTGTGTCTTGTTGAGTAAGTACAGATATAGGTCATCAGTAGTGATGGGATGGATACTCATGTATACTTGGTTTGTATTGTAGCCTGGTTGTGTCTTGTCGAGTAAGTACAAATATAGGTCATCAGTAGTGATGGGATGGATACTAGTGTATACTTGGTTTGTACTGTAGTCTGGTTGTGTCTTGTTGAGTAAGTACAAATATAGGTCATCAGTAGTAATGGGATGGATACTCGTGTATACTTGGTTTGTACTGTAGCCTGGTTGTGTCTTGTAGAGTAAGTACAAATATAGGATATCAGTAGTGATGGGATGGATACTCGTGTATACTTGGTTTGTACCGTAGCCTGGTTGTGTCTTGTTGAGTAAGTACAAATATAGGTCATCAGTAGTGATGGGATGAATACTCGTGTATACTTGGTTTTTACCGTAGTCTTGTTGTGTATTGTTGAGTGAGTACAAATATAGGTCATCAGTAGTGATGGGATGGATACTCGTGTATACTTGGTTTTTACCGTAGTCTTGTTGTGTCTTGTTGAGTGAGTACAAATATAGGTCATCAGTAGTGATGGGATGGATACTCGTGTATACTTGGTTTGTACCTTAGTCTGGTTGTGTCTTGTAGAGTAAGTACAAATATAGGTCATCAGTAGTGCTGTGATGGATACTCGTGTATACTTGGTTTGTACAGTAGTCTTGTTGTGTCTTGTAGAGTAAGTACAAATATAGGTCATCAGTAGTGATGTGATGGATACTCGTGTATACTTGGTTTGTACAGTAGTCTTGTTGTGTCTTGTAGAGTAAGTACAAATATAGGTCATCAGTAGTGATGGGATAGATACTCGTGTTTACTTGGTTTGTACAGTAGTCTGATTGTGTCTTGTAGAGTAAGTACAAATATAGGTCATCAGTAGTGATGGGATGGATACTCATGTATACTTGGTTTGTACAGTAGTCTTGTTGTGTCTTGTAGAGTTAGTACAAATATAGGTCATCAGTAGTGATGGGATGGATACTCATGTATACTTGGTTTGTACTGTAGTCTGGTTGTGTCTTGTAGAGTAAGTACAAATATAGGTCATCAGTAGTGATGTGATGGATACTCAACTATACTTGGTTTGTACAGTAGTCTGGTTGTGTCTTGTAGAGTAAGTACAAATATAGGTCATCAGTAGTGATGTGATGGAAACTCGTGTATACTTGGTTTGTACAGTAGTCTGGTTGTGTCTTGTAGATTAAGTACAAATATAGGTCATCAGTAGTGATGGGATGGATACTCGTGTATACTTGGTTTGTACTGTAGCCTGGTTGTGTCTTGTAGAGTAAGTACAAATATAGGTCATCATTAGTGATGTGATGGATACTCATGTATACTTGGTTTGTACTGTAGCCTGGTTGTGTCTTGTAGAGTAAGTACAAATATAGATCATCATTAGTGATGTGATGGAAACTCGTGTATACTTGGTTTGTACTGTAGCCTGGTTGTGTCTTGAAGAGTAAGTACAAATATAGGTCATCAGTAGTGATGTGATGGATACTCGTGTATACTTGGTTTGTACAGTAGTCTTGTTGTGTCTTGTAGAGTAAGTACAGATATAGGTCATCAGTAGTGATGGGATGGATACTCATGTATACTTGGTTTGTACTGTAGCCTGGTTGTGTCTTGTCGAGTAAGTACAAATATAGGTCATCAGTAGTGATGGGAAAGATACTAGTGTATACTTGGTTTGTACTGTAGTCTGGTTGTGTCTTGTTGAGTAAGTACAAATATAGGTCATCAGTAGTAATGGGATGGATACTCGTGTATACTTGGTTTGTACTGTAGCCTGGTTGTGTCTTGTAGAGTAAGTACAAATATAGGATATCAGTAGTGATGGGATGGATAATCGTGTATACTTGGTTTGTACCGTAGCCTGGTTGTGTCTTGTTGAGTAAGTACAAATATAGGTCATCAGTAGTGATGGGATGAATACTCGTGTATACTTGGTTTGTACCGTAGTCTTGTTGTGTATTGTTGAGTGAGTACAAATATAGGTCATCAGTAGTGATGGGATGGATACTCGTGTATACTTGGTTTGTACTGTAGTCTTGTTGTGTCTTGTTGAGTGAGTACAAATATAGGTCATCAGTAGTGATGGGATGGATACTCATGTATACTTGGTTTGTACTGTAGCCTGTTTGTGTCTTGTCGAGTAAGTACAAATATAGGTCATCAGTAGTGATGGGATGGATACTTGTGTATACTTGGTTTGTACTGTAGCCTGGTTGTGTCTTGTAGAGTAAATACAAATATAGGTCATCAGTAGTGATGGGATGGATACTCATGTATACTTGGTTTGTACTGTAGTCTGGTTGTGTCTTGTAGAGTAAGTACAAATATAGGTCATCAGTAGTGATGGGATGGATACTTGTGTATACTTGGTTTGTACTGTAGCCTGGTTGTGTCTTGTCGAGTAAGTACAAATATAGGTCATTAGTAGTGATGGGATGGATACTCATGTATACTTGGTTTGTACTGTAGTCTTGTTGTGTTTTGTCGAGTAAGTACAAATATAGGTCATCAGTAGTGATGAGATGGATACTAGTGTATACTTGGTTTGTACTGTAGTCTGGTTGTGTCTTGTTGATTAAGTACAAATATAGGTCATCAGTAGGAATGGGATGGATACTCGTGTATACTTGGTTTGTACTGTAGCCTGGTTGTGTCTTGTAGAGTAAGTACAAATATAGGATATCAGTAGTGATGGGATGGATACTCGTGTATACTTGGTTTGTACCATAGCCTGGTTGTGTCTTGTTGAGTAAGTACAAATATAGGTCATCAGTAGTGATGGGATGAATACTCGTGTATACTTGGTTTGTACCGTAGTCTTGTTGTGTATTGTTGAGTGAGTACAAATATAGGTCATCAGTAGTGATGGGATGGATACTGGTGTATACTTGGTTTTTACCGTAGTCTTGTTGTGTCTTGTTGAGTGAGTACAAATATAGGTCATCAGTAGTGATGGGATGGATACTCATGTATACTTGGTTTGTACTGTAGCCTGGTTGTGTCTTGTCGAGTAAGTACAAATATAGGTCATCAGAAGTGATGGGATGGATACTTGTGTATACTTGGTTTGTACTGTAGCCTGGTTGTGTCTTGTAGAGTAAGTACAAATATAGGTCATCAGTAGTGATGGGATGGATACTCATGTATACTTGATTTGTACTGTAGTCTGGTTGTGTCTTGTAGAGTAAGTACAAATACAGGTAATCAGTAGTGATGGGATGGATACTCGTGTATACTTGGTTTGTACCTTAGTCTGGTTGTGTCTTTTAGAGTAAGTACAAATATAGGTCATCAGTAGTGATGTGATGGATACTCATGTATACTTGGTTTGTACAGTAGTCTTGTTGTGTCTTGTAGAGTAAGTACAAATATAGGTCATCAGTAGTGATGTGATGGATACTCGTGTATACTTGGTTTGTACAGTAGTCTTGTTGTGTCTTGTAGAGTAAGTACAAATATAGGTCATCAGTAGTGATGGGATAGATACTCGTGTATACTTGGTTTGTACAGTAGTCTAATTGTGTCTTGTAGAGTAAGTACAAATATAGGTCATCAGTAGTGATGGGATGGATACTCATGTATACTTGGTTTGTACAGTAGTCTTGTTGTGTCTTGTAGAGTAAGTACAAATATAGGTCATCAGTAGTGGGATGGATACTCATGTATACTTGGTTTGTACTGTAGTCTGGTTGTGTCTTGTAGAGTAAGTACAAATATAGGTCATCAGTAGTGATGGGATGAATACTCATGTATACTTGGTTTGTACAGTAGTCTGGTTGTGTCTTGTAGAGTAAGTACAAATATAGGTCATCAGTAGTGATGTGATGGAAACTCGTGTATACTTGGTTTGTACAGTAGTCTGGTTGTGTCTTGTAGATTAAGAACAAATATAGGTCATCAGTAGTGATGGGATGGATACTCGTGTATACTTGGTTTGTACTGTAGCCTGGTTGTGTCTTGTAGAGTAAGTACAAATATAGGTCATCATTAGTGATGTGATGGATACTCGTGTATACTTGGTTTCTACTGTAGCCTGGTTGTGTCTTGTAGAGTAAGTACAAATAGAGATCATCATTAGTGATGTGATGGAAACTCGTGTATACTTGGTTTGTACTGTAGCCTGGTTGTGTCTTGTAGAGTAAGTACAAATATAGGTCATCAGTAGTGATGAGATAAATACTTATGTATACTTGGTTTGTACAGCAGTCTGGTTGTGTCTTGAAGAGTAAGTACAAATATAGGTCATCAGTAGTGATGTGATGGATACTCGTGTATACTTGGTTTGTACAGTAGTCTTGTTGTGTCTTGTAGAGTAAGTACAGATGTAGGTCATCAGTAGTGATGGGATGGATACTCATGTATACTTGGTTTGTACTGTAGCCTGGTTGTGTTTTGTCGAGTAAGTACAAATATAGGTCATCAGTAGTGATGGGATGGATACTAGTGTATACTTGGTTTGTACTGTAGTCTGGTTGTGTCTTGTTGAGTAAGTACAAATATAGGTCATCAGTAGTAATGGGATGGATACTCGTGTATACTTTGTACTGTAGCCTGGTTGTGTCTTGTAGAGTAAGTACAAATATAGGATATCAGTAGTGATGGGATGGATACTCGTGTATACTTGGTTTGTACCGTAGCCTGGTTGTGTCTTGTTGAGTAAGTACAAATATAGGTCATCAGTAGTGATGGGATGAATACTCGTGTATACTTGGTTTGTACCGTAGTCTTGTTGTGTATTGTTGAGTGAGTACAAATATAGGTCATCAGTAGTGATGGGATGGATACTCGTGTATACTTGGTTTGTACCGTGGTCTTGTTGTGTCTTGTTTAGTGAGTAAAAATATAGGTCATCAGTAGTGATGGGATGGATACTCATGTATACTTGGTTTGTACTGTAGCCTGGTTGTGTCTTGTCGAGTAAGTACAAATATAGGTCATCAGTAGTGATGGGATGGATACTTGTGTATACTTGGTTTGTACTGTAGCCTGGTTGTGTCTTGTAGAGTAAGTACAAATATAGGTCATCAGTAGTGATGGGATGGATACTCATGTATACTTGGTTTGTACTGTAGTCTGGTTGTGTCTTGTAGAGTAAGTACAAATATAGGTCATCAGTAGTGATGGGATGGATACTCGTGTATACTTGGTTTGTACCTTAGTCTGGTTGTGTCTTGTAGAGTAAGTACAAATATAGGTCATCAGTAG
Organism: Panopea generosa; assembly: GCA_029582155.1. Lineage (NCBI taxonomy): Eukaryota > Metazoa > Mollusca > Bivalvia > Adapedonta > Hiatellidae > Panopea > Panopea generosa. The sequence continues at coordinate 10,912,985 of CM055907.1, read as the reverse complement.
TGATGGGATGGATACTCGTGTATACTTGGTTTGTACAGTAGTCTTGTTGTGTCTTGTAGAGTAAGTACAAATATAGGTCATCAGTAGTGATGTGATGGATACTCATGTATACTTGGTTTGTACAGTAGTCTTGTTTTGTCTTGTAGAGTAAGTACAAATATAGGTCATCAGTAGTGATGGGATAGATACTCGTGTATACTTGGTTTGTACAGTAGTCTGATTGTGTCTTGCAGAGTAAGTACAAATATAGGTCATCAGTAGTGATGGGATGGATACTCGTGTATACTTGGTTTGTACAGTAGTCTTGTTGTGTCTTGTAGAGTAAGTACAAATATAGGTCATCAGTAGTGATGGGATGGATACTCATGTATACTTGGTTTGAACTGTAGCCTGGTTGTGTCTTGTAGAGTAAGTACAAATATAGGTCATCATTAGTGATGTGATGGATACTCATGTATACTTGGTTTGTACTGTAGCCTGGTTGTGTCTTGTAGAGTAAGTACAAATATAGGTCATCATTAGTGATGTGATGGAAACTTGTGTATACTTGGTTTGTACTGTAGCCTGGTTGTGTCTTGTAGAGTAAGTACAAATATAGGTCATCAGTAGTGATGAAATAGATACTTATGTATACTTGGTTTGTACAGTAGTCTGGTTGTGTCTTGAAGAGTAAGTACAAATATAGGTCATCAGTAGTGATGTGATGGATACTCGTGTATACTTGGTTTGTACAGTAGTCTTGTTGTGTCTTGTAGAGTAAGTACAAATATAGGTCATCAGTAGTGATGGTATAGATACTCATGTATACTTGGTTTGTACAGTAGTCTGGTTGTGTCTTGTAGAGTAAGTACAAATATAGGTCATCAGTAGTGATGTGATGGATACTAGTGTATACTTGGTTTGTACAGTAGTCTTGTTGTGTCTTGTAGAGTAAGTACAAATATAGGTCATCAGTAGTGATGGGATAGATACTCATGTATACTTGGTTTGTACAGTAGTCTGGTTGTGTCTTGTAGAGTAAGTACAAATATAGGTCATCAGTAGTGATGTGATGGATACTCGTGTATACTTGGTTTGTACAGTAGTTTTGTTGTGTCTTGTAGAGTAAGTACAAATATAGGTCATCAGTAGTGATGTGATGGATACTTGTGTATACTTGGTTTGTACAGTAGTCTGGTTGTGTCTTGTAGAGTAAGTACAAATATAGGTCATCAGTAGTGATGGGATAGATACTCGTGTATACTTGGTTTGTACAGTAGTCTGGTTGTGTCTTGTAGAATAAGTACAAATATAGGTCATCAGTAGTGATGTGATGGATACTCGTGTATACTTGGTTTGTACAGTAGTGTGGTTGTGTCTTGTAGAGTAAGTACAAATATAGGTCATCAGTAGTGATGTGATGGATACTCGTGTATACTTGGTTTGTACAGTAGTCTTGTTGTGTCTTGTTGAGTTAGTACAGATATAGGTCATCAGTAGTGATGGGATGGATACTCGTGTATATACATGGTTTGTACCGTAGTCTCGTTGTGTCTTGTTGAGTAAGTACAGATATAGGTCATCAGTAGTGATGGGATGGATACTCATGTATACTTGGTTTGTACGGTAGTCTTGTTGTGTCTTGTAGAGTAAGTACAAATATAGGTCATCAGTAGTGATTGGATGGATACTCGTGTATACTTGGTTTGTAACGTAGTCTTGTTGTGTCTTGTAGAGTAAGTACAAGTATGGGTCATCAGTAGTGATGGGATTGAAACTCATGTATACGTGGTTTGTACAGTAGTCTTGTTGTGTCTTGTAGAGTAAGTACAAATACAGGTCATCAGTAGTGATGGGATGGATACTCATGTATACTTGGTTTGTACAGTAGTCTTGTTGTGTCTTGTAGAGTAAGTACAAATACAGGTCATCATTAGTGATGGGATGGATACTCGTGTATACTTGGTTTGTACAGTAGTCTTGTTGTGTCTTGTAGAGTAAGTACAAATAAAGGTCATCAGTAGTGATGGGATGGATACTGATGTATACTTGGTTTGTACTGTAGTCTTGTTGTGTCTTGTAGAATAAGTACAAATATAGGTCATCAGTAGTGATGGGATGGATACTCATGTATACTTGGTTTGTACCATAGTCTTGTTGTGTCTTGTAGAGTAAGTACAAATATAGGTCATCAGTAGTGATGTGATGGATACTCATGTATACTTGGTTTGTACCCTGGTCTTGTTGTGTCTTGTAGAGTAAGTACAAATATAGGTCATCAGTAGTGATGGAATGGATACTCATGTATACTTGGTTTGTACCGTAGTCTGGTTGTGTCTTGTAGAGTAAGTACAAATATAGGTCATCAGTAGTGATGGGATAGATACTCATGTATACTTGGTTTGTACCGTAATCTTATTGAGTAAGTACAAATATAGGTCATCAGTAGTGATGGGATGGATACTCATGTATTCTTGGTTTGTACCGTAGTCTTGTTGAGTAATTACAAATATAGGTCATCAGTAGTGATGGGATGAATACTCGTGTACACTTGGTTTGTACCGTAGTCTTGTTGTGTAAGTACAAATATAGGTCATCAGTAGTGATGGGATGGATACTCATGTATACTTGGATTGTACAGTAGTCTTGTTGTGTCTTGTCGAGTAAGTACAAATATAGGTCATCAGTAGTGATAGGATGGATACTCATGTATACTTGGTTTGCACCTTAGTCTTGTTGTGTAAGTACAAATATAGGTCATTAGTAGTGATGGGATGGATGCTCATGTATACTTGGTTTGTACCGTAGTCTTGTTGTGTCTTGTAGAGTTAGTACAAATATAAGTCACCAGTAGCGATGGGATGGATACTCATGTATACTTGGTTTGTACCGTAGTCTGGTTGTGTCTTTTCGAGTAAGTACAAATATATGTCATCACAAGTGATGTGATGGATACTCGTGTATACTTGATTTGCACCGTAGTCTTGTTGTTTAAGTACAAATATAGGTTATTAGTAGTGATGGGATGGATACTCATGTATACTTGGTTTGTACCGTAGTCTTGTTGTGTCTTGTAGAGTAAGTACATATATAGGTCATCAGTAGTGATGGGATGGATACTCGTGTATACTTGGTTTGTACAGTAGTCTTGTTGTGTCTTGTAGAGTAAGTACAAATACAGGTCATCAGTAGTGATGGGATGGATACTCGTGTATACTTGGTTTGTACAGTAGTCTTGTTGTGTCTTGTAGAGTAAGTACAAGTATAGGTCATCAGTAGTGATGGGATGGATACTCGTGTATACTTGGTTTGTACAGTAGTCTTGTTGTGTCTTGTAGAGTAAGTACAAATATAGGTCATCAGTAGTGATGGTATGGATACTGATGTATACTTGGTTTGTACTGTAGTCTGGTTGTGTCATATAGAGTAAGTACAAATATATGTCATCAGTAGTGATGGGATGGATACTCGTGTATACTTGATTTGCACCGTAGTCTTGTTGTTTAAGTACAAATATAGGTTATTAGTAGTGATGGGATGGATACTCATGTATACTTGGTTTGTACCGTAGTCTTGTTGTGTCTTGTAGAGTAAATACATATATAGGTCATCAGTAGTGATGGGATAGATACTCGTGTATACTTGGTTTGTACAGTTGTCTTGTTGTGTCTTGTAGAGTAAGTACAAATACAGGTCATCAGTAGTGATGGGATGGATACTCGTGTATACTTGGTTTGTACAGTAGTCTTGTTGTGTCTTGTAGAGTAAGTACAAGTATAGGTCATCAGTAGTGATGTGGTGGATACTTGTGTATACTTGGTTTGTACAGTAGTCTTGTTGTGTCTTGTAGAGTAAGTACAAATATAGGTCATCAGTAGTGATGTGATGGATACTCATTTATATTTGGTTTGTACCGTAGTCTGATTGTGTCTTGTAGAGTAAGTACAAATATAGGTCATCAGTAGTGATGGGATGGATACTCATGTATACTTGGTTTGTACCGTAGTCTGGTTGTGTCTTGTAGAGTAAGTACAAATATAGGTCATCAGTAGTGATGGGATGGATACTCTTGTATACTTGGTTTGTACCGTAGTCTTGTTGTGTCTTGTAGAGTAAGTACAACTATAGGTCATCAGTAGTGATGGGATGGATACTCATGTATACTTGGTTTGTAACGTAGTCTTGTTGAGTAAGTACAAATATAGGTCATCAGTAGTGATGGGATGGATACTCGTGTATACTTGGTTTGTACCATAGTCTTGTTGTGTCTTGTAGAGTAAGTACAAATATAGGTCATTAGTAGTGATGAGATGGATACTCATGTATACTTGGTTTGTACTGTAGTCTTGTTGTGTCTTGTAGACTAAGTACAAATATAGGTCATCAGTAGTGATGGGATGGATACTCGTGTATACTTGGTTCGTACTGTAGTCTTGTTGTGTCTTGTAGAGTAAGTACAAATATAGGTCATCAGTAGTTATGGGATGGATACTCGTGTATACTTTGTTTGTACTGTAGTCTTGTTGTGTCTTGTAGAGTAAGTACAAATATAGGTCATTAGTAGTGATGGGATGGATACTCATGTATACTTGGTTTGTACTGTAGTCTTGTTGTGTCTTGTAGATTAAGTACAAATATAGGTCATCAGTAGTGATGGGATGGATACTCGTGTATACTTGGTTTGTACCGTAGTCTTGTTGTGTTTTGTAGAGTAAGTACAAATGTAGGTCGTCAGTAGTGATGGGATGGATACTCATGTATACTTGGTTTGTACTGTAGTCTTGTTGTGTCTTGTAGAGTAAGTACAAATATAGATCCAGTAGTGATGGGATGGATACTCATGTATACTTGGTTTGTACTGTAGTGTTGTTGTGTCTTGTAGAGTAAGTACAAATGTAGGTCATCAGTAGTGATGGGATGGATACTCATGTATACTTGGTTTGTACAGTAGTCTTGTTGTGTTTTGTAGAGTAAGTACAAATATAGGTCATCAGTAGTGATGGGATGGATACTCATGTATACTTGGTTTGTACCGTAGTCATGTTGAGTAAGTACAAATATATGTCATCAGTAGTGATGGGATGGATACTCGTATATACTTGGTTTGTACCGTAGTATTGTTGTGTCTTGTAGAGTAAGTACAAATATAGGTCATCAGTAGTGATGTGATGGATACTCGTGTATACTTGGTTTGTACCGTAGTCTGATTGTGTCTTGTAGAGTAAGTACAAATATAGGTCATCAGTAGTGATGTGGTGGATACTTGTGTATACTTGATTTGTACCTTAGTCTGGTTGTGTCTTGTTGAGTAAGTACAAATATAGGTCATCAGTAGTGATGGGATGGATACTCGTGTATACTTGGTTTGTACCGTAGTCTTGTTGTGTCTTATCGAGTAAGTACAAATATAGGTCATTAGTAGTGATGGGATGGATACTGATGTATACTTGGTTTGTACAGCTTGATTTCTACAGTAGTCTTGTTGTGTCTTGTCGAGTAAGTACAAATATAGGTCATCAGTAGTGATGTGATGGATACTCGTGTATACTTGATTTGTACCTTAGTCTGGTTGTGTCTTGTTGAGTAAGTACAAGTATAGGTCATCAGTAGTGATGGGATGGATACTCGTGTATACTTGGTTTGTACCGTAGTCTTGTTGTGTCTTATCGAGTAAGTACAAATATAGGTCATTAGTAGTGATGGGATGGATACTGATGTATACTTGGTTTGTACAGCTTGGTTTCTACAGTAGTCTTGTTGTGTCTTGTCGAGTAAGTACAAATATAGGTCATCAGTAGTGATGGGATGGATACTTGTGTATACTTGGTTTGTACAGTAGTCTGATTGTTTTTTCTTGTAGAGTAAGTACAAATATAGGTCATCAGTAATGATGGGATGGATATTCATGTAAACTTCGTTTGTACCGTAGTCTTGTTGTTGTCTTGTTGAGTAAGTTCCAAATATAGGTGTGTCCTGTCTGTATATTTATGTCACGATGTTCTTGAGTTCTCTCTATATATACATGTTATATATATATAGATACAGCCAAACCTGTGTAAGCAGTCACCTCAATTAAGTAGCCACCTGTTTAATGCAACCACATTTGCTGTTCCCATTCTATGCTTTCAGAGCAAATTCACCTGTATTAAGCAACAACCTGTCTTAAAAGACCACATTTACTTCTTCCCTTGACTGGCTGCTTAAGACAGGTTTTACTGTAAATGCGTATATAAAAGACACACCTTTACAGCAGAACCATTAAGGAAAAATGTTAATGGGGTTCAAAGGCATTTTCAACACAATAGCTAATCTATGGCATATCCAGTTTATTTGGTGGAGGACCTTAGTATGAATTCAAGTAGAACCACCATCCTTCTGCAAATAATTGGAAAACTATCTTACATAGGGCTGAGCAGGGCTTGAACCTACAACTTTATTTGTAAGAGGTGCATGATCATTGGATGACAGTACCTTAGATCACTCAGTCACAGAGTACCCTAAGATAATTTTATTTGAAGAAAATGTAGTTATTTAGGAATAGGCATTGTAAGAAATGTATAGAAATACTTATGTCAGTGAATTATATAACAAAAGATATATATATATATATATATATAAAGCTATCACTTCATGTATGTAAATTTGTCCACCCTGTCCAGATGTGTTGCATGTAATTCAATAGTATATAAGTCATGGTCGACACCAAATTTATTGGTTTGGCAGAGGCCTTGATATTGTATCTATGGTTTGCATTGTAGCTAGGCGCACTCGCTGTAGTCTGGTCTGTACATTTATGTCTTAGTTATTCACAAATAAGTATCTCCATATATATATACATCATGCATTGTGAATGAGCATCTGAAAAGATCCCAAAAATCGTAAATTCCGTTGTTGTGAATTTAATTATCTTCCTTTATGAAACTAAATATATATGAATTCACTGTATCTATATGATCCAACGGGTTTATAAATCTGTCCTTTATATAGCATGTGAGTAGTCATGAATCCTTAACTGGATCCTACTCATATAAAGCTATCACTTCATGTATGTAAATTTGTCCACCCTGTCCAGATGTGTTGCATGTTATTCCATAGTATATAAGTCATGGTCGACACCAAATTTATTGGTTTGGCAGAGGCCTTGATATTGTATCTATGGTTTGCATTGTAGCTAGGCGCACTCGCTGTAGTCTGGTCTGTACATTTACTGTATGTCTTGGTTATTCACAAATAAGTATCTCCATATATATATATATATATTTTCATACTGGTTAAGTGAAGTCTTGGTCATCCTCTGATTGGATATAAATCCTAGAGTTGCGGGTTCGAATCCCTGCCTGACCAGTCTCTTTGATGATTGATATACAACATTGTGTCTCATCATTTATCTTTCACCTCTTATTCAAACTGGAAAGTTATTGGTTTCTTGTGGAGATGGGTGTGTTGGCGTACTGTTTAAGCTTCCAGGATCCCAGGAAAAAGATGGTAGGTTAATTGATTGTCTATTAGCCCTAGATGGCAATCTGATTGGATGTAACAAAGAATCTCTTTTAATTTTGATCTTGTGTCCTATCAGGCAATCTGTATATTTGTTGTCTTTTCAGACCATTTGGTCAGTGTGCTGAGCTACTTACTCCACATACAAAACAGAACTATATGTGGCCTATTGTGGTGAGTAGTAGTTTATCACGATTATGGAGAAAAAAAATCCCTTGAAGGGAGTGTATGAGGAAAAAAACAGCTATGAATGTCTAAAAAAATATTATTTTTAAAATGGACAAAAAGCATCAATAAAAAAAATCCCAATGGTTTGGTACGTATTCACCAAAACCTGACAAAACTGATATTTAAATTGAAGTGGTAAACTTGAAATGAAATTCCTATTCTAAAATTAGACAGCGTTTAAATACTGATTGACTACCTTTTCATCATCATTCAGACTCCAAGATAAATAATTTTAACCTGTGTAACAGATTAAATTAAAATCAAAATAAAATCGTGTGACTCATTTAAACCTTACATTTAAATTTAGTCTAACCTAGGTGTGTAGCCAAAGATAGCTATCCGTTTGGCATACTGGGTCAGTAAACCCTTTACTTCATATAGACGCCTTCTGACACCTCTAATATTGAAAGCATTAATTCACCACATATCAGCAATGGGTGAATTATGTTTATATTAACTATCAGAGTAGAAAACAGTGCAGGAAGTGTTCAGATTGCTCGTTACGAGCAATCTGAACTCTTCCTGCACTGTTTTCAAAGGCCTTTTGTGATTGGTGCTGTAAAACGCGTATCTATGGAGTAAAGGGTTAATATGTATAGGCATGTTAAATTGGAAACAAATGTTTTTAGCAAATTCTGAAAATCCAGCTATAATTATTATTCCCTTTAACTGTGCAACAGCTTGCTTGTCTAATTTATAGCTGACCTGCATAAAACTCGACAAAGATACTCCTGTCTAAAGTTTCTTTGAATTACTTCTGCTCTGAAACCACACACATCTTTTTAAATTAATGAAACTTGGTCACAATGTCTCTTTGGTTTAAACATATTTTATTTCCAATATTTACAGATAAATGAGTGTAATATTCAAAATATAAAGGATAAGAATGAAAGAATACAATTCTTATGAAGTTGTCTGATGTTCCTTTAGTAATCTCCTTTCAAAATTTTTGTTTTTAGTCTCTGCTCATAATTTAATATGGCTACCATTATTAAAAAATAGATTTAATTTCATAGAATTTCAAACATCATTTCCACAGAAATTACTTATATTTAATGTTGGCAAAACTTAATGTACATTATATGTTCTTTCAAAAAATATATATTTGTAGTCGCAGAATATTCACAGCGACTTACAGTTTATATCCAGTTCTAGGAAAATGTTTAAAAATGACAACAGTTACTGATCTCCATTAGCATTCAGTGGAAGTGGAGCACATACAGTAGAATTTCGTTGGTTCAAACATGAACGGCTGGAACATATATAGCTTGAACCACTGGTTTTGTCCTGGCCAAATTCCTTTTTGTATATATGAACATGTATGGTATGATGTTGAATGATATTTGGTTTGAACAGCCCATTAGTCAAATTATGTTGTAGTAAATCTACTGTAGTTGTTTTTAACAGAGTTATGAATTCATTGCGGTTGCTAAAACATTGCAAAACTTTATAACACCATCTCTGGTACTCATTGTTCAATCTTGACCAAACTTAATGTGCATAATCCTTTCGGTCAGTTTCTCTCAATTTATATTTTGTGCATTTAAAACACAATTCATTACAGGAGGTTGTCAAAAAGTTTATGGCCGGATTAACGTATGATGAGCGAAGTCAACCATCAACAAAAGGCTCCGTGTTATCAATTACCAGGGCAGTTAAAAAACTTGTGCAGACCAACAAAACAGGCACTTTGAAATGACACTTCATTAGATAAGGAACAGACATTTAATAATACAGTTAAATCTGTGTAAGCGTTCACGTCTATTAAGCAGCCAAATTTGCTATATCCTATTCTTTTGCTTTCAGTGCAAATTCACCTGTATTAAGCAACAACCTGTTTTAAAAGGCCTTGTTTCTTCCCTTGACTGGCTGCTAAAGACAGGTTTGACTTATTGAATTCTAAATATAAGAGATTCAGCAATTGCTTTTCACCATATTTTGGCTGAGAATTACCTGTAAATAATATACAAGATTTATGCCATTTATTGATAACATCAGATTTTAGTGCGTGGTCAAAGGTAATACAAATAAAGTAAAGTTGTGAAACACTTGTTGGTCAGCCAACCCAAGTGACACCATCTACACAAGGAATTGTTACACCTACCGTCACGCCCACCACACCCACACCTTAAGTTCCAGCCGGTTGAGTGGCGGATGGACCCACGTTTATTCCTACTAAACAGCTGGAAACTGGTAATGTAGTTGCCGAGGCCATCAACTCTATGAGCACCAACATTAGCAACCACCTAGACCAACTTTCATAGCATTAGGCACACTAAATGGCACCCTGTTGTTCATGTTAGGTATGGTTCTAACATATGTTTTTATTATTATTGTAATTAAAGTTCATGTAAAAAAAAGTACTAAAAGTACTAAGAGTGTCATATAAATGTAGTTTAATTATTGTTTGAAGGTGTGACATTTAAATTTCAAATTTCTCTTATTTATGTTATTTATGTTATTTATGATAAATGCCATTTTGCACCATTTCATATTTAATGGAAAGTATTGTGTATCTTTATACTTGAATAGAAATTCAAAGCAGTTTGAATTGTTAAATAGTAGTATGAAAGATATTGTTGTTGTTGTTAAATTTTGTTGGAGTAGTTGTTATATTTTTATTATTATCAAAGTACTTAGAGTACTGAAAGCTGCACATAGATTGTAATTCACTATTTATGCCATTTGTTATGTAAATGTTTTACATGTGCCATTATTATAATTATTGATAATTAGTTAACCCGTGGTCATGAGGACATTTCGCTTAGTGGAGGGGGAGTAACATAATGTAAACCCCAGTTTCATTGTTTAGATAAATTATTTTAGCAATTCTATCATAGCTTCATATTGTTAAAGCCCGTGTGGTTCTGGCTAAGAATAGAATCACTGTCGATCTCTGCAGAGGAGTAGGAATCCTCTGAATGGGTGTCATATTCATTTTATCATTTTTTGTCATTTTTTCACTATTGTGGTTAAATTATGAACCCCTGTGTGTTTCCAGGGAGCCACATGAGTGATGGCAAGAATAGGATCACTGTGGCTCATGCATGTCGTAAGAAGCGACAAATTGAGTAATACGATAGAATTTGCTGAAACTCTGCAGGTATCAAGGTTCTAGGTTCATTCTGCATATTCATTTGTTGATGTATTTTTTTTTTTAATATGTATGTTAATTTGTTGTTTTTGTTCATGTAGAGTGAATCTGGAATCTTCCTTCCTGTTGGCGTTGAATAACCTATAATGTGTTGGTACACCGTAAAACCCCATTCATTCATTCATTCATTCATATTGTTAAATACTGCTCTAAGCTCATGTTATTTAAATGCATTATTTATACAGTAGTATTTTCTTTTTATAAAGACCATTTACTGCTTGTGATCACAGTTACAACTGACGGTAAAGATAACCGTTACAACTTGGTGGAAACTTTGATGCATTTTACTCACATGTTTATCTGTCTGTAATTCATCTAGCTTGTTATAAATCAGCTCATTTTGTCTTCAGATTGATGATATCTATTGTAGAGAATTTTATCCATTGATTGTTCATTATTAAAAGTCATTTTAAGACTCTCTATTACTTAAATTTAAGCCCGTGTGGTTCCGGTTAAGAATAGAATCACTGCCAATCTCTGCAGAGGGGTAGGAATCCTCCAAATGGGTGTCATGTTCATTTTATCATTTTTGTCGTGTTCACTATTGTGGTTAAATTATAAACCCCTGTGTCGTTTCAGGGAGCCATATGAGTGATGGCAAGAATAGGACCACTGTGGTTCATGCATGTTGTAAGAAGCGACAATTTGAGTAATACGATAGAATTTGCTGAAACTCTGCAGTTCTGCAGGTATCAAGGTTCTAGGTTCATTCTGCATATTCATTTATTGGTGTATTGTTTTTAAATCTGTATGTTAATTTGTTGTTTTTGTACTTGTAGAGTGAACCTGGAATCTTCCTTCCTGTTGGTGTCGAATAACCTATAATGTGTTGGTACGCCGTAAAACCCTATTCATTCATTACTTAAATTTAGTCATATTTATCTGAGAAAGCAGACAACCTGTTAGTTTTTTTTAGTTTGCAATATAAATTACCTCCTTTCGGGAGAGCTCTTTTGTGTATGTTTATATTTAGATTGTCACAGTTCAATTCATCGGACAGTTTTCATCATAAACAGCTTTCACAATTTATAACATTATTTATTTTGAGATCATTGTAAATCAGTGTATTTATTTTGAATTATTGGAACAGGAAAACATCAGATGTTTTCTCCCATTCCAACAAAATCTCGTAATTCTCCCAACCGACTTTGTCAGTAACTGGTGGTTACTTGTCGGGTGCCAAACAAATATGTCTGGTCCCTACAAGAATCTGTCAGTTGGTTGGGATTTTAACATTTCCTTGTTGGGATGGGTATATAAACAGCCGATTTTATGTCACTTGGACTTTTACGAACTTTGAGAGAACTTTGTCACCGGATAGAGGTGCGATACTGGGTTTATTTATAGTTCATCCAACATACAAAATAAGCATAATCTATATCAAGAAACATATTCACTAATGTATTATAAAGTCCAGAAACATAATACATGTATTTATTAAATCTATATTCTACTGAAAGAAATTGCAAGACATGATGAACCATCTATAATCCCTAGCCAGTGTTTTAGTTATTTTAACCCTACCAGTATATATTTATTAGCAAACAGTGTCATCCTGACAAATATTATTCTAACGGCACTGGATAAACGAACCGCTCGGTTATAACACTGAATATGAATTGTGACAATGTGGTCTTTTAATGCAGGGCTTATCAATTGTGTATATATACATTGTGCATGTCAAAATGTCCACAAATGAATATTCAGTTTAGTTAAACATTCATTGTGTTGTTTTTCTTTTGCCTTGCCAATGCAATAATCAAACAACAATTTTAAACACAATAAAACAACACCAAATACGTTGAATTTATCATTTTGAAGCACATAATCTGTCTTTCTTCCAACTGGCCAGTCAGATAAATTCGACATTTTGTGGTCTTCTTATGCCTTCGCTTTTACCAAACACATGAACAAAATGAAAAAAATCAATCAAAAGTAAAAATGTATTGAGCTACATTTAAAAAATAACTAAAATGTAAATGTGAGAGCTTTGATGACATAATATGATATGATTTGGGGGACCAGAAGGCATGTGAGGCAACAAAGTTTTCTGCATGCGGCAAAATCCTTGTTCGTAAAAAATAAAAAATTTTGTTAGTTCACATGTAACAGTATATAGATATGGTTTTTGATAAGAAGAAGAGGAAAAAAACATGAATTATCACAGATTACTACATTACATGTTTGTATATTTTAGGTTGAAAATGTTTTGTTCAGAATCTAATCCAACAATGTTGATTCTTTTTTCCTAATTTTAAATAAAAAAACGTATTTATTGATTACATTGTTTTTAGCTTGAAAGCTCGACTTTCATATGAAATGGATCACACCATTTTGATTTTTGGCAGAATTATGTCCCTTTAAACTAATTCGTATCTCAGTAACTACAAGCCATACATCAGTGAAACTATCTAGAGGGATCTTGAGAGTAATACATAAAATGTGAAAACGTGGCAATTACCCCGACGGTATTATTATTAAGTTTTTGATACCCACAAATCTAAGAGTACTGATTGGTAATCTGTCCCAGGGTGCATTGTGTTTGGTAATCATGTCCCAGTGTGCATTGGTTGGTAATCTGTCCCAGAGTGCATTGTGGTAAGTAATCTGTCCCAGGGTGCATTGTGGTTGGTAATCTGTCCCAGGGTGCATTGTGGTTGGTAATCTGTCCCAGGGTCATTGTGTTTGGTAATCATGTCCCAGTGTGCATTGGTTGGTAATCTGTCCCAGAGTGCATTGTGGTAAGTAAATCTGTCCCAGGGTGCATTGTGGTTGGTAATCTGTCCCAGGGTGCATTGTGGTTGGTTATGTCCCAGGGTGCATTGTGGTTGGTAATCTGTCCCAGGGTACATTGTGGTTGGTTATCTGTCCCAGGGTGCATTGTGCTATGCTCCATAACTTCTATCAACGTCTCAACTTTTGCAAGATTCTTGTTATTCTATTATCAAATTGTGACATGGCAGTTTGAAGTTATTTTTTCTAAACTGTAATTATATGTGTTGGATTATTTTGTGCGAAAATAAATGCTAGTAAACAAATTCAATTTGAATGGAAAATGTTGAACTCCTCATAGCTTATTTTTGTCTGATGCATGGGTGACCATAATTTTTTGTGCGACTGTTTAATATTGGAAAAATCTTTCGATCTTTCAAACGTTTAGACTGTGACAGAGGTCATTCGAGCGTAGCTCAATTGACCCTGGTAGAGATTGACATGTACAGTCCAAGTTCGATTTCCCACTTCTCAAACAAAAATTTTTTGAGGTACTATGTATCCATGTTGAACACCAGACAAGTAAAAGAACCATGGATGCTACAATAGAGTCCTCTATATATCTGCACTATCCTAAAATTACTAATACTCTTCTGGAGGCGTCGCCCATATGGGAAACAGGTGGCTACAATAAATAAAATTATCATCTTCATCATGTACTGTCATTTTTAAGACATAAATACATTAATTTTAACAGACTAGTTATGGGATACTGTCACAGCTGCATGCAAAGTACCTGACTAAAAATGTGACTGTGGATAATCCCAGTCTATTAACAGTTACTTTGTTTGGATTTCTTTTCACACGAATGGTAAGTCTGTGATGTATGTCCTTTTAGTATCATTCCTGTTGGAGCAATGCAAAATTCCCATTAAACTGTTTTTAGCAGGCTTTGTTTTTGGAAGCTTGTGTAACTGTTGGAACATGGCAAATTCCCATTAAACTCGTTTTAACCAGCTTTGTTTTTGGAAGCTTGTGTAACTTTTGGAACATGGCAAATTCCCATTTAACTCGTTTTAACCAGCTTTGTATTTGGAAGCTCGTGTAACTGTCGGAACATGGCAAATTCCCATTAAATTTGTTTTTACTGGTTTTGTTTTTAGAAGTTCATGTAACTGTTGGAGCAACACAAATTCCCTTAAACTCGTTTTTATCTGGTTTGTTTTTGGAAGCTAGTGTAACTGTCGGAGCAACACAAATTCCCTTAAACTGGTTTTATCAGGTTTTGTTTCTGAAAGCTTCTGTAACTGTTGGAGCAACACAAATTCCCTAAAACACGTTTTTATCCGGTTTTGGTTCTGGAAGCTATTGTTACTGTTGGAGCAAAACAAATTCGTTTAAACTTGTTTTATCCTGTTTTGTTTCTGGCAGCTTATGCAACTGTTGGAGCAACACAAATTCCCATAAACTGGTTTTATCCAGTTTTGTTTCTGGAAGCTCCTGTAACTGTTGGAGCAACACAATACCCGTAAACTGGTTTTATCCGGTTTTGTTTCTGGTAGCTCCTGTAACTGTTGGACCAACACAAATTCTCTTAAACTCATTGTATTCGGTTTTGTTTCTGGAAGCTCCTGGAACTGTTGGAGCAACACAAATTCCCGTAAACTGGTTTTATCCGGTTTTGTTTCTGGAAGCTTGTGCAACTGCTGGAGCAACACAAATTCCCATAAACTGGTTTTATCCAGTTTTGTTTCTGGAAGCTCCTGTAACTGTTGGAGCAACACAATACCCGTAAACTGGTTTTATCCGGTTTTGTTTCTGGTAGCTCCTGTAACTGTTGGACCAACACAAATTCTCTTAAACTCGTTTTATCCGGTTTTGTTTCTGTAAGCTCCTGGAACTGTTGGAGCAACATAAATTCCCGTAAACTGGTTTTATCCAGTTTTGTTTCTGGAAGCTCGTGTAACTGTTGGAGCAACACCAATTCCCTTAAATTGGTTTTATCCGGTTTTGTTTCTTGAAGCTCGTGTAACTGTTGGACCAACACAAATTCCCTTAAACTCGTTTTATCCGGTTTTGTTTCTGTAAGCTCCTGTAACTGTTGGAGCAACACAAATTCCCTTAAACTCGTTTTATCCGGTTTTGTTTCTGTAAGCTCCTGTAACTGTTGGAGCAACACAAATTCCCTTAAACTTGTTTTATCCGGTTTTGTTTCTGTAAGCTCCTGTAACTGTTGGAGCAACACAAATTCCCTTAAACTCGTTTTATCCGGTTTTGTTTCTGGAAGCTCCTGTAACTGTTGGAGCAACACAAATTCCCTTAAACTCGTTTTATCCGGTTTTGTTTCTGGAAGCTCCTGTAACTGTACTTGTTCTCCATGAAGAAGTCGTACTTGCTCTGTAATGTAAATTTTGTCTGCTGTAAATCACATCTGCTGTAAATCTCATGAGTTCACATCTGCTGTAAATTATGTCTGCTGTTACATTTGAATAATTTACAAAATATGCCTTTAACAAGACAGTTCATGTTATATATGGCTTACATTTTATTGGAGGAAAATCTTAAAATAAATCTGAGTAGTATTAGATTATTTAAATTTAAGCTGGATTGCAAAGAAAGTTCAGAGCTTAAAGAACTCCCTCTTGAATCTGTTTCCATTGTAAAATTGAGTATTTTTTGCGAGGCCATCAGGTCAAGCCCTGGATTGACCTCATGACCTCTGGTGTTAGTGGCCAACATTCTATCAAATGCACTACAGCCCTGACTTGTCAGAGTAGAATCGCTGTTTCCACAAATTCACCACCCGGAGTTGTCATCTGTTTAATTCCCTCATATCAGAAATTCATTTTGTGTCTATTTCCCCTGAGGGA
This sequence comes from Panopea generosa, assembly GCA_029582155.1. Lineage (NCBI taxonomy): Eukaryota > Metazoa > Mollusca > Bivalvia > Adapedonta > Hiatellidae > Panopea > Panopea generosa. Next base: position 10,896,545 of record CM055907.1, on the reverse strand, counting down.
GGGAAAAACGGTGATAGAGCTGCATAAATCTTATAAGGAAAAGTTGGTTAGTATAGAAATCAACATGGAGAAAATACAAACCTTTGTATAGTTTTGTACAAAAACTTTTTCAGTTTTTGTCCGAGTTCTAGGCAGGAAGGATTTCAACCTTTTAAACTGTTCCTCATACTCGTCCAAATATTTACCGAGTTTCATCTAGAATATAAAATGTTGATGAGCAGATTATAAAAATAATAAACAAGTAAAAAAGTAAACAAGACACTGGTCCCCTACTGATTTACTAATTTTGTTACCATAGCAACCACAATTTATCTCCTTATTGCCCTCTATCCACATGTAAAGTTTCACAAACCTAGCTTGGATACTTTTTAGAAATCTTTCTCGACGGATGAAGACTGAACACAAGACAGACAGAGGGTAAACCTATAACCTATAACCTCCCGTGAAACCAGTAGAAGACTAATAAAAATAAATCATGAAGATGCACTCCAAGGGCAGGACACTACTGAGGAGTCCGATAAAGAGGAATTGGAAGGACCTAAATCAGGAAAAAAACACAAGTATACATAAGTACAATATATGTAAGAAAATGTAGTTACTTCAAAACGCAAGGTATCAGTGGTCTGCTTAGAAAGACTCATCCATTGTCCGGTGATCTAAGGTACCATTTCAAGGTCTCTTATTGGCCACCGCTGAGATTGTAAGTTCATGTCCTGCTCCATCCAAAACTTTTATGTGAGACTGTTTGTGAAACGACAGTGGTATTACTCAAAATGATTTGGAAGGTTTCGTCCACAAATGAACTGGATATGTCATGTGTATAATAAAAAAACTCCATTTAAAAAAATTGTTTCAGTTTTCTTAGAATATAATAATTATTTATCTATGGGATACCTTTACATTCAAAAACATGTACAAGGAAAATACAGCATTGGAGCCCAAATTGTACTTACACGGTGACCATAATGGACCTGATGATAGAAAGACTATCACTCTGCCGACTGGCCATGTGGCATTATTTACATGGACATAAATAGCTCGTTTAAGGGAAATGGTGGAATAGCAACCATTATCGATTGCTGATTGGATTATCGAATTGTGTGATTGACAGCCTGCGTTAGTCCAATTGTTATATGGATAAGTATTAAGCTGAAGAAAATAATGTTCATATGGCTTGCCATCGTCTAACTTTTTACAAATTGCCAGCATCTCTCATTCAACCATTTATCTCTATTCATGTTTTTTAAATATAATAAGTCCAGTATCTATTAATGATGTAAAAGCATTCAACTTTAACAATCTGCCAGCATTTATCATTTGACCAATGGCAACAATATGTAGGGTTTACAATTCATTTCTAACCACATACCAGAATTTTATTGAGAAATTCTTTATCCGAAGGTCCGCTACAATCCTCCAACGATTCTAAACTTTGCTCACACTGTGGAACAAGATATAATTCAATCACAACATTTGTTATATTTTCCTTACTAATATAATATGGAAGAATACATTTTATGACAGTACCATTAAAACAATAGTAATAAAATTAAAGATGAACAAGATTTTATGTACGTTGAAGCAGAAAATAAAAAAGCATACAATTCAAATTTTTTTTATTTGTTTAACATTGATGCAATAGTTTTGTTAAAAAAGCATGAAATAAAGTTTCTCTCTTGTTTCTGTGCTATTCACCAAGTCTTGTTTGGCTAAAATATTACTTCTGTAATTCACATTATGAAAGATGTAATGTGATTATACTTGGAAACAAACATGCATATTGATAAAATAGTACATCAATATTGTCACATTTTGCATTGAGGCTAAAGTGGTGGTATTGTAACGTTTCCAAAGCCCATCGATAGGAGGTAAGTCACACATGCTCAACTGATAGCAACAATTTCTTAAACATGATGTTTGATTCTACAAATATATTACAAAATGCATCAAACATTATGAGAAATTCAGCTGTGTTGTAAAATTTTGAAATGGACCTGTACATTTCTCTAATAAATCATTTGTAATTTTTATAATACTTTTTGCCTCATGGCTATCAATTGAGCAAGGGCACTGCAAACCATTTTAAAGATAAAAATGTGCATGTTAATGGAGTTTCATTTTAATACATATATATATCAGTACATCAATCCAAACTTTTTTAGTATCTTCATCAAAATAACAAAAGAAAAATATTATTTTTACTTTACTGCTAGAAAAATTGTATAAGTGTGGTTGCGGAAACAATCAATTTAGCATTTTTTGACTAATTAAAGGGCCATAACTCTGAAGATAACGGTCAGAATTGGCCGGTTAACGAACTTGGCTCAAATTTATAGAAATACACACTTTGTGTAAGGTGGCTTCAGTTCAGATAAAGATTACTTTGGTTATTGAGGAGAAACTGTAAATTTAGCATTTTTTACTAATTAAAGGGCCATAACTCTAAAGATAATAGTCTGACTTGGCTGGTTATTGAACTTGGCCTAGATTTTATAGAGATTCACACTAAGTGTAAGTTTGCTTCAGTTCAGATAAAGAATACTCTAGTTATTGAGCCGAAACTGTAAATTTTAGCATTTTTTACTAATTAAAGAACTGTAACTCTAAAGATAATAGTCTGAATTGGCTGATTATTGAACTTGGCCTAGATTTTATAGAGATTCACTCTTTGTGTAAGTTTGCTTCAGTTCTGATAAAGAATACTCTTATTATTGAGCAGTAATGAGCAATTTTAGCATTTTTTACTAATTAATGGGCCATAACTCTGAAGATAATGGTCTGTATTAGCTGGTTATCAAACTTGGCCTAGATTTTATAGAGGTACACACTTTATGAAAAATACTCTAGTTATTGAACGGAAATGAAAAAACCATCTGCCCGCCAACTTCGCCAATCTAATTACCATGTTTTCAATTTTGAAAAACCTGGTTAAAAATAAATATTCACGAACTAAAACAAGTACCATGTTGTATGGTATTTGGTTTCACTTTTAATCATGCTCAAGACTGAGATACAGGCAACACTTTTTCTACAACTATTTTTTAAATGAGAACACAAAATGATAGGTTTCTGTTTCATGGGGAAAAGCATCCATGTGATCATGATTTAAACTGGTTTTAGAAAAACTGCATTTGGCTTCATTGACATTGATAACAGAATATTAAAGTTACCAGTCAACATTGGGTAAGGTATTTAAGTAAAACTAGGAGAAACTGTTGGCGAAACAGGAGCCATGATTCGAACCTACAACTTCCAGTATGTGAGACAAGTGGTTCTACCACTAGACACACTACAGTGGTAAAAAATGAGATAAAATCATGATGCAGAAATTGACAAAAAATACTGTTTCTTACATTCATGTTAGCAACACCTGCGGCCTGGGACACTTGCTGTTACATTTATGTACAGTCTACACTTAAATCTATATTAATCACACTTGGCCATCGATATGTACAAGGCAATTAAATGTGTTTATTCCTAATATTGTACAATGGACTCTGCCATCTTAGATTTTGGATCATCCCATTATCGTTTACAAGGGTCGTTGATCAGAATTTACTGACCCAGATATACAATTTTTGGATCATTCCATCATTATTTACAAGAAGTGTTAGTAAGAACTTGGTGACTGAGAGCCAAACAATGTTGATCATGATGGTATAGCAGCTTGCATAAATAATGTTCTAATTGGTATACATGCTATCATTGACCTGAATAATACTCCTGGGCTGCGTTTCACAAAAAACTTACTATAAAAATCGCTGTAAGTCAATTTGACAATTACATCTTGTTTGTTTAAAGCCTCATTAAATTTCTGAAATGTACACCTTTTGATAATAACAAAAATGATTGTAATTAAATGTGTATAGTATTGCTTAAACAATTCCTGTTTACCCCTTAGTGACTATTTTTAAAAAACCGAGAAAATAACTTTGATCGAAATGTGTATTTCTTAGATGAGCGGACCAAATTTTTTACTTTTGTTTATATTTTTGTCATTCCGTAATGACTCGGTTGCTTTCCAACTGTACCTCCACCAGTGTTTGGAAGTACACAAATGAATAATGCAGTGGTAGTGTGCAGATTAAGACCCTCAGATAAGGGGTTCATTAACAAGATTAGAAAAGTTATGGCTTCACTTATATTATGTATCGTTATTGGTTTTTTTTTTTTAAAAATAGATGTATTGATGTCTACAATAAAACTGTATTGAACGTAGTACGCATTATATTACTTTATTTGCACTGAAAAACAAAGAATACTGAATACTGGTTTAGTGAAGTAACTCTTGCTCAGGATCCTCCCTTGCATATACATGTGATACTATCGCACACGCTATCATCAGTATGTCACAAATCACTTTATCACAGTCAATATTGAGAGGCTACCAAGGGTGTTTTGTTAAGTATAGTAATTAGAAAAGTAATTTTATTTTGGTTTTTATATGAACGATTCGTTGCTTACTTGTTCGTTGGTTCCAGTTCATCAATACACTGAGAGGAATAAAGGGGATGTTCTTAAAAACTACCTAACCGCAAGCGGTTATTCAATTTTTAACCACACCCCCTACAGTTCCCCATACTATGATTTTCTCTGAAGTGAATTGATCATATATTACCGACCGATGTGTTTCTGAACAAGCTTAGTAACTCCCCGTATTCTGGTGAAGGTGTTTATCGGAAAGAGACGAACCAAAACCCGTTCTTAATTACATGTATGTACTAATGATGTGCTTTATATTTATTTTTTCATTTGCAAAGTCTCTCAGTGTCAGATCAAATAAACATGTATTCTATCATCTGGAAAAGTAAAATTCACTCCAATTAAAACTAAAAAAGACTGTCTCGGGAAGTTTAATGAGCCTTTAAACATTGATGGACCTTTGAAATGATTGTATTTCCAGAAAATATATCATTTTCCACATGGTTTTAGCAATTTTGGATTCATTTTGATGAATATCAAAAATACTATGAATAAGTGTTGGTTTACGTTTATGATGATTTTTGTTGTAAGTTTTTTTTGTGAAACCCGTCCCTGATGTTTATTCTATTATCAGTTGAAGTGTAAAATTATATAAATACAATCTGATCAAGGGCCAAAAAATGTGAATCATAATCAAATAGATTAGTACTTATACCGACTGGCTGTTGTACTAATTGGGGCATCCTCGATAAATAAAAAAGTTGTTATTCATTCAAATGGTATCGTTGATTTGGTAGGCAGAAAATATATACATGTAGTCTACCTGAGATACCGCAGCTGTTATAGTGATTTGAAACTGTGTGAAGACATCGTTCATCCACACCAAGTCATCTAACGGACCAGTCTGACCTCCTGCCAGCTTGAACCATGATGGATTGAGTATTTGCCTGTCACTGATACTTTTCTTGCAGTCTCTGCACACACGTAACATCAATGATACAACGGGTTCCATGTCTGGACACTAAATACACATTTTTAAACAGCTACTTTTATGCCATCATATTACAATAACAAATAATAGAATAAACTTTAAAATATTACATAGAAAGAATGTAATTCATAACTTACAATAATTTATATTGATAAGAAATTTTTTATGGTGCTTTAGTTTAAATTTTAATTTCCTGCAAACTTTGTGCCATGGCTTAAATAGCCATTTGTGGTGCCTTTGGTGATATGTGCCTAACTTTGAGCGGTGTGGTAGTGTAGTGGAGGCTGCTCGCCTCCAGACAAACAACAACTAGTAACAATTCTACTCAGGAAGCGGAGTCTGAATTAACTTAACTTGGGATTTGATTTAACATGTCATTTGTTCACCACTGGAATGGTCATCTCACTAATATAATTTTTCTATTATTATGTACGAGTTATAAAAAACATGTTAACAGAAGAACTAGTAAGGGTATTTTGCTTGTGACATGTCTGCAGCATTAATATTTACCTCAATACAGAAGATATGTGGGTAGGGACGTCTAATATATTTACAAATTTAAAAAAAAGGATACTACACGATGAATTTCACTAGTGAATATAAAGGGCCAAGTTAGCTCAATTGGTAGCGTGTTCGACTATTAATCCACGGGTTGTGTGGTCGAATACCCGCCTGCCTACATTCTGAGTGATGATTGATATATGACATTGTGTCTCAATATCATTTGTCTCTTACTGCTGATTCAAGTGGGAAAGTTATCAGTTGCTTAGGCCATAATAAATTAATTGTCAGATTATCATTCCTGCCCGCCCCCTAATTTTCATGCCGCCTGACCTTTTTTATTTTCATAAAAAACAAATAATTAAAATAAAAAATAGAATCCTCCCACCATCCTTGTTGTTACGACAAATTGGGATGATAATTTAGCAATTAATTTATAATGGTCGTATGGAGATGGGGTGTGCTTGAGTGCTGTTAAACCTTCCAGGACCCCAGGAAACAGTGGTTAGGTTAACTGATCATTGGTAAGCCCTCGATGGCATAAAAATGATGCTTAACATTTAAAGAAAAACAATTTTTCATCTATCTTACAACCAGTGGGAGACAAGACAGAATAACATTAATAATATAATGCATCTTATGATACTTTTATAAATAAGTAATATTTAACTACCCTTACCCCGTGTACATTGATAATGGCAAGTTTGGCCTCCCGTTTACCATCTGTATCCTGATCATCGTAGAAGATGAGTAATTCGTTCAAGGAACATTTCTTACACAATGCCAGTCCACATACTTTACAGCTACGCTTGCTCTTACGTACTCCAAGGCTTCGTTTACACAATCTGCAGTTGTCGGACATTTTTTCCATCTGTTAAAGTTATATTTATTAAAAAGAAGTTAAATTTCATAACAAAACTAGTTAAATCTTATATCAAAACTAGTTCAATTTCATATCAAAACTAGTTAAATCTCAAAATCAACACTAATTATATCTTGTATCAAAACTAGTTAAATCTTGTATTAAAACTAGTTTAATCTCATATCAAAACTAGTTAAATCTTATATCAAAACTAGTTCAATTTCATATCAAAAGTATTTAAATTTCATATCAAAACAAGTTAAATTTTGTATTAAAACCAGTTAAATCTCATATCAAACAAGTTAAATCTTGTATTAAAACTAGTTAAATCTCATATCCAAAAAGTTAAATCATGTATACCGGTAATAGTTTGTAAATGAGTTGCGTTGGTCTAGTGTTAAGCATGCTTGCTCCAAGACCCAGAGGTCCCTGGATCGATTCCCAGTGGGATTTCATCCTGACTATTTCAAACGCACTCCCACTGTTCTTTAGCAAGGTGTTGTGAAGCATGCAATCCTTCAGAGGGGATTTAAAGCAGTTGGCCCGTGTACAGGGAGTCATACCCAGTGCAAATAAAAGATCTCACTGAACATGTATGTTAACCGGTGATTCACATATATGCCTGTATTCATGTGCAATTTGTGCCAGAACATAATCCTTGCAAAAATGTGTTGCAGTATTAGTAGATAGATATATGAAAGTTGGATATTAGCATCTATGCCCATTGTTACATAAGCTTCCAGACTAGAAAAGTGCAAAGCCAACAGATTTTACACACTATACGTTAGCAAATTAATAAAAAAATCAAGCAAAAATGGGCCATAACTCCTGTAAAATTTGATTGATGTTGACAAATACCGACCTTGACCCTTCCAGAAGTTATTCATCAAACACCAATTGATGGACCGTTGATGCACACATGCATGGATGAACAATAAAGAGAGGGCATAAAAATGAACAATTATTGGCACGACATTTGAAAATAGTTGTTCTCATGAAGCTAATGTTGAGTGTAATAATGTTATAATTGCTGGAGTGTTGTGAGGGGCCAAGTAGGCTAAAGTGTTGTTGTCTAATGATCACTTACCTCTCGCCGCTGAGGTTGTTGGTTTGAGTCCAGCTCCGTCTAAAAGCTTTATGTTGGAAAGTTTGCCAGTTACTTGTGGAATAATGGTGCTTGTCCTCAGGTTCATTCTAAAGTCTTCTTTCATCAATAAATCAGGATATACCATAATGATATAACCCGTCATGTGTTGAAAATGGAATTTGATACTACTGGTATGTACATATACACTTACCTGCCAGAATGTTGGGATTTGCCAGTCTGGTGGCTTGACCATCCCTTGTATGGACTGTAGGGTCACAGTTGACTTTGAGTCACCAACTGATCGCTTAAAACCAAACAACAGTCTTCTACATTCCTTCTGTATGTCCAGTCTGAAGTATAAAGTATGTGAGGTGACACGAAAACTTTTAATTCAATTTTACTCATGTTCATTTTATCACACCAATATTTCTACACATTACAAGTCAAAGAACTACCATCTAAAACCTCTTATTTTTTTATATTGCCGGGCCCGATTAGCTCAATCAGTTACACGTCTGACTATCAATCCAGGGGTTGTGAGTTTGAATCCCCGCCCAGCAACAGTCTCTGTGTTGACTGATATACAACATTGTCTAAATATCATTCATCTCTCACCACTGATTCAAGTGGGAAAGTAATCAGTTACTTGCAGAGGTGGGGAGTGCTGGGTTAACCTTCCATGTTCACATGAGACAGTGGTTAGGTTACTGATTGTCTAGTAGCCCTTGATTGCATAAAAATGACGCTAAATATTCAAGCAATCAATCAATATTTTTTTATATATTACATTGTATTAGGCAAAAAATACCTGTGTTTAGGATAACTGACTAACCCTAAAATTAAGTTCTGACCTATACATTTTTTTTCATCTTGAAAATAAAAATAAATAATTACATGTATCTAATTTTTACAACATAAAAGTATGAAAAACTTCGGAACGATTCTGCTTAGTGCGTCAAGAAAATCATAATAGGTTTGTTCCTTAGAAAAACAAAATAATTATTTTACTTATAATAGTTCATTATTATGACATTTTTCGGTGAAATAAAAATTGGGAAAAAAAAAATTGTCTACCTATCTTACCTATATTATTTGATCTAGTAACCTAAACACAGTTATTTTTCTTTTTTGGGGTCGTATTCACCAACCATTCTTTAGAATATTCTTAGACTTTAGCTTGAAAATCCAAATTTCAAACATACATATCTAGTTTACCATGACAGAAAAAATAATTGTGAGAATTTCTTTGACTACATATAAGTTGTCCCTACATGCTTGCAAAGTTTGGTTTTAATACATGGTCTCTAAAAGTGTTTTTCAAAATTTATTCAAAGTTTACTTTTGAGTTGAAGTCTAAGAATATTTTTAAGAATGGTTGGTGAATATCGCCCCTCTGGTTTTACCATCTGAAACATCTGATTTCAGTTTACGAGTAAAACAAGAGACCCAAGAGGGCCTGAGGATGCTCTACTGACTAATAGTGGCCATAGCATTTTTTGAAATTTCACAATATTTACCCTCTTAAGGGGGTCGTCTTAACAACTTATGGATAAATACCCCCACCACACCCATACTGAGCAAAAACTTAATTGCTATGAAAAAGAAATACTTTAAATTCCCATACCATTCACATGTATAGTCCCCTGTACAACCCTTATACAATCCAGCCCTTTAATTTGTCAGAACTTCAATCACCAACTCTTAGCAATTTATTATGAGCAGAAATGATTCAAATTTTAAAAAGATTTTTTTTTGTATGCATGGATGCAAATGAAAAAATTCAGTTTTGCCTATACTATTCCTATGTAAATTTAGCCCCTAAATTCTTATCTGCAATCAAACCCCTACACATAGGGATAATTTAAGCCAAATATAAACAAACCTGACATACCAGTTCTTAAGAAAACAGTTTCTGTAATTCTCAATTTTTACCCTTTTGGGGCCCCTCCTGACTCCTTAAGACATTGGAACCCAGTCATATTTACAAATCTGAATCTCCTTCACTCAACAATGCTTCTGTGAAGATATAGGCAAAATCATTTCCATTTTAAAAAAGAAAAAATATTTATTATAATGTGTCCCCTAATTGAACCCTCGGGGCAGTGTCAATTTTAACACTTGGGACACCATTTGAAAAATCTTACAAAACTCTAGTTGGTTATCATTACTACATAAACATTTTGAAAATCTGTTAGGCTATTCATGAGAAGAAGATTTTTAAAGTTTTGGACTATTTCAGTAACGGTGGCCATCTTGAATTTCAGATCGAACAAAAAAAATCTTCTGTATAGTCTCCTGTGCAATAGAAACATCCATGTGACGTTTCAGTTTAATTGGCCTAGTGGTTTCAGAGAAAGTGCTGTAAAAGACGACACATGACAGACGACTGACAACGCGCCATCACATAAGCACTTCTGGCCATTGGCCAGTAGAGCTAAAAAAGATTCCGTTTTTGTGCCATTGTCTGTTGTGCTAGTTTTCAAAATATTAGTCAAACAATCTTTAAAAATACAAATTGATGTTTCCTTGTTTTTATTTACAAATGTATATCATAGATGCATGATATAAAAATGATGTAAATATAACTGTAAATATATTTGTCTTTTTTTTTTCTTACTATTTAACCATTTCTCTGAGTTATGCCCTTTACCAAAATGAAAAAGAAATATACAAAGGGTTAAAAAAAACTATTTCATTATCAACATTGTTTTTTTTTGAAACCTTGAAGGCATGTCTCTGAAACATTGTGAAATGGTTTTGCTGAGACTTCCTGCCCATTGGACTGATGGCTTTTCCAAAGAATGGCATGCTTTCACAGTACCCAAATAAGTCACTTTGGGAGTGTATATGAAAACCCCCAGACATGGCCCCATATTGAGCAGAAGCGGAGATTTCTGGGTCATGGAGCATGTATGCTAACCACTAGACCACCATAACATTTTAGAGAAACTGTTGCTAAGGCCATAATGAATTTATTTCCTGATCATCAACCCACCCGCCCCCTAATTTTCAGCCCCAACCATTTTTAATTTCATAAAAAAACATTTAAAAAAAAAAAAATTTCTCCCCCTTCCCCTTTTTAAGTTATTAATTATAATGGCCTATTGGATAATTACGCTTCCAACTTGGCTAGATGAAAATGAAACAATGACCAAACAAATGCAGTTTAAGTCTTCTGCTGGCCACTCCACTCCAGTATGTATGTAAAATACAAAATCATGAACATACTGGTCCCTCCAGAATGATGTGGTCAGTGATTGGGCACGTTGATTTAGAACACGAGCATGTTTGGCCAGTTGCCTTTCATCCAGAAACTCAGAGGTCAAATTTCTTGTGCAGCCAGCGATTCCAACGTCTTCCTCAAAACACAATAAACACACCTGAAATGTACTGATGTGTGTCTTTTATAGAATTCATAACAAATTACATGTTACATGTAGTCATATTTTTTTCTAATATGAGATTACTAAGCATGAAGTATTCCTGGGTAGAACAAGTACTAAGCATGAAGTTTTCCCGGGTAGAACAAATACTAAGCATGAAGTTTTTCTGAGTAGAACAAGTACTAAGCATGAAGTTCTCCCAGGTAAAACAAGTACTAAGCATGAAGTTTTCCTGGGTAGAACAAGTACTAAGCATGAAGTTTTCCCGGGTAGAACAAGTACTAAGCATGAAGTTCTCCTAGGTAGAACAAGTACTAAGCATAAAGTTTTGCTGGGTAGAACAAGTACTAAGCATGAAGGTCTCCCGGGTAGAACAAGTACTAAGCATGAAGTTTTCCCGGGTAGAACAAGTTCTAAGCATGAAGTTCTCCCAGGTAGAACAAGTACTAAGCATGAAGTTCTCCCAGGTAGAACAAGTACTAGGCATGAAGTTCTCCAGGGTAGAACAAGTACTTAGCATGAAGTTCTCCCAGGTAGAACAAGTACTAAGCATGAAGTTCTCCCAGGTAGAACAAGTATTAAGCATGAAGTTTTCCCAGGTAGAACAAGTACTAAGCATGAAGTTCTCCTGGGAAGTTCTCCTGGGTAGAACAAGTACTTAGCATATGCTGAAAAAGTGTCTTGTTCAAGGACACCACCCAAAACTGTGATTCCAAACCAGAGCTTTAGAACGAGAAAATCAGATTTATTAATGCCCCTTTTACAAATAACTATTAAAGCAGGACTGTAAAAATAGAGTTTTAGCCACTCATGCCAGAGGTTGTGGGCTCAATCCCGAGCTAGACCTAAAAAACAACACCACTCAGGACTGGCGTTACCAAGGAAGCAGACTCAAGAATGGTATATATAAGCTAACATTTCTTCGCAATTGAGCTGAAAGTAATAAGTATAAGCCAAACTAAAACTATTAATGGCCACTATCTATGTTGAAGTTATTCAACTTGACTGGATATTTAGAACTTGACCTCTAACCCTGAGACTTTAAAAGTTGTTGTTGTTGTTGTAACTATGGTGTTTAGCATCACTTTCAACAATTTTTCATGATGATATGTACACAAGACAGTATTTTAAGTGCTGCCACACTGGAGTATCATGCCAGACACATGGTATATAATACACCACCCAGTCACATTATTCTGACAGTGGGCCGACCAGATCTAGAACTATCCTCTTAAGGCCGAGAACCAAGCACGGAAGCTTTTAGTACCATTTTTCAAGTCTTTGGTGGGGATCAAACCCACAACCTTCTGTGTGAGAGATGGACACTCTACCACTAAACCACCGTTGCAGCATAACTTCAAATGAAAACTCTCCTTCATTAACTTAAAGAAAATAGACTTATAAATGTGAGATCTACAATTGAAAGTATGAAAATCTGTTTAGAATTGAGGGCTTATATTTTTTGCAGGTAGTCATTTATGTTGGAAATGAATATTTTTACTTCAAACACTATATATTACTCTTGTTTTTATAAAACAAACCTTTCTCTGTTTACCCGCTGGGTCCGGATGAGCTAACCGGTTCAAGTACATTTTGTATCGCAGGCATTTCATACACAACACTTCACCACATCTGAAACATTACAAAAAATGTATTCAATTTTTAAAAGCAACTAACAAACATTTAAGAGATGAATTATTAACTTTAATTAAAGAGAGTAAATCAGGTAAAAAAACGCTATAAATGTCTAAAAAAAATACAATTATTTTTTTTAAACGGATAAAAAGCATCTCATTATCATTAATACAGTCAATAAAATCTGAATGGTTTGGTAAGTCAAATTTATTTACATTGGAGCGGTAAACTTGGAACAAAATCCCCATTCTAAATATAGACAGCTCTTAAACACTGCTTAACAACCTTCACTAAGTCATTTTTACGTAAATTGATCAAATTGAAATAAAAATCAAGTGACTTGTTTAATATGTCACAAAATATGTTACAATTTTACGTGTGAAATCTATTTTAATATAACCTAGGCATTTAGCCTGAGTAAAGAAATCCCTTTTCACTATATATTTTATTTGAAAAAATATGAGTTTTGCATGGCAGCTTGGTAGCACTTTTTCTCTGATTTTTTTTGCACCACTCCATAGCATTATGTCGTGTAGGTTCACAACTGTGCAGGTAACAGTGATCTGTATTCTCTCTCTATAACTTCTCCCTATTTACCAAGTATGCATAATGGTTGCTGGTTGGTGTTTAATGATGCTATACCTAGCCTTCAAGTGAAAATCGCCACCGGGCCTGATTAGCTCAGTCGGTTACACGTCTGACTATCAATCCAGGGGTCGTGAGTTTGAATCCCCGCCCGGCAACAGTCTCTGTGATGATTGATATACAACATTGTGTCTCATTATCATTCGTCTCTCATCACTGATTCAAGTGGGAAAGTTATCAGTTACTTGCAGAGATATGGTGTGCTTGAGTAATGATTAATCCCAGGAAACAGTGGTTAGGTTATCTGATCATCTGTTAACCCCTCGATGGCATAAAAATGATGCTAAATATTCAATCAATCAATCAATCAAGTAAAAATCCATTAAAATTGTCAACTTCTTAGGATATATAACAAACTCTATACCTTCTACAGTGACGCGGTCTTTTCTTCAGTGTAAACTTCTTGTTACAACCGACACATGACTTTCTCTCCTTCTTATCAATATAATGAGACTTCACCATTCCTATTTATAGTACAAGCATGATTAAGTTTAAACATGGCACTCTTTTTTTTTTTTATAGGAAAAGAACAGAAAGGTTGCAAACCCACCATATAAAATATTATAATTATGAATGACCAGTCATGCAGTTTATATTGTAAAATTCAGTGGTTTACAATGATCAAATTGTCATATTATAATAACAGTAAAACGTTTACTTAATTCAATTTATTTACTAGTACATGTACATCATTGCTGTAGCCAATGAATCATGGAGAAGCTCAGATCACTAACATAACGTTCAAAAGTTTTCAATTGTGTGGACACATTACATAAAACCATTAGTTCTTTCATTCTGACATGTTTCACCCTTGCTATGTATTGATGTAAAAAAATTATCCACCTTGTCAAAACCTTATTCATTCTTGGTTTCCATTCAATTATTGACATGGTATCTGACTTCCACACGGAACCTATACAGTAAAACCTGTGTAAGTGGTCACCTCAATTATTGACATGGTATCTGACTTCCACACTGAACCTATACAGTATAACCTGCGAAAGTGGTCACCTCAATTATTGACATGGTATCTGACTTCCACATGGAACCTATACAGTAAAACCTGTGTAAGTGGCCACCTCAATTATTGACATGGTATCTGACTTCCACACTGAACCTATACAGTATAACCTGCGAAAGTGGTCACCTCAATTATTGACATGGTATCTGACTTCCACATGGAACCTATACAGTAAAACCTGTGTAAGTGGCCACCTCAATTATTGACATGTTATCTGACTTCCACACTGAACCTATACAATAAAACCTGTGTAAGTGGTCACCTCTATTAAGAAGCCACTTGTCTTAAGCAGCCATATCTGTTATTCCCAATTTCTATGCTTTTAGAATAAAATAACCTGTAATAAGCAACCATGTGTCTTAAAAGGCTACTTTTAATCCTTCCCTTGACAGGCTGCTTAAGACTTTTGACTGTACCTAATAAATAATAAAACAAGACCATTCTTCAGTCATTGTTTGTGACAACTACCTGTGCAGTACATTTTATTTCAACTGTCAGGTGCGAGCACATAAATACGCAGTTATGTTCAGAATGTTTAAAGAGATGAATGTAAATTTTGATAATACTTTTTTGTGTCTCGCAATATTGTCAATATTCTGATTAATATTAATCTAAAAACTCATAGGTTAATTATGGCTTTGAATCCGTATACAAGCACTATTGTATGTGCATAACATATAGAGTAAGTCTCCATTTGTAGCTTTTATGTCCAATTTGCCAATATAACCTTTATAAGTATTTAACCCTTTACCCCATAGATACGCATTTTCCCACACCAATATCAGGCCTCTGAAAACAGTGCAGGAAGAGTTCAGATTGCTCATAATGAGCAATCTGAACACTTCCTGCACTGTATTCCACTCTGTCAGTTAATATAAACATAATTCACCCATTGCTAATATGTGGTGAATAATGCTTTAAATTTGGAAGAGTCGCAGAAAATGCTTATGGAGCAAAGGGTTAAGTATATGCTTATGCCATAATAAATTAATTGCTAGATTATCATCCCCGGCAGCTCCCTAATTATCATGCAGCCCCAATCCTTTTTATTTTCTTAAAAAAAACAAAAAACATTTTAAAAATGAAAATAAAAATTAAATCCTGCCGCTCTCACCGTTTTTAAGAAAAATTTGGATGATAATCTAGCAATTAATTTATAATGGCCATAACTATGTTGATGTAACAGAAACCATATGGGTAAATAGCCTCTAAATTACAATGCCAAGATGACAAGATACAGTTAAGATTTGTACTGGGAACTAGCTGGTGAGAGAGACAAAAGTTATTTAAAGATTTTTTTACAGATCCAACAATTTTTGGATTTGCAAACAAATGTCAATAAAACATGCACATATTCCGTAAACATAACACATTTTATTCTTTCTGGTAAATAATAGATATATTTCAGTGAAATATTTTGATAATACTTTAAAACAATGAAATAATAAATGGCAACTTCACTGTTTTTAATCATAAAATAAAAATTGTTTGTTTCAGTGAATATATCAATTAACTTTAACTTGTAAAAATTGAAATAAGTAGGCGATTACAAAATTATTTTTGCCAGTTAGCTCAGCTGTTAGCACATCTATTATTATAAGTTTCAATCCCCGCCTTGCAACAGTCTCCATTATGATTGATATATGAGATTGTGTATCATTGTTATTCAGCTCTCAATGCTGAACCAAGTGAGAAAGTTATCAGTTACTTGCGAATGGGTATGCTCGAGTACTCGGTAATCTTTCAGGATTCCAGGAAATAGTGGTTAGGTTAACTGATCATCTGTCAACCCTCAATGGCATAAAAAATACACCAAATATTCAAACAAATGATTTTATTTCAGAGCCCACTTGGTAAAATAAAACTGATATTCAAATGAAACCAAAAATAATTTTTCTTATCATGTAAATGATGTAACAATACAACTTGATTTTTACCTTTTTGACTAAGCAAACTTTCATCAAGGGTGTTGAATTCCTCATCGAATGCCAGACTGGCACCAGATTCCTTCCTGAAATGACTCCCATCAGGAGCCTGACCCTTGAAGGACAACCCAAGATCCCGCCATTCTCCAGGAAGACTGGACACACCAGATGCCTTACTACAGGATTCTTTCTTGACCAATTGCTTACCTATTACCGAACTCTCTAAAGACAACGAACGGTAATGCACGCTCAACTGGTCAGACATTATCTGGAATGAATTCTAAATCGTGCATAGTTTATTTTAAAATTAATTATTTAACATTGACTGTGAAACGAAGGCAAATGACGCTCAGTCTTCCTGGTTAGAACCAGTACTAAGCATTCGCAGTTCAAGGACACTAAACATAGCCATGACGGAGGATTTAACCCACGATCCTCCAATCTTCAGTTCAATGGTCTACCACTGGACAAACACGCAATTCATGCCTGTATTAGAGATCATGCTATAAATATGTATACCATATATAAAACTGAAACAAAAAGATGAATATCTGTATTGAAAGATTAGAAGTTAATGAATAAACTGAGGTTTAAGCCATTATAAATTAATTGCTAGATTATCATTAAGTTTTTCTTAAAAAGGCGGAGGGCGGAGGAAGAATAATTTAAAAGATTTAAAAAAATTAAAAAAATTAAATATATATATTTTTATGAAAATAGAAAAGGGTCAGGTGGCAGAGATGATTATTTAGCAATTAATTTATCAATTTATTATGGCCTTACTGTGTATCTACATTAACAATGGGTCCAAATAGCCCCAGTTGCTCACCTGATATGTAAGCTGCAGCCCTTGTAGTTTTAGAAGGCAAGTTATTACTACGTCATGACCCCATGACAACGGACCAAATTTGACTAAAACTGTCTACCTGGAGGTAGGACCAAGGTAATAGGTATTATACACTTCCATTCACTGGTCTCAACATTTTTATTAATACAATTTAACTAACATTTATTGTCCGTAAGGATTTTCCTTGCACTCATTAATCTTCTGATGTTTAAATGCCTTTTCCATGCAGTTATTCATGTGTGTGTGTTATGGTACCAATTTAATAATGCAGTAGTATTGGTTTTATCAACAGTGATATTACTTTTTATGTTCAGACACCAAAAAATTAATTTACGGATATACACAGAATATTGACGAGTATAAAATGCACAATAATGGATTTACAGTAAAACCTGTATAGGCGATCACCTTTATTAAGCAGTGGGTCGACAGTGATCGTAGTCTTACCCAGAACCATTATAATGATATCTATTCATTATACGACTTCTCACAGTCTTAATAAATGAAATACAGTCAAACCTGTGTAAGTGGTCACCTCTATTGAGCAACCACCTGTCTTAAGCAGCCACATTTGCTTCATCATATTTCTATGCTTTCAGAACAAATAATTCTGTATTAAGCAACATCCTGTGTTAAAAGGCAGCTTTGCTCCTTCTGTTGACTGGCTGCTTAAGACAGGTTTGACTGTATATGGATTATTATTCATTCAATAAAAAGTACACATTGTCAGTTTGGAATGAGTTTTCCCTATCCCTGATCTATAAAAAAACCCTATTATTCCGAGTAATGAAACAGGATAATCTCATTAATTTTGCACATCATGAATTACAACAAAAAAATTAATAATTAAGCCCAATTATTCTTGCCATATCTTTGTTTGCATATTTCAAAGAGACGGTCAGTAAATGTAACGTGGCATTTTTACATTAATAAGGAAAAAAAAATTAAATGTTTGACAAATGACGTGAGGGAAGCTCATACATTATTTTTCACAAAGTGCGAACACAAATACGACATAAAAAAAAACATATAAAAGTATTTTCATATAATGTGTCAAAACTGTGGTATTTTTTTGTATATAGTTTGTATTTGATCAATTATAGAAATCTTGAAATTATATAATTCATCAAGAAGGAAATAGATTTTCTAATTCATACAGTATTTTAAATGGATTCTACACAATTCAACAAGAGGCTTAAATGGGCCTAAGTCGCTCACCTGATTTCACCTGTCAGTTCTTTTCAAATTTTGAGAATTATCTATATATATCTATATCTATAGTATTCCTATGTAAAAACTAAAGTCTCCTTACTGGGTCCCAATGAACACTAGCTCCTTTATTTGAACAAACTTGAAACCCCTATTCATAGGGACCATTTATATAAAATATAGACAAATTTGTTTGATTTGTTCTTGATAAAAGTATTTTTAGAAATTCACTCCCTTTTTGGGTCCTTGCTGACTCTTAAGTGTATTAAATTCCCTTTAATCACTCATTCTCAACTGTACTGACAAGACAATGCCCCAGACATCAAGATGTTTTAAATAATACCTAAAATAAATGAGAAAACAATGATTTCCTGTTTTCCTAAAGTATCTATGTAAAATTCAAAATCCCCTTACTGGACCCAAACTAGAACTGGAACCTAGCCTCTTTTTTTTAACAAACTTGAAACTCCTATTTATAGGGATCATTTAAACCAAATATAAACAAATTTGGTTTGTCAGTTCTTGGGAAGAAGATATTTGAAAATTACAATTTTATCCCTTTATCGGCACCTGCTGGCCCCTTATTGATACCAAACCCAGATTTAAGGGTCCAGTCTCAACCGTTATGACTAAACAATACTCAAGAACTCAAGATGATTAAAATAATTCCTAAAATGGCTGATAAAAAGAGAATTTACTCTTTTCACATAAAGTATTCCTATGTATAAATCAAAGACCCCTTACTGGGCCAACTAATATACCACCAAACTCCTTAATTTGAACAAAATTGAAACTCCTACTCACTGGGATCATTTGGATCATTTATGTCAAATATGAATGAATCTGGCTATAATTAGTTCTTGAGAAGAAGATTTTTGAAATATCACAATTTTATCCCCTTTCGGGGCCCTGCTGGCCCTTTATGGATATTAAATCATCTTTAAAAGACCCGGTCAGTTTAAATTGGTTAAACAATGTTTCAGACATCAATATGATAGGAATAATATCAAAAATGGATGAGAAAAACATGATTTCCTGATTTCCGTTATTATTCCGATGTAAAAATAAAAAATCCCCTTATGCAACCCAAAAAGATCCATAGGCTAGCCTCTTAGTGGCCTTTATTATAACAAATATGAAACCCCTACTCATAGGGATCATTTATACCAAATATAAACAAATATGAATGATCAGTTCTTGAGAGAAAGATTTTTAAATGAAAAACTGAGAAGTCCATGAGACGGGGAAAATTTTTACTGGAACAAATCTGAGAAAAACTGATTAGATGATAAATTATGATGTGCAAAATATCAAAGATCCAGGTCTTGCATTTTCGGAAAAGATTTTGAAAGTTTGAAAAAAAAAAATAAACTGATACAAGTTTGACCCCAGAGTCATGATTTGAAAAAAACTTGAGAGAGCTACATGTAACAATGCTTCACAACAAACTGGGTGAAAATCGGTCAAACACTTTCAAAGAACAGACGACGGACACAGGGCGATCAGAATAGAGGAAAGTTTCTGAGATTTCAAAGTTTTAGACAAATCCTAATTTATAAAGGAGCTGATAGTCTGGTCCACTGTTTATTTCTTCAGACTGGTTTGATTTTTAACTGGTAAAAAAGACAGGGTTAGAAGTATGACTCAGCAGTTTTCGTATAACAGTAAAGCTGTTCAGTTTATGCTTGGAATTATGACATTGAAGAATTTTTTTGTAACAAATAATAATTTGCTGGAAATAAACAACTGTAACTATTATATATGAGATTTCAAATATAACGCAACAATTCTTGAGACTGCGGGTGTGATATTTTCTGTAGCTGTATTTAACCCTTTACTTCATATAGACACCTTTGGACACCTCTAATATAGACGCCTTTGGACACCTCTAATATAGACATCTTTGGACACTTCTAATATAGACGCCTTTGGACACCTCTACTATAGACGCCTTTGGACACCTTTAATATAGACGCCTTTGGACACTTCTAATATAGACACCTTTGGACACCTCTAATATAGACGCCTTTGGACACCTCTAATATAGCCACCTTTGGACACCTCTAATATAGACGCCTTTAGACACTTAATATAGAAGGCTTTTGAATTATTGGGTGAATTATGTTTAAATTCACTGACAGAGTGGAAAACAGTGTAGGAAGTGGTCAGATTGCTCGTTAAGAGCAATCTGAACTCTTCCTGCACTGTTTTCAAAGGCCTTCTGTAATTGGTGATTGGTATGGAGTAAAGGGTTAACTAACAAAGGGATCATACGATGTTTTCTTTCTTGTTTTTCATCACTCAGATGAGTTTGTGTGTGGAAAATGATTATACACATTCTCATCCCACAACTTCTGCTACAAGAAAAATGTTCTTTCACCAACTTATACCACTGGAAATATCCAAACAAAGGAGTGAACAGGTTGATCAAAACACCACTTGGAAAGTACTGGATGTTGCATAAAATAACCAAACTACTACATTTAACCAAATACATGTACTGAAATCTGACAAAGCAAAAGCAACATTTCCAAGTGAGACAAACAGTTCTATTGGAGACACGGATACCAATCAAGGGCCGATTTTATATTTCCTGCTGATTGGCAGAAATTCTGCAGGGTACAATATAAGTTTGTTTCTGGAGCTGGACTCAACTTTACCAGTCAATGGGCAGTGTATGTGTCATGTGATCTTGGAAAGGGTGATAAATGGTCACTAAAACAATACAGAGAATGGATATTAACCAATAAGAAAACAGTTTATAAATATCTTCAAATCAAATCAGATCTGTTGTTTGCTTTTGATTTTAAACGTTATAATAGAGAGGGAAGATTATCTCTTCCAAGGCCATTGAGGGCCAAGTACCTGTGGTACATATCTGCCAAATTTCTCGGATGAGACATAATGTCATATATCAGTAATCACGGAGACTATTGCCTGGCGGGGATTCAAACTCACGACCCCTGGTTTCACCTGGTGTTTTTTTATCCTTTCAGTATATAAACGGTGGATGTTAAGACTGCACACAAGCTCTTATACTGATTTTTTTTATAATCAATTGAGCTGATGTGAGAACAACTATCATTCCACCCACTGGTTACATGGTAGTGTTTGTCCAAGTTAATACAATGTAGTGTTTACGCAGATATCGTTAGCCTGTCTAAGGAAAATGGCACATATCGATTGCTGATTAGATTATTGACTTGTTTGATAGCCAGCCCACATCAGGCCAATTGCTGTAACTTGGACATTAATTGTCTGATTTGGCGGCTTCAAGAACTTTTCCAAGATATAGGGTAATACAAAATTTAAAAAACACCTTTTAACTTTATTTTATTTAAGATTAATTTTAAGTATTTTATAAACAACAAGAGGGCCATGATATCCCTAAATCACAAATCACCTGTGACATAGTATGACACTGTGCCAAACAAAGCTATTTCTAATACTTCCAGGACTTTAACTCTGACATTTATTATCAAATTATTACGTTACTACTGTGTTAAGTTTGGTGAAGATCCCACAATAATTACTGGTGTCAAGAGTGCACATAATGTGAAATATAGCACTTTGTCACAAATCTGAGGCCATTTCTCAGATACTTATAATCCAAGTTGGCTGGTTCAAGATCTTATACAAGATATTATGATTATATAACTACTGTGTAAGTTGGTGAAGATCCAATTAGAAAATACCATTGCACTGTTACGACTGAACAAACGGTCAAACAGTGGAACTTTCAATTCAAGGGCCATAAATCAGACATTAAGGATCAATGAAGAATGCTAGAGATCCCACAATATAACAGTTAACAAACAGACAGATAGACAACAGACACAGGATAATCAGAATAAACAAGTTAACTTTTATCTAAATCTTTAGATACTGAACTATGGAAACTAGAGCTATCACTGAAGGTGATGAATACCCCCGAACGCCGCCATGACAGAAAATGGTTTACCATTGTATGAAGTTTGATGAAATTCCATCCAGTACTTTAAAAGTAATGCTCCGGACAAGGGAAATATATCAAAGGGCAATTACTCTGTAATTAGCAAGAATAGAGTTATGTTTCTTGTATACTGCACTTCCTCTCATTATATTCTACCATTGTATGAAGCTTGATGAAATTCCATCCAGTACTTTTCAAGTTATGCTCCGGACAAGAAAAAATATCAAAGGGCAATAACTCTGTAATTAGCAAGAATAGAGTTATGTTTCTTGTACACTGCACTTCCTCTCATTATATTCTACCATTGTATGAAGTTTGATGAAATTCCATCCAGTACTTTAAAAGTAATGCTCCAGACAAGGGAAATATATCAAAGGGCAATAACTCTGTAATTAGCAAGAATAGAGTTATGTTTCTTGTACACTGCACTTCCTGTCATTATATTCTACCATTGTATGAAGTTTGATGAAATTCCATCCAGTACTTTAAAAGTAATGCTCCAGACAAGGGAAATATATCAAAGGGCAATAACTCTGTAATTAGCAAGAATAGAGTTATGTTTCTTGTACACTGCACTTCCTGTCATTATATTCTACCATTGTATGAAGTTTGATGAAATTCCATCCAGTACTTTAAAAGTAATGCTCCAGACAAGGGAAATATATCAAAGGGTAATAACTCTGTAATTAGCAAGAAAAGAGTTATGTTTCTTGTACACTGCACTTCCTGTCATTATATTCTACCATTGTATGAAGTTTGATGAAATTCCATCCAGTACTTCGTTTGTCGGGGGTATAATAAATACATGTATATATACATGGACATTGTTTGCATAAAATTGTTGTATGATGCTTAGCGTCACTTTCAACAATTTTTCAGCGACGGTGTTTATTTGAGACAGCATTCCAAGCACTGCCACACTGGAGTGTCTTGCCGTAGACACATGGTGTGATAAACCGCTAAGTCACATTATACTGATACTGGACAAAGCAGACTTAGAATTTTCCTCTAAATACTGAATGCCAAGTGCGGAAGCTTCTAGTACCATTTTTAAAGACTGTAGTAAGACACGGCCGTGGATCGAACCTATGACCTTCCGTATGCAAGGTGGATGCCCTACCCACAGATCACCACTGCTGCATCAAATGGAAGTTTTCATGAAGTTAAATCGCAGTAGTAGAAAAAATAAAAAAAATGTTAACATGTTAAAAATGGTTGAGATACAGAGGCATCAAATCTATTTTGTTATTTTAGAAATTAAACTGTACTTAAATGCATGAATTTGAACAGACCACACAATTACCAGTTATAAAATCTATGAAAAATAAAACTTACCATACAAGTATATTCAATCGCATTTACATAAAGAATTTGATA
The DNA here is from genome assembly GCA_029582155.1 of Panopea generosa. NCBI lineage: Eukaryota > Metazoa > Mollusca > Bivalvia > Adapedonta > Hiatellidae > Panopea > Panopea generosa. The sequence goes on along the minus strand of CM055907.1, from coordinate 10,872,688 downwards.
GCCAAATATAACAAATTGTATGTTACTACGGAAACATCACAAGGTGCTTTGTGGTTGGGTGATACAAAGATTAACTACAAGTTGTAATTTCCCTCAGTAATGAAATCACTTGAGATTAAGTAGTTGCTCACTACATTTCAATGAGGGTCGACCAATAAATCACTTGGAACTAAGAAGTTGTTGACCACAATTAAATGAGGGCCGATCAATAAATCATTTGGAACTAAGAAGTTGAAATGAGGGCCACTCAAATAAATCAATCACTCAAGACTTAACTTGTTGACCAATAAATTTATTGGGTCAATAAACAAATCACTTGAGATTTAGAAGTTGTTGACCACAATTAAATGAGGGCCGATCAAATAAATCACTTGTCTTAGAAGTTATTGGCCACAATTAAATGAGGATTAATCAATAAATTGCTTGGGATTTAAGAAGTTGTTGACCACAATTAAATGAGGGCTGATAAAAAAAACACATATGACTTAGAAGTTGTTGACCACAGTTAAATGAGGGATGATCAATAAATCACTTGGGACTTAGAAGTTGTTGACCACGTTGGCCAATAAATCACTTGGAACTTAAAAGCTTTTGGCCACAATTACCAGTAAAGGGCAATTGATCAATAAATCAAATTAAATGCGAGTCACTCAATAAGTCAATCAAGTTATGCAACTGCATTTGTTTTGTTTTGTTTTTTAAACATGGGAAATAATACTTCACAAAATAATCACGACAGTTTTGTATGCTAAATACAATGTTTCTTATTCCAGTCTGATACTACCGGTAATGTCCATGTTTCCATTATTATCTTTTCTCCTTAAATCATTTAAAAAGTAATTTTTATAAAATGACTGGCCGGGCCAGGCTAGCCCAGTAAATAATACATCTGTCAATCCAGATGTTGCGAGTTCGAATCAAAGCCAAGCCACAGTCTCTTTGATAACTGATTATAATCTTTGTTCTACAGCCATGTATCTCCCACCTCTGAATATGTTGGGAAGTAGTCAGTAACTTGCTATGTATGAGTTAACTGCCAAGCAGGTCCCAGGAAAGATGATCAAGTTCATCATCTGCTGTTAAATAACTGAAATACTTTGAAGAAATGTTGTTGTTGTTGTTGTTGTCGTTGAATGGTGTTTAGCGTCGCTTTCAACAATTTTTCAGTCATATCGCGAAGGTGTCTACTTGAGACAGTATTTTGAGCGCTGTCACACTGGAGTATCATGCCGCAGACACATGGTATGATACCCCACCCAGTCACATTATACTGACACCCGGCCGACCAGACCTAGAACTCTCCTCTAAATGATGAGTGCCCAGGGAGGAAGCTTGTCTTTTTTTTTTTAAAATCAAAGAAAAATAAAAATTTATGCAACAAAATACCACATCGACAGCTGGACATTAAATTAACAAAGCAAAAACAGAAAGAGAGTTCAAATTAAACATAGTCTTTATTACCTTGACAATAAGCAAATGTCAGACAATTTTACCTGCAAGTTTTTATTCAACACTGAAGACGTATTAAATACAGAACATTGCAATCAGTGGAATAAGTTTGATTTCTCCATCAGTCAACTTCTCTTTTAATGTTCCATAACTCTGTCCATCTTCAATGATGAGTTGTCTTACTTGACCAATAACAATTTTTGCCCTTTTTTCCCCAATACGGCGCATTATTTCATTAAATATGATTATTCTGGAGAGTTCTTTGTTGGTTTTTGCCACAGACAGTGCCAGGATGATAACAGAGTTGATGGTGTCTTCAGACAACTCACGCTGGACTGTACCTCTAGTGTTTTTGTTAGAATTGAACATGTCTGGAATTATATATATTAATTGGTTTACTTGAAAAAATGATTGTTGATTAATGGTCAAGTGAACTTGAAAAGATTTGACAACTTCTCCATTACTTAGTGGCAGAGCAGGCAGAAAACATGCTTGATGATTATACAAAGCGAAAAAGCTGGAATTTCCAATTTGCTTATCAATATGTTGAAATTGTTACTTTAACCTTTGCTTTTATATAAACTACTGCAAGTTAATGAAAAGTATAGAGTTTTACTCCAGTTTTATTTTAAAATACATGTACGTTCTGTAGTTTTGGTCCAGTTTTATTTTAAGTCTTTCCCCCAGTCGTACTATCTCTTATAGATTACAAAATCAACCATAAAATGTTTGTCAGTTTGAAAAAAAACATTTTCTGTGATTTTCAGATAAATGGTGGTCAGCAGATGACAGACAGACGGAGGACAATAGAAACCCATTTCATTGGGGAAAAATAGCTGCACCTTGCTCAGATGAGCCAAATATATTTTCCAAATACATGTATATCAGGGCTTCTAAAATTTCAAAATGCAAAACAGTTTTTTTCACTGCCAGATAAAATCACCAAACCATCATGTAGATGCATAGTATCCATGCATAATATACCATACATTTCATGCATTTTAACAGTATGTTTATTAAAAGAGAACTCTTGTATTTACCTTGTATATTATTTGTCTTGTATATAATAACCTTTTATCAATTTGTACATATAAATTAAAAACATCATGTACTCGCCTTCAGTTTATAATAATAATTCTCAATCAATTTTACAAAAAAAATTGGTTCAGGAAATGAACTGAATTAAATTTTGTTGTATATATTGAGGATGCTGCATTGTTTTTCTTTGTATTAGTTCATTTATTAAATATTTATTTAAACAGACTAGCTAGCAACAGAAATATTCATGCTAAAGGATATAAATGATTCAATGTAAATCGGTGTAATACTGATTTCCATCATCACCTTGAATATTGTCAATAATATCAAAATAAAATTCATGAAAAAAAGTTTCACCTAAGACCATTGTAAATTAATTGCTAGATTATCATCCAAATTTTTCTTAAAAATGAGGGAGGGCGAGAGGATTTTATTTTTTTTAATTTTTGATATTTATTTCAATTTTTTTTTTTATGAAAATACAAAGGGTCGTGTTGGCATGAAAATAGGGGGTGGGGTTGATAATGTAGCAATTAATTTATTAAGGAATATATTTTTAATGTAATTATTGCTTGAAATGGTCTGTCTTTTGCACTTAAATGTAATGAAACATGAAGTCCAAAAAATGGGATTATATCTCAATTAGCGACAATAACATCTAATATTATTTTACAATCGTAGCAAGTCAGTTTTTACAATTTCAGTAAAAGAAATTATCTGGACAGGCTTTTTTCTAACAAAACCAACAGCAATTTTAGAAGTCTGGATATGTTTATTATAAATTTAAATTGAATCCAGGTGTAAAATAATATTTGCTTCACACCTTAAGCCTAAAACATATTATACAAGTTAATTAATATATATGTACCCATTTGTTTGATCACGTATGTCTTCGAATTTACCCTTGGTCTCACTTGTGCATCTGTGATTGGTGATACGAACACATCATCACCATCATCATCATAAACACCATTACCATTTCTGATGATCTGCTGTTGCACAGTGTCCATTGGCATGTTGTCAGCACCACTAAACTTAGCCCTGCCAACACTATCTCGCTATAAAATACAACATTGACAGTTATTACAGAAAACAGGATATCCACTGTGTCTATTGGCATGTTGTCTGCACACCTAAACTTAGCCCTGCCAACACTATCTTGCTATAAAATACAACATTGACAGTTATAACAGGTAAGTAGATATCTGCCATGTCTATTGGTATGTTGTCAGCACCACTAAACTGAGCCCTGCCAACACTATCTCGCTATAAAATACAACATTGACAGCTATTACAGGTAAGTAGATATCTGCCATGTCTATTGACATGTCAGCACCACTAAACTGAGCCCTGCCAACACTATCTCGCTATAAAATACAACATTGACAGTTATTACAGGTAAATAATTATCCACCGTGTCTATTGACATGTTGTCAGCACCACTACACTGAGCCCTGCCAACATTATCTTGCTATAAAATACAACATTGACAGGTATTACAGGTAAGTAAACTTCCACTGTATCTATTGGCATGTTATCAGCACCACTAAACTTAGTCTAGTCAACATTATCTCACTATAAAATACAACATTGACAGTTATTACAGGTTAGTAGATATCCACCGCATTGGTCGTTTCTGGTTGAGGCGGTGGAGGTAACGTTGGATGACCGTGGGATAACCCTGTATGGTGGAGGGATTGGCGGTAAGCGGTCAGAAAATGAACTTTTTTACTATTGTTGATAATTTTTGGAAAATCTGAGTCGAGCAAGATGATGACGTAACATTTCTGATCAATCACCAGAAACCAAACCTGTACAAACTGTAGCCATTTTCTTGTTCTTTAAGAAAATCAAAGGAATTTTCTGTGTAAATATTGGAACAGGTGTTTTAAAAGCACAAAAACTGCTGTCTTTTTACCGAAAACAATTTTATATTTTCCAAAAATATCAACAACAGTTAAAAAAGTTAATTTTCTTACCACCATTCAACGATATCCCACAGTCATCAAATGTTAATCCACAACTTCCTCCAGAAACGGTTAGACACGGTGGATATTGTCACACGTTTTAGCCACTGCATACTGTTTCATTTGAACAGACATTCATCTAATTAAACAACTGCAGTACATACATTCTTGTGTTAATTATTTTACTCTGGACATAACCTGTATTAAGTAGTCACATATGTGGATGTGGTACAGAAGTGTAATGGATAGAGTGTTGGTCACTCACGCTAGAGGTTGTGGGTTCAATCCCAGCTCCACCTGATGGCTGCTAAAGCAAACACCACTCAGCACTGGTTCCACCAAGGAAGTGGACTCGAGAACATTTCATGAGTTCTTACTTCACAATTGAGCTAAAATAAATCAGTATAAACTAAGCACATAGCTAAAGGGCCACTTAATTAGGTCCATGGTCCATTCTTTTGACTTAATCAATAATATTTTCCCCATTCAGCCCATTTTCCTATTTCCCATAGTTAACGAGTACAGTACAATTCATAGTTTTATACTAACTTTCTGGTGAAGTGCCTCGGGATCGCTGACAGACAGGCTGAACCTTTGTCTCCTTATTGTAGCAGAAAGTTTTGGTGACACGTCAGATAATTTTCTGAACACGGATTTCTTTACAGAGTATGTCCCCGACTTCAGTGAAGTATACTGAAAATTTGTATATTTATAAGTCTTCATAAAACATCATAACTATATAAATATAACACAAGTCAAAAGTATGTATTGATACAATAAAAACAGAATCAGTCTATACTTAAAACAAATGTTTGTTTGCTCTTACCTAACCAATCAAATTGCAGACACTTTTTTATTGACTTTGAAAGTAATGTTACTATTGTTTCATTAATTCTATCCACTTTCATTCAAAATGACAATAATTGATTGATTGATTGAATATTTAGCGTCATTTTTATGCCATCGAGGGCTAACAGACGATCAGTTAACCTAACCACTGTTTCCTGGGATTAACCAGTACTCGAGCACATCCCTTCTCCGCAAGTAACTGATAACTTTCCCACTTGAATCAGTGGTGAGAGACGAATGATAATGAGACACAATGTCGTATGTCAATCATCACGGAGACTGTTGCCGGGCGGGGGATTCAAACTCACGACCCCTGGATTGATAGTCAGACGCGTAACCGACTGAGCTAATCGGGCCCGGCCAAAATGACAATAAAAAACAAAAAAAAAATCTGCTCACAAAAAAAAAAAAAAATATAAATAGCAAACTAAGTACCTACCCACATAAGAAATACAGGGTCAAAGCATAACAAAAAAAATGTCTTGTTTAACAATGATCCCAATACTATAATGAAACAAGCTGAAATGGCTAAGATAGTCAGAACTTTGAAAAGTATTTATATCCTGCAGTTGATTGATTGATTGATTTTATGCCATCGAGGGCTTACAGACGATCAGTTTAGCTAACCACTGTTTCCTGGGATTAACCAGTAGTCGAGCACAACCCATCTCAGCAAGTAACTGATAACTTTCCCACTTGCATCAGTGGTGAGAGACGAGTGATAATGAGACACAACGTCGTATATCAATCATCATGGAGACTGTTGCCGGGCGAGGATTGGAACTCACAACCCCTCGATTGATAGTTAGATGCATAACCGACTGATCTAATTGGGCCTGGCTCCTGCAGTTGAACATACAACTTTAAAGGGACTTTCGGCAATTTTCATAAATATTCACGTAACTGAAGCCTGACTCAGTTAACTCAGTCGGCAGAGGGTCTGACTATCAAATCAAGGTTGTCAGTTCAAATCCAGGCCTGGCCAGTCTCTGTGATGAATGATGCATGGCATTAGTCATTATCATTCTGGTCTAACTGCTGATTCAAGTTGTAAAGTTATAAGCTACTTGAGTACTGGTGAACTGGCTGGAGGGGGGGGGGGGGGAATGTTATGATATTAAACTTGAAAATATATGTGAATGATCAAATAACAAAAATGACAACCAAACAACATATCATCGCCATGTTTTGATTTGACCATGATTTGCTTCCATGATCTTCTACTCACCAATTAGCCTTGATTAGAACAATCTGTTATAACCTTTACCTCAATGTAGTTTAAAGGATAGTTTCAGTGACTGATTTATGCCAGCATTAAGTATTAACAGTTTGTAATAATCAGAGTGATTTACTAAATGCTGACACGCGCCAAACATGTAAGCCATTTACAAACTTTGTTATTATCTAGTGATAAAGTTATCAAGCAACCAAGCGGTTGACAGGTATAAATATACTCCTTTATCATGTCTGGAAACCCTAAACAGAGGAATAATCTCTATTCCTTTTTTAATATTGTCACACTAATGGCATTGACTTTAAATTAAATTAAATTATATAGACACCATTTTTACAATGCAAACAAGACCATTCACTTAAGAGTCGGACAGACCGATATGTATGAATAACAAACTTTGACTTTTCAAGGTTATTATCTCTATAATCTTTGTATATGGTAATATGTTCATAGTAATGTCTTCATATTGTAATATATTCATATGGTAATGTCTTCATATGATTATGTCTTCATATGGTTATGTCTGCATATTGTTATGTCTTCATATGGTAATATCTTAATATGGTAATATCTTCATATGGTAATATATTCATATGGTAATGTCTTAATACAGTAATGTCTTCATATGGTAATATCTTCATATGGTAATGTCTTCATACAGTAATATCTTCATATGGTAATGTCTTCATATGGTAATATCTTCATATGGTAATGTCTTCATATGGTTATGTCTTCATATGGTAATGTCTTCGTACAGTAATATCTTAATACGGTAATGTCTTCATATGGTAATATCTTCATATGGTAATGTTTTCATACAGTAATATCTTCATATGGTAATGTCTTCATATGGTAATGTCTTCATACAGTAATATCTTCATATGATAATGTCTTCATACGGTAATATCTTCATATGGTAATGTCTTCATACGGTAATATCTTAAAATGGTTATGTCTTCATATGGTAATGTCTTCATACAGTAATATCTTCATATGGTAATATCTACATATAGTAATGTCTTCATATGGTAATGTCTTCATATGGTAATGTCTTCATATGGTAATATCTTCATATGGTAATGTCTTCATATGGTTATGTCTTCATATGATCATGTCTTCATATAATAATGTCTTCATATTGTCATATCTTCATATGGTAATATCTTCATATGGTAATATATTCATATGGTTATGTCTTCATATGGTAATGTCTTCATATTGTAATATATTCATATGGTAATATCTACATATGGTAATATGTTCATGTTCATTTCTTCAAATATTAATATCTTCATATGGTAATGTCTTCATATGGTTATATCTTCATATGGTAATATCTTCATATGGTAATATCTTTATATGGTAATGTTTTCATATGGTTATATCTTCATATGGTAATGTTTTCAACCGGTAATATCTTCATACGGTAATATCTTCATATGGTTATGTCTTCATATGGTTATGTCTTCATATGGTAATGTCTTCATATTGTAATATATTCATATGGTAATATTTACATATGGTAATATGTTCATGTCTTCAAATGTATATATCTTCATATGGTAATATCTACATATGGTAATGTCTTCATATGGTAATATCTTCATATGGTTATGTCTTCATATGGTAATGTCTTCATATGGTTATGTCTTCAGATGGTAATGTTTTCATACGGTAATGTCTTCATATGGTAATATCTTCATATGGTAATGTCTTCATATGGTAATATCTTAATACGGTAATGTCTTCATACGGTAATGTCTTCATATGGTTATGTCTTCATATGGTTATGTCTTCATATGGTAATGTCTTCATATTGTAATATATTCATATGGTAATATTTACATATGGTAATATGTTCATGTCTTCAAATGTATATATCTTCATATGGTAATATCTACATATGGTAATGTCTTCATATGGTAATATCTTCATATGGTTATGTCTTCATATGGTAATGTCTTCATATGGTTATGTCTTCAGATGGTAATGTTTTCATACGGTAATATCTTCATATGGTAATGTCTTCATATGGTAATATCTTAATACGGTAATGTCTTCATATGGAAATATCTTCATATGGTTATGTCTTCATATGACAATATCTTCATATGGTAATGTCTTCATATGGTTATGTCTTCATATGGTAATGTCTTCATATTGTAATATATTCATATGGTAATATCTACTTATGGTAATATGTTCATGTCTTCAAATGTTAATATCTTCATATGGTAATATCTACAGATGGTAATGTCTTCATATGGTAATGTCTTCATATGGTAATATCTTCATATGGTTATGTCTTCATATGGTAATGTCTTCATATGGTAATATCTTCATATGGTAATGTCTTCATATGGTAATATCTTAATACGATAATGTCTTCATATGGAAATATCTTCATATGGTAATGTCTTCATATGACAATATCTTCATATGGTAATGTCTTCATATGGTAATATATTCATAGTGTAATATATTCATATGGTAATGTCTTCATATTGTAATGTCTTCATATGGTAATGTTTTCATATGGTAATATCTTCATATTGTAATGTCTTAATACGGTAATGTCTTAATATAGTAATGTCTTCATAACATTAAACATATATTGTTAAGTATATTGAAGGAACCTGTGCTATGTAATTTTCCCAATTTCTTTAAAAACAACACTTTTTTCCCCAAAGTCAGGGGCCCTGACCCCATTCACAAAAGTGCAAGCAAGAGCCCTGTGTTTTATTTTGATTATTCTTCCAATTCTTTTCAAAGAAGTCAAGAAACAAAGGGTACAAATGAAAACAATTACTATATAGAAAAGTTAATATTTCTATTCCATTATAAATGATAAAATGTTTAAAAATTACCTGGTTGCCAGTGTTTTTATCTGTACCAGGCAAGTTTACTTTAATTCCTTTGTCAGGTCCCATGCTTTTAACACTAGAAATTACTTTGTTTTCACAAGCGTTTCCTTTTCTTGTACCAATATATTCCACAGCAATCTCTTTGTCATTATTGGCAACTAATTCATTACCCTGTTTAACTTGTGCTATGTCTTTCCTTTTATCTGTCTCCAGAACTGTACATTTAACAGTTCTTGCACATGGCTGGACCTTCCTTTTCGTTGATTTTTCATGCTGTTTATCACTTTCAATTTTCTCTGGCAACTTGTTTCTATCAGAATACCCATGAAGAAGAATTTTCTCTTCTTTACCAACTGACCTTTCTCTCTCAATATTATAATGTTTATTTTCATCAGCTTTGTTTATCTCTTTACGCTTAACATTAATTTCTTTTTTACTCTGAAGTTCTAAATTCAAATTATTTACTTTTTTATCTCTCTCTAAACATAGTGGCCTACCTTCCTGTTCTTTTCTTGTAATTACTAAATCTCTAATTATGTAATTGTCCATGTTTTCTTCACTTTTCATGTCCAGTTTGTTTTCACCTTCACCATTGGATATATCTTCATTTTGCTTCTGGACTTCCTTGACAACGTTTGATGACCTTGACCTTTGACCTCTAAGAAAGTCAAGGTTTCTCAGTTGATTGACTGTAACCAAATGAGACAATTCTGGAAGACTGAGAATGTCTCTAGCAGCCAGTCTGTTGTCAGGGGCAACAAGAAGCAATCTTGAGATGATATACTGTATGGTTGCGCCAAACTCTCTGTAAAAATGTGTTTATAAATAATTATAGCTATGGCATACTTTGATAGGTACCAATAGTATCCATGACAACTGGGATTGACATTTAAAGGCGAGATAATCTATTATTTTTCAATTTTTTTTATATTATTCATTTATAAAGCTGTGTTCTCTTTATTCTAAGCATGTCAATGAATATTCAGTCATTTGTTCGAATATTCAAATGTCATTTTGATATCCGAATATTCACTAAAAAAATAAAATATCAAAAATTAAAGTAATTTCAACTTGTCTTTATATTTTCATTTCCAATATGCTTGGCATACAACAAATGGAAAAGGTTTTGAAAGGTGTTATATTAACATCATTAACAAACAGATTCATACTGACACTGTACTGTATTGTACTGACCCTGGTACAGATTCACACCTACACTGTACTATATTGTACTGACTCCGGTACAGATTCAAACCTACACTGTACTATATTGTACTGACTCCGGTACAGATTCAAACCTACACTGTACTATATTGTATTTACACTGTACTATATTGTACTGAGATGAGTATAGATTCAAACCTACACTGTACTTTATTGTACTGACCCTGGATCAGAGTCATACCAACACTGTACTATATTGTACTGACTCCGGTACAGATTCAAACCTACACTGTACTATATTGTATTTACACTGTTCTATATTGTACTGATATGGGTATAGATTCAAACCTACACTGTACTTTATTGTACTGACCCTGGAACAGAGTCATACCAACACTGTACTATAATGTACTGACCTAGGTACAGAGTCATACCTACACTGTATTATATTGTACTGACCTAGGTACAGATTCATACTGACACTGTACTGTATTATACTGACCTGGGTACAGATTCATATGACACTGTACTGTATTGTACTGATCCCGGTACATATTTCATACCTACACTGTACTGTATTGTACTGACCCGGGTACAGATTAATACTGACACTGTACTGTATTATACTGACCTGGGTACAGATTCATACCTACACTGTACTGTATTGTACTGATCCCGGTACATATTCATACCTACACTGTACTGTATTGTACTGACCCGGGTACAGATTCATACCTACACTGTACTGTATGGTACTGACCGAGGAACAGATTCATACCTACACTGTACCGTATTGTACTGACCAGGGTACAGATTCAAACATACACTGTACTATAATGTACTGATCCTGGTACGGATTCATACCTACACTGTACTATAATGTACTGATCCCAGTAGATTCATACCTACACTGTACTGTATTGTACAGGACCCGGGTATAGATTCAAACCTACACTGTACTATATTGTACTTACACTGTACTATATTGTACTGACCTGGGTACAGATTCATACCTACACTGTACTTTATTGTACTGACCTGGGTACAGATTCATACCTACTCTGTACAGTATTGTACTGACCTAGGTACAGATTTATACCTACACTGTACTATATTGTACTGATGCGCGTACAGATTCACACCTACACTGAGCTATATTGTACTGACCCGGGTACAGATTCAAACCTACACTGTACTATATTGTACTTACACTGTACTATATTTTACTGACATTGGTACAGATTCGTACCTACACTGTACTATATTGTACTGACCTGGGAACAGAGTCATACCAACGCTGTACTATAATGTACTGACCCGGGTACAGATTCATACCAACACTGTACTATATCGTACAGACCTAGGTTCACATTTATACTGACACTGTACTATATTTTACTGACATTGATACAGATTCATACTGACACTGTACTATATTGTACTGACCCGGGTACAGATTCATACCAACACTGTACTATATTGTACTGACCTAGGTACAGATTCATACTGACACTGTACTATATTTTATTGACATTGGTACAGATTCATACCAACACTGTACTATATTTTACTGACATTGGTACAGATTCATACTGACACTGTACTATATTGTACACACCTAGATACAGATTTGTACATACACTGTTGTTTATTGTACTAACCTTAGCGTAGATTCATACAGACTGTACTATATTGTACTGACCTAGTTACAGATTCGTACAGACACTGTACTGTACTTACCTAGGTGCAGATTTATACTGACACGGTATTATATTGTACTGACATAGGTACAGATTCATACTGACACTGTACTATATTGTATAGATCTAGGTATAGATTCGTACAGACACTGTAGTTTATTGTACTTACCTAAGTGCAGATTCATACTGCCACTGTACTATATTGAACTGACCTAAGTACAGATTCGTACAGACACTGTACTGTACTAACTTAGGTGTAGATTTATACTGACACTGTATTATATTGTACTGACATAGGTACAGATTCATACTGACACTGTACTATATTGTACAGACCTAGGTACAGATTCGTACAGACACTATAGTTTATTGTACTTACCCAAGTGCAGATTCATACTGTTACTGTACTATATTGTACTGACCGAGGTACAGGTTCATACAGACACTGTACTGTACTAACCTAGGTGCAGATTTATACTGACACTGTATCATATTGTACTGACATAGGTATAGATTCATCCTGACACTGTACTATATTGTACTAACCTAGGTGCAGATTCATACTGACACTGTACTATATTGTACAGACCAACGTACAGATTCGTACAGACACAGTAGTTTATTGTACTAACCTAGGTGCAGATTCATAATGACACTACTATATTGTACAGACCTAGGTACAGATTCATACAGACACTGTACTATATTGTACTTACCTAGGTACAGATTCATTCAGACACTGTACTATACTGTACTGACCTAGGTACAGAGTCATACAGATGCTGTAATATACTGTACTGACCTATGTACAGATTCATACAGATGCTGTAATATACTGTACTGACCTAGGTACAGATTCATACAGACGCTGTACTATACTGTATTGACCTATGTACAGATTCATTCAAACGCTCTACTATACTGTACTGACCTAAGTACAGATTCATTCAGACACTGTACTCTATTGTACTGACCTAGGTACAGATTCATTCAGACGCTCTACTATACTGTACTGACCTAGGTACAGATTCATTCAGACACTGTACTATATTGTACTGACCTGGGTACAGATTCGTACAGACACTGTACTGTACTAACTTAGGTGTACCTGTACCATACTGTACTGACCTAGGTACAGATTCATACAGACAGTGTGCTATACTGTACTGACCTGGGTATAGAGTCATTCTGACACTGTACTATACTGTACTCACCTGGGTACAGAGTCATACAGACACATTACTATACTGTACTGACCTGGGTACAGATTCATTCAGACACTGTACTATACTGTACTGACCTGGGTACAGAGTCATTCCGACACTGTACTATACTGTACCGACCTGGGTACAGATTCATACCGACACTGTACTATACTGTACTGGACTGGGTACAGATTCATACCGACACAGTACTATACTGTACTGACCTGGGTACAGAGTCATACAGACACTGTACTATACTGTACTGACCTGGGTACAGAGTCATTCAGACACTGTACTATACTGTACTGACCTGGGTACAGATTAATACCGACACTGTACTAAACTGTACTGACCTGGGTACAGATTCATACCGACACTGTACTATACTGTACTGACCTGGGTACAGAGTCATACAGACACTGTACTATACTGTACCGACCTGGGTACAGATTCATACCGACACTGTACTATATTGTACTGACCTGGGTACAGATTCATACTGACACTGTACTATATTGTACTCACCTGGGTACAGAGTCATACAGACACTGTACTATACTGTACTGACCTGGGGTACAGAGTCATTTAGACACTGTACTATACTGTACTGACCTGGGTACAGAGTCATACAGACACTGTACTATACTGTACTGACCTGGGTACAGAGTCATACAGACACTGTACTATACTGTACCGACCTGGGTACAGATTCATACAGACACTGTACTATATTGTACTGACCTGGGTACAGAGTCATACAGACACTGTACTATATTGTACTGACCCGGGTACAGAGTCATACCGACACTGTACTATACTGTACTGACCTGGGTACAGAGTCATACAGACACTGTACTATACTGTACTGACCTGGTTACAGAGTCATACAGACACTGTACTATACTGTACTGACCTGGGTACAGAGTCATACAGACACTGTACTATACTGTACTGACCTGGGTACAGAGTAATACCGACACTGTACTATACTGTACTGACCTAGGTACAGAGTCATACAGACACTGTACTATACTGTACTGACCTGGGTACAGAGTCATACAGACACTGTACTATACTGTACTGACCTGGGTACAGAGTCATACAGACACTGTACTATACTGTACTGACCTGGGTACAGATTCATACAAACACTGTACTGTACTGTACTGACTTGGGTACAGAGTCATACAGACACTGTACTATACTGTACTGACCTGGGTACAGAGTCATACAGACACTGTACTATATTATACTGACCTGGGTACAGATTCATACAGACACTGTACTATACTGTACTGACCTGGGTACAGAGTCATACAAACACTGTACTATATTGTACTGACCTGGGTACAGAGTCATACCGACACTGTACTATACTGTACTGACCTGGGTACAGAGTCATACCGACACTGTACTATATTGTACTGACCTGGGTACAGAGTCATACCGACACTGTACTATACTGTACTGACCTGGGTACAGAGTAATACCAACACTGTACTATACTGTACTGACCTGGGTACAGAGTAATACCGACACTGTACTATACTGTACTGACCTGGGGACAGAGTCATACCGACACTGTACTATACTGTACTGACCTGGGTACAGAGTCATACCGACACTGTACTATACTGTACTGACCTGGGTACTGAGTCATACCGACACTGTACTATACTGTACTGACCTGGGTACAGAGTAATACCAACACTGTACTATACTGTACTGACCTAGGTACAGAGTCATACAGACACTGTACTATATTGTACTGACCTGGGTACAGAGTCATACCGACACTCTACTATACTGTACTGACCTGGGTACAGAGTCATACAGACACTGTACTATATTGTACTGACCTAGGTACAGAGTCATACCGACACTGTACTATATTGTACTGACCTGGGTACTGAGTCATACTGACACTGTACTATATTATGGTTGAGGGCTGTGATGTTAGAACCATTAAAGGGAACTCGGAGTAAGCACATCTCGTACAACAGGCAGCCTGCCCCCCACATGTCACTGCTGCTGTTGTATCTAACACAGAGATCAAGGTCAACTAAATAAGATATCTAAGACAGAGGTCACAGTTAACTAAATAAAGTTTAAATCTCAAACAGAGCATGGGGTTGTCCTTAGCTAGTCTTTTTGAATTTGATCTATGTTCCATATAATATTAGGTCTAGGAATTCAATGTTAAAAAAATTCCATATTATTTTTCTTTTTTTTTTTGAAAAGTCTTCAAATGCCCTAAAACACTACCATCAGTCAGTTAAAATTTGATACAAGTTATGGTTCACAACACCAGAAATGTCTTTTTGTGGTATATGCTATGCTAGCTGTTGCTTTAATCATCTGCAGCAAGAAACCACAGCACCATGTTTTCATGGAAGTAGAAAACCTATACTAGTGTATATGGAACACAAGCCTGTGTGGATCAACTATCCTTCTGCCAGAAACTAGCAAAAAAATTTCAAAGCATCTCGATACCATTAATATTTAAAATTTGAATGGTTTGGTATGTCAAATCCACCAAAACATGACAAAATAGTTATTTAAATTAGAGTGGTAAACTTGAAACTAAATTCCCATTCTAATAATAGACAGCACTTAAATACTGCTTGATGACATTCGTATCGTCATTCGGACTCTTTCTACAGGGAAACAATTTATACTTTGTGTAATCTTGTAAAGCGGATCAAAATAAAATCAAAATGCAATCATGCCACTAATTTAATGTCACAAAATATGTTGTAATTTTAAGTGGCAAATCTATTTTAATCTAATCTAGGCATGTAGCCCAAGTTAGGAAATCCCTTTTCAAAATATTATTTTGGCATCTTTAAAAAGATGTCCTTTTGGCAATAATGAGTCAGTGAATATGTATAGGCATTGATTGAATATTAAGCATCATTTTTATGCCATCAAGGGCTAACAGACAATCAATTAACCTAACCACTGTGTCCTGGGATCCTGAATGTTAACCAGTACTCGAGCACACCCCATCTTTTCAAGTAACTGATAACTTATCTACTTGAATCAGTGATGAGAGACAAATAATAAAGAGCCACAATGTCATATATCAATCAGAGACTGTTGCAGGGCGGGGATTCAAACTCACAACCCCTGAATTTATAGTTAGAGGCGTAACCAACTGAGCTAATTTGGCCCAGCTCATGATAATTATCTCGAAAAAAAATGTTTTTAGCCAATTTTAACTTTTTTGAAAAATCCCGATATATTCTCTTTCAAGTATGGTGGCCAGTTTCTACACCAAGGATACGGTTTTCTCTCACAGATCTCCGGGCTGATATAGTATGGTGTCCCAATCCTTGTCGATGCAAGGTCTTCATTGTGACTGAGCACACGCGCTATCCCAAAATCACCGAGTTTAACAATCCCAGAGTGCATCAGGAAAACGTTCTGTGGCTTCAAATCTTAAAAAAGAAAAATTGTACATTCAAGATTTTTTCAAATACAAAGGATAACTTCTTTCTTTGTACATGAAACAGCAAATATTTTGCTAAAAGGAAATCAGTTGATGTTTTTTAATGGCGTTTCAATAACAACAGTTTAAAACATTAAATGTAAAATATGGCAGATACTTTTTTAATGGTGGAGGAAGACCTCGAAACGACTTTGAGTAAATTCATCCTCCTGTAAGTTTTTTTGACCAAGCTGGGCTCGAACCCAGAACCTCAGTAGTAAGAGGTAAGTGATTGTTTGGCATCAGCACTTTTAAAAATATGAACTTATATAGACAATTTAGCAAGCAATTACCTCTGTGTAATATGTTTTTACTGTGAATGTAATCCAAAGCAAAAATGACTTGAATAAACCATTGCAGAATAACCTGTAAAAAATCATCGAAAATATATTATTGGTGACTTATAATAGTTTGTAAAAAGCATACAAATGAAAGTATTAGTAATACCTTTGTATATTGTTAGTTAAATACCATGAAACACACAACCAGTAATGAAGCTCTTACTTGACTTTAAAATGTTTAAAACCTGTGTGTGTTTATTTATTTTTGTTAAAGACTAGCATCCAGATTGTTAAGTCATTTTATTTTCTATAACAAGAGGCCCGCGGGCCTTAACGGTCACATGAGTATCGTGGCAACTCCATAAAGTTATGTTATTCTGTTTATACAAGTTCATAGTCCCTTTCTTTTGTGCATCAAAGACAAGGAGGTTACAAGTAAGAGCCTCTAACAGTCAGTGTTATTTTACTTAACGCTATAATGTTCTGAAATTAATTGCATACATCTTTGGGATAGAAACCCATGAAAACTAATAAATCATACAATATTTCATATGGAGGACCCTATATAACTCTATGTAAAACCATGATCACTGTGGCAGCCCCAAATTTGACCCCAGGGACTCGCCTTAAACAAACCATTTAGGGAACCTCCATGCAATGCAACATGTAAAATATCTAAGGTCTAGACCTTGTACTTTCAGAGAAAATGTTTTCACTTTAAATGTGCTTATAAGCCCTATGGCGGGGGCATTTGTGGCCGATTCATGCTGGTTCAAGAACTTGTCCGAGATCTTGTGGTTATATATAACTGCTGTGTAAGTTTGTTTAAGATTCAATGAAAAATGGGGGTGCTATCGTGTCTACATTTTCCCTATGTAACTTTATGTAAAACAGTGACCCATGTGGCAGCCCCAAAGTTGACCCCAGTGACCTGACTTCAACAAATCGTTTGGGGGATCTCAATGCAATGCTACATGTTAGATATCTAAGATCTAGACATAAGTTTAAACAATATTTCATTCACATAAGAACAATAAAGGCATACATTTAACACATTATGTGGAAAGGTCTAGGCATTGAACTTTCAGAGAAAATGTTTTTTTAAAGTTTCACTGAAAATGTGCTAATAAGCCGTGGTGGGGCATTTATGGTCAAATCATGCTGGTTCAGGAACTTTGTCCGAGATTTTGTGGTTATATAACTCCTATACAAGTTTGGTTAAGATTCAATGAAAAATGGGGAAAAAAACAGTTTATGTATCAAATATCAGGAATGAATGAAAGTTCTAACATATACCAACATAATATTGTCAATTGACATGGATCTCTTTCATGTAGGCAGTCTATCCTTTAAATATCCAACATATAACACATAAAAATTGACATTGGGATTGTCTTACCTCTTTTGAAAAATATATTCCATTTTGTTTCTGAACTTTCTGTTGCAAGTCACCTGTATAATAAAAAGATTGTCAAATCACATTTTTTTTCTTTATCTGAGTAGTTTTTATATTTGATGAGTTCTTATGTGTTGTCTAGTAAACTGGTGTTTGTTATTGAAAATCTTCAAAAGAGCCATAGAAACTAACCAGTATTTACAAGTCTATAAAATTCTCACAAGGTTTTATTTCCCAATGTTAAAAGAAGTAGTTCTATTTGATCAGTCACACTGGTTTACACATTGTAGAATTCGTTTTATCTTAGCAAGAGTTTGAATGAAGAGATGAATGTCATCAAGCCGTATTTACATGCTGCCTACTTTTGGACTGGAGATTTTGTTTCATCTTAGAAAGAATTTGAATGGAGAGAGATGATGATCATCAAGCAGTATTAACATGCTGCCTACTTTTGGATTGGCGATATTGTTTTATCTTAGCAAGAGTTCGAATGAAGAAATGAAGGTAGTCAAGCAGCATTTACATGCTGCCTACTTTTGGACTGGAGATTTTGTTTCATCTTAGAAAGAATTTGAATGGAGAGAGATGATGATCATCAAGCAGTATTAACATGCTGCCTACTTTTGGATTGGCGATATTGTTTTATCTTAGCAAGAGTTCGAATGAAGAAATGAAGGTAGTCAAGCAGCATTTACATGCTGCCTACTTTTGGATTGGAGATTTTGTTTCATCTTAGAAAGAATTTGAATGGAGAGAGATGATGATCATCAAGCAGTATTAACATGCTGCCTACTTTTGGATTGGCGATATTGTTTTATCTTAGCAAGAGTTTGAATGAAGAAATGAAGGTAGTCAAGCAGCATTTACATGCTGCCTACTTTTGGATTGGAGATTTTGTTTCATCTTAGAAAGAGTTTGAATGGAGAGAGATGATGATCATCAAGCAGTATTTACATGCTGCCTACTTTTGGATTGGCGATATTGTTTTATCTTAGCAAGAGTTTGAATGAAGAAATGAAGGTAGTCAAACAGCATTTACATGCTGCCTACTTTTGGATTGGAGATTTTGTTTCATCTTAGAAAGAGTTTGAATATAGAGATGAAGGTTGTAAAACCGTATTTACATGTTGCCTACTTTTGGATTGGAGATTTTGTTTCATCTTAGAAAGAGTTTGATTGGCGAGATGAAGGTTGTTAAGCTGCATTTACATGCTGCCTACTTTTGGAGTGGAGATTTTGTTTCAATTTCATCACTCAAGAACCAAAAGTCATTTTAATCACGTTTTGGCAGATTTGACATACCAAACCACTTGTATTTTATTTATTAATAATAACGACATAGTTTGTATCCTAAACGTATATGTCTTAATCATTAATTAAAATTTAAGTCTAGTTCTTGGCATGATTTTAATATGTACATTCACAATCAAATGACAACTGCTAATGAAAATGTCAAAGCTAACCTCCATTTGCATATTCCATCACAATATGCAGTGCCCCAGCGTTGACATATGCCTCTATATAGCGTACAATGTTGACATGGTTACAAGTACTCAGTACAACAACTTCTGTGAGACAACGATCTAGCTCTGTCTCGGACAAACCTTTTATCTGATAAAATACAAAAAAACAACATATGATATCATAACATCCATGGATCATTTTCGGTATTTATAATGAAATGGTGTGGTGTATCGATCACATTTGATGTTGTTTTTATTTCAACAATTTTTCAGTCATATTACGATGATGTTTACTTGAGACAGTATTCTCAGTAGTGCCTTATGCCTCAGACACATTGTATGATACCCCACCCAGTTACATTATACTGACACAGGGTCAACCACACCCAGACCTATCCTCTAAATGCTGAGCGCCAAGTGAGGAAGCTTCTAATACCTTTTTTTAAGTCATTGGTATGGCCTGGTCAGGAATCAAACTCACAACCTTCTGCATGTGAGGGGGATGCTTTACCACTAGACCACTGCTGAGGTATATCAAATTTGATTTTCCCTGGCTCAAGTTTCCTCTAGCACCATAACAATAAAACAATTCATACTGTGCCATCAAGAGTGATTGTTATAAGCAACAATTTTTATCAACCCTTTTTTTGGTCAAAGTTCTACACCCCTTGGACCCCTCGGCTAAACATTCCCCACCCACCCCTTATATGAGTAAAAATTCCCTTAAAAATGAATTAAAATAATTTTGTTTAATTGGGCTTAATAAGAGATTAACAGTTTAAAACAATGATCACAACAATACCTGAATTATTTTTGATACATATTTCCTTTTGCTCTCTTTCTCCGTCACAACCCATGCTCGTCCAAAGGCACCACATCCCAGTTCGTATAATGGTCGGTATTTATCTCCCATAATGCAACTGAAGCCGTAAATAGAAAAAAAATATTTCTGTAATTCATACAGTCAGTTTATGTCAAGTCAAGACTTCAGTCAAACCAAGGACTCATATAGAAGGATAGGAATCTTGCACTTCTAGGCTAGATGTTGATGAAATAGCATGTGAAGAATTGGTAATCATTCAAATTTCACAGGCAACTGATTTCTTTTCTGATATTTTATACTTATTTTGGTGAGATAAGTTATAATGTAACAATACAACATTAACAATTTTATTTATAATCATTACCAGCGACTGAATTACATTATTTTTCATGTTTCTGTCATTGCATAATTATATTATGCAGACAAATTTAGCAATGACTGGCTATTGACTGATATATTTAATAAAATATGCTTTTCCTGTTATTTAGGTGATACCTATTTCATATTAATTACATCTTCTATAATGTGTTTTAATATAGAGAACAAACATTCCAATGTAATACATTTTATAAATGGTTATAGATTAATCATTAATCATATTTTGTTGCAATCACAACTTCAGATGGCCGCCAAATTTACCTAAGTAAATGAAAACCATGTGGTAGTGGCTGCTCCATTACGAGGCTCTGTATCAATTTACTCGACAGGCGAAAGAGTAGTAATAATATTATTTCTACTATTTGACAGGCATCCAAACATCAAAATAATAAAAAAATGGTCCATCCATTGGTTGTATACTTTATTATTGCTGGAAATATAAGTTGAGGGCCGTATTCATGGCAGTACTCTTGTTTCTTAAAGTCCGACCCCATTCCCAAAAGTGAGAGCCTTGAATGGTCATTGGAAGAAGATAATCAGATCATTATTGGCCACTGTCGTAGTCTTCTTTGACAAAGAAGGTAATGTCCCAATGACTCTCTACCATTTCAAAAGCTTTGCTTATTGGTTGTGAATAGCAACAAAGTTTGCCATTTACCTCCGTTTACCGCAATATCCGCCAAACTGCCACCTTCCACTGTCAAATAATCCCGCGAATCTCCAGTAAAGAGAGTATTCGATTTATAAATTATTTCCGGAAAAGTCTCAGTTAATGCGATGCTTATTAAAAAGTATTGCGCTTATGTGCTTCGATGAGCGTCTATCTGATTCAGAGTTTTAACCACTATTTTGTTCCGGTGTTTCATGTGAAATGGCTGATGTGTTCTGTTGTCTTAGAAGATGCTTTGGAGGGACAAACTTCAGTGCTGGTCACGTCCGATTATCAGAACTACCATCAGTCCAACTTGACACAGCCAACATGGGTAATTTTGTCTGCACTTCCATATATTGTCAACTGTCACACAAACAAATAATTTATTCATTTTCCAAAATTTGTATGTATGTTAAATTTTGGTGATAAGGAACCAGCCATTTGTTACTGAGGCTGAGATAAATATTATATAAATACTTTTTAAACTTCTAGCATTATCGTCTCAACTGCTGGCAACATTTTCCTGCATCAACATCCAGAAAAAAGTGCTAAAGTTCTCTTTGCTTCAAAAATACTTATAAATAGCTTGTAGGAGTTTCTCCTGTTACTTCCAGCAATCAATTTCTGATTATTATCGGAAGACTTAATCTGAAGGAGGTCTGTCACCATTTGAGTCACTGATGAATATAGATCTTTTTACATGACTCTGCACTTAGCCGACTGTTATAAATCCCCTCCGAAGTATTGCATGCTTTCACAGCAACTTGCCTGAATAAAGTACTTTGAAGTGTGTTTAAAATAAAAGTTGTATGAAACCCCACAGAGAATTGAACAGGCGGCTTCTGGGCAACCCAACACAGCAATGTTTCTTTTCTAAAAATGGCTTAAAATTACTGTCTGATTTACCTGCCTTTGTATTGTCTAAATTTGCTTTACTTGAACTTGGGATAGTAGACTGAATAGTTATATATAAACTTACATGTGATCCTACCGCTCTACCGTTTTGTGTGTAAAATCAAAATTATATATACAAAGATCATAAATCTCATCTCCAGCTGTGTTATACTGGCTTGTCCATGTCACTATCTCCCTTGTCCCAATAAACAATCAACTTACAGAGCAATTATAGGATTAGTTGGCACTGAGCTGTTTTTTCCCTCAGGCCAAAACAGCAGAGTTTCACTTGATCTAAAAATAGCGAGTTCCCCAAATGTTTAAAAATAGACAATTTTTCAATCTGGCTCTCTGACACATAAAGGAAGTATTAGCACTGTTATCTCCCCTGGATCAAGATGGCACTGATTTGGAACATTCAAATATACTTCTGTAAAAAATTCAAGATAGATTGATTTATGTATAATGTCATCGCTAGTCTTTGGTAATTTTATAAATGTTTCATACATTAAAATAATTAGAACTGAATGTATGTAAATGTTTTTCTGTAAAAGTGCAAATATTGGTCATATTTATATCAACTATATGGTGGAAAAAGGTGAATCTGAGTAGTTTATTTCAACATTATAATGATTTGCTGTCTGGCAGGGTCAGAGGTGGTGATAGTGAAGAATGGCAAGAGAATATGTGGTACTGGTGCAGCCTTCTCGAATGCTCCAATAGCCCAAGACAAGGCATATTTTGAGATCAAGGTACAGTCATCAGGTCAGTTAGTTTTGTATATATTAAATAATGGAAACATCTGCAACATTATCCTAAACATATAATTATATTTTAAAGTTTAGTGAATACCAAAAGTTTTGTCAGATAAAAATCCCGTTTAAAGCCGGATGTGTGTCTTGACATTAATAAATCTTGTAATTTTAATTCTAAGTTACCGTATATTCCCTTATAAATGCCGCCACTCTAATAAACGCCCCCCACCTATTTTTCTGGAAAATTAAAAAATAAAACGTATATGCGAGTTAAGTGCGTATTCGCCCACCTTTGTCTGATCGATTATTTTGTTACACAAACAACAATAAGCGGAGTGTTTATAACCTTTGAACTCTTTAACCCATTGTTTATATTTTGGGTGACCACTTAACCACTTTTGGTTGAATAAACACTTCCCCATATTTGCTGTTTAAAACTAGTAAAAATACTGTCTGCCGATTAAAACATTACAAAACGTCGGAAAATGCGGTTAGTCTGTGTATGCTGAAAGCTCATTGTTCCACGTTGATAAGAGCAAGCGTCCAAGTGATTTAAAGTGAAGAGTACACTGACCATTCGGATATTCCAGTACGCAGACTAGTAATTTCATACAGATTTTCAGCTTTTTTCATCCTATGTCGATTATTTCATTCACTCTCAAATAATTCTGAACCACTTTTTCGGGGATTTAAACCGGATTTAAGGTTTTTTCCATGGCTTTACTGGTTTTATTGTATTTTTAACTGGTGTTAAATTTGCTTTTTTTATCTTTTATAAACGCCCCCACCTTGTAAAATGTAACGCCCCCGGGGGCGTTAATTAGGGAATATATGATAATATATTTAGCAAGTTCAAAATAATTTAACTATTGTTGTTATTTTATTTCACTTGATATTAAATCTTGCCTCCTTGCTGCCACTAGTTATGCATTATGTAGGGTACATTTAATCTGCTTATTCCAGGTGTTTGGGGCGTAGGGTTAGCCACTAGAAAATGTGGAGTTAATAAAGTCCCACTTGGTGATACGGAGGATTCATGGGTACTGAGGCATGATGGGAAAATTTTCCACAAAAATGAAGAAAAAGGAAAGTTTGCAGAATTACCTCAAGAAGGCGATGTATTGGTAAATATATTGATTTTTATGTCTCAGCCATTCAAAACGGTGATGGGGCATTAAGTTTACCCCTGTCTGTCTGCTTGTTGTATTGTATGTCTGTTGAAGTGTATTGACTTAGTTATGTTTGTTTGACATATTTCAGGGTATAACATACAAACTATGTAGAGTTGTTCTTGTAGTGTATGGACTTAGTTTTGTTTGTTTGACATATTTCAGGGTATAACATACAAACTATGTAGAGTTGTTCTTGTAGTGTATGAACTTAATTTTGTTTGTTTGACATATTTCGGGGTATAACATACAAATTATGTAGAGTTGTTCTTGTAGTGTATGGACTTAGTTATGTTTGTTTGACATATTTCAGGGTATAACATACAAATTATGTAGAGTTGTTCTTGTAGTGTATGGACTTAGTTATGTTTGTTTGACATATTTCAGGGTATAACATACAAATTATGAAGAGTTGTTCTTGTAGTGTATGGACTTAGTTATGTTTGTTTGACATATTTCAGGGTATAACATACAAATTATGTAGAGTTGTTCTTGTAGTGTATGGACTTAGTTATGTTTGTTTGACATGTTTCAGGGTATAACATACAAATTATGTAGAGTTGTTCTTGTAGTATATGGACTTATATTTGTTTGTTTGACATATTTCAGGGTATAACATACAAATTATGTAGAGTTGTTCTTGTAGTGTATGGACTTAGTTATGTTTGTTTGACATATTTCAGGGTATAACATACAAATTATGTAGAGTTGTTCTTGAAGTGTATGGACTTAGTTTTGTTTGTTTGATATATTTCAGGGTATAACATACAAATGATGTAGAGTTGTTCTTGTAGTGTATGGACTTAGTTATGTTTGTTTGACATATTTCAGGGTATAACATACAAATTATGTAGAGTTGTTCTTGTAGTGTATGAACTTAGTTTTGTTTGTTTGACATATTTCAGGGTATAACATACAAATTATGTAGAGTTGTTCTTGTAGTGTATGAACTTAGTTTTGTTTGTTTGACATATTTCAGGGTATAACATTCAAATTATGTAGAGTTGTTCTTGTAGTGTATGAACATAGTTTTGTTTGTTTGATCTATTTCAGGGTATAACATACAAATTATGTAGAGTTGTTCTTGAAGTGTATGAACTTAGTTTTGTTTGTTTGACATATTTCAGGGTATAACATACAAATTATGTAGAGTTGTTCTTGTAGTGTATGAACTTAGTTTTGTTTGTTTGACATATTTCAGGGTATAACATTCAAATTATGTAGAGTTGTTCTTGTAGTGTATGAACTTAGTTTTGTTTGTTTGATCTATTTCAGGGTATAACATACAATCATGTAGAGTTGCACTTCTTTGTGAATGGAAAACCAGCAAACTGTCCAGTCATGGGGATAAAGGGAACTGTTTACCCAATATTTTATGGTACAGTAATTTTATATTTATTCAAATGCTTTATTGTGATTACCTTATTTGTAGAAAAATCAAAGCATTTTGATTTAGAATTAGTGTGGGTAGGAATATATTTGCTTTCCAACACTGGGCTCATACTCAACAGAATTTGGCCTAATTTCAACCAATAGAGGCCTTTCTTTCATTACAACATGGATTTTGATTGGTTGGTTCGAGCAAATTTCTGTTGAGTGTAAACTAACTTTGCACTAGATCTAGGTAATAATTTCTTTCTTCACATTTTGTTGTTGAAAAATGTAAATTGTATATAAGGTAAGCATATATACCTTAAAGACCATTTTCATCCTCATGATTGGTATACGACATCGTGTCTTATAACATTCGTCTCTCACTACTGATTCAAGTGGGAAAGTTATCAGTTACTTGTGGAGATGGGGTGTGCTCGAGTGCTGGTTAATCTTTCAGGATACCAGGAAACAGTGGTTAGGTCAACTGATCGTCTGTTAGCCCTCGATGGCAAAAAATGAGCCTAAAATTTCAGTTAATCAATCAATCAATCATTCTCATGGTTGGTCATATACTGTAGGTTTTAAAAATATTGCTTTCATTTCTATCAATAAATTGTTTAATTACATTCACACTATTCATGCTCAGTTAGCTGTTCTATTCATTCAATGTTGTCTATATTTAATGTGTATTCTAGTCTATATTTTATTGTGTTCTGACTGTACATGATCTCTCACTGCAAAGGTCATGGGTTTGAACCTGGCTCAGTCAAAAAAACAATTTTTTTGAGAAAGTTTGCAAGTTACTTGCGGAAGGACGGTGGTTGTTCTTGGATTCATTCTCAGATCGTCCTCCACCAATAGAACTGGATGTAACATATAACCAGAAATGCGTTGAAAATAAGGTTAATCTGCATACAAATACAACATAGCATTTTGCTGTAGATATAATTAATGTAGTAAGTATAAAAATACAATTTATGATGTAATATCAGAATATTAAAGATCATCTATCTATCCTCTAGGATCTAAATTCAGAATTTTCTAGTTAAAAAAACTCAATGTCTGGTAAGCATTAACACTTTTTCTCTCAGTAATGGAAAACCGCAGCGTGGTCTAGTGGTAAAGCGTCTGCCTCACATGCGGAAAGGTTGTGGGTTCAATCCCCGGCTGGGTCATACCAAAGACTTTAAAAATGATACTAGAAGCTTCCTCGTTTGACGCTCAGCATTTAGAGGAGAGTTCTAGGTCTGGTTGGCCTGGTGTCAGTATAATGTGACTGGGTGGGGTATCATACCATGTGTCTGCCGCATGATACTCCAGTGTGAATGCGCTTAGAATACTGTCTCAAGTAGACACTGTTGCAATATGACTGAAGAATTGTTAAAAGCGACGCTAAACACCATACAACAACAACTTAGTAATGGATCAATTAAAATGACACCAAGTAACAGAAAATGTCTGACATCACACTCTTTGATTCAAAATTATGCCATAACATGTCTTGAGATTTGAGAGTTTTCAAATCTAAATTGTAATGAATTTAGGCCATGCTCTCAGTGATATGTTGTTATTTCATTGTAGAACAATTTAACCTCTGTTTACGATCTGTCTATATTACAGTTGATGATGGTGCCACATTAGATGTTCAGTTTACAAATTTCTACAATGAGCCTCCAGATGGTTTTGACAGTATACTTATCGAACAGTCCCTGTTGTAGAAACTCACCAGGATATTGCGAGAAAATATTGTCGAGGAAGCTGAAATGACATAATCCTCTTTGGCCAGTGAATAGGTCAAAATAATCAAACTTGTAGCTTTTGGCTGATTGCTGATGTGTGAAGTTTTAAGTGTTTCCATGATAACATATTCTGAAAGCAATGGTTGAAATCATTCCAATACTTGAGTCATGGTTTTGGTAGTGACGCCTGTGCTTGTCTTTCTGAAACTAGTCTTGATCATCTGCTGTGCTTGTCCTTCTGAAACTAGTCTTGATTATCTGCTGTGCTTGATTATCTAAAATACAAATGCCTTGAAATGTTCTACCTTGAGCAAAAATGTAACAGTATTCTACTAAAGTTTCTAATTGGTGCATTTAAACAATTGGACTACCTCAGCAATTTCCATGGTATTTCAAAATACTTTTGTTTAGATGTTTATATCTATATTATTTTTTTTATTTAGACATTTTCTTTTTGAGAAATATCTTATGCAAAAAAAACTGCATTTACTTCCATCAGAATAACATTTTAAAATATAACCATTGCAGAGGTGTGTATGTTTCAGCCAATCAGATCTTACTTCTAGATTCACTTCTGCACAAAGTGTCAAGATGTTTGTCTTTTAGAAAAGCAAGCGTAAGACTATAAGCTTGTCTGAAATTCATAAAATGCATAAACAGTAAACATTTTTAATTCGTCTTTTTGAAGAGAAAAAACAAGAGCTGTTGTTTATTTTTCATTTGTGTTTTGTCTTAAATTTATAAAAAAATAGCACAAAATTCACCTTGTGCTATAGTTTCGAAGTAGCAGAAAAATCACCTTGTGCTATAGTTTTAAAGTAGCAGAAAAATCACCTGGTGCTAAAGTTTCGAAGTAACACAAAAATTAACTTGTGCTATAGTTTTGAAGTAGCACAAACATCACCTTGTGCTATAGATTTGAAATAGCACAAAAATCAACTTGTGCTATAGATTTGAAGTAACACAAACATCAACTTGTGCTATAGTTTTGAAATAACACAAAAATCAACTTGTGCTATAGTTTCGAAGTAGCACAAACATCACCTTTCTATAGTTTGGAGTAGCAGAAATACCACCTTGCTATAGTTTCAAAGTAGCACAAAAATCATCTTGTGCTAGTTTTGAAGTAGCAGAAATACCACCTTGCTATAGGTGCCAGTACTTCATGTTTTATTCTTAGTGCTTATGAAAAAAAAGCTTTGGCCTACTTTTATCCAGTTTTCAGTTTCTGGCTTATTTCTCGTTGCTATAAATAGATGAATATAATTCCTTTTTTTTTATAAGATTTAACCGCAGAAAATTTTTTTTTTTTTTGTCCCTTTTACAGATGTTTAATCATTGTCTATATTGTGTCATTTCAAGTTTGACATACATTATCTAGTATTGCATTAGAGGGAAACTGGAAATATTTAATGCTATTGCTGAAAATTAAATTACACCCCCCCCCTACCCCCCCAGCCTCTCTTTTGAGTAGTTTGAATGTATATACTACATTTTTTGTTCTCCCATGTTACATTATTGAGTCCAGAGTTTCATTTTTAACATCAACGAGTTTTATAGTTAACATTTTCATCTCTATAAGAAGATTTTGTTCTTTTAACCCTTTACTTTATAGATACGCGTTTTCCCGCACCAATCACAGAAGGCCATTGAAAACAGTGCAGGAAGAGTTCAGATTGCTCGTAACGAGCAATCTGAACACTTCCTGCACTGTTTTCCACTCTGTCAGTTAATATAAACATGATTCACCCATTGCTGATACGTGGTGAATTAATGCTTTCAATATTAGAGGTGTCCAAAGGCGTCTATATGAAGTAAAGGGTTAATGTTGGTGTGTCAGTTTGATCAAGTCCAGTAAATACATGACTTTTGTGTAATTAGTCAATTGACAAATAATTTGATGAACAAAGGTCATAGAATGTGACCTTCAATGGGCTTTTGTTTCACCAACATATTTGAAGATGATTTCTACAGTTTTTCCAGCGCACCGATTCCACGCACAAAAAGGAGCAACTATGTGGAGTTGTCCTAATGTTTTGACAGTTTTGTTGTGATAAAAGAAAAGACACTGTAAGATGCAAATCCATATTTGTCGTCATAGTTTGTGTAATTGTATTGTATTTAGGAGAGGAATTCTATAAACTTGCCTTTCATTACAATCCTTTTGACAAAATTGTTTGTAAATATGTAATATTGTACGATATTCGAAATAAAATATGTTTAAATTAAATGGGTGGTTTACAATAAAGACAGGTATTAAAATTTAAACAGGTAAACCTCTGATCAGTATCAATCAGTGACAGTTCTCTTTCAGTCAAATTAAGTTTAGAATTTTAGTAAAACTCCAGAAAATGTTGGTGAAACAGAAGTCAGTCAGTCAATCAATAGTTGATGTATTTGTCGAACAACAAATTTACCAAATATCTAAATTTTTATTTTTGTTGTTTGTGAATTTAACTTTTCTTTTCTGATGTATTTCAAGAAAAAGAAGCCTTGGTAAGTTTCTATTAAAATAAAGATAAAAGCACATCATCCCACATCCTCAAATAAGACATTTGTTGAAAGATAAAAATCATCTATACTTTTATTTTAACCCTTTGCTCCATAAGCACTTTCTTGGACTCTTCCAAATTGAAAGCATTAATTCACCACGTATCGGCAATGGGTGAATTATGTTGATATTAACTGACAGAGTGGAAAACTGTGTAGGAAGTGTTCAGACTGCTTGTCACGAGCAATCTGAACTCTTCCTGCACTGTTTTCCAAAGCCTTCTGTGATTGGTGCGGGAAAATGCGTATCTGTGGAGCAAAGGGTAAATGCTGTAACTGTACGCAAAAATTTCTTTTAAGAATCATCATAGAATTTCATTTGAAATGTGTCCATTGACAAATTTTGTCATTTTGGAGATTTTCTTGTCCTGGGTACATGTCCCACATATCGACTTAATAAAATACTGCCCCTGTTTGTGTTACATTCCCTATGTTTTGTATTAATTAATTGGGACCAATTTAATACTGGGCTGATGTTTGTAACAAATGTCGGAGCCTATGATTTCTGCCTATAAAGCAGAGAATACCCTGTACAACCTGGTCTGTATGTGTGAGATACTTTCGGTTCTACCAACTAGTTACTGGAAGGGACACATTGATAAATTTTCACTTAAAAATATTTTTAAAATTATGTATCTACTTCATGCATACTGTATACTCACAAATAAATGCCGGAGTTATCCAATTTTGCAAATAGAGGGCGTTTATTAGGACGTCTAAGGTGATGTTGTCTAATGAAATTGTGGGTTCAAACCCAGTTCAATCCAATAACTTCATTTGAGAAATTTGCCAGTTACTCGGGAAGGATGATGGTTTGACTCCACCAATATAACTGGATATGCCATATATAACCTGTGTTGCGTTACAAATGGTATTAAACTCGATTCATCTTACAAATTGCTACATAAATATTAATGATGTTTTGCTACTATTTACTCCCATATCCATACATGTTTTTTTGTTGACATTGGTATTCCAAGATGGCCACTGCACCTAAAAATAGAACAACATTTGAGATCTTGCAAAAGACATCCTCAGAGATGTAGAATGCATGTTTTAATTTTTGAAAATGCCTTTGTAAATAATAGTTTTATAATACTTTATCATATTTATGAAAAAAAAACAATACAGATTGTGCAAACATGACAAACTTGAAAATTAATAATACAGGTAAATGTATTAACCCTTTACTTCATAGATATGTGTTTTCCTGCACCAATCACAGAAGGCCTTTGAAAACAGTACAGGAAGAGTTAAGATTGCTCGTGACGAGCAATCTGAACACTTCCTGCACTGTTTTCCACTCTGTCAGTTAATATAAACATAATTCACCAAATAATTCAAAAGCCTTCTATATATTAGGTGTCCAAAGGTGTCTATATTAGAGTTGTCAAAAGGCATCTATATGAAGTAAAGGGTTAAACTGTAAGAGAGGGTCTCTGGACCCTTTCCCTGGTACAGGGTATATAAACACTAGATAGATGTAGTTTATTGTATACTGAACAGAACAGCTAACCTGACACTTTTGTATTTCTTTTATCTTTGTCAAAATATTGAGTAGCATTATTAAAATTTGTATACCACATTAAAAGACATTTATGTAATGATCTGACTTAGCCTAAATGTTCTTTTTTACTTGAGTTCAAATTACAAGGATATGGCTAAGATACTTTGTGAGAAAATACATAAAGTGGCAGTTAGCTGTTCTGTTCAGTATATGTTTTTTATCATATGCTATATTATTGTGGTTAAAGTTTTAATTTTCCATTGTTGCTACAAATTTTAATGCTTATTTCTCTATTATTCAGGTGCATTTGAGATTTATATGATGTGTTTTTGAGGTACATTTATTTGGGCTACATGTATTTGAGGTGTATGTTGAGATACAGTATTTGAGATACATGTATTTGAGAAAAATGTATTTGGGTACATGTATTTGAGATGAATACATTTCAGGTACATGTATTTGAGATAGATGTATTTGGGATATATGTATTTGATATAATTGTACATGAGGTACATGTATTTGAGATAAATGTGTTTGAGATTAATGTATTTGAGGTACATGTATTTTGAGATGGATATATTTGAGATACATGTTTTTGAAGTATATTTGAGATAAATGTGTTTGAGATAAATGTATTTGAGGTACATGTATTTGAGATGGATATATTTGAGGTATGTCTTTTTGAAGTATATTTGAGAAACATGTATTTGAGGTAAAAGTATTTGGGGTACATGTATTTGAAACTTCTTAGAGGTGTAATTGAAATACATATATTTGAAGTGTATTGCACACTCTACATGAATGAGGTGTATTTGAGATGCACATAGGTGGAGTGTATTTGAGATGCATGTATAACAAGTTTATTTGTGATGTATGTACTATGCTGGTTATATAAATATACTATATACTATGGTTGTTATAAATGAATTATTAATTTTAACGTATGTACACAAATAACGTATATGTAGTTTAACAAGATTATTGTACTTGATATTTTAAATTGTATTTACTGGTATACTCAATTTATACATGAATCTTTGACTATTATAAATCAGACTCAGGACTTAAAGTCTAGCATGGCATGAAAATAAATGTAAGACATTTTGATTTTTAGCCACAATCTGAAAAATATACATTTTGTCGAAAATATTTTAGTATTTAGGCAATATTGTGTGTTTTAGCGTGTATATTGATACAAGTCAATGCTGATATATGTGTTTTAGATGCCATAATTATGTGGCACAGCTGAACTTAATAATTTTATAATAACTAAAGGGAGTTTTCATTGTTAATGCCCCTATACAGCTCTTGATAACTGACAAGTTCAATGTGTACATTGACCCAAAATTCCGATTTTCTGTGCTATCTTTCCTATATATATTATAAAATTGACACTTAGGAATCAACAGTCTGTCCGAAAGAAATTGGTAAATAAAACGTTTAATGATAAATGAAATTTGCTATGGATCAAATACACTAGGTACTGAGGTAGTGTACTTCCATATGTTTACAGTTCTGACCTTTTGTTGCTGGGCCTGGTTAGCTCAGTCTGTAGTGCGTCTGACTATCAATCCAGGCGTCACGAGTTTAAATCTCCATCCTGTCACTTTCTTACTGATGATTGAAATATAACATTGCATCTCATTGTTATGCGCCTTTCACCAATGATTCAAGTAGGAAAATTATCAGTTACTTTGGGTGATGAATGTGCTTAAGTACTGGTCAATCTTCCAGGATCCAAGGAAAGAGTGATTAGGTTCACTGAACATCAGTTCGCCCTCGATGGCATAAAAACTACGCCAAATATTAGAAAGAACAATACCCGTGTTGTAGGTCATTGTTTTTCCTTAATGAATTTGCATTACTAAACATAATACAGTCTTTGAATTAACTTCATACATGTATAAAATAAATCTATTCAATTTTGACTGTTTTTTTATAAATTATATAAAACATGATCTGACCCCAAATAAACTTTTAGAAATCTAAATTATATGTTGAAAGAAGCCTCGCTGATATTTTTCGATCAAACATGACATTTTATGGATATTCTGTTCAATAACTTGAATTGCTATTTGTCTCTGTAGTGTAAAATTCTTTAAATTTGTTGACCAAATACTCAATCAAGGCCTGCGATATAGGCACTCATTGGTCACTATCAGGTTGTGCTAAAACATTGACGAATCAAATGGAAAATGCCGACGTGTGTATTAACGAATTTCTCGTAAATAAGTTAACTACAAGGACGGAATGGGACATCCCTCTTTGTGATTTAATCAACTTTCCTTCATTTACTTTACAGGAAGTTATAGGTGATGCATCTTTAATTTTAGTATGTGTATTAGAAACAATGGTAAAAGTTTGTGCATGATGTGTTCCTTTTAAAAATTTAAAAGAACTTACTAAGCTATGCTTTCTTTTCAGTCCCTTGTCACTTTGTATTTTATTTAAACAAATGTTGTAAATTTTATGAAATAGAGTATGTTTAAACTACACTATTAAAAAAAGTTATTTAAATGAATTATGCTTAATATTCTGTATGAGAAATAAACACATATTTAATGAAATATGTAATACATTTTGAATTACTTTTGGTACTTCCCAAAGTTTACTGTTTTCCTTGACTGAGAGGTCAAAGGTGCTGATTGAGTCAAGAAAACTTGCCTTATACCATCAAAGTTGCAGTTTCTAAATAACTTTGTGTAAGGAAGCTTGCCAGTTATTTGTGGAAGAACAGCATTTCTTATCATTTGAAGTACATTTACTACGGCACTATGTGGTTTACGACTTCTGTTTGACTCCTTGGTGGGGGTGGGGTTGGGGTTGGATAGTTAATCTGGAGACCAGTAAGAAGAATATTGTGCGCCACACTAGTCAGTTGGACATGTACATTTTAACTGAAGCAGGGAGTTGTAAATATATAGTTACACTAGGGAGTTGAACATTTATATTGAGTGAGACAAATATGTTCAACACTGGGGAGTTGTACAATATATAGTTACACTAGGGAGTTGAACATTTATATGGAGTGGGACAAATATATTCAACACTGGGGAGTTGTATTTATACAGTTTAACACCATGGAGCTGGGACATGCACATTTTAACTGAAGCAGGGAGTTTTACATATATAGTTACACTAGGGAGTTGAACATTTATATGGAGTGGGACAAATATATTCAACACTGGGGAGTTGTATTTATACAGTTTAACACCATGGAGCTGGGACATGCACATTTTAACTGAATCAGGGAGTTGTACATATATAGACGTCGTCATTAATGTGCTAGGCGCTGACGCCGCAGGGGCCGTGGGTTCGAATCTCCAAAGTGGCAAAAATATTTCCGAAATTGTCCGTGGTCAGGTGAATAAGACATGTGTCACTCCTCTCCATTGAGTCATTTAAAGTAGGAATAATACAAAATATTGAATGTACATATATAGTTACACTAGGGAGTTGAACATTTATATGGAGTGGGACAAATATATTCAACACTGGGGAGTTGTATTTATACAGTTAAACACCATGGAGCTGGGACATGCACATTTTAACTGAAGAAGGGAGTTGGACAAATACATTATAATACTAGGAACCATAACTCTATTACCACTGCCCTCCTCAACACCCCTTCCAGTTTTGTGACAAAGCTAGAATAGCTGAGTTGGCACTGTTCTCTAACAGGTCTTATTACATGGGCGAGTTGAAGAAACATTCAAACACTGGGAGGGAATTATACATTTACAGTTTAATACCAGGGAGTTGGCCATGCACATTTTTTACTGAAGGAGGGAGTTATACAAATAAATTTTAATACAAGGAGGGAGTTGTACATATATAGTTACACCAGGAAGTTGAACATTTACATGGAGTTTGACAAATATGTTCTTACACAAGGATGGAGTTGTATATATGCAGATAACACCATGGAGGTTGACAGTCTCATTTTTACACAAGAATAATGAGTTAAACAAATAAATTTTATCGCCAGTTAAAATTCCAAATCCTGGAGAAAATGTTTACCTGCAACCTCCTATATCCACTGCTGTTATGGACAACCCAATATTGTTTGGCAGTAATAAATAACATGAACGTTTTGTCAAAAATGATACTTTATTGCCTTTGTACATAGACATCACAGTGATATGTGGTACATAATATTGAACATCTTTGTGAGTTATATGTAACACAAGTTTAAAAGAGCAGACAACACAATTTCCATTATTGTTATCACTGTTTTGTGATGAAGCCAATCATAGCTGTTGCCAATAACAAATCAGACAAGTTTAAAAGAGCAGACAACACCATTTCCACCATTGTTACCACTGTCTTGTATTGAAGCCAATCATAGCTGTTGCCAATAACAAATCAGACAAGTTTAAAAGAGCAGACAACACCATTTCCACCATTGTTACCACTGTTTTGTATTGAAGCCAATCATAGCTGTTGCCAATAACAAATCAGACAAGTTTAAAAGAGCAGACAACACCATTTCCACCATTGTTACCACTGTTTTGTATTGAAGCCAATCATAGCTGTTGCCAATAACAAATCAGACAAGTTTGAAAGAGCAGACAACACCATTTCCACCATTGTTACCACTGTCTTGTATTGAAGCCAATCAAAGCTGTTGCCAATAACAAATCAGACAAGTTTAAAAGAGCAGACAACACCTTTTCCACCATTGTTCCCACTGTTTTGTATTGAAGCCAATCATAGCTGTTGCCAATAACAAATCAGACAAGTTTAAAAGAGCAGACAACACCATTTCCACCATTGTTATCACTGTTTTGTGATGAAGCCAATCATAGCTGTTGCCAATAACAAATCAGACAAGTTTAAAAGAGTGGACAACACCATTTCCACCATTGTTACCACTGTTTTGTATTGAAGCCAATCATAGCTGTTGCCAATAACAAATCAGACAAGTTTAAAAGAGCAGACAACACCATTTCCACCATTGTTACCACTGTTTTGTATTGAAGCCAATCATAGCTGTTGCCAATAACAAATCAGACAAGTTTAAAAGAGCAGACAACACAATTTCCACCATTGTTACTACTGTTTTGTGATGAACCCAATCAAAGCTGTTGCCAATAACAAATCAGACAAGTTTAAAAGAGCAGACAACACCATTTCCACCATTGTTACCACTGTTTTGTGATGAACCCAATCAAAGCTGTTGCCAATAACAAATCAGACAAGTTTAAAAGAGCAGACAACACCATTTCCACCATTGTTACCACTGTTTTGTATTGAAGCCAATCATAGCTGTTGCCAGTAACAAATCAGACAAGTTAAAAAGAGCAGACAACGCCATTTCCACCATTGTTACCACTGTTTTGTATTGAAGCCAATCATAGCTGTTGCCAATAACAAATCAGACAAGTTAAAAAGAGCAGACAACAGCATTTCCACCATTGTTATCACTGTATTGTTGTGATGACAATCATAGCTGTTGTCTATAAGAAATCAGACAAGTTAAAAAGAGCAGACAACAGCATTTCCACCATTGTTACCACTGTTGTGTGATGAACCCAATCATAGCTGTTGCCAATAACAAATCAGACAAGTTAAAAAGAGCAGACAACACCATTTCCACCATTGTTACCACTGTTTTGTGATGAACCCAATCATAGCTGTTGCCAATAATAAATCAGACAAGTTAAAAAGAGCAGTCAACAGCATTTCCACCACTGTTACCACTGTTTTGTATTGAAACCAATCATAGCTGTTGCCAATAACAAATCAGACAAGTTTAAAAGAGCAGACAACACCACTTCCACCATTGTTACCACTGTTTTGTATTGAAACCAATCATAGCTGTTGCCAATAACAAATCAGACAAGTTTAAAAGAGCAGACAACACCATTTCCACCATTGTTACCACTGTATTGTTGTGATGACAATCATAGCTGTTGTCCATAAGAAATCAGACAAGTTAAAAAGAGCAGACAACAGCATTTCCACCATTGTTATCACTGTATTGTTGTGATGACAATCATAGCTGTTGTCTATAAGAAATCAGACAAGTTAAAAAGAGCAGACAACAGCATTTCCACCATTGTTATCACTGTATTGTTGTGATGACAATCATAGCTGTTGTCTATAAGAAATCAGACAAGTTAAAAAGAGCAGACAACAGCATTTCCACCATTGTTATCACTGTATTGTTGTGATGACAATCATAGCTGTTGTCCATAAGAATTCAGACAAGTTAAAAAGAGCAGACAACACCATTTCCACCATTGTTCCCACTGTATTGTTGTGATGACAATCATAGCTGTTGTCCATAAGAAATCAGACAAGTTAAAAAGAGCAGACAACAGCATTTCCACCATTGTTATCACTGTATTGTTGTGATGACAATCATAGCTGTTGTCCATAAGAAATCAGACAAGTTAAAAAGAGCAGACAACAGCATTTCCACCATTGTTATCACTGTATTGTTGTGATGCCAAGCATAGCTGTTGTCCATAAGAAATCAGACAAGTTAAAAAGAGCAGACAACACCATTTCCACCATTGTTCCCACTGTATTGTTGTGATGACAATCATAGCTGTTGTCCATAAGAAATCAGACAAGTTAAAAAGAGCAGACAACAGCATTTCCACCATTGTTATCACTGTATTGTTGTGATGACAATCATAGCTGTTGTCCATAAGAAATCAGACAAGTTAAAAAGAGCAGACAACACCATTTCCACCATTGTTCCCACTGTATTGTTGTGATGACAATCATAGCTGTTGTCCATAAGAAATCAGACAAGTTAAAAAGAGCAGACAACAGCATTTCCATTGTTACCACTGTATTGTTGTGATGCCAATCATAGCTGTTTTTTTTTTTTCAGTTTTGGAAATATTGTGGTTTCCCCTTGACTGAAATATCCAAGGCCCCGTCTTCCGACTGCAACTACTGATACAAGTACTGTCAAACCTGTGTTTGTGGCCGCCTCTATTAAGCTGCCACTTAAACAGCCACATTTTCTCTACCATTTTTATAATTTTAGTTTAAATCAACCTGTATTGAGCAGCTACCTGCCTTAAGGGGTCATCTGTGTTCACTCCCTTGAGTAGCTGCATAGGAAAGGTTTGACTCTACATATATTATGACTCCATGAAACATTATACTTATTTAAGGGACTGCCATGGCCAAGTGGTTTAAAGTGCTGTCAACACCTATTAACTGCTAAGGTGGTGGGTTTGAGCCCCACTCGGTCAAAATCTTGCAAGTTACTTGTGGTTCTACTCAAGATTCATTCTGAGATCTTGCTCCGTCAATAACAGTTGATATGTTATGCTGTAACATGTTATTTGTTCAAAATAATGGCGTTGAACACCATTCAAAAGATTTATTGATTGATTGAATATTTAGCGTCATTTTTATGCCATCAGGGGCTAACAGACAATCAGTTAACCTAACCACTGTTTCTTGGGATCCTGAAACGTTAACCAGTACTCAAGCACACCCCATCTCCGCAAGTAACTGATTACTTTCGCACTTGAATCAGTGGTGAGAGACAAATGATAATGCTACATAATGTTGTATATCAATCATTACAGAGACTGTTGCTGGGCAGGGATTTGAACTCATGACCCCTGGATTGATACTCAGACACGTAATCAACTGAGCTAAACTGGCCCCAATCGAAAGAAAAACAAAGATATTGTGATAAATGCTTTTTCAGTTAAAACATTGAAATAAATAAATAAAAAACATTTAAATTTTATTTTGATTTTATTGAATAAGTATATGCAATTGATAAGCAGAAATTCTATTTGAATTTACACATTTGTACTTGTATGTAGGACATTAAAAACTTATACAAATCTGATATATAACAACCAAAAGTCCAAAGTCCATCTAGGTACATAGATATATAAATAGTTCTTATGTGATATGGATATAAAACAAAAATTAACAACATAAGCAGTTGGGATGCCCCAATTACCGCAACAATCCACAGATTTTCTTCTACTGGTTACTACTTTTATTATCATTCTTATCTAGAACAAACTTATTATGTTTTCACAAGCTTTAGCTCAATCTGCTGTCCCAAAAATTGTTTTTAGTGTCAATTAACTGTCATTAAAAAAGGTCAAGGTAATTTCTGACTTTACAATGTCAAGGTCATTGATATGACACAATCAAGTTTATTTCTGATTTGACACATTCGAGGTAATTTCTAATATATAGGTCAAGGCCATTTCTGATTTGACACGATCAAGATCATTTCTGATTTGATACAGTCAAGATCATTCCAATTTGACCTTGTCAAGGTCATTTCTAATTTGACAAAAGCTATTTAGTTTGTAAACATTAATTAAGTTATTTTTGGGTTACATTACACTTTTATGAAAGAAACATAATTGTGTCCATATATTTAATGTTAGTGCTAAAAGCTGGAAACTTTACTTAAACATGCAGACGGACATGTGCAACACAATACAACTGTTGCCAGCAGAATACAAAGACTGGGAGCACATTGCTGTTGCCATGGATACATGTATAACAAAGATTGGAATGCTGAATATCACAGTTGACTAAAGTTCTGAGAAAAAGAAAGTATAATATGTAAGCCGATTCATTTTCCAGTGTGATAGAATATACAAACATATCATTGTTACCTAAAATTGTTTTATCTGGTCTAGTTTGATAACATCAAACGCTTACTGTGTTAGCAAATGTACCACAATGAAAATTGGCAAGTATATATATAACTGCTTACATTTATCCAACTGGTTAAACTCGCTTTACGTACATTCAGTCTGACTTAGTCATTGTAAACATTTCATTTGTCTTCAGATTTACGACTAAATACAGACCTGTTTCCCATTATTTTTATTATTATTAAATGCAGCAGAACTTCGCTGACTCGAACCCAACGAGGCTGTCAAAAAAATTTGAGTTAATAGTTGTTAAGGCCAAGTATTGTTTAACATCATACCATACATGTATATACATTGTATTAGGTATGGGCAGGGACCAGATAAGTGGTGTGAGCTATATATGGTGTTCCTGCCATCCTAGTTCGAGCCAACGAAGTTCCAACGTACATTAATATTTGTCAAATTGTTTAATTGTATTCCTCCTCCAGGCAAATCATTTAATTGAAACATCATTTAAGTGTGACATCATTTACATGTGACATCATTTAAGTGTGCCATCATTTAAGTGTGCCATCATTTAAGTGTGCCATCATTTACATGTGACATCATTTAAGTGTGCCATCATTTACATGTGACATTATTTAAGTGTGCCATCATTTAAGTGTGCCATCATTTAAGTGTGAC
This sequence comes from Panopea generosa, assembly GCA_029582155.1. Taxonomy (NCBI): domain Eukaryota; kingdom Metazoa; phylum Mollusca; class Bivalvia; order Adapedonta; family Hiatellidae; genus Panopea; species Panopea generosa. The sequence continues at coordinate 10,831,457 of CM055907.1, read as the reverse complement.
ATCATTTACATGTGACATCATTTACGTGTGACATCATTTATGTGTGACATCATTTACGTGTGACATCATTTATGTGTGCCATCATTTACATGTGACATCATTTAAGTGTGCCATCATTTACATGTGACATCATTTAAGAGTGACATCATATAAGTGTGACATCATATAAGTGTGACATCATTTAAAACTGGGGGGAGAATGAGGATCCTACCCATAAAAGCGCTTTGGGTTTGAAAAATAAATTTATTCTACTAATGATTTCGTTGGCAATATAGTTACAATTTAAATCAAAAGACCAGCTTTTCTTTACAATTGGCAACACTACACCATACACTACAATATCATATAATTATTTTACACGTTTTTATGCATATTCAATTATTTTGATATGTATTTATATATTAAGTATTTATATTGGAATGTATTTCATTGTAAAGTTATAAAAAAAAAAGAAGAAGAAATAAAAAAATCTTCGTCAAAACATCAAAAATATAAGATGCAATACAGAAAACAGCACATTACAATACAATTTGTGTAAAATAGTAAATACTAAATAGATATGGGTATAGTCTTGTTATTTTTTCCTTACAATAAAAAAATAAAACAAAAGGCTTCGATGACTTCATTTTGTATTAACAGCATTTTTTTCTCAAACAAGCGTTTTTGTGTGTTTTTTTGGAAGGAAAAAACAAGCAGCAGAAAGATACACCGTAATATGTTACAAGTTCACAACCGTTGGCCATTTTTTAATAAAATAATTAAACATTTATTTTAAGTAATTGTAGTATAATAACATCATAATAATACAACAATAATATTAATAATAATATGACAAGTAAACACATTCACGCTGTATATACACTGACACACGGTCACAATATTTAATGAAATACAAAGACAAGGTTTAACTTTTATCTAAAATTGATTAAATGGTTGATTTATTAATCATACAAAAAACTTTCTTGTCCACTGTATTCACATTGAAATAAAATCACGTAGAATATGCCTGAAATATTCAAACTTCAAAATTTAAACTCCATTTATATGTCTCTATGGAAAAAATATCTGGTAAGCTTAACTATTTATATATTACCACTACTCTAGGGGCACTCTAAACACTTTACACCAGGCTGTTGGGGGCTTATTGAAGTTTATTTATTCATTCATAGCTCAACAAGTCATAGTGTCAGGAACATTCTTGTATACAGGGCAAAGATTTCTGCATAGTTTTATGGATTTTTCATCATACACACCCTTATCCTATCCTCCTCGCGCTATGACATAATGTCGTAGGACATGCTCTATAGCACTATGTGCTATGACATATTCATTCATAAATACATTGATATTCTTGTGCTACTATGAAAAAAATAGGTTGGAATAAAAAATTTAAGAAGTCCGTAGTTTGGGTTGTTTATGTCATATACAATCCAAACTATGTGATTTTTTAAGATTTTATTGTGCAAGAATCATGGGTTTGTAGTGTGGATGGAAAGATCTGTACTGCTGATAAATGTTTGGGCGGCAACTTGGCAGGGCTTCATTACCACCAGAATCATTATTTTTCTGGACAAAACGATTATCCTTCTGGACAAAATGATTATCCTTCTGGACAAAACCATTATTCTTCTGAACAAAACCATTATCCATCTGGACAAAACCATTTTCCTTCCGGACAAAATGATTATCCTTCTGGACAAAACCATTATCCTTCTGAACAAAACCATTATCCTTCTGAACAAAACCAAAACCATTATCCTTCTGAACAAAACCATTACCTTTTGCAGCACAAATTTCCATTCGCACCTCAAACCCATAAAAGATACATATTATCATACATTTATTTGTACTGAACATTGATGAAGGAACACATTGTCTTAAAATATGGAGGATGAAAAAAATTCAAATATTTTTTGTCTTGCATGTGTGATTTAGATATAGATTACAGTTAACTTCAAGTCAAAATTTCCTACGAATGATACGTTGGTTAATGCCATGTTCATTGACCTCATCAAATACTTTTAACCCTACTAAAGTACAGGTGTGTAAACATTCAACATAAATAACTAACTACACTTATAATCTAGAGTCTTTCTTCCCATTTAATTGTTTAGTTTCAATATATTTAATTAACATCAATTGTGATTCATGTGATTATAATTTATACATGTTACACTCTATTTATTTCTGAGTAGAACCAATACTTAGAAAATAAAGATAAAATGCTGTGCCCGATACACAACTTGTGGATTTGGCGAGTATCGAATCCACAACCCAACAGTACAATCAGTTTCATCAACACATATAAGTAAACACCTACAAACTCAAATCTTAGAAAAGCATCCAGATGATCATGATTTTAGACTGGTTCCGGTGAAACTGCAAGTGGTTTCATAGATATTGATTATATTGATAATAAAGTAACCAGTCAAAATTAAGTTTTTAAAATACTTAAATATTTAAAAAAATTGGTGAAACAAAAGTCAGGTTGATTTATTGCTTTCAGTCGACTGATTGATTGATTGAATATTTAGCATTATTTTTATGCCATCAAGCTAAAAAAGTTAATCAGTTACTTTACCACTGTATCCTGGGATCCTGGAAAGTTAACCAGTACTTGAGCACACCCAATCTCCGCCAATAACTGATAACTTTCCCACTTGAATCAGCAGTGAGAGATGAATGATAACGAGACCAAATGTCGTATATCAACCATCCCGGTGACTGTGGCCAGGCGGGGATTCGAACTCACGACCCCTGGATTGATAGTCAGAGGCACTAACGACTGAGCTAATCAGGCTTGGTACTTTCAGCCGGATAACTCAACCTAATTGTCTTATCACCACAGCTTTTTGTTCATTTTTTTTAAAGATGACATCTAATACAACTGCTTATTATTCATTTAAATAACATTTCACCCTGGATTTATTTTACCAAAAATATGGTTTCATTTCTAACCCACTTTCCTTCATAGATATTGGCACTCACACACGTGTGGGGTTACCCCTAAATCTGGATACATTGATTATAATAGTTTGTATTTAATAAAAAACAACAGTGATTACTTTATAGCCTTCAGATCAATGTGTTAAAAAACAAGTCCACCATGAGGCCCTCAAAACCATATAATATTCTTGTTGTTACACAATTACATGTTAAGTAAATAATACAAAACAGGATTTATAACTATTATGTCATAGATTAAAAAGAGACAGTAACAGGATTAAAGTTACACTTGTACAATACACCTATAACTGAACGCCTGCTTATAAAGATTAAATAAAGGTATAAAAGTTATAGTAAATTTCCATTTTTTCAAACTCTAACATATTATGTTCAAATAGATTGTTTACAGACCTAAGTTAATAATTGATAATCAGTTCTCTTCAACTTTCTGGGTTGAAAACCTTATAACTTTTGAGTCCAAAATCGTGACTTAGACTCGAACATTTATTGCTTATCAAATTCTCAAGAAAAATTACTATCTAAACTTACAGTGAGTTTTGATGATTTTAGTCACAGGTTATTGGCCACTTGTATCACATTTACTAGAAGCACGATATTGTATAACATTATCTCCCTTATAGCATTATCTCCCTTATTGTATTACCTCCCTTGTAGCTGCGGAGAATGAATACCCCTCACATATTTTCTTTTTCTGAATGACCACACCTTTATTTCAGTGTGACACGACATCATAATAAAATGTTTATGCAAACTTATGTCTAATGTCGATGTGGTTTCATGTTCAATAACTGTAATAGCTTTCAATGACATGTGATAAAAATTATGTTAAATTTATCCTCATTTAATACAAGCTTTATGAAACTTGTTATGTTAAGCTTGCTTAAATTAAAGACCCGATTAAATTAAACTACAGTTAACTTGGTTCATAAACCTTGTATTAAGTAGGGACTTGTGTTAGATCCTGCATGTATGCCACATCTGTCCGGTACAACCACCAACAGCGTTGATACATACATGGTTACAATTAATTTTCTACATCCCTTCAGCACGCTACAAAACTAAAGTAAACTGAATCACATTTGCCATAGCGTTTCTGAACAATATTACATCTATGTACATTTGAGAACATACCTATTATCGGGACATTTTTCATTGTTTACAAGTTTTGGTTAATGGTTTATGGCCCATTTAGACTCAATATTATGGCAGTTTTCAACTAACACAAAGGCTTGTTTTGTGTTTAGTCAATTTGACTTTCATCATGAATGTCTTTTTTTTAAATTCTTTTTACCTAAACAATAACCCAAGTACAAATTTGTGTACATTGTTTGTTACACTTAGTTGCAACTAACTAGTTATAGCTGTTGCTATATTTATTTGAAACAACTTATATATATGTATTATGTATATATTTTTCTACATTTATCTGTTTTTATTGAACTTTCAATAAATGTGCTTTTTACATTTCAGATATGTCCATCTATAAGTATTGTTCAATAGTTCTATTTTTTAGACATTTCTATCTAAAAATTCTATCTTTAGGCATTTCCATCTAAAAGTTCTATTTTCAGACATTTCCATCTAGAATTTCTATTTTTAGACATTTCCATTATCTCTTTGGTCCACGTTGTCTGTTCATGTTGGTCAACATAAGACTGATGTAAGAGGTCAAAAGGTCATCCATCTTGTAACCCTGGAAGATCAATGAAATATCCAGTACATAACATTTTATAGTACAGTTCATGAATTTTAATTATAGTAAAATTCATGCATGTTCTATTTATAGTACAATTCATGAGTGTTCTATTTTTAGTACAATTCATCCATGTTCTAGCAAAACATGACAAAATAAAATGCCTATTGGTTTACAGATTTGTTAAAGGATCACATAATAATGATAGATAATTCTATAAATTCTGCAAAATCTAATTGTGATCATTTGATCTGAACATAAGTCATGACTGTATTTAGTGGATTAGCAGAGGTGTTCGTATTATCTGAATTACTGACCATTGAATAAAGAAGGAAATAAGTCCTTAAATAAATACAGTCAAGCCCGTCTTAAACAGCCAGTCAAAGGAAGGAGCAAAAGTGACTTTTTAAGCCAGGTTGTTGCTTATTACAGGTTAATTTGCTCTGAAAGCATGGATATGAGAAAGTGGCTACTTAAGACAAGTGGCTGCTTAGTAGAGGTGGCGTCTTACACAGGTTTGTCTGTACTTGTAACAGTGGGTTGGTCTCAATATGTTGGGTGGCCGGAAGGTGGAGTTTTACTGTATTAGTGAAATAACAATAAAAAGAACATGAGACACAGATACTTACGAGAGACGTCTCGCATAGCAGTTTACTGCCACGTAGGAGGTTACCGATGGTCATGTGGAAGTACGTGTTACCACTGCTCCAGTTAGAGATCTTTGTAAATGGATGCGTCGCTAGGATATCCTGCAAGGGACATAACTCATTATTCACTAAATTGAATTGAACCAATAAGGGTGGAAATGCAATGATTAAAGTGTTGGCCGTTCACGCTAAAGTTTACAGGTTCGATCCCCAGCTTGAACCATTGGCCTATCAAAAACACACTCAGAATTGGTCCTACGCAGGAAGTTGACTCAAAAATGATTCATATAAGCTCTCTTAATTCGCAATCAATCTAAAATAAATTTGTATAAACTATTATATTATTTAAACTGGAAGTACTTTGTTTTGTACACAGAAACATACAAGCTGAAACATAGATGCTCTGATTATTTTTTAGCTATTCTCTGAACAAAGATGACAAGGAAATGAAAATCTTATAACCGATGTTTTCTCCTACTTATAACCGGATTCTTATATTACTTTATCATAATCATAGGGTAATGATGTACTAAGGTTAAACCTAAAATAGTCAATAATCAATAGCCAATAATCAATATAGCTAATAATCAATAGCCAATAATCAATAGCCAAAATTCAATATAGTCAAAAGTCAAAAGCCAATGATCAGTGTACCTTGTTTTGCGGATGTATAAGGTTAACTCCATTCTTGTTGATAGCTATCAGAAGGATTTCTGGGTAATTTGGCTCTGTTGTTTGCTGTGAATAAAAAAACAAATACAATGAATAGGACAGGCATAATGAAATTTGCTAAAATACACCAAAAATAAATTATACTATAAGTTCAAACAAAATTTAGCCATGCCCGATTAGCTTAATTGGTATCATGTCTGACTATCAATCCATGCGAATTTGAATCCTCATCGGGCTACAGTTTCTGTGATGATTGATATATGACATTGTGTCTCATTTTCATTTGTTTCTCACCTCTGATTTAAGTGGTAAAGTTATTAGTGGAAATGGATATTTTTTAATACTGGCTAAATACTGGCCAAAGAAAGAGTGGGTAGTTTAACTGATCATGTGTCAGCTCTTGATGGCATAAATTGACACATAACTTCCAATAAATCATTTGTTCGAATTATGGAAAAAAAAATATTTGAGAGAAATCATTTTGAACTTAAAAATTTATTTTAAAAGCTAGATGCCCAAGGCCCGCAAGTACAAACCTGCAAAAAAATGTGCCATCCCATTTCAAAATATTTTCAAGTGGTTTACAAGATATGAAGCAGACACGAAAAATTGTACCAATTTCTGACCTTGAATGTCCAAGTATGAACTTGACCTTTGAGCTACAGACCCGAGTATTGCACATGACACATCGTCTCACTACGCCAGATATTTGTTATAAAAATTCTTCCATGCATAAGAAAGTTGTAACGCCAACAAGATTAGAGGGAAACACACATGCACAGAAATATGACAACTCAATGTATGCCGAGCACACCACAAGTGACTTGACAACTAGGCTACTCGTTTTGTAAAGAGATATATATATATATATATATATATATATATATATATATATATATATGTCTATATTATAAAACTATAAATGTTACCAACCTTGACCTCAAAGAATGCCGAACCAAATGTGGGCCACTTGAAGATGACCTTGAGAAACTCTATTTTTGCATCTTCCTGAGACATACCTCCATCTGCATTGTACATGCTCACTATGCCCTGCAATAAAATAAATATCATATATTTAAAGGTCAAAGTTGTTGTTTCTTATTTGCTGTCCTCAGATCAGAGGTCAAGGTTACTTGAATATAAAAAGTCAAGCTTTTCTTTCATCAAATCCATTCATTTTAACCAATCAAGTTATCAATACATTTAACAGATTAAATATCAAGGTCAGGTCAGATGTCAAGGTCATTATCATAAACAGGATATTGAGGGTTTTCATAAATTATTATTATGTGAACATGCTTACTACTCTGTGAGGCATGTTGTAGAAGGGGTGTTGTAGAATGGGTGTTGTATAAGGGGTGTTGTAGAAGGTGTGTTGTATAAGGTGTGTTGTATAAGGGGTGTTGTAGAAGGTGTGTTGTATAAGGTGTGTTGTATAAGGGGTGTTGTAGAAGGTGTGTTGTATAAGGTGTGTTGTATAAGGTGTGTTGTAAAAGGTGTGTTGTACTATGTTTGATGTACAAGGTGTGTTGTACAAGGTGTTTAACAAGATGCTGTACAAGGTGTGTTCTGCAAAATGTGTTCTGCAAGGTGCATTATTAGATATGTGGTGTACAAGGTGTTTTTTGCCAGATATTTTATACAAGGTATATTGCACAAAATGTGTTGCAAAAGGTATGTTGTACAAGGTGTGTTGTGCTAGATATGTTGTACAAGGTATGTTGAACATGTTGTGTTATGCTAGATTTGTACAAGGTGTGTTGTGCTAGATATGTTGTACAAGGTGTGTTGTGCTAGATACGTTGTACAAGGTGTGTTGTACAAGATGTGTTGTGCAAGGTATGTTGTACAAGGTGTGTTGTGCTAGATATGTTGTACAAGGTGTGTTGTGCTAGATATGTTATAAAAAGTGTGTTTTGCTAGATATGTTGTACAAGGTGTGTTGTGCTAGAAATGTTGTACAAGGTGTGTTGTGCTAGATATGTTGTACAACATGTGTTGTGCTAGATACATTGTACAAGGTATGTTGTGCTAGATATGTTGTACAAGGTGTGTTGTGCTAGATATGTTATAAAAAGTGTGTTGTGCTAGAAATGTTGTACAAGGTGTGTTGTGCTAGAAATGTTGTACAAAGTGTGTTGTGCTAGAAATGTTGTACAAAGTGTGTTGTGCTAGAAATGTTGTACAAGGTTTGTTGTGCTAGATATGTTGTACAAAGTGTGTTGTGCTAGAAATGCTGTACAAGGTTTGTTGTGCTAGATATGTTGTACAACGTGTGTTGTGCTAGATACGTTGTACAAGATGTTTTGTGCAAGGTATGTTGTACAAGGTGTGTTGTGCTAGATGTGTTGTACAAGGTGTGTTGTGCTAGATATGTTGTACAAGGTGTGTTTTGCTAGATATGTTGTACAAGGTGAGTTGTGCTAGATATGTTGTACAAAGTGTGTTGTGCTAGAAATGTTGTACAAGGTGTGTTGTGCTAGATATGTTGTACACGGTGTGTTGTAGAAGGTGTGTTGTGCTAGATATGTTGTACAAGGTGTGTTATGCTAAATACGTTGTACAATTTGTGTTGTGCTAGATATGTTGTTAATAGACATGTATCAGGAACAGCGATGGGACTGCCAACTGTACGTACCCTCTTCCAATCGTCAGGTGACTGGGTCTTTATTAAATCAGCTGGGACAAGCTCTCGTAACATGCGTCTGTTAAATAAAAGTATAATACCATTGAAACGATTGTACAAATAAATCCATCAATACTTTATTTGTGAAATATATCTTAATATTCATTCAATGTTTATTATAAACAATGAAGATGGCATTTTTAAATGGCAGATTTGTTTGAACAGTTAACATCATTTTTACATCAAGGACTAACAGAAGATCAGTTAACCTAACCACTCTTTCATGGGAGGCTGGAACCAGTACTTGAGAACATCTATCTCTGCAAGTAACTGATCATTTTCCAACTTGAATGACAACGAGGTGCAATGTTGTATATCAATCATCAAGGAGACTGGGCCCGTGCGGGGATTCTAACTAATAACCCCTGCAATTGAAAGTCAGACGCGCTAACGACTGAGCTAACTGAGACTGGCAAATGAATTTGTTAAGTGACTGAAAACAAATCGAGTAAAAAAAATGAGACTTTGAAACTTCAGCTAAAGTTCACACTTACGGTAAATTCTGAAGATTTGCCTTGGCGTCACCAAACTTAACGCGGAAGATAACCGCTGCGAGTCTTGCAGCCTCCTCTCTACTACACTTGTGATAGCCTCGTAATAATTTAGGCAACTCCTGATGATAATGGAAGATATGGTCGGCATTAACGTCACGACCGGGTACAGTATTTGTCCAAAGTTTCTTCATGAAGAAAACTTGGTATGTGAACTGAGGTGGGGCACCTGGAAGGAAAACAAGATGTTAGATGATTTTTATTTGAAATTGGAATATTTAGAATAACTCTCTTTATAAATGTATTCATTGTTTAACCCTTTACTCCATAGATACGCGTTTTCCTCACCAATCACAGAAGGCCTTTGAAAACAGTGCAGGAAGAGTTCAGATTGCTCGTAACGAGCAATCTGAACACTTCCTGCACTGTTTTCCACTCTGTCAGTCGATATAAACATAATTCACCTAATAATTCCAAAGCCTTCTATATTAGAGGTGTCAAAAGGCGTTTATATTCGAGGTGTCTAAAGGCGTATATATGAAGTAAAGGGTTAATAATATTTTACAAAAAGGTATTTACAGATATTTCATTTTATTAAATTATAAACTCACCGTCCCTGGAGGGGCGTGCCTTGCGTATCCAATCAATCAGGTGGCGGACAAAGTCAAAGAAGAAGTCACCTTCAGGAACACTTATAACTGTAAAACAATATTGACATAGCAGGTCATGAATGAATAGGTACAGTTATAAGCGATCTATACTAACAATACTATATATGGCCATTATTGGTCAACTTGTCTACACTTTTTTAAGTTTATGCTTTTTACGTATGCCACATTATAAACTTTATGCACACTTCCTTTTACTGTTAACAGAGCACTAGCAGTTTATGGTGCCATTAGTGAAATTGTGAGCACTTCCTACGTTGACTGCTAAATTCCGGATTTGACCGATAAATAGATTCTTCCGCATTTCATTTTCAATGTTGTTTCATAAATACATGCATAGCCCAGTTATTATTGGCAATAAATGAGCAAAAGAATGCATTACAAGGTCATTTCTGAAACGTTATTTTAGGTCTTAGATGCCTCAAAAAATCATCATGCGCCTTTAACTCTCATTAACATAAAATTTGAAATAATGAACGAAATCAGATCGCAGGATACGGGAGAGGAAAACGAACTATATTGCAATGGATTTGACAATATATCAACAGTTCCATACTTCTCAGCACTTTGATTTTATTTAAGACACATGCATTTCACATTATCCTTCTTACCTTTGTCAGCAATTTTCACAAACAGACTGAAACCTTCCGGAGATTTGAGTCGTAGTTTGTTGGAGATATTTTGGCAGAAGTCTTTAGCTCTGGTGCTTGATTCCACCTCAAATGCCTGAAATATGTGTGGAAATTACAAATTACAGTCAAACCTGTCTTAAGCAGCCAGTCAAAGGAAGAAGCAATTATTGCCGCTTAAAACAGGTTGTTGCTTAATACAGGTAAATTTGCTCTAAAAGCATAGAAACGGGAAATAGCAAATGTGGCTGCTTAACCCTTTACTCCATAGATAGGCATTTTCCTGCACCAATCACAGAAGGTCATTGAAAACAGTGCAGGAAGAGTTCAGATTGCTTGTAACGAGCAATCTGAACACTTCCTGCACTGTTTTTCACTCTGTTAGTTAATATAAACATAATTCACCCAATAATTCAAAAGCCTTCTATATTATGTGTCCAAAGGCGTCTATATTAGGTGTCCAAAAGGTTAATATGAAGTAAAGGGTTAAGACAAGTGGCTGCTAAATAGAGGTGACTGCTGATTGTACAACTCTTTACTGACTAAAGTTAGTTTATAGTCTTATTTAAATTTACTGAAATTTTAAAACTCTTTAAGTAAATATTTTTCCCACAGACATCAGATGTAATTATTCAAAAGGTCATAGGAAGTTTTGTTATGGTAAGCAAGCCAATCATTCCTGTCTCCTAGGAAACTAGTCATGACAAGATACAAGAAACTTTATTTTGTGTAAAATGTACAAATATAATTTTATAACACTAGCTGTAAAGCTACATGTATTTGCCGACAAGGTCACAGGATGTGTTGTTATGATGGTAAGCAAGTCAGTCATCTAGGACTCACAACTAGTTATGACCTTAACAAGGTCACAGGAAGTGTTGTTATGGTAACCTACCTCATCTGAGTCATCTGGGAAGTAGACTTTGTGTAAGATCTGTGTAGTTTTATGTTGTATGGCTTCTACCTCAACCTGGTGAGGGGGGTACTTCCTTGTACCATTCCTAAAACAACAACAACACATGGTTAAAACAAGTTCTAATTTAACGTTTTTTTCTGAAATATTCTTACATTTCGTGTTTCATTCAAAAAAAGAAACCTCATTATCTCCAACACTTAATTCTTACCTGTCAGCTCTTTAAAGCAACACATCCATGTTTGAACTTTTTAAAAAAAAAAAAAAATTGAGTTATGAGTACATTTCCCATACAAACATATGATCAATTAGCTGTATATGAGCATATAAACACAATCCCGAACAAAATGATGCCCAAATTATAATGCGTGACTAACACTTTATAAAACAAACGTGTAACCCACCCAAGTAAAAAAAAAAATGACTTTCAAAGCAGGTAAAGTACACTACGCACTAAAACGTGAAGTTTTTTAATATGGCTCGCATAATTCAATTTGAAGCAAAGTTGGAATCCTCGGCAATTTAAAAATAATTTATAAAGTGTTTGTCACGCTTTATAATTTGAACATCTTTTTTTATAATTCTAAAGCATTCTGGATAGTGTTTGTTAGCACATATACAGCTCACTGACCATATATTTATGTATGGGAAATGTGCTCACAACTCAATTGAAAATTTTTTTAAAAAAGTTTAAACGTGGATGTGTTGCTTTAAAATCTACGACTTCTATGCAAAACTCAAAATCTCAAAACATTACCCCAAATGCCTTCTATGCAAAAGTCTCTAGACTTCTATGCAAAATTCAAAATCTCCAGACCTCTATGCAAAAGTCAGTCTCCAAACATCACCAAATTTGGTTCTTGAAAAGACAACTGTTATAAGGCATCTCCAGGTCTGTTATGAAAATATCATCTTCTCTTTTTTATCGCCAGCAATTTTCTAGTCTAGATAATTTTTCTAGTCTAGACAACATAACATATCTCAAGATGAACTAAGTCATTACTGATGAAATAGTGAAGCAGTCTTACTTCAGGGTTTTCTGTAGTCTGTGTATGCAGTCCTGGGCGATCTGATTTCTTCGCGACCTCAAGAACAACATAACTTCCTTCAGAAGATTTGTAGATGGGGAGAAACAACCGGTAGCCAGCCACATTAACTCCCAGCCCCGGTCCTCGCTCATTCTGCAAATATACATTACGATACATCATCAATTTATTACAAGTGTAATTTTGTTTACATATATAAAATAGATCTGAGTAGAACAACCATTTCTTTTTTTCAGTTGGGTTTAAAACCTTTTCAACACATGACAAGTTATATATGGCAATTTCAGTTTTATTAGTAGAGGAAGACCTTGGGAAAAAACTGAATAGAACCACTGTCATTCTGCAAGTGACTTCCTCATGAGTTTTTAGGCCTAGTGGGACTTGGAAGTGGGAGAGGTACGTGGTCATAAGATGAAAGTGCCTTGGACCACTCAGCCAAGGAAGACCCTATACGATTATAAAAATGGTGTCTTGCACCACTGGGTCACAAACAACTTTCCACTTGAAACTCTTATTACTAAGAAAATTTACTTTTAAGCAATGATATATTTACTATATATTCGTGTGTTCCATCCTACGCCATGGATATGTGTGGTGCCCTTGAACAATACACCTTTTCAGCATATGCTTAGTACTGGTTCTACCCAGGAAGACTTCAAATGTGATTTGTCCAAGTTGTAAGAATCAAAGTTAATAAGTTTAAATTAAACTACAGGTAAACTATAAGCATCAGTGTACTTGTATTACAGGAACACTTACTTGTTTCTGTTGTCTGTCAACTGTTTGATTATTTGACAAAACACTTCATCCTTCAAAATTTCCTGAAAATAAAATAACATTAATAAAATAAAATAAAATAGTATAAACAAAACTAAAGATAGTCCTGTATAATTTGGTTGGAAATATTTTCAAACTAGTTGTAATACAGCCTGTGATTTCTTGCTGCAGACGGAAATATCAAAAGGCTGATATATAGGAACACCATACATTGCCAGTTTTTATCCCTCATCACATTGGTTGAGAAACAGTGAAAATATAGGTAGGAAAGTTGTTGTATGGTGTTTAGCGTTGCTTTCAACAATTTTTCAGTCATATCGCAACGGTGTCTACTTGAGACAGTATTCTAAGCGCTGTCACACTGGAGTATCATGCCGCAGACACATGGTATGATATCCCACCCAGTCACATTATACTGACACCGGGTTGACCAGACCTAGAACTCTCCTCTAAATGCTGATCGTCAAGCGAGGAAGCTTCTAGTACCATTTTTAAAGTCTTTGGTATGACCCGGCCGGGGATTGAACCTACGACCTTCCGCATGTGAGGCGGGCTCTACCACTAGACCAAGCCGCGGTCATGTAGGAAAGTAATACTATTGTACATTACTTACAGTTCTAAGTGGTGGTTCAAATATTTGATCTGTAAGTTCATTGGCGACCCTGCCTCTCTTTGATGGGTGATCACCCATGTACTTCAGGATAGGTGCTCACAGTTAAGGAATGATAAACAATAAATTATTATAGGTTTATTAGTTGTCAAGTTTTCTACGTTTTACCAACTAAGTAAGCATATCTTACTGCAAATTAGAATCACGACAAACTTACAATACCCAAGACAGTAAAACTTTGTGAACATAAAATTTTAAATATAGTTAACAATACTCGTGTCTCGTTATAACGCGGTAGCTGGGATCCATGCAATGAAACTGTGATATATGTGGAACTGCATTATAAATATCCCAAGGTGCACTGCAGTATATTATTTGGCAATTCTATTTCTGGTCGTATACCATAAACAAACATGCGATAATATGTGATAAATATGACAGACCATTGTTTGTTGGTGTAAATCAATTAAAAGCGATGTTGTTAATAACAATAAGAACGTGTTATCATTTCAATCTGAATTATCAAGGTGTAATTGATGCATATACATGGTCACAGTTTGGAAAAATGCAATGAGCTCGCAAACACTTAGCGATTTAGTTGAGATTGTCAATCAATTCATTGTTTTTAATGAATCTGATTAAATAATATCAATTTGAAATTTGGAAGCCATAGAAAAACCACGTTATAACCAGTTTCGCGTTATAACAGGACCCAAGTATATATATATACATGTTTAAATTGTTTTGAAAGCAACTTTTAACACATTATAAAATTATATATTGCACTGTTATAACTGAGTGGGGTTTAATAGCATATTCAGTTTTATTAGTGGAGGAAGACCTCAGAATGAATCTGAGTAGAACCATCATCCTTCCATTGGCAAACTTTCTCACATGATGTTTTTGTAATGAGCTGCAGATCAAATCCATTTCCTCAGCAATGAAGGTAAATGGACATTTAATGACTAAGCCTTCAACCATTCGGCCATGTGGACCCCTTATATATTGCACCCAGGAAGACTCGAACACAAATTTTACATGAATCTGCGATGAGAGGTACCAGTAGGTGACCTTGAGACATTACCTGGGAACACTCCACCATGGACAACCCTTCATGTGGGTAGAAGTATAGTCCTTCAGTTTAATATTCACGCAATGACATGCATGTAAGCACACGTGACTTTACATCAACAAAGGATATATAAGAAGCACAGGCACGCCTCCTGGCTGACCTCCTCACGACCCAACAGCTTCTTCAGGATTGGCTGCTTTAGAGGGTCCTTAGAGTATTTCCATAGCTCGTCTGGCTTCCTGCGGCGTGCAGTTGACAGTGTCTTGGTCAGTGTCCTCTTGGGTGGTGGTCTGCAATATTGTGGCAAATGAGTGAAAAGTAAGAAAATGTATGTCCAGCTTACCTTCTTGTTTGAAAATGATAAAAGTTGACCTTAAAAAAGATACACATTAGTTACTAATGCTAAGTAAAACATTTTTATTTAATATTTCACCATCGAACAGCAGCCATTTTGGGTCACTTCTGACCCCAACTAGACCCATCACTGAGGGTTATTAAAAACCCCACATTAATCAACAATGTCAACTTCATCTACACTTGATGTTGATCATTTATGCAAAGTTTCAAGTCAATCGCCTCCACAACAATTGCAATATGGTCAATACAGCAATTTTACCAAGTACAAGGGCAATAACTCTGCATGAAATTAAATCTGGATCACCAAATTAATGACACCCATGTCTACACTTGATGTGCAAAGTTTAAAATCAATGACCTGAAAACAGTAAAAGAAGTTCACTCCACAAGTTGATGACAGATTGACCGGCCAACAGACAGACTGAAAATCTGAAATGAAAATACATCATTCAAGGAAAATTTATCTGTCTTTATTCACAAATGTTGTCCATTCTTAAGATAATCATAAAAAAATCAAAAGCTGAAAAATATATCGTTTTACCTGAAGTGATCCAAAGAATATTCCTCCAGCGTGTATGGTTTCTCGCCGGTTTCTGGTACCACCTCGGTTGTTCCCTGGGACAACATTGTAGAGTCGGTAGACTGTATAAACAGGTTCTACAATACAAACATTTAAAGAAAACTTTAGCACACTGCGACCTTATGAATCTATCTACATGTTACACTGAGTTTTGTCAATTATCTATAGTTTGTTTATAGTGGTCTAATCATGTTTTTTCCTTACTGAGGTAAAAAAAATTAAAAAATTAAAAAATTCTTATACAAGGGGTTAAAAATCATGATCATGAAAGTGTTATGCTTTGTTTTCCAGTTTGATAGAGTTTTTAAAAAATCTTAATTTCTTCTTAATCGCACTGTTTTTATTAAATCTTGACAGCTAGGGCCTCCGTCATGTTACAGGAAAAAAGCCCTGCACATGTCAATATAAAATTATGGGATTTTGTGAAATATTTTATGTTAATATCCAAATTTATACAGCTAGAACACAATAATGCCTCAGTCAAATTATTTTCCTTGACTAATGTATTCCAATTTAATGAGATCTTCCTTTACGTCAAGAATAAAACAACTAAACAATTCTATAGAATGACTTACCAGAATCTCTGGCGGTGGTTTAGTTATGGTGGGCAGCACGTAGACACATTCTGCTGGGAAGTCACCCTTCTTGGTGGTGCGTACACACTCGCCCACACACCAGCCTGAGTTCATAACTGTCTCGCCATTCTGCTGTAACAACACAATCAAGTCACCCTTCTGGAAGCTCAGGAATGACGATCCTTCACCTTGAATATAAATAAAATTGGTTAACCAAGCATTCAGAGTATTTTAGACTGCTTCCGTGAAACTGGTTAACCAAGCATTCGCAAGACTTTGAGTATTTCAGACTACTTCCATAATACTGATTAACCAAGCATTCACAAGACTCAGACTATTTTAGGCTGTTTCCATAAACCTGGTTAAATAAGCATTCACAAGACTCTGGGTATTTTAGACTGCTTCATACAACTGGTTAACCAAGCATTCCAAGACTTGGAATACTTTAGACTGCTTCCATACAACTTGTTAACCAAGCATTCACATATCTCGGAGTATTTTAGACTGCTTCCACAAAACTGGTTAACCAAGCAGTCACAAGACTTAAAGAGTACTTTAGACTGCTTCTAGAAAGAGCCGGAGAGGATAGAGGCATTCTTTTGGTAGTCGAGAACAAATCCTGAAGAATGAGTTCATCATTCAACAACAAATTCATCAAAAATATTTTGATAGAAGTTGTGGTCAATACAAACGTGAGTAATGATGTTTGCTTTTTATGCTACTTTGTTCAATTAACAAAACTCTAAAAAAATTGAATTTGGTGATGAGTTGGTTGCGAAAAGTTGAGAGCAACAATTTTTATGACTTTTAACAGACATCAGATGGGGACATAACACTTACGCACTTTTCTTTGACAACAGAAATCTACAGTGAAACAAAAAATGGATAAGAAATGCGACTGTTATTGATCAGAAAAAAAGTTAAAAAAGGGCCATAACTCCTGTAAAGTTTGATCGACATTAACAAATATTTAATTTTACATGTATTATATATTGTAAATATACAGGTACACATCAAATATTAATTTGCTTTTAAACTTATTAAGTTCGTACAACTTAGAATTAATTACACTTGAGGTCTTCCTCAATACACAGACGGACAGGGCAACACTGAATGCCCCTTCATCATTCTTCAATTGACGGGGGCATAAAAAATCCATTTTCAAACTCACCTGGTGCACTGTAGTCCTGGAGTGCAATCACATATTTTGATCTTTTCTTCAAACCTTCCAGGAAGGTCACCACAAGGTCACGTATATCCTCAGCATTTGGTGAGGTGAATGTATACTCGTCACCCTTCACGGTTGCCAAGGTAAAGCTCTGACCATGCATCTTGCCAGTCCTATATGTGTACAAAGTAAAGTATGAAGTCAAGGGCAATAACTCTTGTAAAGTTTGACAGATATTGACAAATATCAATCTTAAAGGGACTATATCAGGATTTTACAGTTAAACCTGTCTTAAGCAGCCAGTCAAGGGAAGGACCAACGTCGGCTTTTTAAGACAGGTTGTTGCTTAATAAAGGTTTATTTACTCGAAAAGAATAGAAAAAGAAAATAGCAAATATGGTTGCTTAAGACAGATGTTTGTTTAATAGAGGTGGCCACTTGCACAGGTTTGACTGTGCTTTATTTCAGCTTGATTGAGAAAAAGCTCAGATCTTATATAAACTGCTCTGGAGTCTGCCTCCTGGGTAGAACCAGGTCTGAATGTTTGTTTTTTTAGGCATCAGGTCGAGCTGGGGATCAAAACCACAACCTTTAGAGTGGTTAGGTTAACTGGATGTAAATTACTGTAATCAAATAGGAAATTAATATGATAAAGATAAGCTGGGCTAAAAAAAAACATGTTCACATTGACAATATATTTAAACAAAAATGTCTACCCACCTGCTGCTTGATACTGCGGTAATTTCAGGGAAAGATAACTCCAGTAACACTTGTTCTGCATCATCAACCACATAACAACCAGTCCAATTTACAGCTATTATCACATCATTCTTCGGCAGACTGGGTCCTGCAAATTTGTATGCTTCGTAAAATCGTGAGAACAACAATGGCCATTTGTATTTAGCATAGCTAACAATGTCCTCCTTAACTTTCAGTCCCTTAATTCTGTCGTTGGCGAAGTATGTTCCGCGCATTTTTGATATAACTTGTTGCATCCAGTAGTTGAGGGCGTTAGGTTTGGCCAATAAGCTATCTGGTACGTATGATGGGAGGAGGGACTGCAAACGTTCAGTACTGACATTGGACCCGTAGTCTGTGTAGTACTGCTGGGCTGCTATCATGGAAAGGTCATCATCCTGTTAAATAAAGAATAAGTAGAATTAATTTTTTTTTTACATTTTGAGAAAAATTTAAACTTCATTTTATGGTTAATAGTGTAGCTCTTGTATACAATTGATTGAATATTTAGCATAATTTTTTATGCCATTGAAGGCTAACAGACAATCAGTTAACCTAACCACTGTTTTCTGGGATCCTGAAAGGTTAACCAGTACTTGAGCACACCCCATCTCCGCAAGTTACTGATAACTTTCCCACTTGAGTCATTGGTGAGGGACGAATGATAATGAGACACAATGCCGTATATCAATAATCACATAGACTGTTGCTGGGCGGGCATTCAAACTCACAACCCCTGGATTGACAGTCAGAAGCATAACCGACTGAGCTAATCAGACCCGGCTCTTGTATACAAAGTTTAAACTTAAATTTAATTGTTTTTATATAATTGGTGTACCAGTGCCACACTTAAAAGATATGAAAATGCAACACAGGAAGAGATATGAAGATGCAACACAGGAAGAGATATGAAGATGCAACACAGGAAGAGATATGGAGATGCAACACAAGAAGAGATATGGAGATACAACACAGGAAGAGATATGGAGATGCAACACAAGAAGAGATATGGAGATGCAACACAGGAAGAGATATGAAGTAACAACACAGGAAGAGATATGGAGATGCAACACAAGAAGAGATATGAAGATGCAACACAGGAAGAGATATGAAGATGCAATACAGGAAGAGATATGGAGATGCAACACAAGAAGAGATATGGAGATGCAACACAGGAAGAGATATGAAGATGCAACACAGGAAGAGATATGGAGATGCAACACAAGAAGAGATATGAAGATGCAACACAGGAAGAGATATGAAGATGCAACACAGGAAGAGATATGGAGATGCAACACAAGAAGAGATATGAAGATGCAACACAGGAAGAGATATGAAGATGCAACACAGGAAGAGATATGGAGATGCAACACAGGAAGAGATATGAAGATGCAACACAGGAAGAGATATGGAGATGCAACACAAGAAGAGATATGAAGATGCAACACAGGAAGAGATATGAAGATGCAACACAGGAAGAGATATGAAGATGCAACACAGGAAGATATCACAGGAAGAGATATAAAAATGCAACACAGGAAGAGATCATAGGAAGAGATATAAAGATGCAACATAGGAAGAGATGTGAAAATGCAGTATTTATCTATCTGCATACCAGTACATGGATAAATATAATAATTATAATAATAATAATGATAATAATAATAATTAATATAATAATAATAATAAAAATAATACAGTATTTGATTAATGAGACAATCTTAAATCTTCCATGAGGCCCTCAAGTAGGCAGTAAAACTACAGCTAGGCTTGATTATTCAATTATACTTTATCTATCTGTATACACTGTTAAACAACAGTTAAACTTGCATTGTGATAAAACATACTCGTAACAATCAATATTCATGGATCTTACTTAATTCATTTAGACTGCAATTATATCAGTTCCATGATAAAACCGGGGGTTGCAGGTTTGAATCCCTGCCTGGCTGCAGTCCCCATTGACATTGCATCTCATTTTAATTCATCTCTGACCTTTGATAAAAGTGGAAAATTTATCAGTTACTTGTGGAGAAGAATGTGCTCGAGTACTGGTTAACCTTCCAGGATCCACACAAAGAGTGGCAAGTATTCATCTGTTAACAAAAAATGATGTTAAATATTCAAACCAACTATGAAAATGTTTTCTGATGACGCTTCGCAAACACAAACCTTACCTTATCACATCTGTATTCACCAAACTTGATACCACGGACCACCTGTTGATAAATCAAGTTTGTTGCCGTGGAATCTTCAGCTGGATCATGCCACGGGGCAAAAATCTCCTTTCTGAAGAACAGTCGCCAGGGGGCATTCCTCTCCTGTGCGCCTTGTTCCTTTGCGTACTGCTCACACTGAGATATGGCGTCCATTACATGGTCACCTCCACTTCCTAGTGACGATACCTAAGAAATTGTAAAGGAAATCTTTATGTTAGTACCATTAAATTGAGGTATATGTTTAACAAACCTTAATTTTGATATACAGTAGAACTTCAATGGTCCAAACCCAAAAGGGACTTGAAAGAATAGTTTGAGTTAAGGGTTGTTCAAGCCAAGTATTGTTCAACATCATGTCATACATTGCATGTAAATCAAACTAAGAATAAGCTGGGATCAGATAAGTAGTTCGAGATATATGTGGTGTTCCAGCATCCATGTTTGAACCAAAGTTCTACTGTAAGTTAAAAGAAACCAAATCTTAGCAACCAAAGTTACACTTAAATAGGGTGAATTGATTGATTGATTGATTAAATATTTAGCATCATTTTTATGCCATCGAGGGCTAACAGACAATCAGTTAACCTAACCACTGTTTCCTGAGATTAACCAGTACTCGAGCACACACCATCTCCGCAAGTAACTGATAACTTTCCCACTTGAATCAGTGGTGAGAGACGAATGATAATGAGACACAATGTCGTATATCAATCATCACGGAGACTGTTGCCGGGCGGGGGATTCGAACTCACGACCCCTTGATTGATAGTCAGACGCGTAACCGACTGAGCTAATCGGGCCCGGCTAAATAGGGTGAAATGACGGTAGGAATTGTCCTGAAGGATGCCGTGACTGACAAATATTTTAACATTTTTTTCACATTTACGTCATATTTTTCCATTTTTTTCATCGAGAAAATGGAAAAAAGCAATGAAGAAAGTGACATTTACACACAAAAAGAGCAAATGAACACCTTAAACTCTGGTAAAACAAGAAGAGCATTTATAGCAAACTGAAGGTAATATATTTGTTTATTTATTTGTTTGTTTTGTTTGGGATTTTGTGCCTTCTTTCAACAGTATTTAAGTTACATAATGGCGGTCATCTTATCATTGTTCCAGAAACAGCTATGTGGTTGGTTAACTAGACATGCCTTAGCCACGATTAATTCCACACAAATTCAGAGTTGGGAAATGCATAGCCATAGAACAGTTCAAGGTCAGTGAAGTAAGGAAGAGTTACCTTATCAAACAAAGCAATGTAGAGAGAAAATCCAAACTGATCTTTAAGTCCAATTTTATCCGACAACTGTTGACAGAGTTCCCGAGCTGTCGTAGCAGAGTCCGCCAGAAGCGTCTTCGTGTTGCCATCCATGAACGTGATTGGTAACATCAACGGTTTCTTGGACTTGGTTGCTTGAAGTTCGAGCCATGATGGGGGCTGGTTGCGTGTGCCATTGGCAAAAGTCCTCCTTAACCTCTCCTCACAGTAGGGGGCATACCCAGGTGGGCCTTCACTGATGAAGTTACGCAGATATTTGATAAACTGTAACAAACAAGGTATTTCATTATTATTGCAGAAGGTCCCTCATGGATAAAGTTACACAGATATTTGATAAACTGTAACAAACAAGGTATGTCATTATTATTATAGATGGTCCCTCATGGATGAAGTTACGCAGATATTTGATAAACTGTAACAAACAAGGTATGTCATTATTACTATGCATTTAGATATATAACACCAAAATAGTAAAGAAATACTCTTGGGCCAGGTTTCACTATAATAGACGGATTAAAATTTAATATTTCGGCCTTCAGTTTTATTGATACATGAAGCAAATACGGATCAAATGTTTTGGCCTAGACCTCACTGTGAGGCAATTACAGATCAAATGTTTTGGCCTAGACCTCACTATGAGGCAAATACGGATCAAATGTTATGGCCTAGACCTCACTATGAGGCAAATACTGATCAAATGTTTTGGCTTAGCCCTCACTATGAGGCAAATAAGGATCAAATGTTATGGCCTAGCCCTCTCTATGAGGCAAAAAGGGATCAATTGTTTTGGCCTAACCCTCTCTATGAGGCAATACAGATCAAATGTTTTGGCCTAGCCCTAACTATGAGGCAAATACAGATCAAATGTTTTGGCCTAGCCCTCACTATGAGGCAAATACGGATCAAATGTTATGGCCTTGCCCTCTCTATGAGGCAAATACGGATCAAATGTTTTGGCCTAGACCTCACTATGAGGCAAATACGGATCAAATGTTATGGCCTTGCCCTCTCTATGAGGCAAATACGGATCAAATGTTTTGGCCTAGACCTCATTATGAAGCAAATACAGATCAAATGTTTTGGCCTAGACTGCTCTATGAGGCAAATACAGATCAAATGTTTTGGCCTAGCCCTCGCTATGAGGCAAATACAGATCAAATGTTTTGGCCTAGCCCTCATTATGAGGCAAATACGGATCAAATGTTTTGGCCTAGCCCTCACTATGAGGCAAATACGGATCAAATGTTTTGGCCTAGCCCTCACTATGAGGCAAATACAGATCAAATGTTATGACCTAGCCCTCACTATGAGGCAAATACAGATCAAATGTTTTGGCCTAGCCCTCATTATGAGGCAAATACGGATCAAATGTTTTGGCCTAGCCCTCATTATGAAGCAAATACGGATCAAATGTTTTGGCCTAGCCCTCATTATGAGGCAAATACAGATCAAATGTTATGGCCTAGCCCTCACTATGAGGCAAAAACAGATCAAATGTTATGGCCTAGCCCTCATTATGAGGCAAATACGGATCAAATGTTTTGGCCTAGCCCTCACTATGAGGCAAATACGGATCAAATGTTTTGGCCTAGCCCTCATTATGAAGCAAATACGGATCAAATGTTTTGGCCTAGCCCTCATTATGAAGCAAATACAGATCAAATGTTTTGGCCTAGCCCTCACTATGAGGCAAATACAGATCAAATGTTATGGCCTAGCCCTCATTATGAAGCAAATACAGATCAAATGTTTTGGCCTAGCCCTCACTATGAGGCAAATACAGATCAAATGTTATGGCCTAGCCCTCATTATGAGGCAAATACAGATCAAATGTTTTGGCCTAGCCCTCATTATGAAGCAAATACGGATCAAATGTTTTGGCATAGCCCTCATTATGAGGCAAATACGGATCAAATGTTTTGGCCTAGCCCTCACTATGAGGCAAATACGGATCAAATGTTTTGGCCTAGCCCTCACTATGAGGCAAATACGGATCAAATGTTTTGGCCTAGCCCTCATTATGAGGCAAATACGGATCAAATGTTTTGGCCTAGCCCTCATTATGAGGCAAATACGGATCAAATGTTTTGGCCTAGCCCTCACTATGAGGCAAATACGGATCAAATGTTTTGGCCTAGCCCTCACTATGAGGCAAATACGGATCAAATGTTTTGGCCTAGCCCTCATTATGAGGCAAATACGGATCAAATGTTTTGGCATAGCCCTCATTATGAGGCAAATACGGATCAAATGTTTTGGCATAGCCCTCATTATGAGGCAAATACGGATCAAATGTTTTGGCCTAGCCCTCACTATGAGGCAAATACGGATCAAATGTTTTGGCCTAGCCCTCATTATGAGGCAAATACGGATCAAATGTTTTGGCCTAGCCCTCATTATGAGGCAAATACGGATCAAATGTTTTGGCCTAGCCCTCACTATGAGGCAAATACGGATCAAATGTTTTGGCCTAGCCCTCACTATGAGGCAAATACGGATCAAATGTTTTGGCCTAGCCCTCATTATGAGGCAAATACGGATCAAATGTTTTGGCATAGCCCTCATTATGAGGCAAATACGGATCAAATGTTTTGGCATAGCCCTCATTATGAGGCAAATACGGATCAAATGTTTTGGCCTAGCCCTCATTATGAAGCAAATACAGATCAAATGTTATGGCCTAGCCCTCATTATGAGGCAAATACAGATCAGATGTTTTGGCCTAGCCCTCACTATGAGGCAAATACAGATCAGATGTTATGGCCTAGCCCTCATTATGAGGCAAATACAGATCAAATGTTTTGGCCTAGCCCTCATTATGAAGCAAATACGGATCAAATGTTATGGCCTAGCCCTCATTATGAGGCAAATACAGATCAAATGTTTTGGCATAGCCCTCATTATGAAGCAAATACAGATCAAATGTTTTGGCATAGCCCTCATTATGAGGCAAATAAGGATCAAATGTTTTGGCCTAGCCCTCATTATGAAGCAAATACGGATCAAATGTTTTGGCCTAGCCCTCATTATGAAGCAAATACAGATCAAATGTTTTGGCCTAGCCCTCACTATGAGGCAAAAACAGATCAAATGTTATGGCCTAGCCCTCATTATGAGGCAAAAACGGATCAAATGTTTTGGCCTAGCCCTCACTATGAGGCAAATACGGATCAAATGTTTTGGCCTAGCCCTCATTATGAAGCAAATACGGATCAAATGTTTTGGCCTAGCCCTCATTATGAAGCAAATACAGATCAAATGTTTTGGCCTAGACCTCACTATGAGGCAAATACGGATCAAATGTTTTGGCCTAGCCCTCATTATGAAGCAAATACAGATCAAATGTTATGGCCTAGACATCACTATGAGGCAAATACAGATCAAATGTTTTGGCCTAGCCCTCATTATGAAGCAAATACGGATCAAATGTTTTGGCCTAGCCCTCATTATGAAGCAAATACGGATCAAATGTTTTGGCCTAGCCCTCATTATGAAGCAAATACAGATCAAATGTTTTGGCCTAGCCCTCACTATGAGGCAAATACGGATCAAATGTTTTGGCCTAGCCCTCATTATGAAGCAAATACAGATCAAATGTTATGGCCTAGACATCACTATGAGGCAAATACAGATCAAATGTTTTGGCCTAGCCCTCATTATGAAGCAAATACGGATCAAATATTTTGGCCTAGCCCTCATTATGAAGCAAATACAGATCAAATGTTTTGGCCTAGCCCTCACTATGAGGCAAATACAGATCAAATGTTATGGCCTAGCCCTCATTATGAAGCAAATACAGATCAAATGTTTTGGCCTAGCCCTCACTATGAGGCAAATACAGATCAAATGTTATGGCCTAGCCCTCATTATGAGGCAAATACAGATCAAATGTTTTGGCCTAGCCCTCATTATGAAGCAAATACGGATCAAATGTTTTGGCATAGCCCTCATTATGAGGCAAATACGGATCAAATGTTTTGGCCTAGCCCTCATTATGAAGCAAATACGGATCAAATGTTTTGGCCTAGCCCTCATTATGAAGCAAATACAGATCAAATGTTTTGGCATAGCCCTCATTATGAAGCAAATACAGATCAAATGTTTTGGCATAGCCCTCATTATGAGGCAAATAAGGATCAAATGTTTTGGCCTAGCCCTCATTATGAAGCAAATACAGATCAAATGTTTTGGCCTAGGCCTCATTATGAAGCAAATACAGATCAAATGTTTTGGCATAGCCCTCATTATGAGGCAAATAAGGATCAAATGTTTTGGCCTAGGCCTCACTATGAGGCAAATACGGATCAAATGTTTTGGCCTAGCCCTCACTATGAGGCAAATACAGATCAAATGTTATGACCTAGCCCTCACTATGAGGCAAATACAGATCAAATGTTTTGGCCTAGCCCTCATTATGAGGCAAATACGGATCAAATGTTTTGGCCTAGCCCTCACTATGAGGCAAATACGGATCAAATGTTTTGGCCTAGCCCTCATTATGAAGCAAATACAGATCAAATGTTTTGGCATAGCCCTCATTATGAGGCAAATAAGGATCAAATGTTTTGGCCTAGCCCTCATTATGAAGCAAATACAGATCAAATGTTTTGGCCTAGCCCTCATTATGAAGCAAATACAGATCAAATGTTTTGGCATAGCCCTCATTATGAGGCAAATAAGGATCAAATGTTTTGGCCTAGCCCTCATTATGAAGCAAATACGGATCAAATGTTTTGGCCTAGCCCTCATTATGAAGCAAATACAGATCAAATGTTTTGGCATAGCCCTCATTATGAGGCAAATAAGGATCAAATGTTTTGGCCTAGCCCTCATTATGAAGCAAATACAGATCAAATGTTTTGGCATAGCCCTCATTATGAGGCAAATAAGGATCAAATGTTTTGGCCTAGCCCTCATTATGAAGCAAATACAGATCAAATGTTTTGGCCTAGCCCTCACTATGAAGCAAATACAGATCAAATGTTTTGGCATAGCCCTCATTATGAGGCAAATAAGGATCAAATGTTTTGGCCTAGCCCTCATTATGAAGCAAATACAGATCAAATGTTTTGGCATAGCCCTCATTATGAGGCAAATAAGGATCAAATGTTTTGGCCTAGCCCTCATTATGAAGCAAATACAGATCAAATGTTTTGGCATAGCCCTCATTATGAAGCAAATACAGATCAAATGTTTTGGCATAGCCCTCATTATGAGGCAAATAAGGATCAAATGTTTTGGCCTAGCCCTCATTATGAAGCAAATACGGATCAAATGTTTTGGCCTAGCCCTCATTATGAAGCAAATACAGATCAAATGTTTTGGCATAGCCCTCATTATGAGGCAAATAAGGATCAAATGTTTTGGCCTAGCCCTCATTATGAAGCAAATACAGATCAAATGTTTTGGCCTAGCCCTCGCTATGAGGCAAATACAGATCAAATGTTTTGGCCTAGCCCTCATTATGAGGCAAATACGGATCAAATGTTTTGGCATAGCCCTCATTATGAGGCAAATACGGATCAAATGTTTTGGCCTAGCCCTCACTATGAGGCAAATACGGATCAAATGTTTTGACATAGCCCTCATTATGAGGCAAATACAGATCAAATGTTTTGACATAGCCCTCACTATGAGGCAAATACGGATCAAATGTTTTGGCCTAGCCCTCATTATGAAGCAAATACGGATCAAATGTTTTGGCCTAGCCCTCATTATGAGGCAAATACGGATCAAATGTTTTGGCCTAGCCCTCACTATGAGGCAAATACAGATCAAATGTTTTGGCATAGCCCTCATTATGAGGCAAATACGGATCAAATGTTTTGGCCTAGCCCTCACTATGAGGCAAATACGGATCAAATGTTTTGACATAGCCCTCATTATGAAGCAAATACGGATCAAATGTTTTGGCCTAGCCCTCATTATGAAGCAAATACAGATCAAATGTTTTGGCATAGCCCTCATTATGAGGCAAATACGGATCAAATGTTTTGGCCTAGCCCTCATTATGAAGCAAATACGGATCAAATGTTTTGGCCTAGCCCTCATTATGAAGCAAATACAGATCAAATGTTTTGGCATAGCCCTCATTATGAGGCAAATACAGATCAAATGTTTTGGCCTAGCCCTCACTATGAGGCAAATACAGATCAAATGTTTTGGCCTAGCCCTCATTATGAGGCAAATACAGATCAAATGTTATGACCTAGCCCTCACTACGAGGCAAATACGGATCAAATGTTTTGACATAGCCCTCATTATGAAGCAAATACGGATCAAATGTTTTGGCCTAGCCCTCATTATGAAGCAAATACAGATCAAATGTTTTGGCCTAGCCCTCATTATGAGGCAAATACGGATCAAATGTTTTGGCCTAGCCCTCATTATGAAGCAAATACGGATAAAATGTTTTGACATAGCCCTCATTATGAAGCAAATACAGATCAAATGTTTTGGCATAGCCCTCATTATGAGGCAAATAAGGATCAAATGTTTTGGCCTAGCCCTCATTATGAAGCAAATACAGATCAAATGTTTTGGCCTAGCCCTCATTATGAAGCAAATACAGATCAAATGTTTTGGCATAGCCCTCATTATGAGGCAAATAAGGATCAAATGTTTTGGCATAGCCCTCATTATGAAGCAAATAAGGATCAAATGTTTCGGCATAGCCCTCATTATGAGGCAAATAAGGATCAAATGTTTTGGCCTAGCCCTCATTATGAAGCAAATACGGATCAAATGTTTTGGCCTAGCCCTCATTATGAAGCAAATACAGATCAAATGTTTTGGCCTAGCCCTCATTATGAGGCAAATAAGGATCAAATGTTTTGGCCTAGCCCTCATTATGAAGCAAATACAGATCAAATGTTTTGGCCTAGCCCTCGCTATGAGGCAAATACAGATCAAATGTTTTGGCCTAGCCCTCATTATGAGGCAAATACGGATCAAATGTTTTGGCCTAGCCCTCGCTATGAGGCAAATACAGATCAAATGTTTTGGCCTAGCCCTCATTATGAGGCAAATACAGATCAAATGTTTTGGCCTAGACCTCACTATGAGGCAAATACAGATCAAATGTTATGACCTAGCCCTCACTATGAGGCAAATACAGATCAAATGTTTTGGCCTAGCCCTCGCTATGAGGCAAATACAGATCAAATGTTTTGGCCTAGCCCTCATTATGAGGCAAATATGGATCAAATGTTTTGGCCTAGCCCTCACTATGAGGCAAATACAGATCAAATGTTTTGGCCTAGCCCTCATTATGAGGCAAATACAGATCAAATGTTATGACCTAGACCTCACTATGAGGCAAATACAGATCAAATGTTTTGGCCTAGCCCTCATTATGAGGCAAATACGGATCAAATGTATTGGCCTAGCCCTCACTATGAGGCAAATACGGATCAAATGTTATGACCTAGCCCTCACTATGAGGCAAATATGGATCAAATGTTTTTGCCTAGCCCTCACTATGAGGCAAATACAGATCAAATGTTATGGCCTAGACCTCACTATGAGACAAATACGGATCAAATGTTATGACCTAGCCCTCATTATGAGGCAAATAAGGATCAAATGTTATGGCCTAGCCCTCACTATGAGGCAAATACTGATCAAATGTTTTGGCTTAGCCCTCACTATGAGGCAAATATAGATCATATGTTATGGCCTAGACCTCACTATGAGGCAAATACGGATCAAATGTTTTGGCCTAGCCCTCACTATGAGGCAAATACTGATCAAATGTTATGGCCTAGACCTCGCTATGAGGCAAAATCTATACGGATCAAATGTTATGACCTAGACCTCGCTATGAGGCAAATACGGATCAAATGTTTTGGCCTATACCTCACTATGAGGCAAGTACAGATCAAATGTTTTGGCCTATACCTCACTATGAGGCAAATACAGATCAAATGTTTTGGCCTATACCTCACTATGAGGCAAATACAGATCAAATGTTTTGGCCTATACCTCACTATGAGGCAAATACAGATCAAATGTTTTGGCCTAGCCCTGTCTATGAGGCAAATACAGATCAAATGTTTTGGCCTATACCTCACTATGAGGCAAATACAGATCAAATGTTTTGGCCTATACCTCACTATGAGGCAAATACAGATCAAATGTTATGGCCTAGACCTCGCTATGAGGCAAATACAGATCAAATGTTTTGGCCTAGACTGCTCTATGAGGCAAATACAGATCAAGTGTTTTGGCCTAGCCCTCACTATGAGGCAAATACAGATCAAATGTTTTGGCCTAGACCTCACTATGAGGCAAATACAGATCAAATGTTTTGGCCTATACCTCACTATGAGGCAAATACAGATCAAATGTTTTGGCCTAGCCCTCACTATGAGGCAAATACAGATCAAATGTTTTGGCCTAGACCTCACTATGAGGCAAATACAGATCAAATGTTTTGGCCTAGACTGCTCTATGAGGCAAATACAGATCAAGTGTTTTGGCCTAGCCCTCACTATGAGGCAAATACAGATCAAATGTTTTGGCCTAGACCTCACTATGAGGCAAATACAGATCAAATGTTTTGGCCTATACCTCACTATGAGGCAAATACAGATCAAATGTTTTGGCCTAGCCCTCACTATGAGGCAAATACAGATCAAATGTTTTGGCCTAGCCCTCACTATGAGGCAAATACAGATCAAATGTTTTGGCCTAGACCTCACTATGAGGCAAATACAGATCAAATGTTTTGGCCTATACCTCACTATGAGGCAAATACAGATCAAATGTTTTGGCCTAGCCCTCACTATGAGGCAAATACAGATCAAATGTTTTGGCCTAGACCTCACTATGAGGCAAATACAGATCAAATGTTTTGGCCTAGCCCTCACTATGAGGCAAGTACAGATCAAATGTTTTGGCCTAGCCCTCACTATGAGGCAAATACAGATCAAATGTTTTGGCCTAGCCCTCATTATGAGGCAAATACAGATCAAATGTTATGGCCTATACCTCACTATGAGGCAAATACAGATCAAATGTTTTGGCCTATACCTCACTATGAGGCAAATACAGATCAAATGTTTTGGCCTAGCCCTCACTATGAGGCAAATACAGATCAAATGTTTTGGCCTAGACCTCACTATGAGGCAAGTACAGATCAAATGTTATGACCTAGCCCTCACTATGAGGCAAATACAGATCAAATGTTTTGGCCTAGACCTCACTATGAGGCAAATACAGATCAAATGTTTTGGCCTATCCCTCACTATGAGGCAAATACAGATCAAATGTTTTGGCCTAGACCTCACTATGAGGCAAATACAGATCAAATGTTTTGGCCTAGACCTCACTATGAGGCAAATACAGATCAAATGTTTTGGCCTAGCCCTCACTATGAGGCAAGTACAGATCAAATGTTTTGGCCTAGCCCTCACTATGAGGCAAATACGGATCAAATGTTTTGGCCTAGCCCTCATTATGAGGCAAATACAGATCAAATGTTATGGCCTATACCTCACTATGAGGCAAATACAGATCAAATGTTTTGGCCTAGACCTCACTATGAGGCAAATACAGATCAAATGTTTTGGCCTATACCTCACTATGAGGCAAATACAGATCAAATGTTTTGGCCTAGCCCTCACTATGAGGCAAGTACAGATCAAATGTTTTGGCCTAGACCTCACTATGAGGCAAATACAGATCAAATGTTATGACCTAGCCCTCACTATGAGGCAAATACAGATCAAATGTTTTGGCCTATACCTCACTATGAGGCAAATACAGATCAAATGTTTTGGCCTAGCCCTCACTATGAGGCAAATACAGATCAAATGTTTTGGCCTAGACCTCACTATGAGGCAAATACAGATCAAATGTTTTGGCCTATCCCTCACTATGAGGCAAGTACAGATCAAATGTTTTGGCCTAGCCCTCACTATGAGGCAAATACAGATCAAATGTTTTGGCCTAGCCCTCATTATGAGGCAAATACAGATCAAATGTTATGGCCTATACCTCACTATGAGGCAAATACAGATCAAATGTTTTGGCCTATACCTCACTATGAGGCAAATACAGATCAAATGTTTTGGCCTATACCTCACTATGAGGCAAATACAGATCAAATGTTTTGGCCTAGCCCTCACTATGAGGCAAATACAGATCAAATGTTTTGGCCTAGACCTCACTATGAGGCAAATACAGATCAAATGTTTTGGCCTAGACCTCACTATGAGGCAAATACAGATCAAATGTTTTGGCCTAGCCCTCACTATGAGGCAAGTACAGATCAAATGTTTTGGCCTAGACCTCACTATGAGGCAAATACAGATCAAATGTTATGACCTAGCCCTCACTATGAGGCAAATACAGATCAAATGTTTTGGCCTATACCTCACTATGAGGCAAATACAGATCAAATGTTTTGGCCTAGCCCTCACTATGAGGCAAATACAGATCAAATGTTTTGGCCTAGACCTCACTATGAGGCAAATACAGATCAAATGTTTTGGCCTAGCCCTCACTATGAGGCAAGTACAGATCAAATGTTTTGGCCTAGCCCTCACTATGAGGCAAATACAGATCAAATGTTTTGGCCTAGCCCTCATTATGAGGCAAATACAGATCAAATGTTATGGCCTAAACCTCACTATGAGGCAAATACAGATCAAATGTTTTGGCCTATACCTCACTATGAGGCAAATACAGATCAAATGTTTTGGCCTAGCCCTCACTATGAGGCAAATACAGATCAAATGTTTTGGCCTAGACCTCACTATGAGGCAAGTACAGATCAAATGTTATGACCTAGCCCTCACTATGAGGCAAATACAGATCAAATGTTATGACCTAGACCTCACTATGAGGCAAATACAGATCAAATGTTATGACCTAGACCTCACTATGAGGCAAATACAGATCAAATGTTTTGGCCTAGCCCTCACTATGAGGCAAATAGGGATCAAATGTTTTGGCCTAGCCCTCACTATTTGGCAAATATAGATCAAATGTTTTGGCATAGACCTCACTATGAGGCAAATAGGGATCAAATGTTTTGGCCTAGCCCTCACTATGAGGCAAATACGGATCAAATGTTTTGGCCTAGACCGCTGTATGAGGCAAAAACGGATCAAATGTTTTGGCCTAGCCCTCACTATGAGGCAAATATGGATCAAATGTTTTTGCCTAACCCTCACTGTGAGGCAAATACAGATCAAATATTTTGGCCTAAACCTTGCTATGAGGCAAACACGGATCAAATGTTTTGGCCTAGTCCTCACTATGAGGCAAATAGGGATCAAATGTTTTGGTCTAGCCCTCACTATGAGGCAAATAGGGATCAAATGTTTTGGCCTAGACCTCTCTATGAGGCAAAAACGGATCAAATGTTTTGGCCTAGCCCTCTCAATGAGGCAAATACAGATCAAATGTTTTGGCCTAGCCCTCACTATGAGGCAAATACAGATCAAATGTTTTCGCCTAGCACTCACTATGAGGCAAATACAGATCAAATGTTATGGCCTAGCCCTCGCTATGAGGCAAATACGGATCAAATGTTTTGGCCTAGCCCTTACTGTGAGGCAAATACCGATCAAATGTTTTGGCCTAGGCCTCGATATGAGGCAAATATAATTATGTATCTAATAATTTACTTTATCTGTGGGAGCGAAGCATCCCACGCAGAGAGACAACAGGATCCACCCTCGGGCGTGACTGGATCGTGAAGGATTCTGGGTCAACTGCTTGGCTATCTGTGTGTAGATCTCATCCCTGACAGAAGAAAATATTGTTTGTTTTTATGCTACTCATAATGCATTATACTTACAGAGAGTTCATTACCATACTGTTGTATCCACACATAAATATAGAATAAGATACACTGCTTTGTGTTATACTCATGACTTATATCTCCACGTAAACAGGACATTGTATTTCCAACATTTATTGGGATAAGTTCTGCATCTTGTGGTTCCCTGTAAAACATGGGTCTCCTTGCTTTGCCACCCAGTCTTTGCAAATTTATATGCTAATACCAGCATAAAAGATAAAGAGTTCTGTTGAAAATAAAAAAATAACCTAGTTAACTGAACCAATTTATTGAGTGGATATATGTTTATATCACCTACAGTGGTTAGATAAAAGTAAAAAGAAATGCGTTCAGAAAATATACAACAGCTGGTGTGAAAGATCAAATTTCTCTTTAATATCTAAGTAAAACTGAAAACCTTGAAGCATGCATAAATGTGCACTGAAAAAAACAAACCAATTGTTTGCCGTGCTCCTACCTACTCACTCAAAATTGCAGCAACCCAAAAATTTTTATTGACTTTTAAAGTTTTGACGTGTTTTTTTTCATGATTTCTATTCATTTTTTTTTAATGATTATGCAAAATTAAAATCTGGCAAAAAAGTTGCTACCTACCTACCCACTAGAAAAATACTGGGTCAGCACACAGCAAACAATATTTTTTCAAGTATGGCCTGATTAATGTATCTGCACCTGATCACAATCTCTGTTACCATTGATATATGATATTGTGACTCATTGCCATTCGTCTTCTGCGGAGACGAGTGTGTCAGAATATTGGTTAACCTTCCAGGATCCCAAGAAAGAGTGTTTAGGTTAACTGAACATCTGTTAGCCCTCGATGGCATAAAATTAGTGCTTAAAATTCAAACAGCAATGTACAGTTTAATGGACTTACCGTAAATCTGGTCTAAGAATACCATGCCCAATAATAAAATGCAACTTCTCCAGATTTGAAGTCGGCCGTTCCTCAAGTAGAGCATTTTGTCCTCCCAAAGTGGAGTGATAGTCCGAGTCTAGCTGATTTTTAAACTCTTCCGTTATCTTTGATTTCTTTTTCAAGGTCAAGGACACAAGTTTTTTCCTCATGCTACGCTTGCCACTCACACGCATTTGCATTACTGGCTCAGATTCCAGTTCCGAGTTCATACGCCGCGCCTCCTCCAAATCTTTTTTCCCGAACTTGCGACCCAATGTGGAGTAAATTTTGGTCATTACTGGTGTTGTGTCCTAAAAATAATGTTTTGTGGGTTTTTTTTAACATATTTCAACACAAATTTTAATGTTTGAGCATTTATAATTTTATGTACAAAAATAACATTTGACGATGTAAAAAAAAAAAAATGCGCAACACAAAAACCATTTATTTCAAGTCTAATTTACAATAATTGAGATTAACAGATCATCGAGAGTAAATAACTATGATTTATGACACTGGCTTGTATTGGTTAGTTGAAGTCAGGGACAGCGGTGTAAGAATTTGTAAATGGTAGTTTGACAGAGCGAGGATGTTTTTGATGCATGATGATAAATTATCAAAATGCAAAAAAAGTATTGAAAAATCAGTTTGGGGATCATGAAATCAGGAAACTACAGCTGAATCACTAGATGCTTTAAAAAACCATGATCAACAGGACTGGTGCACATTGCTAGGAAATGAATGACAATGATAAATAACCTAAACCAGTCAGGATATTTTTTTTCAGATGTGATATTTTTACAGACCTGCATTTTTTCCTATACAGTTTAATTACGAGATATTTTTAATATAAAACTTTTTTTAATGTGTTTTAACGCTATTTTCAACACATTTCAGGTTATATAAATTTATGGCATATCCAGTTTTATTGATGGAGGAAGACATAAGAATGAGCCTAAGTAAGTAATATAAACTAGCAAACCTTTTCATATAAAATATTTAGACTGAGCTAAGCTTGAACCTATGACCACGAACAGGGGTGAGATGTAAGTGATATTGAGCCCTTAGCCCACTCAGCCACAAAGGACACTTAAAATATAAAACAATCAAAATAGTCAGAATGACCATATTTTCAGGAGGGTTAGTGATAATTCAGTAAGGGTGAGTACACATGATTGATCACTAGTCCCACAAAATGAAAGTCTGTCAATTTCTATTAAAATCCCTGAAGTAAAGTACAATGGCATGTGGAGAAAGCAGGGTAGTGTAGTGGATAGCTTGTTGGCCACTCATGCTACAGACTGCGGGTGCA
The DNA here is from genome assembly GCA_029582155.1 of Panopea generosa. Classification (NCBI taxonomy): domain Eukaryota; kingdom Metazoa; phylum Mollusca; class Bivalvia; order Adapedonta; family Hiatellidae; genus Panopea; species Panopea generosa. The sequence goes on along the minus strand of CM055907.1, from coordinate 10,795,646 downwards.
ATCCCCCCAACTTGACCCGATGGCTTATATAAAAAAACAACACTCAGTACTGGTTCTACCCAGGAAGTTGACTCAAGAGCAGTTCATATAAGCTCTGAGTTTACTTTGCAATCAAGCTAAAAGAATGAAGTAGAAACTAAGAAAGCTTGTTAAACATTTGACGTGAACTACTTTTTGAAAAAGAGGTGCTTATTTTAGGTATCGCTACTTACTCTTGTGTCCTGTACTGCTGTGTACAATTTTGGTTCAGGTAAATCACCCATGAATCTTAGTATCGTTATCCAAACAGCCAGGGCAGCTAAATGGTCACTTTCTGATTTCAGTTGCAAAAGAGATGTTCTGATTGGACGACGTATGTATGTGTGTGTCGCATTGCCTTGGAAAAATGTCGCAGCAAACTTAGAGAACTTATACTCTGAAATGTCTTCCTCGTCAACTGGTAGTGGAATTTGGAATTCTTCAGCGTCGAATCGTGCCTCTGACATGACACGACGTCTTTTATCCTCCAAATCCTAAAATAAAGAAATCAATATTATATTATTTTTATAGTGATCCAAACAAACCTTTATCATATTTCCTGATTTAAAGAAGGTCTCTATATTCTGAATTTTTATAAAAATATTTTTGTAAAAATATTGAAATCATTGGTTACTCTTTTTAAATATATACATGCACAATCAAATCTGTGTTAGTGGTCACCTCTATTAAGCAATGGATACGTGTGGGGCTCTCTTAAGAAAAAAAAAAATCTTTACAATTAAAATTCTGGGTCATCTGAAATTCCTAATGTTTTCATACAGAAGTTTATAACTAAAAATGTTTCTATACAACACATCTGCCTTAAGTCAGTTGAAAAGGGGACAAAACTCCTATAAAATTTGAGCGATGTTGGCAAGTATGAAGCTTAAACTGTATTTTATTATTACAGAGCTACACACCAAATTTCAACTAAATATTTATACCCTTCCAAAAGTTATTGATCGGAAAAAATCATTTTACTGATAATAAAGTTGAAAAGGGGCAATAACTCCTGTAAAATTTGACCAATGTTGGAAAATATTGATCTTGAACAGAATTTTATAATTATACACTACACAAGAAATAGAAATCAAATACATGGACATTTTTAGAAGCTATTGATTGGACACCAATTTATTCTCAGACAGTTTAGTTGGTTGAATATTAGAGTCATTTTACACCAACAAGGACTAACACACGGCTTCAAACAGACAGACAGACAGACAGACGGTGATTGGAAACCAATTCATTCTCAGACAGTTTAGTTAGTTGAATATTAGAGTCATTTTACACCATCAAGGACTAACACAATACTTCAGACAGACAAACAGTGATTGGAAACCGATTCATTCTCAGACAGTTTAGTTAGTTGAATATTAGAGTCATTTTATGCCATTAAGGACTAACACACGGCTTCAGACAGACGGTGATTGGGAACCAATTCATTCTCAGACAGTTTAGTTAGTTGAATATTAAGAGTCATTTTACGCCATCAAGGACTAACACACAACTTCAGACAGACAAACGATGATTGGGAACCAATTTTGTTCAGACAGACAAATGGATGGACAGTTGGATAACACTATTATGATTCTTTGAATTGGCTATCATCTATAAACTTTAACAAGAGGGCCAAGATGGCCCTATATCACTCACCTGACTGACCTTAAGTCACCCAACTAAAGTAGATTATATAATACATGTACACTCAAAATTCCAGAAAAACGAGATGGGCAAGTAGTTAGAATTTTGATTTGTTTTGAAGATGTAACAAATGTGTAGAGGTTCACCAATGGTAAATGTCAGTGAAATTACATCGAAATCAGGTCAGTAGATTCTGACAAGAAGGCTTTTGAATTTTTTACTATAGCTTATATAGTAAAGTCACCCCACCCCCTGGCCACCATGTTTTTGACGAATCAAGATGGCTTAAACAAACTTGGTAGAGGGTCACCCAAGGAACATTTCTGTGAAATTATTTTAAAATCGAGCCAGTAGTTTCTGACAAGAAGATTTTTTAAGTTTTTACTATAGCTTATATAGTAAACTAACCCCTTCCCCTGGCCGCCATGTTTTTTGACAAATCAAGATGGCTTACACAAACTTGGTAGAGGGTCACCCAATGAACCATTCTGTGAAATTATTCTAAAATCGAGCCAGTAGTTTCTGACAAGAAATTTTTTTATGTTTTTACTAATTAAACTTGCCCGCAACCTAGTGACCATGTTTTTTGATGAATCAAGATGGCTTGAACAAACTTGGTAGAGGGTCACCCAAGGACATTTCTGTGAAGTACTATCAAATTTGGCCCAGTGGTTTCAGAGGAGAAGTGGTTAGAAGCTAAAAGTTAACGACAGACGATTAACAACGGATGACAGAGGACGGACACCAGGTGATCATAAAAGCTCACCTGTGAGCCTTTGGCTCAGGTGAGCTAAAAAGGCTAAAAAAAAGGAAACGTAATATGTCTTCTATCCTTTGAATCAAGCATAGGCCCATTTGCAAAATATCTTTTAAATCAAAGAAAAGCCCATTTACACAAAATGCATACAATTACCAAAAATAAAACGGAATTCCAAAAAATAAATTTTGTAACGAATAAAGTTCACTTTTCTAATTAGCTTCATGCTACCAAACAGAAGAAAATTAAAATCTTTGGAGAGAGGCTATGATAATGTGCAGAGAAAAGGCAAACAAGTGAATGCACTCCTAGAATGGCTTTGACATTGATTATATGCTGCAAAGATGTGAAATAGAGGGAAATATGTGGAGTTTCAAATTCATTAATGGCTGCTGTTTTAGGTCTATTTCACACACAAAAAAAAATTGCAACCTCAGAGGGTTAAATGGGGTTGAGATTTTTTTTGGCAGACCCTCCTGAAAATTAAGCCAGCCCCACATCTGGCTCTGGTCGGCAATTCCCTTTGGCTGTTTATTCATCATTGGATCTGTGCAGCTTCAGGCTAGCCCCACTGCCAATCTCAAAATAGTGCCAAATTTTTGGGTACCTTTTTGATTTCTTTTTGACTTCCATCCATAAATCTTTAGACTATGTTAATCCCGGTATTGAACTGGTAATAAGAACTAGTTTATGGACACTGCATAAATGTCTTGTATGATAGTTGTAATACCCAAAATGTTATTTTATTTAATTATCAGACTGTGTCTGATGACATCATGTGACTTTCTGTGTTAGAATGCCTTTAACCAGTCTCTGAGCCGCCAAGCTTAAAGAGACCTCACCTACATCACAGATATTTTTTCGATCTTAGCAGTAAAACTGCACATTTATCTCAAACATAATATATTATGGATATTCTGTTCAGTAACTTATATTGTATTTTATCTCTGTAGTGTAAAATTCCTTAATTTTGATAACCAAATACTAAATTGCGGCCCGCGATAAAGTCATTCATTGGCCAAAATCGGGTAATGCTAAAACAACGAATAATACGGAATATGCCAACCTGATAAATAAGATAAACTACAACGATGGAATCAACCATTATCTTTGAATGGGACATTCCTCTTTGTGATTCAATAAACTTTCCATCATTTACTGAGCAGAAAGTTACAGGTCCAGAATATTTTTAACTTTTTATTTATAAAAAATGGTCTTTTTATGTCCTGCCGTAACCACTGAGATTATTGGAGGCTTCCTCTAAATCTACTATTATAATATAAGGATTGTGCATATCACATTAAATGGTATGCTTCAATAAAATAACCAATAGACAAACTGCCAGTCAATTATAGCAGGCGCCGTTTCGTTTTTCCCCTTCTCTTTCTCTTACCTTGATGAGTTTGGAACTGGGGAACATGTCATGATATCTAAGTGAACATTATGGCAGATATGAGAGAAGAATCAACTGATGATAATAAAAGCTTACCTCTCCTGAGAGAAAACACTGGCATCTAATTATTCTAATTAACTACACAAAATCAATCATAATCCATAGAGGCGAACAGGTAGATAGACGGACAGACAGAATTTGTAGAAATACTCTGTACAACATCAAAACCATGATTACTGACAGTTTTACCAGCTCTATGGATTTTATGTAACTTCTAACCGACTCAGATGCTGATCTACTTTCTTGTTTGGTTTCTGGATTAATTTCATTGGCTGAGGAAGTAGGTCAACATCTACTGTTGATTGTGACATTCTACGTAAAATAGAAAGTTCTATTTTGAAAAATCTGGGTGATTTTATTGGCTGAGAAAGTAGGACAACTTTTTCTTTTGTTTTGTTTTCATACGTTTGATAAATAACAGTGAAAACTTCAATCCAAAATTAGAGAGTATCAAATTATATTTTAATCTGCATTCTGTACCAATCGTGCAAACAACTACTGTTCATTGGAGAGAGAAACTTTCAGGAATGTTTGTTTGTTATAACAGTGATTAAACTCCAATAAGTTCTAATTACATGTACATCTCAAATTCCCTGTGTGCCTTTTTATTTGAAATATTACGACTATCAAATTAAATTCACTGACTAATTCAATTTATAGACTATCAGAGTCAATTCACAGATTATCAAATTTAATTCACAAACTATTCAATTGAATGACTATCAAATTCAATTCACTGACTATCAAATTCAATTCACTTTTATCAAAATCAATTCAATGACTATCAAATTCAATTCACTGACTATCAAATTCAATTAACAGACTATCAGAGTCAATTCACAGATTCTCAAATTTAATTCACAAACTATTAAATTCAATGACTATCAAATTCAATTCACTATTATAAAAATCAATTCACTGACTATCAAATTCAATTCACCTTTATCAAAATCAATTCACTGACTATCAATTTCATTTCACTGACTATCAAAATCAATTCACTTGTTATCAATTTTAATTCACTGACTATCAAATTCATTTCACTGACTCAAATTCAATTCTTCGTAACTTGTATCAAACTGATTTTCATATCATACTCTTGAATAATAAAACTATTGTATTATATAATGCAGAAATATTTATATTAAATATCTGAAATACTGGGCTATGTTCAGGTTTGGGTTGGTGGAAGTAGATATTTTGCCAATATATGTTTCATAAAAAGTGACAATCAATATAATATTACAATTATCAAGAATTCCGAGGGAAATAAAATGAGATTAGTCATACTTATAAATATCCTGCACATTCAAGTGCTAATATCACTCCAGAAGAATCTTTAAAAACTACAATTTTTAAATATTAAATTTGATTGATTGACTGAATATTTAGCGATAGAGTGCTAACAGATGAGCAGTTAACCTAACCACTGTTTCCTGGGATTACCCAGAACTCGAGCACACCCGATCTCCCCAAGTAACTGATAACTTTCCCACTTGAATCAGTGGTGAGAGACGAATGACAATGAGACACAATGTTGTATATCAATCATCACGGAGACTGTTGCCCGGCGGGAGTCAAACTCACGACCCCTGGATTGATAGTCAAACGCGTAAATGACTGAGCTAATCGGGCCCGGCTTAAATATTAAAATATCTTGAAGTATATTTAGAGAAAATTTAATAATTCAAATTGTAAATTGCAGGATATCTTGAATATCTAGCATCATTATATGCCATCGAGGGTTAACAGACTATCAGTTAACCTCACCACTCTTTCCTGGGATCCTGGATGGTTAACCAGTACTTGAGCACACCACATCTCCGCAAATAACTTTCCCACTTGAATCAGCATGACAATGAGCCACAATGACATATATCAATCATCACAGACACTTTGCCCAGGTTGGGATTCAAACTCTTGACCGCCGGATAATAAGTCAGATGTGCTACAGACTGAGCTAACTGAGCAAGGCCACTCCCCATCAGGAAATTAATCCCATAATTGAAAACACAATGTCAATCATTTCTATATTAAGAGTTTCTTACTTCAAAAGATTTCTTTTTTTATCATTTTATATGATTTATTTACTTCTGAATCCAGAGCTAGTAAAACAGTTCACACAGAAATATGTTAGAAGGATTAGATCTTGATGAAGTTTGGGTATAAAACTGCAAGGAGAGCTAACAAACATACATACAGCAAATATAAAGTTGTCGTCGCCATTCTGAATAAACAGGAAGTTGTTACTTCATTGTTGCACGCGAGAACATATCAACAGGAATGCTATTTTTATATATATTCTAACATCAGCATGTAAATAAACTTGAAATTCTTTATGAGAAATCTTCACAGCAAAGGTTCTATCTAGTTGGCTGAAATTTCCTTATGGTAAATAAAGTTTTTATTTCAATACACTATACATGCATTTATCAAAATCATGAAATATTTTATCTGGATATGAAATTTAAGATGTTACTATCCTTTGAGCTTAAGATGTTTTAAACTATCCTTTGACATTAACGTTTAAAAACAAAAAACATTAGTAAAAAAGTCCTCAATATTACTGGGATTTTAAACCCCTATCAAATTTTTATTTTACTTTTTTCTAACAAAGTATGACACATATCAAATCTAACTATAAATATTGGAATCACATCTATAAATCTCCACGTACACTAATGTGGATAAGGGCTTTTCCAGAATTAAATGTATGAGGGGGTCGGACGGCAGTATAATTAAAATTTTATGCCTGGTGGGTGTTTTCATAAAAAAAAATGATGCCTTGCGGGGTAAAAGCTTATTAAAATTTTATGCCTTGCCGGTATTTCCGTCTCTGAACCGAATTTTTTCTTCAACACCGTTTTTCTTCTCGAAATTTTATACATTTTCTGCCCAAATATTTCCTCCCGTCGTATACAAAAACATAAAATTGTCCTTCCCCTGTCCTTCCCCATGTACCGCACCGAGTCAACATCCCGCAGCGTCTAGATTTCGGCGAGCGTCTTATCTTTATCGCAGCAGAAACTGCGGGTCTTTTAAATTTACCTTGATTTGACCTTTATGTTTGCCACTGACACGCGTGTTGTAACGATTGTAATACACAACCTCCAGACATCATGACCAAGTGAACGTTTTACGCGACTACACAGTTGGACACTCGATACACTGGTGATGTTAATATTAGAAATTGTCTTCAATTACTTTTTTCATCTCAAACTGATTGATCTTTTTGTTAAGACCGCCATAATATAATTACATCACCCGACAACAACATATGATTTAATTTGTTTGTTTGAAATAAAGTATAATTATCTACCTTCGGACTTCCCGAAAAGGGACAAGAAACATACTCTTAGTCGTGAATAAATTATTAACACGGAAATGTACGAGCTAATCAGGTGGCGGAATACACTCGTAGCAGGCCATAACCACGTCTACTTTATTAAATTGATGCCGAGATGCCGTGTCACAAAATTATCTCCTCAAGTAAATTTTACGAATTATATATCAATATTTGACGTATCGGATATGTTTACAAATACTCCAATACGGATATGAATATACAGACGTGTATATTATTAAATTCCGCAAAAACTACGATTCAACTCTACGGCGGCATTGCTATAATTATATGCATATCCGCGCTGTTTGTCAGATAGTGTAAAACACTAATTTATTCGGCACAAAAAGAAACCCCAAGAAATGCAAAGTCTATTGTGACAACAAATCTAAATTAAGACATTGCGTTAACAGTGAAAATAAAATCAACATTCTCAGATATGTCATCCCACACCCTATACGCCTCATTCTTACCCCAGTGTCTGAAAAAATCATGGCGAAAAGCAGATGTTTCTTAACGGTCGTACAAAAACATAAACTGGACTGTGAAATTGTCTTTGAGCATCCATAACCGGATTGTTTGCCATCGGGTGTGCGAAATGAGGTCAAATTAGATTTAACCTTTATCGATAGTAGGGAGTAAATAACATGTGTCACAATAATGTTTGTTTCACTGTCAGAGTGACGTCATCGGACATTGGCACAAGGTGTTAATGAAAGGGACAGGGTGTTCATTCTGTGCATAAATTTAGGCATGTGTAGCATAACTCTCTTTACGGATCTTATCAATTTAATAGTAATTCTTTTTTAAGAAATTAGTTTACTGAAAATAAATATTTTAGAAGACAACTAGTTACAAACAAACACTAACCTTTAATTATTATTATGTTTTTTTTTCTCGTTTGTTATCTATAGTGCCCCTTTATTTAATTCTCGACCTGAGGTAATTTGTGACGTAATCACTTGCATATTGGCATTAGATCAAAGTGTAACGTCGGCGTACTTCAAAAAAGTAGGCAACCGTCCAGACTGGTAATTTTGGAAGCGTTACATTAAGAAAACATTAGAAAGGGGATTTTAGCCTCTTTTTTATTTTTATTTTGTGCATGGTGGTATTTTATCTAATTAAAATTTTAAGCATGATGATATATATCACAATTAAATTTTATGCTCTGTGGGTAAAAAAAATAAGTGCCGTCCGACCCCCCCATACATTTAATTCTGGAAAAGCCCTAAAGAAAAATGAAAACTATATGAAATTTTGTTATACAGAAAACATAGAAACTGACAAAGGATTTATATGAAGTTTACAAACATGTAAATCTATAAAATACCAGTAACATACAAAACGTATGTATACCAGTAAAAAAATTACAAGACAGCGGTTGACTTACCGCGAATGCTGATGGTCCATCACCCACCATGTCTTGGCTGTCGCCGATAAATCCAAAAACATCATCAATCTGAATAAGAAAAAAACAATAATACAACAGAGGTGGACAAAAGTGCTGCTGATACACAATTCATTATTATGTATGTGTCGAAATTGCCTTTTCATTATCTATTTTTTTGTATGGTGTCACTTTAATCAATTAGGCCATAAATTAATTGCTAGATTATCATCCAAAATTTTCTTAGAAGGGGGAGGTTGGAGAGGATTTTATTTATTTATTTACTTATTTTATTTATGAAAATAAGAAGAGTCAGGGTGGCATGAAAATTAGGGGGCAGGCAGAATTAACAATCAAGCAATTAATTTTTATGGCCTTATAAAGCTATATCCCGACCATGCCTACTTGTAACACCGGGCTAGTCAGACCTAGAACTATCCTCTAAATGCCGAATACCAAGAGTAGAAGCTTCTAGTACCATTTTTCAAATCGTTGGTGTGCTGGCACTTTGAGATCAAACCAATAACCTCCTGCATGAGAGACTGACACTATTCAGAGACCATCGCTGCCATTTCATTATCTGTCACATCAGTCATGGTTGTAGCAGGAGAATGAACCTACAACCCTCAAGTTCCAAATCCAAGACTCCAGCATTCCCGCCTCTCTAGACCATGTACTGGAACATTCCTTACCCACTAGACCATGTACTGGAACATTCCCTTCCCACAAGACCATGTACTGGAACAAGACAATGTACTGGAACATTCCCTTCCCACTAGACCATGTGCTGGAACATTCCTTACCCACTAGACCATGTACTTGAACATTCCCTTCTCACTAGACCATGTACTGGAACATTCCCTTCTCACTAGACCATGTACTAGAACATTCCCTTCCCACAAGACCATGTATTGGGATATTCCCTTCCTGCTAGACCATGTACTGGAACATTCCCTTCCCACTAGACCATGTACTGGAACATTACCTTCCCGCTGGACCATATACTCCACAATTTCTGCCCCACTAGATCATGCTCTCGAACATTCCCTCCATAAAACCTACTCACCACTTGAGAGTCTATTATTGGCTCATTCCTTTTCTTCTCCGCGATTTCTATTTGTTCCACCTTAAGCTTTGCCGCTTCCCTCTGCTTCAGTTCCTCCTCCTCCACCTCTCTGTCAATGTCCCTCAGACGTTGCTATAAATAAAAAATATTGTTTTAAACTTTTTAATTTTACATACAACTAAAACAAATCATACTCGAAGCCTTCCTGGATAGAACCAGTAATAAGCATATTCAGATAACGTGTCTTGCTCAAAGACAACACACATTGCCGTTGCGAAGAATCAAACCCAAATTCTGTACAGCGGGATAACTGTTTTCCCAAGGGACGGAATTTTCTATCAGAACCGAAAAAGCCATAAATGGTTCTTTTACTTACATACCAAACAAACTGAATAATTATTTTAACTTAATTTATCAGTATAATTTTAATAGCAGTCTCTTTTAAGACTTTAAATTATGTGATTACATCATAAATGAGTCTAACATAATAGCGTGAGAATTTTATTTCGGCCCTAGGGCGAAATAGAAATATCTAACTCAGATTAAAAGGCAGATATCCTTATTCGACGGCAAGAAAGAAATATCTAGCACTGGTAAAAATGCAGATATACTTTTCCAATTTGAATGTGTCTTGTTGTTGTATGGTGTTTAGTGTCGCTTTCAACAATTTTTCAGTTATATCACGACGGTGTCTACTTGAGATAGTATTCTAAGCGCTGTCACACTGGAGTATCATGCTGCAGACACATGGTATGATACCCCACCCAGTCACATTGTACTGACACCAGGCAGACCAGACCTAGAACTCCTCTAAATGCTGAGTGTCAAGCGAGGAAGCTTCTAGTACCATTTTTAAAGTCTTTGGTATGACCCGGCCGGGGATTGAACCCACGACCTTCCGCATGCCAGGCGGACGCTCTACCACTAGACCACGCCGCGATCTTGAACGTGTGAGAAAGAAATATCTAGCACTGGTAAAATGCAGATATCGTTTTTAAATCTGAAATATGCGAGAAAGAAATATCTAGCACTGGTAAAATGTAGATATCCTTTTCCAATCTGAATGTGCAAGAAGGAAATATCTAGCACTGGTAAAAATGCAGATATACTTTTCCAATCTGAATGTGCAAGAATGAAATATCTAGCACTGGTTAAAAGGCAAATTTATTTTTCCAGTCTGAATGTGCAAGAACGAAATATCTAGCACTGGTAAAAATGCAGATATACTTTTCCAATCTGAATATCTAGCACTCCTAAAAATGCAGATAAACTTTACCAATCTGAATATCTTGCACTGGTAAAAATGTAGATATAATATTCCAATCTGAATGTGCGAGAACGAAAGATCTAGCACTGGTAAAAATGCAGATATCCTTTTCAAATCCGAATGTGCGAGAACGAAATATCTAGCACTGGTAAAAATGCAGATATCCTTTTCCAATCTGAATGTGCGAGAAAGAAATATCTAGCACTGGTAATCTGAATGTGCATACCTGATGAAGTCTATCTGCCTCAAGTTTGGCCTTCTTTTCATTCATTTTCTTCTTCAGTTTGGCCTCCTCTTCCTGGCGCATAAACTCAGCCTCCATACGTTTCTGGTACTGAAAGATTTATAACACGGATGGTTGGTTTAATTTCATCATATTTTGTTACATAAATTTTAATTTCCTTTTTCAGACATTTGCCATGAAATGGCAACACTTGCTTACAATATGAGGCTTTTTACTGAAAATTGGTGGAATCCTTTATTTTATATAACAGCTATATTTATAAGAGATCAGCAGCAGCTTATTTGCATTCTGGTTTGTTTTGAAATACCAAACATCATTTTTTGGTAAATATTTTTACATGACATTTTTTGTTGTATTGTGGTTACCGTCGCTTTCAATAAGTTTTCAGTTGTATCACAAAGGTATTTACTAAAGACAGTATTTTGAGCACACTGAAGTTACATGCCAAAGAATCCATTCAGTATGTGACAGTCATATAATATTTATACATACATACATAAATCTATTTTAATCACTGCGAATACAAGAATTTAAATAGGTTATTACAATACATAATACATCATGGAGAGAGAGAGAGAGAGAGTAATAATCTGCCTCGTGTTTTACCTCTATCTTTAGCCGCCTGAATTTCTTCCTCTGTATATAAACTCGCACTTGTGCCTGTATTTTAATGGTGGCAAACATTCGCTGCTGGGCCCACTTGCGCATGAGGAACCCTCGGCAGTAACGTTGTAGGTTCATGACTAGACTGCGCTGGGCATTAAATTTAGCCGTCAAGAGTCTGGACCGACAGAGGGCCTGGAGTCTCATGTAACCTTGTCTCATCTACACAACAACAGATAATGTGAAGTACATGACCGGCACTTAACTCATTTACATTTAAATATCTTATAGGACAATCATCATCATTATACATCTAGAAATTCATGGCACTTCATCTCACTTACACTTAAATAAAGTTGTTTTAGCATATTTAATATCATCATTATGTATGTAGAAATTCATGGCACTTCATCTCACTTACACTTAAATAAAGGTGTTTTAGCAAATTTAATATCATCATTATGTATCTAGAAATTCATGGCACTTCATCTCACTTACACTTAAATAAAGGAGTTTTAGCATATTTAATATCATCATGATGTATCTAGAAATTCATGGCACTTCATCTCATGTACACTTAAATAAAAGTGTTTTAGCATATTTAATATGATCATTATGTTTCTAGAAATTCATGGCACTTCATCTCAGTTACACTTAAAGGAGTTTAAGCATATTTAATATCATCATTATGTTTCTAGAAATTCATGGCACTTCATCTCACTTACACTTAAATAAAGTTGTTTTAGCATATTTAATATCATCATGATGTATCTAGAAATTCATGGCACTTCATCTCAGTTACACTTAAAGGAGTTTTAGCATATTTAATATCATCATTATGTTTCTAGAAATTCATGGCACTTCATCTCACTTACACTTAAATAAAGGTGTTTTAGCATATTTTATATCATCATTATACATCTAGAAATTCATGGCACTTCATCTCACTTACACTAAAAGGAGTTTTAGCATATTTAATATCATCATTATACATCTAGAAATTCATGGCACTTCATCTCACTTACACTTAAATAAAGGTGTTTTAGCATATTTTATATCATCATTATGTTTCTAGAAATTCATGGCACTTCATCTCAGTTACACTTAAAGGAGTTTTAGCATATTTAATATCATCATTATGTTTCTAGAAATTCATGGCACTTCATCTCAGTTACACTTAAAGGAGTTTTAGCATATTTAATATCATCATTATAAATCTAGAAAATCATGGCTTTCATTACCATTATCTATCTTTCTAATCCATAAACTATCTGATATTTGATACTTACAGCTAAGAATTTCTTCCTGCAGACATAAGCTCTCCATCTTGACTGAATGGTTGTACAGCACCCCTTCATCTTGAGGAACCTGTGACGTACAGCCCACATACGTATGCTCTTCTGTATAATAGTTATCTTCTCCGTGAGAGCATGCTCACGCTGCTGTTCCAAATATGCATCTTGGGCATCCTGGTAGAGAAATGTGGGGTTATTACAGAGAGAAATCTATTGATGGGCATCCTGGTGGTGAAATGTGGGGTTCTTACGGAGAGAAATCTATTTATAGGCATCAGGGTGGTGAAATGTGGGGTTCTTAAGAGAGTAAACTATTTGTGGGCATCTGGGTGGTGAAATTGGGGTTATTACCGAGAGAAATATATTTGTGGGCATCCTGGTGGTGAAATGTGGGGTTCTTACAGAGAGAAATCTATTTATGGGCATCCTGGTGGTGAAATGTGGGGTTCTTACAGAGATAAATCTATTTATGGGCATCCTGATGGTGAAATGTGGGGTTATTACTGAGAGAAATCTATTTATGGGCATCCTGGTTGTGAAATGTGGGGTTCTTACTGAGAGAAATCTATTGATGGGTATCCTGGTGGTGAAATGTGGGGTTAATACAGAAATAAATCTATCTGTGAACATCCTGGTGGTGAAATGTGGGGGTTCTTACTGAGAGAAATCTATTTATGGGCATCCTGGTGATGAAATGTGGGGTTCTTACAGAGAGAAATCTATTTATGGGCATCCTTGAGGTGAAATGTGGGGTTATTACCAAGAGAAATCCATTTATGGGCATCCTGGTGGTGAAATGTGGGGTTCTTACTGAGAGAAATCTATCTATGGGCATCCTGGTGGTGTAATGTGGGGTTATTACCAAGAGAAATCTATTTATGGGCATCCTGGTGGTGAAATGTGGGGTTCTTACTGAGAGAAATCTATCTATGGGCATCCTGGTGGTGTAATGTGGGGTTATTACCAAGAGAAATCTATTTATGGGCATCCTTGAGGTGAAATGTGGGGTTATTACCAAGAGAAATCTATTTATGGGCATCCTGGTGGTGTAATGTGGGGTTATTACCAAGAGAAATCTATTTATGGGCATCCTTGAGGTGAAATGTGGGGTTATTACCAAGAGAAATCTATTTATGGGCATCCTGGTGGTGTAATGTGGGGTTATTACCAAGAGAAATCTATTTATGGGCATCCTTGAGGTGAAATGTGGGGTTATTACCAAGAGAAATCTATTTATGGGCATCCTGGTGGTGTAATGTGGGGTTATTACCAAGAGAAATCTATTTATGGGCATCCTTGAGGTGAAATGTGGGGTTATTACCAAGAGAAATCTATTGATGGGCATCCTGGTGGTGAAATGTGGGGTTCTTACTGAGAGAAATCTATTTATGGGCATCCTTGAGGTGAAATGTGGGGTTATTATCAAGAGAAATCTATCTATGGGCATCCTGGTGGTGTAATGTGGGGTTCTTACAGAGAGAAATCTATTTATGGGCATCCTGGAGGTAAAATGTGGGGTTATTACCAAGAGAAATCTATTTATGGGCATCCTGGTGGTGAAATGTACGGTTATTACAGAGATAAATCTATTTATGGGCATCCTGGTGGTGAATTGTACGGTTATTACAGAGATAAATCTATTTATGGGCATCCTGGTGGTGAATTGTACGGTTATTACAGAGATAAATCTATTTATGGGCATCTTGGTGGTGAAATATGGGTTTTTTACAGGGACAGATCTGTTTGTGAGTATCCTGGTGGTGAAATGTACGGTTATTACAGAGATAAATCTATTTATGGGCATCCTGGTGGTGAATTGTACGGTTATTACAGAGATAAATCTATTTATGGGCATCCTGGTGGTGAATTGTACGGTTATTACAGAGATAAATCTATTTATGGGCATCTTGGTGGTGAAATATGGGTTTTTTACAGGGACAGATCTGTTTGTGAGTATCCTGGTGGTGAAATGTACGGTTATTACAGAGATAAATCTATTTATGGGCATCCTGGTGGTGAATTGTACGGTTATTACAGAGATAAATCTATCTATGGGCATCTTGGTGGTGAAATATGGGTTTTTTACAGGGATAGATCTGTTTGTGAGTATCCTGGTGGTGAAATGTACGGTTATTACAGAGATAAATCTATTTATGGGCATCCTGGTGGTGAATTGTACGGTTATTACAGAGATAAATCTATTTATGGGCATCCTGGTGGTGAATTGTACGGTTATTACAGAGATAAATCTATTTATGGGCATCCTGGTGGTGAATTGTACGGTTATTACAGAGATAAATCTATTTATGGGCATCTTGGTGGTGAAATATGGGTTTTTTACAGGGACAGATCTGTTTGTGAGTATCCTGGTGGTGAAATGTACGGTTATTACAGAGATAAATCTATTTATGGGCATCCTGGTGGTGAATTGTACGGTTATTACAGGGATAGATCTGTTTGTGAGTATCCTGGTGGTGAAATATGGGTTTTTTACAGGGATAGATCTGTTTGTGAGTATCCTGGTGGTGAAATGTGGGGTTATTACTGAGATAAATCTATTAATGGCCATTTTCAACACATTTCAGGTTATATATGGCTTTTCCAGTTTTACTGGTGGAGAAAGACCTCAGACTGAATTAGACTGAGTAGAACCACCATTCTTGGCGAACTTTCCCACATAAAGATTTTGGAGCGAGCAGGACTTGAACCTACAACCTTAGCTGTGAGAGGTAAGTGATCTTGAGAGGGTTCCTTAGACCACTTGGCCACGGAAGACCCTATGAGCTGCTGAGTTAAGCACAGAAGTTTTATAACGTCAGACCCAGGTAGTTATTCAGCAGATCTGCTATTTACAAGCATAAAACTCACAACCTGAACCATACATGCTTTAACAAATAATCATTCCTTTTGTAGCTTTGGATTATCTTTGCAGATGTGGAACACAGGGTCCAGTGTA
Source organism: Panopea generosa (assembly GCA_029582155.1). NCBI lineage: Eukaryota > Metazoa > Mollusca > Bivalvia > Adapedonta > Hiatellidae > Panopea > Panopea generosa. The sequence goes on along the minus strand of CM055907.1, from coordinate 10,779,610 downwards.
AGAGTATCAAACCCAGGCTCGGAGGGTCATGGGTTCAATCCTCCCCAATGACCATGTGTGGTGCCCTTCAGCAAGACACTTTTTCCGCATATGCTTAGTATTGGTTCTACCCAGGAAGACTTACAGCATGATTTGTACAAACTGTAACAACTTGTTTCATATTCGGAGTAAAATAAATAAATTCAAATTAAAACTATGCTATTATATGGCGCCATCTTGATATTCTGGAAAGGAAGATTATTGTTATAAAACACCTTTTACCTTCAGGAAAACCTTTGTTCTTCCAAGCTGGAAGTCCAGACCTGCCAGAACCTTGGAACAGATTTTCTGCGATGCTTTCCTGCAGTCTTCCATGTGAGCTGGGCCAATTCCGTCAGCCAGGATACGGTAGCGATCCACAAAGTCATGGAAGGAATGCCTGATGGGATACCCTGCACGACGGATTCTGATGGTTTCCATCATTCCAGAGTAACGCAACTGTTTACAGCATAGCTCACGGTCAAAGTCCTACAAGAATATATATTACGATTCTACTAATAGACAATTTTTTTTTTCAACACATGACAGGTTATAAATGGCATATCCAGTTTCATTGCTGAAGGATGACCTTAGAATGAATTAGAAAAAAAAACACAATTCTTCCGTGAGTAACTGGCAAACTTTCTCATATAACCCTTTACTCCATAGATACGCATTTTCCACACCAATTACAGTAGGCCTTTGAAAACAGTGCAGGAAGAGTTCAGATTGCTTGTGACAAGCAATCTGAACACTTCCTGCACTGTTTTCCACTCTGTCAGTTAATATAAACATAATTCACTCAATAATTCAAAATCCATCTATATCAGGTGTCCAAAGGCATCTATATGAAGTAAAGGGTTAAAGCAAGCGCGACTCAAACCTACAACCTTAGTGGTCTGAGGTAAGTGATCTTGAGATGGCATCTTAGACCACTCGGTCACAGAGGAGTCTTGGGTGGTAAAATAGTGTGACAAAACAATGAGGTGTGATGATCTAGTTGATTAGCCTCTATATCTATATATATATTATAGGTTTACAATAGTAAATATCTGGTTAACAATTAAAGAATCTAAAGATTATAACAAACAGCAAGGATTTGTATAGTAGGATAGGAAACTTGCATCTCCTGTCTATATATTGATGAAACAGCACACGAAGGATTCATAATTTACAAATTAATCATTCCTAATTCACAGGCAACTGATTTCTTGTAAATGAACTGTAAGTTGTATGTAATCTTAGATGTTTCAACATGTTTCAATCGCGCAAATTGTTCTTGAATTAAAGATATTGAGGTTTTAAAGAAAATTTATCGCAATTTGTCATTGTTTTAGCTGCAGTATACACATTTTGTAATCACAAGTATGTCAACAATTTCTAACACAAATTTCTGGGAATGGTATTGGTTTGATAGCAACTTCATACGGCAGTGTAAGAATTTTGATTTATGTTCCTGTCAGAGATGAATGGAAGAGAAGATAATTAAAAATAAGATATTGCGAGATTTTGCATGAATACGCGAGCGTTCACAAAATCTCAATCAGTTGCCTTTCCTTCTCTATATAATTCCTTGCAAACAGTGATAAGCTGAGTGTACAGTGAACCCTTTATTGTAAGAAATGTTTACCTGCGCTCTCTTGTGCTCGTTTGGTTTGATACATCGCACAAAGAATGGCTGGCACGCATTCAGGGTCTTCATGAGGGCATCCAGTGACTTCTTGAACTGGGCTCCCAGCGTCGGGGCTCTCTTCCTTGTATCTTGGCCCTGTAAAATTTTGCAAAGCTCGTTATATTTGTTTGAATATATAATGAGGATTAACTGACTGGGCAGAGATTCAAACTCATGACACCTGGACTGATAGTCAGACCACTACCAACTGAGCTAATCGAGTCTGGCAACAAGTTTTGAATGAATGGAAAGTGCTCATTTAAAAAGTGAAGGCTAACAGGAGAATAGTTGACAAACTTGTGGTTTATTCTTATAGTTATTGGGTACAATATCACAGACAAGAGACATGATACCCTGGAAAGCTTCAAGTTAGGCCATAATAAATCAATTGCTCAATTATCATCCAACCCGCCCCTAATTTTCATGCAACCCTGACCCTTTACTTATTTTAAAAAAATAATATAAAAAAAACCAACCCTCTCCCTCCCCCACTTCAGTTTATAATGGCCTTAAACTAATTTATTTGAACTCAGTTGTTCAGTAAAGTTCATAGCTTATATGAACATTGCTTGAGTTCACATCCTGGGTACAACCAGGACCTAAATTCATCAATATTGTGAGTCTGAGATTGAGACTCAAACTCAAAATGTAAAAAATTTCAAATAAAATCTATTTAACAAGCAAATTACCATATTCATTTGCATAAACAAACAGGTTTAATGATTATTTAACAGAAAATGTTACAGAATCACATTTCTTACCCATAATTGCATGTTTAGAGGGTTTTACAAAAAATGTTAGATTTTAAGTCCGGTTCTCAAACTCAAACTTTTGATGAATTTAGGCCCAGAACTGATCACCATACGCTTTGTTTTGTGGAAGCCATTTTGGGTCGAGCTGGGGGTCAACATGAGTGACCAACAGAAGTCATCTATGATTGAGCAGCCAACTTCTTGTATATTGTTAAGACCATCTTGTTACTACTGTAATTCATAAAGAATTCCAACTTACAATGAGGATTTCATGCTGGAACAGCGAGACGATGAACTTGTTCGAGGAAGACTGTATCACGTTTAGAAGATCAATGGAGAATGTATCTCGATTCTTCTCCAAGAAACCTGGATAAATACAAACAAGGGAAACTCAATTATGTTGTCAGGTCAACATGTGGAAAGTCGAAAGAAGAATGTGTCTCGATACTTCCTAGAAAATCTGGACACAAAGAAAAGAATCACTTGAAATTTAACGCCCTAACTGTTGCAAGATGGCTCTAGGGCAGGTTCAAATCAGAGATCCCTTTTTTTAAAATTTTACAGTCACCACTGCATTGTTTTGTTAAAATTCTGCGTACTACTAGATTATTGTGAATACATTTAACTGGAAAAAGATATTTTCCAAAATGTGTTTGTTCTATTCAGTTTAACAGCTGAAACATTGAAATTCTTGGGAGGAACTTGTGAGTTCATGCACTCTAAATTGTAAAGAACTACACATAAGTCGGTGTTTATACATCTTAAGCAGGATTGAAGCAGCCAACTAATGGTGTATTTTAGCACACTGAAACCTTACTGGCAGGTACAGAAAAAAGCTGTTATAGAGAAACTTCTCCTACAATTTCTTGCTGCTGGGGCATTAAGTTTTGGGGGCTTTAACTCTACAGCCCTGTAAAACCTTGTGTAGGTGATATTGTACTATTCTAATAAAAGTAATTTTTAAATCTACAATATAACAGTCTCGAACCCGAGGGGACTGAACAAAATAATATGAGTTAAGAGTCATTCAAGCCAATTATTGGTAAACATCATACCATACATGTAAATGTATATACATTAAAATAGGAATCAGCCAAGACCAAATAAATGGTTCGAGCTATATGTGGTGTTCCAACCATCCATGTTCGAGCCAACGAAGTTCCAATGTATATTGATTGTAATATGATTATAATATGGTTAAATGCATTAAAATGGCTTTAAGTGTCACTTTCAACATATCATGGCAATTGTCTATATGAGACAGACATTTTAGTGCAGCTTATAACTGTATTATGCCACAAACACAAGACAGAGTAGCCCCCACATGTCACATAATAGAAAACATTTAAGGTTACGATAAGAACTTGAACCTATAACCTCGGTAATAATAGATAAGCATTTTTATAAAGGGGCCACCACATTAAGATTAAGTAAACATTTCATGACTTTTAATCGATTTGCAATACCTTTGCTATCATAGAAGACGACTCCAGCAAAATGGTTGAGACCAAACACCCGGTTGATGTCGGCCTTGGGTCTCAGGTAGTTCTTGTTACTCTGATGTGTGTTGTGGAGCTTGTTCAACAATGTCTGGTCTGTACCCTGTCCAAGTCAAGCATAAGGATTTAGTTTTTATAAAATTGTACAGTTATGCTATTATAAATTCTCATCCAAATTTTCTTAAAAAAGGGGGAGAGGGAAGATTTTATTTTATTAACTTTTTTTTTATTTTGTTAATTTTTTTTTTTTATTATTTACTTTTTTAAATAAAAAGGGTCAGGGCAGTATGAAAATTAGGGGGTGAGTTGGAATGATAATCTAGCAGCCAATTTATTATGACCTTATAGTGGCTTAAAACAATGGAAAATATGTTTCAAAGGTGTTTTATTAGTCATAGATGATTGTTTGAATTGATTGAATATTTTGCACTTATCATGGAACAGTTAATATTTATTTTTAGAAACTGATTTCATAAACCAATCAGATTTCAACTTTGGAAAAAATTTTCTGCATTAACCAATGAGCACTCACATTTTGTAGGCATAGTATCACCAATGGAAACAGGAAATGCTTCTTTGAGGTAGTCGCATAATGGCAGTTATAAATAATCAAAATAATCATTGATTCTTCTTCTTTAAAAATGCATTTCCTTATTAAATTGCTCATTTATTTCATTTGGATGTCATTATTGATGTATTTTGAACATTTTGAAAGCTCTGTCATGTTTGAATTGAGAGTTTAGACTAAAAATTGATGCTTGAAAATTGGGGTATGAATACATGATTTCAGAAGTCTACTTTCACCATGTCAACAGTGTATACATTGAACAAAAGAAAAATCTCTTATATGATACATGACCTATACTTTTCTCATCATATTTTGGTTGTGGAGACGTTGACAAACAGTAAAATGTAAGTTTCACTTCTTTCTCTGTGAATGACAAGCCTTCAAACTTATATTACTTACTACAGAATAAAGAACAAACAATCAATGGTGGGTTTACACCTGTAACAGTCATGCTCTGTTTAACCAATGAACACTCACTTTTGAAAACATGCTTTCTTCATTAACCAATCAGCACTCACCTTTGGAAACTTGCTCTCTTCATCAACCAATCAGCAATCACCTTTGGAAACTTGCTCTCTTCATCAACCAATCAGCACTCACCTTTGGAAACTTGCTCTCTTCATTAACCAATCAGCACTTACCTTTGGAAACTTGCTCTCTTCATCAACCAATGAAATGATGTTCATTGGTTTTGCACCAATCAGATCAAGGGCTTCCTGGTTATCAACAAACTCAATATGTTGCCAGTTGATTCCTTCATTATCGTATTCTTCCTGCTCCATCTTGAAAATATGCTGCACGAAGAACTGCTGCAGATTTTCATTGGCGTAGTTGATACACAACTGCTCAAAACTGCAATAAAAATGAGTAAAAATTCATTTAAACTTTTTTCTATATTTAACAGGACGAGAAAAAAATGCAGCCTATCCGAGACTCGGACCCAGGACCTTTCGCTGATAGGGCGAATGATTTACCTATTGATCTAACCTGACTGCATACATATGTTTATCTTCTAACAGGTTTTGTGCACACTGTAACATATACCAGCTCCTCAATACAGGAATAAACAATTTGTCATCTCTGATAGTAAACAAAACCTAAAGTTGATTATTTGTGTTAAGATTCATAATATAATGTTAACTTAGTAATGCCATGCAAGCAAATATTATGTGCAAATGATCAAAGCTATAGGCCATTTCTTTCAGCGTTTGTATATTTATCATCATTTTTAGCAATTAAAGGCCAAAAGATGATCAGTTAACCTAATCACTATTTCCTGGGGTCCTGAAAGATTAACCAGTATTCAAGCATACCCATTTCTGCAAGTAACTGATAACTATCCCACTTGAATCAGCAGTGATAAACTAAATGACAGTGAGATGCAATGTCGTATAAAAATCATCACAGAGACTGTGGCCGTGAGAGGATACAAATTCATGACCACTAGATTGATATGTTACTGACAGAGCTAACAGAGTGCAGCCTATAAATTATAAAAGCACTGACCTGTTCACGTCAAAGCTTTCAAATCCAAAGATATCCAGAACACCTATAGAACTTCTGAAGTGTTTGGGATTTGTTTTTGGTTTGAATATGGCTGCGTTAATCTTCCCAACGATCCAGATGAACATGCGTCCATAGATACCCTTCACAAATGCATCCCGTACATCCATGGATTGTTCCACACCCATAGCACTGGTGACACTCTCCCCGCGGGTTACGATGGTCTTCGTTGTCAACGCATCTATCAGGTCTTGTGCTTGAAACTGGATAAGAAAATGTCATAAAGTTGATTGATGGGGAGATTTGACATTGAAGATTCACATTTTCATCTGATACATGTCTATTCATCAGAATTTAGGTCCTTAGTTTTGAATATTCAGTTTGAATGAAACATTATTTAAAAATGACTAGTTTATTTGATATATCAACGTGTTTACCTCAAAAAGCTTGCAGACTTTGTTAATGTGTGATATGTCAGATATTTCACTGGCGTCGTCAATATTGTCCATCTCAATGGCTGAAATACAGGAAATAGCAATGAGTTATGGGTAATAGTAAATTACAGGTAATAGCATTGAAATATGGGTAATAGTGGAATACAGGAAATAGCATTGAAATATGGGTATTAAATAGTGGAATACAGGAAACAGCATTGAAATATGGGTATTAAATAGAGGAATGCAGGAAATATCATTGAAATATGGGTAACAGTGGAATACAGGTAATAGCATTGAAATACGGGTATTAAATAGTGGAATACAGGAAATAGCATTGAAATATGGGTAATAGTAGAATACAGGAAAAAGCAATGAAATATGGGTAATAGTTGAATACAGGAAATAACAATGAAATATGGGTAATAGTGATATACAGGAAATTCTAAGCATTGAAATATGGTAAACAGCATTGAAATATACAAATTAGCGTATATGGGAAATAGCTTATACAAGAAACTGCATTGAAATATAGAAAACAGCATATATGGGAAATAGCATATATGGGAAGTAGCATTGAAATATAGGCAACAGCATATATGGGAAACAGCATATATGGGAAATAGCAGTGAAATATAGGGAACAGCATATATGGGAAACAGCATATATGGGAAATAGCACTGAAATATAGGGAACAGCATATATGAGAAATAACACTGAAATATATGGAACAGCATATATGGGAAACAGCATATATGAGAAATAGCATTGAAATATAGGGAACAGCATATATAGGAAATAGCATTGAAATATAGAAAACAGCATATATGGGAATGAGGATATATGGGAAACAGCATAAACATTATTTATATATATTTTTTTTAATTTGTCTTTTATATATAATTATGAAAGGTCTGAGGACCTAGCTCAAGTAAATATACAAGGGTCCAGCAGGGGAAAGCAAAGGTACCAGACCTTGAACTTGCTCTATATTATCCTCAGTTTAATCTAATCAAAAAATGTAATTTTAATATAATTAATTTTACTATTTAATATTACAGATACGGTTATTATTTATATTCTAAAGAACATACTAATTAAGCTATTTGAGAACATAAGTACCATTATAGTTTAGGTTGCCAAGATGGAGAAGTGCCGCGAGAATCTTCAGAAGTTCCCACACTTCTTTGTCGGAGAACATGAGCACCTTCATGGCAGAGCGAATGTCAGCAAACTCCTTAATGTCATCACGACCCTCACAGTGGATGTCACCGCCCTGAAAATGACAACAAAATAACTAAGTACCTGCTGTTATATATAACATGTATTTTAGGAAAATACCCTCCACAACAATGCTTTTAGAATATTTGAATTTTAATATTACAACAAACATCAGTTTATCTATTTTTTTTTATGGGGTTTATTGCCATTTTTAACACATTTTAGGTTATATATGGGATATCAAGTTTTATTAGTTTATACTAATTTATTTTATCTTGATTGCGATGAAAGCTCAGAGCTAATATAAACCGTTCTCGAGTCCGCTTCCTGGGTAGAACCAGTACTGAGTGTTACTTTATGACATAGGATCAAGCTGGGGATCGAACCTGCAACCTCTGGCATGAGCGGCCAACACTCTATCAATTACACTACCGCCCCCGCTTTCAAGTTTTATTGGTGGAAGAAGACCACAGAATAAATTTAAAAGAACCACTGTCCTTCTGCTAGTATTAAGTAATTGGCAAACTTTCACTTGTGTTTAGTGCAAGCGGGACTTATATATTATATATGACCTTAGCATTTAGAGATAAGCAATTTTGAGACAACCACTTGGCCATTGAGGACCCTTAAATTTATTATGACTAACAGAAAAATAAAAATAAAGCCTGTTGGGTATCAGGTATAAATATAAGTATCTAGAAAGTTAAAAGTTTGTTCATGTTGTGTGGTTCATATTTTACACTAGAAATGAGTCTTTCGACACAAATGCCCCTAAAATTGACTGAAAACCGAAAAATAAGTCAAAAATGGGTCATAACTCATGTAAAATTTTACGAACATTGACAAAAATAAAAATTGGGCTTTATTTTATGGTTATACAGGTGCATACAAAATATCAATTAATTACACTGTCACCTTCAAAAGTTACCTATCAGAAATCAGAAGAATGGACGAACAAACGGGCAGACAGACAGGGGTAATGCTTAATGCCCCTTCACCATTGTTTGAGTGGCAGGGGCATAATTTCTAGAATTAAAGGTCAAAAGGTCAAACTTACCTGTGTAAGATACCAGTAATGTGTGGCATCATGCACTTCCAACTTTTTCTTCTCGTCCAGGGTCATACCTGCCAGCATGCAGTAGAAAATGTGGTAGTTCCTCTCATCGTGCGCTTGGTGCACGATACGCGACTTCTCCAGCAGGTACTGCTCTATCTTTGCTCCCTCTATGGAACCACGTGCGTTAAAATGGATGTCAATGTATTTACCAAATCTACTCGAGTTGTCATTTCTGATCGTCTTGGCATTACCAAACGCTATAAGTATGGAGATCAAAATGTTAACTTGCAATCTAGAAACAAGAGGCCAAAGAGGGCCTGAACCACTCTACTGGCAACAAATAGACAGATGAACATTTCAAAGGAAATGTTGTTTTTTTTGCAAATTAAGAGGCTATGCAATGCTACACATAAAATATCTAAGGTGTAAGCCTTAAACTTGCAGAAATTTTTTTTTAAAGTTTTGCTTAAAATGTGCTTATAAGCAAGGGCAGGGTCATTTGTGGTCGAATCATACTGGTTCAAAAATTTGTTCCCGAGATATTGTGGTTATACAACAGATTCTGTGCAAAGTTGGTTAGATTCAATGAAAAATGAAGATGTTATCGCGTCTACAACATTTTCCTTATATAACTATGTAAAACAGTGACCTCTGTGATGGCCCAAAATTTGACCCCAGGGACTCAACTTCGACAAATCTTTTAGGAGATCTCCAACGCACTGCTATTGTAAAATATCTAAGGTCCAGGCCTTGAACATTCAGAAAAAATGTTTTTAAAAGTTTCGCATAAAATCTGCTTAGACACACATTGGCAGGGGCATTTGTGGTCGAATCATGCTGGTTCAAGAACTCATCTGAGATCTTGTGGTTATATAGCTCCTGTGCAAGTTTAGTTAAGATTCAATGAAAAATGGAAAATGACGGTGCTATCACGTCTCCAAGAAAAAGGACAATGGAAGGAGGATGGACTACAACAGACAATTTACCATAACACAAGCCCTGCTGGCTAAAAATTAAATTTCGATATTTTCGGACCCAAATAAATGTCACCTTTTTGAAAAATGAATTGCCCCTGGGGATTTTTATTTGGGTTACAAATAATAAAATATATACATAAATTATTTACAAGGCTTGTATGTCTAAACCTAAATCAAAAACATTGCTTGCAAGAAAAAGTTTTTTCCTCAAACTATGAACCCCTAAAAGATTTGCTTTTTATTAAGGATTAGTGCTTCTGTAATGGAACAAAATATAAAACAACTTTGATCACATTCTCTAAATAATAAATTAACCCCCAACTTTTACTGCCAGGGTTGTAAATATTTGTAAGAGGATACTATCAAATGACAACGCTACACTAGGCTATCTGCTAATGGTGAATTAACACAGATCCATGTCCAGAGAGTGCATCTCCCTCGGATTTCAAATTTTTGACAGTTGGAGTTTAAACTTTTTTTTTCAAACTGCATATAACATTTTTTTGAAATTATTTTTTTGCCAATTAAATAAATTGACAATAATCTAGTAGTATGCAAAGCAATAACAAAAACAATGCATTGATGACTGTGAAATTTTGAAAAAGGTTTCTCTGATTTGAATCATGTACTGAATTATATAAAAACCCTGCCCAAGGTCCATCTTGCGGCTTCTATATGGCCTGTATACTTATATGGCTTTAAAAGTTAATTTTGGAAAAAGTAAAACACATTTTCTAGAAGCGCTGATCTACTATGACTATGAAGCCGTAACAAACCTTCCATAATGGGGTTGGCCTCGAGTATCTGTTGCTCTATCCAGGAATGTTGACCGCTGATGGCCGCCAGGAACTGCAAGATCAGCTTTGTACTCTCCGTCTTACCTGCGCCAGACTCACCACTGCAATGGGAAATAGTACATCCTAAATATAATCATCGTGATTACAGGGTCAAAGATTTTTTCTCGGAATGGTAAAAACTAGTGGCACCTCGTAAAGAAAATATTTTAAAATACATATTAATAAAACCGTTTTCATCATACAAATTAAAATAACAGAGAAACCTGTCTTAAGCAGCCAATCAAGGAAAGGAGCAAATGTGGCCTTTTAAAACAGGCTTACTACAGGTTAATTTGCTCTGAAAGTATAGACACAAAATTTAACAAATGTGGCTGCTTAAGACAAGTGACCTCTTAACAGAGGTGACCACTTGCACAGGCAACTGAATTATTATTGTTTTTTTTTTTAATGTGGTTTAACACCTTTTTCAACACATTTCAGGTTAAACACGGCATATCCAGTTTCATTGGTGGAGGAAGACTTTCTCACATAATGTTTTTGGAGCAAACAGGGCTTGAACCTACAACCTAAGAGTTGAGAGGTAAGTGATCACTCGACCGTGGAAGACCTTTACCAATTGAATTAAAAAAATAAAATTCACAAACAACCACAAACCTGTGAAAGAGGATGCTTTTCAAACATTTACCAGAGTTATGCCCCTTTCCAAAATAGAAACAAAATTAGGAGTATAAATACACACAAGATATTTTAATTTTATATTTGCATCATGTAGACATTATAATTTTCAAAAATAACATTTGGTGAAAATGTACCAAAGTTGCTGTGAGCTCCTTTAAAATGAAATATCACATAATTAACGGTGCAGGAGTGTAATAAACCCATGACATATTTTTTATATTAACCTAGTGTAATGTCACTTCTGATTCATTGTTTAGTGTTTTCCATAGAACTGGGCTGTCGTACGTATAATGCCGAACTATGTTCCGACTTCCACAAATGTATAAATGACGTCAATTTGGCATGGTAAAATGACGTTATGTCGTACAACGAATGATGGAAACAAATATGTCAGACTTTTTCTCATTCCTTATTGACATTATATCTTAGATAAATGGTAAATGTACTACTTTTCCAAGTTATGTGATAAAAAGAATCTTAAACTCTATGGCAGAGCCTCACATATTATATTTTTGCCAACTCGTTTAATACATTCAATAATAAATGAAGACTCATGTAAGATCCCCTATATGTTCAGTTGATATTTTCAGGAAGTCACCAGATGATATCTACAAACCTTATAATGACACACTGGTCATGTTGGTATCGTTGCATGTTATGATACGAGTTGTCCGCTATGGCGAAGATATGCGGGGGTAGTTCTCCAATCTTCTTGTCACGGTACATTTGGATATCCTCTGCACTATACATATTTAATATCTCGTATGGATTCACAGCCACCAAGATGGACCCCGTGTACGTCTGCAAATATTTAAATATTTATCAGTTTCTGAATTCCAAATTACTCTTCAAAAAATGTTTGATAAAAAAAAAATGTTAAAATTATCTTTATAAAATACAGAATGGAATTAGTTTCAGATTACCAAATAACAAACGATGCTCACAAAAACAACCCCCTTTCTTTGTCATACACTGATTAAGATAAATTGCAGTGCATATTTTTTTTTTAAATATTTAAATATTACATTTGAGAAGTCACTCCCTAAATCATAAATCCAAAAGCTTGCTCCCTGCTTTAAGATTGTTTTCATTAAATACAAAAAAATAATAAAAAATGTTCACAGTAAATCTTCGAAAGCTCGAGTTAAGGGTTGTTTGAGCCAAATATCATTCAGCATCATAACAAACATCATTGTCGGATACCCACAGGTGTCACTTCCGATACTCTCCATCTATCACCTGTGGGATATTACGCTAACCCTGCATAGTTTGATTTGAACACAGAAGAAAATACACCTAACATTAACAACATCTTATTCAAACGTCTTTTGCATGAAACTAGCGTAGCGATTGGATAACGTTCCCTTCATGAATCGTGAATTTTAAGGAACAAATCATATGGTTGCATTGTGGCTTGGTAGAAACGACTCAAAGCTAGTGTAATATCCCATGGGTGATAAATGGAGAGTATCGGAATGGATTACAAGTGGGTATCCGACATTGAACAAACATGTACATGTATATATATATCGAAATAGGAATTCAGTCGGGACCAGATAAGTGGTTCAAACTATATGCTGTGTTCCACCCATCGTTATACTGTACTTACATATATTTGGTTCTCCTTATATCTCATGTAAAGATTTCGCAATATTCCCGCCTCGTTGAGATCACCAAGCAAGATCATGTCTTCTATATGTTTCTTTGAAGTTGCATTCATGTGCTTGATTTGAGAATTTCCATCAATCCAATGTTCCTTCCCATTGTCATCAATCACCCGTATCCGCCCCGATTCAGAAAACTGGACCTCCGCACCGATGGGGACAATGAATTCTCCTTTCTGCTTTGCTTCCAGCCAAACATGGTCACCCTGAAATGGTTAAGACACAGAGTTTAAAGTCAGATATTTAAGACATTATAATTTATCTTAAAATGCCTAAATACTTGATTCAAGCCAAACAGGGTCACCCTGAAATGGTTAAGACACAGAGTTTAAAGTCAGATATTTTAGACATTATAATTTATCTTAAATGTCTAAATACTTGATTCCAGCCAAACAGGGTCACCCTGAAATGGTTAAGACATTGAGTTTAAAGTCAGATATTTTAGACATTATAATTTATCTTAAAATGTCTAAATACTTGAAATGTCCAGCATAACAGGGTCACCCTGAAATGGTTAAGATAGGGTTTAAACGCTGATGTTTTAATAATCTTAACATGCCTAAATATTGTGTAAATTGTCTTAATTAAGGTAGATTTCAATCCAGAGGTCATTCTTATAAGTTGTAAACTTCCTGGAAAATGTCAAAAAAATATGTAAAGCAGCTTTTCTGTGTTGTTTAGTAAATGAGGTTTAATGCTGATGCCAGACATCAGGCCAGAGGTCACAGATTCGGTATTAGGCTTGACCTGATAACCTTTTACCACATTCAGTCCTCAAGAGCAATTCCTGAAAGCTCTGGGCTTAGTTTGCAATTAAGCTAAAACACATCAGAATAAGTTTAAAACAAAATTTTAAATGTATCTAATTCAACAATCAAACAACAGAACATAAAACCATTGTTTAATTTTTTTAACTCTAATATTATACTAGAAATACTTTGAAATACCATATAGTCGGGTAGTCAGTGCTCCAGATAAACACTATTTGGGGGTATTTAATCTATGAAATTTCTGAATAAAGCATTGAAATTTAAATTAAGGTGCAAAATAGGCACTGATTATTCTCAATTTCAGTGTTGATTAGTTTGTTTTAAATAGCAATTTGATAAGAATGTTCATTTTTACCATAAACATTTAGAAAATAAGCACTGCCTTCTAATTTTGGGGTAAAAGAAGTACTGTGTTGTGTTTGTAACAAGTCTTCATATCACCCTTTAGTTTACCTATGTCAGTTTTACCATACCTTACTGCACACACACACACATACTGTCACTAATCATTATGCTTCTCACCTATTGTCATGTTTGTGTTATTTTACTTAAAACTGATAAATAACTGTACTGTAATGTATGTGTCAAACACAGTCAGTCAGGTATATGTGTCAAACACAGTCGGTCAAGCGTATGTGTCAAACACAGTCGGTCAGGCGTATGTGTCTAACACAGTCGGTCAGGCGTATGTGTCGAACACAGTCGGTCAGGCGTATGTGTCGAACACAGTCGGTCAGGCGTATGTGTCGAACACAGTCGGTCAGGCGTATGTGTCGAACACAGTCGGTCAGGCATACGTGTGGAACACAGTCGGTCAGGCATATGTGTCGAACACAGTCGGTCAGGTATATGTGTCAAACACAGTCGGTCAGGTATATGTGTCAAACACAGTCAGTCACACAGTCGGTCAGGTATATGTGTCAAACACAGTCAGTCAGGTATATGTGTCAAACACAGTCGGTCAGGTATATGTGTCAAACACAGTCTGTCAGGTATATGTGTCAAACACAGTCGGTTAGGTATATGTGTCAAACACAGTCGGTAAGGTATATATGTCAAACACAGTCGGTCAGGTATATGTGTCAAACACAGTCAGTCAGGTATATGTGTCAAACACAGTCAGTCAGGTATATATAAGTAGGCGCAGCATTTTTTCAATGGTTAAAAAGCTATTAATAATACAACTTCTTATCACAAAGTTACATATATACATGTACAGGGTACATGTGTTTGTATATTTAGCGTCATTTGTATGCTATCGAGGGCTAACAGATGATCGGTTAACCTAACCACTCTTTCCTGGGCTCCAGGAAGGTTAACTAATACTCGAGCACACCAATATCCATACTAACCAATAACTTTCCCACTTTAATCAGCGGTAAGAGATGAATGGCAATGAGATGCAATGTTGTACGGAGATCATGGTTGAATGGGTATGCAATGCATACTGGGTTAACCAAGCTGGGCACAGCAAAATTAGAGGTAGTAAATGCAGCCCATGTTTAATAAACCCATGTATTGTAGAATTTCTTATAAAAAGACTCTTTCATCCTTACGTTTTTGACAATCCTTTAGTTCATCAGAAGGAATAATTTACTGACTAAGTGCAAGACAATGTAGAAACTAAAGACAGGCTGTATTTGCAAGTTGTATTAATTACGTAAACAGTAACGTATGGTAAAGGTAATGATTCAAGGTTGCAATCATTTGTAATGCTGTAATGTTTCTGTTTAAATATCATATTCCCCCTCAATTATTTAACACGCCCTTACGGAAGATGCCTTTTTTTTAAATGGGGACGTTTTGTTTGGGTCCGAGAAAGAAACTGCAACCTTTTGTAACACTAAGATTGTTCTCTTTACGTAAATTTTAATCACCATAATGCATTGTACGACCCAACTTCTTGTTCCGTCAGTGCATACTTGTACCAATACTAACTTAAATACTGCCATTCAAGCACTATTTACGAAGCCTTAAAAGTTGTTAAGTGGCCGGGGCAGGTATAAGAAAATAAAAGCTGTACATCATAAAAGTGTTGAATGAATTTCAACGAACAAAGCAACAAAGCGTGAAAACTGCACAATGGTATTTTCCACTTAACATTGTTTCGACCCGTGAAGTATTTCAGACATGATAAATATTTTTTTTATGGTCAATTTGGCAATCACGACTGGATTTTCCTTCTAGCAACTTATGAACTTATGTGATATATTTACTTCCCTGAGGGAGATTTTTAATGTAATTTTTTTTAGCTGTCATTTTTTTTTAATTATCATTCAAATTTTTTTTTTTATGAAAATAAAAAGGGTCAGTGCAGCATGAAAATCAGAGGGCAGGTGGGGATGATAATCAAGTAATAAGTAAAATTAGTAAAATGTGTCAATTAGTAGGTGATACTGTAGAAACATGGAAGATTTGAAGGATTTATAAATATCATACTGAACTTCTATAATGATTCTCCCATCTGTTTTTTTTATCTGGTCCAATGGCATTAAAAACAGGCATTAATAAGAATTTACTGAGAGCAAAACAGTCAGTTTGTTTTGTTTGAATATTTAGCATCATTTTTATGCCATCGAGGGCTAACAGACGATCAGTTAACCTAACCACTGTGTCCTGAGATCCTGGAATGTTAACCACAATACTTGAGCACTTCAGTACTTGAGTAAGTAACTGTTAACTTCCTTCTTAACCCTTTACTCCATAGATACGCGTTTTCCCGCACCAATCACAGAAGGTGTTTGAAAACAGTGCAGGAAGAGTTTGTATTGCTCGTAACAAATAATCTGAACACTTCCTGCACTGTTTTCCACTCTGTCAGTTAATGTAAATATAATTCACCAAATAATTCAAAAGCCTTCTATATTAGAGGTGTCCAAAGGCTTCTATATAAAGTGAAGGGTTAAATCAGACACAATGTCATATATCAATGATAGAGACTGTAGCCGGCAGGGATTTTAAAGTCAGATTTTAAAGTCAGCCCTGGATTGAAAGTCAGATGTGCTACCAACTGAGCTATCCAGGCCCTGATATTTGCAGATGAACTGCAAAATCCTTACAGAGAAAGAGACAGGTTTAAACCCCATTGCATTCCCTGACAGCAATGCAAAAACAGGCAGATTTGTAGGCAATCTACAGTAACAGAACTTTCAACAATTTTTTTTATAGAAGCACAGTGATTTCCCTTTAAGTCACAACACCATGTTTCCATAATACTAGGACAGAGAGGCATTTTAAATGTCCGCTCACACATTACCATATAAGGAAGTAACTTCATAATTTACATTAATGTCTGCCTGTATTACAAAATGACTTCATCAATATATGTAAGCAGGCATAGCTAATCTTGATGATTCACGTTTCACTGCATTTAACTTATCTATGGAATGAATAAATTTTGTTTTATCAAAGTTAACAACACAATATAATGTATGTTACTACATCTTAAATCTACTAAACTGCTTGGTTGGTTGCATGATTTTATTTATTTTTTGATATCACCAAATTGGTCTAGTGATACAGCTTCTCTCTTGGAGGATGTGGGTATGATCCCCATGACAGCTTATATATGACATATCCTGTTTCATTGGGCAATCCAGAGGTTGTGAGTTCAAATCCCCACCTGGCAACAGTCTCCGTGATGACTTATATATAACATTACGTCTCATTATCATTTGTCTCTCACCGCTGATTCTACAAATGGGAAAGTAATCAGCTATTTAAGGAGATGGGCTGTACTCAAGTACTGGTTAACCTTTCGGGATCTCAGGAAACACTAAATATTTAAACAAACAAATATTTAAACAAACAAGTAAGTTACTAGGTTTATGAATGGCATCAGTGATACAGATAGCATCAAGAGTTAACATTTTTATTTTATATTTTACAGCCGGGCCCGATTAGCTCAGTCGGTTACATGTCTGACTATCAATCCAGGGGTCGTGAGTTTGAATCCCCTGCCCGGCAACAGTCTCCGTGATGATTGATATACGACATTGTGTCTCATTATCATTCGTCTCTCAACACTGATTCAAGTGGGAAAATTATCAGTTACTTGTTTATTGTGTGTATATTGCCAAATGAAAGGTTATTACCCCCAATTATGGTGTCGATGAAGTTTCTGTTTCCAGTCTTGAACTGTAATGTGACTCAGAAGTGTAAGATATACAGTACAGATTGATTAATTGAATATTTAGCGTAATTTTATGCCACTGAGAGCTAACAGACGATCAGTTAACCTGACCACAGTTTCCTGAGATCATGCACAACCCATCTCCACAAGTAAATGATAACTTTCCCACTTGAATCAGCAGTGAGAGACGATTGATAATGAGACACAATGTCGCATATCAATCATCACAAGACTGTTGCTGGGCGGGGATTAAAACTCACAACACCTGGATTGATAGTCAAACATGTTACCGATGAGCTACTCAGGCTCATTTATATATACAGTACAGGTATAATTCCATGTTACATTGTAAGTTGTAGTACAATATGTTTCCTCCATAGCAAATGTTGCTTCTAATATTATAATTCATTGTGTATAAAATTAATGATATTAAAACATCTTTTCTTTTTTATTAAACTTATTCATTTTACATTGATTGTAAAATAAGTTCTTACAACTTAAGCAAATATGCTCTTCCTGGGTAAGACTGCGGCGTGGTCTAGTGGTAGAGCGTCTGCCTCACATGCGGGAGGTCATGGATTCAATCCCTGGCCGGGTCATACCATAGACTTTAAAAATGGTACTAGAAGCTTCCTCGCTTAACATTTAGAGGAGAGTTCTAGATCTGGTCGGCCCGGTGTCAGTATAATGTGACTGGGTGGGGTATCATACCATGTGTCTGCGGCATGATACTCCAGTGTGACAGTGCTTAGAATACTGTCTCAAGTAGACACCGTCGCGATATGACTGAAAAATTGTTGAACCAACACTAAACACCATACAACATCTTCCTGGGTAGAACCAGTACAAAGCATAATTGGATAAAGTGCCTTGCTCATTCTAAGGACAGCACACAAAGCCATGACAGAGGATCGAACCAACGATTCCCAGATCCTGAGTCTGATGCTCTACCACTGGATCATGTGCCCAACAACAGGAGTTAAATACACTCTTCACATTTACAGTCACGTTTTATAATCACAGATGGTGAAAATTTACAAATATTTAAAGTTCTAAATTTCAATACCCCTATATTACAAATGGAAATATACATTGTGGTATCCAAACTAAAGATAAGATTAAGTAGTATACGTATCCAGATGAACTCATGTATGGCGTG
Organism: Panopea generosa; assembly: GCA_029582155.1. NCBI lineage: Eukaryota > Metazoa > Mollusca > Bivalvia > Adapedonta > Hiatellidae > Panopea > Panopea generosa. The sequence continues at coordinate 10,760,709 of CM055907.1, read as the reverse complement.
TTATGTCGACTATCCGATGGACTATCACAGTTTTAAGACCAATTTACAAGAAAATGAATAGCTGATAGAAGGAAGATTTCTATCTATCCATTTGTGTGATGTACTCTTTATTGAGCGTAAGTAGAGCGAGGTATTGTGAGTTGAGCAATAGTGATGAATGCCACAAAAACCATGTTTTTCTGAATCTACAGTAATTCTGTACACTGAAGTGTGTCACAAACATTGTATCGGAAAATCATATTTATATATAAGGCCATAATAAATTAATTGCTAGATTATTATCCCTCCCCACCCCCTAATTTAAATGCTGCCCTGACCCTTTTTATTTCCATAAAAAAAAAAAAAAAAAATTGGATAATAATCTAGCAATTAATGTATAATGGCCTAACATAAAAAAAATTATTACCAAGAAGAATTCATCTACCTACCTACCCATTCTAAAATGTTGTAAGGGTTGAAAGTGGTAAATAAAACTTTTTTTAAGGGTGACCATGATCAGTGCTGGATCTACCTCTCAAACATAATACTTGTTGTACAAACAGTCTATTTGATTTTAAACTAAACTAGGGATGGGCTCAAGCAGCTGTCATCTTCAACGAAGACTATAAATCACATGTTAAACAAGTTTTATTATGACATAACAATAAAATCTGAATTTAATAAATGTATATGTTAACCAAAGAAATTAATATAATAAGCGGGCGGTAGTCTAATAGATAGTGTTGGCTGCTCAAGCCAGAGGTTGCGGGTTTGATCCCCAGCTCAACCCGATGCCTCTCATAAAAAACACTCTTTACTGGTTGTACCCAGGAAGCAGACTCAAGAACGGTTCATATAAGCTCTGAGTTTTCATTGCAATCAAGCTAAAATAAATTAGTAAAAACTAAAGAAATTAAGAGTCAACCCCATTCACTTCTTAACCAAGGAAATGCCAATCCATGTCACCTGTTAACCAAGGAAAGAACCCATCATATCCACTTCTTAACCAAAGTAAAGCCAACCCAAGTCACCTGTTAACCAATAAAAGAACCTATCCTATTCACTGCTTAACCAAGGAAATGCCAACCCGAGTCACCTGTTAACCAAGAAAAGAACCCATCCTATTCACTTCTTAACCAAGGAAATGCCAACCCAAGTCACCTGTTAACCAAGAAAAGAACCCAACCTATCCACTTCTTAACCAAGAAAATGCCAACCCAAGGAGATGAAAATGATTAATATCCTTGTGTAAATAGCTACCCAAATATCAGGATTGTTCTCCATGGCAGTAAAGATATATTCTGGTGTTTTTCTTCCACCAAGATGATATAACAAAATATCATGTTATACATTGCTTAGGCCATTATCAAAAAAATGTTTGCTCTCTTCCAATGGGTAAGGGGGGGGAAGTTCAATATCAAAAATGGTATCCTGTAAAAAGTACAATAAATATAATTGACTGAATGAAATAATAAAACAAAAACCAGCCTCATAATTATTGTATGTAGGTAAATGCCTTATACCACTCGGCCAACGAGGGCCACCTAATCTGCCTAACAACAAAGTCAGTTAAACAGATGCATCATAAATAATTACTGACCATTAGTGGTCATTATTAGGCAACATGAAATGTGAAATGTTTACGACAGTGACATGACATCTACATGATTGTCCACACTCCACACTAATTTGTCATTTGGTTGTCTAGTCTTGGTTGGTCTCCTATTCTTCACTAATTTGTCATTCATCTCCTCACATTTTAATTGTCTAGCATTAAGTCACCCATTTTATACTTTAAATTTGTCATTCCTCTCCCCGGATTTTGATTGGCTAATATTGGTCACCTACTCTGCATTAATTTGTAATTCCTCTCCTCACATTTTAATTGTCTAGCCTTGGTCACCCATTCTATACTAATTTGTCATTCCTTTCCACAGATTTTGATTGTTTAACCTTGGTCACCAATTCTACACTAATTTGTCATTCCTTCCCTCCACTTTGAATGTCTAGTCTTGGTCACCCATTCTACATTACTAGTTATTCGTTATTCTTCTCCCCAGATTTTGCTTGTCTAGCCTTGGTCACCCATTTTGCAATACTGGTTATTCATAATTCCTTTCCCAAGATTTTAATTTTCTAGCCTTGTTCACCAATTCTACACTAAGTTGTCATTCCTTTCTTAAGATATTTGATTGTCTAGCCTTGGTCACCCATTCTACACTAATTTGTCATCCCCCCTCCCAAGATTTTGATTGTTAGCCTTGATCACCCATTCTATGCTAATTTGTCTTCCTTTCCCAAGATATTTAATTGTCTAGCCTTACTAACCCATTCTACACTAATTTGTCTTCCTTTCCCAAGATAATTAACTGTCTAGCCTTATTAACCCATTTTACACTAATTTGTCATTATTTGATAGTCTAGCCTCGGTCACCCATTCTACACTAATTTATCATTATTTGCCTGGGCATTATCAGATGGGAGAATAGTCAGCTAAGAAGCTGTGTTTTCATAAATATTTGATTGACCAAACAGAAAGACTGATAGATTAAAGGGTTGAAGACAAAAACGTTGTATTTACTTCTTTATTTATATGCAGATATTCCCATTTTGCCTTTAACCACTTATCGCTTGTATCTAGTTCAATAAGATGAGGCAGAAAAGAAACATTAATTATGAAGCTGTAAGCTACACCCTTCACTCAATATGGATCATATTGTATGGTTCTTTGATGTCTTCAGTGGATAGCCAATCCACAGCTGTGTAATGTTTAATCTACAGTGCCCAAGAAGTACATACCCACAGGCAGAGATTACACATGATCCTCTGACACACATAAACCACCATGTTTGTTAGTTAATTTGAATATTTATCATCATTTTTATGCCACTGCGGACTAATATAATGATGAACAGTAAACCTAACCACTGTTTCCTGGGATCCTAGAAGGTTAACCAGTACTTCAGCACACCCCATTTCCGCAAATAAATGATAACTTTCCCGCTAAACTCAGCAATTAGAGAGGAATGACAATCATTTAACAATATTATTAATCACTCATCACAGAGACTACGGTCGGGCAGGGATTCAAACTCACAATCCCTGGATTGATAGTCAGACGCGCTACTGACTGAGGTAACCGGGCCTGCTAAACCATTGTGTCATATCTCCCAATCGGGAGGTATAACTGAATGTTACAAATAAATTACAGATACAATATTTAGAATTGCTTTAGCAGGTGTCTACCTGAGTATTTGGACATAATATACATATGTTAAAAGATTGTCAGCGAATCCAATACCAAACTTGTTTCAACATCACAAACATCAGATGCGGAAACATAGGGGTGCCACTTTGAACCAAGATTTACTATTCTACTTGAACCAAGTTCTACTATTCTACTGGAACCAAGGTTACTATTCTACTGGAACCAAGGTTACTATTCTACTGGAACCAAGGTTTATTATTCTGCTGGGACTGAGGTTTACTATTCTACTTATAGAACCAAGGTCTACTACTCTACTGGAATCACAATTATACTATTCTACTGGACCAAGGTTTACTATTCTACTGAAACCAAGGTTACTATTCTACTGGAACCAGGGTTACTATTCTACTGCAAACAAGGTTTACTATTCTACTGGAACCAGAAGTTTACTATTCTACTGGACCAAGGTTTACTATTCTACTGGACCAAGGTTTACTATTCTACTTGAACCAAGTTCTACTATTCTACTGGAACCACGGTTACTATTCTACTGCAAACAAGGTCTACTATTCCACTGGAACCAGAAGTTTACTATTCTACTGGACCAAGGTTTACTATTCTACTGAAACCAAGGTTACTATTCTACTGGAACCAAGGTTACTATTCTACCGCAAACAAGGTTTACTATTTTACTGGGACCAAGGTTTACTATTTTACTAGAACCAAGGTTTACTATTCTACTTGGAACAAGGTTTTTTAAGGCAAATTTGTTTTTTCAAGGGTTTTTCAAGACGGGCATCAAATTCAAGGGTTTTTCAAGATCTGTGCGAACCATGTTTAATCCAGATACTTAAAAAGCACAAACTCACATAAAAATCGTATGTTAGTAATACCAATTAAACACTAAACATACATTTTAGTTCTATACACTGTTGTTTAATTTGCTTTTTTTTATCTTTAATAAACGCCACCACCTTGTAAAATGTAACGCCCCCGGGGCGTTAATAAGGGAATATACAGTAGGTCATATTGAATCTAGAAAATATTGAAGGCAAAATTGAATCAAGGCTTACCTTGCAACCGGGATTCATAGACCTCAATGTCATTTTGTTAGAATGAGTGATCTTTAATATATTAATAATCCTTAATAATCCATCATACAATTCCTCGAAGAATAATAGATTTTTACACCATCAAATTTTCACTAATTTTGAATTTCCTTCTAATTTGCATTAAATCACAATTTTCATTCCTAAATAAGATAACAGAATGCAATCAACGTCACAAACCCTCAAAGACTGATTCTCGCGAAATCAATAGATAAGCACGAAATTGAATTGGAAATTACCACTGTTAAACAAAGCATTTAGATTTTAATCACCTTTTAAATCAACAAGCCCAATCATGATCTTACAATCAGAATGTCACAAACAAAAATGTTGTAAGCTGATGTATCAAAAAATAAAAAAAATATTGACAATAGAAATAATTATTTTTTTTATATACTCTGCAAATATGGAGAAAAAGTCCTCAGTGCTTAATTGATATTTTAACCTCCATAGTGTGAGTTGACACAGATTGAGCACACATGCTCCACAATCAACCTGGCCAAAATGGAGTTAAATACAGCCTATTTGGAGTTGAAATCTTTGGTAAGTATTTGATAAGATGTATGAATAAGTAAACAAACATTGAAATCACAAGGCAAAGGTGCTTCACATTCTGGAACATGCTCCTGTTACCCGGCAGAGAATTTTATTGCCATACTAACCAATGCTGTACAGATGGATTTTTATTCATCGAAAAAAAATGCTTTTAAAATGTTTTTTTTGTGTTTATGTTTTAAGTCTCGCCTACTTCCAGGTCACGATACGCAAAATAGCATGGTGGTGAGCTAAAAAGTGAATGATTTTATCTCACTTGCGTCATCAGCGCTGGCTCCTGATTGACAAATACTTTACAATGATAAACAAGTACCCAGCATGCATCTGTATATACCCAAATTTACTCAAATTTAATCGAATAAGACCCCCCCAATCCCCCCACCTCCACCCCCGAGCTAAATTGATATGACCTTGCCGTTTATTATATTAGTCTGAATGTAATAAACTGCTGATTGTCTCAAATATTAAAATATTGTATAAAGTGAGGTAAAATAGCAGCATAAAAGGGAAGATGGGAAAACAGTCATCCAGGCCCCCACGTTATAAACCTTGTTATTATGCTCAACTAAAATATGTACTTAAACACAATATCAGGATTCACCCAAAAACACAATTTGTATTTGAATTGATCATGAATACTTAAGTTGAGCAAGAACATTAATTAAATTGAGTATGGAACAATGTTTTATAACATTGGATGCGGCAATGCTCTCCAAAATGTGTTTTTCAAAGTGCCAGAGGTAAAGAATTCTGCAAACATTACCAGAAATGAAACCCAAAGAAAGTAAACTTAAGACATGGGCTATTTTGGTTAGGAATCATAGGAATGTCCTGTGTGTGCTTACTAATCTTTTAAATAACTCCATCTATCCTGGTAATTGACTGAAAGTGACAAGATAATAAGCCAAACAGATCTACAAACATGTTTATAAATGGGAGATAGAGAGTGCTCTATCACCAGTGATGTGACTACATTCAAAATGTCTATGATGTTGTTGTGGGTAGGTTTGATAAGGATTTAAAAACAATGGACTCCTCATGAAATATTTCTACAGACTGACATCGAAAGACATTGAAATTGTGGTCAAACTGAGCCGGTCGCATATTTAACTCAATCTTGGGGTTGTAAGTTCAATTCCCCTACTGACCACAGTCTGTGATGAATGATATAGAATATTGTGTCATTCGTCTCTTTCGCTGCTGATGCCAGAAGGAAAATATTCTGTTACTTGTGGAGATAGGTGTGCTCCAGGATCATAGCAAAGATGAATTTTTCCATGTTTCATGATTTACCACCTGGTCATGGTAACCTTTTGTTACAACAGTTTGTGCAGGTCCAGTTAGCTCAGTTGGTAGTGCATTTCACTGTCAATCTAGGGGTCATGAGTTCATATCCCCACCCAGCCACAGTCTTCATGATGACTGATAAACAGCATTGCATCTCAGTGTCATTCATCTCACCACTGATTCTAGTGAGAAAGTACTTGTGAATATAGAAGTGCTTGAGTACTGGTTAACTGTCAAGGACCCTAGAGTGGAATGGCTAGGTTGACTTATTGTCTGTTTGGCCTTGATGGCACAATACTGAATATGAAACAAATGACCTCAATGGGCAAAGGTCAATAATCTTGAAATAGTGCCTTAGACCATTTAGCCAAAAATGACCCTCAGAGCTGGACTTATACCCATGACCTCAGTGATGAAAGGTGTTTTATCAAACCAATGTGTTTGGCATCTCCATCTATCAATGTAGCCATAGTAACAGAAATAATATACAGGCAAACCTGTCTTCAGCAGCCAGTCAAGACAAGGAGCAAAAGTGACCTTTTTAGACAGATTGTTACTTAATACAGATTATTTGCTCTGAAAGCATAGAAATTTGGAAATAGCAAATGTGGCTGCTTAATAGAGGTGACTGCTTACAAGTACAGGTTTGACTGTAAGTTTAAAACTCAGATTATTTAATTGCATTCTGATGACATCATCTCAGCCTAATCAAGAGACATCAAATGTGCCGTCAGAACATGAATTAATGTGAACACTAATTGTTTTACCTGAAGCAAAACATCAGAATGTCTCATTTTGTATTAAATATGTGTTTATTTGGGTGTATACAAATTTATGGCTCTATCACACCCACTTCAACGTAGATATAAAAGTGGTTTAGACGTAGGATTTATGACAATGTAAACGTCCATTTGTGATCAATAAGACATATTTACATTTCTCCCAACATCGTAAAACAGCAGCAGCTGGCATTTTCATGCGTTTTACACAAAAACGGTAAACACATAAAAATACTGTTGACAGGCGACAAAACTGAACGGAGAAAAAAGCGACTTTAAGCAAAACTGAAAGCACAATTTATTACACAAATATTATTGTAAAGTCACTGTGATTTATAATGTGTTACCCAGTAAGTAGGTTAATGATACCATTTAATACCAATTACAAGGGCAATAAAGATATGTATAGACTACTGTAATCAATAAAAAAAAAACCAAAAGCAATGCTATTTTTACTAAAAATTAAGGTGAAATGGGGCCATACCACCTGTAAAAATTGACAGATGTTGACAAATATCAAACTTACCCTGTACTTTATAATTATACAGCTTCACACCAAATATAAATTAAATACATTGAGCATTTCAAAAATTGTTCATAGGAAACCCATTTTTTACCAAAAATCAGGCCAGAAAGGGGCCACAACTCTTGTAAATATCAAACTTACCCTGTTTTTTTTTATTATTTAACAGCTACATCCCAAATGATTATTAAATTCATGGACCCGTTCAGAAGTTATTCAGCGGAAATCAATTTGATGGACGGTTGAACGGACGATTAGCTGGGCGGCTGCATAAACAGATGTACAGGGGTATCAACACTTAATCCCCCATTGGAGGGGGGTGGGGCATAAACAGATGTACAGGGGTATCAACACTTAATCCCCCATTGGAGGGGGGTGGGGCATAAACAGATGTACAGGGGTATCAACACTTAATCCCCCATTGAAGGGGGGTGGGGCATAAACAGATGTACAGGGGTATCAACACTTAATCCCCCATTGGAGGGGGGTGGGGCATAAACAGATGTACAGGGGTATCAACACTTAATCCCCCATTGGAGGGGGGTGGGGCATAAACAGATGTACAGGGGTATCAACACTTAATCCCCCATTGGAGGGGGGTGGGGCATAAACAGATGTACAGGGGTATCAACACTTAATCCCCCATTGGAGGGGGGTGGGGTATAAAAAGTATATGATGAAATATTCTACAGAATCTGCTAAAAAAAGAAGACACAATGCATGTCTAAGATTGCTCCAGACACCAGTGGAGGTAGGTTATGAATAATTGATGGCCGTATGACAATAAACAACTGTAATTACAGGTAGGGTTAATGATACCTGTGTTCTGTTGATTAGTCCCGACAGATAATGACATAAATAATCAACACAGCCGTACAGACTTCCCCAAGACAATAAAATTATATAGTTACAATACAATCTGGATATATCTGGAAAATTGTAGAATATTTCCTTTCTAAAATAATCGACAGACCATCTTTTGTTTGTTTGAATATTTAGTGTCATTTTTATGCCATTGAGGCCTAAGAATAATCAATTATTTCAATAAACTATTTCCTGGGATCCTGGAAGCTTAACCAGTACTCGAGCTCACCCATCTCCGCAAGTAACTGATTACTTTCCCACTTGAATCAGCGGTGAGAGATGAATGACAATGAGATGCAATATCATTTTTTTTTTTAACAATCATCATGGAGACTGTAGCCGAGCTGGGATTTAATCTCATGATCCCTGGATTGATATTCAGTTTGTTTCTCTCTAAATGTTAAATGTTGGCCTGGCTTCTGCTTCACCGACAAAATCATTTGGTTGCATCTATATTCTTAAATCTAAGAAAAGCATTTAAGGAATCTTGGTTTTGGTCTGGTTCAAGTTTAATTGCATAATATTAAATTACACCTGAACCAGTCAAAAACCATGGTTATGGTTTCATTGTCATTTATTAAAAACAATGTAAGTAACCAGTCAAAATTTATATATTTAAGAAAAACTTAAGAAAATGTTGGTTCTGTTACAGAAGTCCAGTATCTAAGTTGTGTAGATGATTACAAACTATCAACCGATTATAATCAATGATTGATCGGTTGATACCGACCGATTACAACCAATGATGGATTGTATAACTGAACGATTGCCCATCACTAATCATATTCTAATTGATACACTACATAAAATTATTAAATGCTAGTATTGACCAACATGAAAATAATATTATCTTGCTCTGTCCCGACTCTTGTTTCCCAAATTGAGTCGGTAGGTCAGTTGGGAAAATATGTTTTTTTTCCCCCACTAGTTTTAATTTTTTCTCCCTGCTCTGACACTTAATTGGAGAATTTTAAGGGCCATTTAATTTAATAGTGTGACAAAAATTAACATATGAGGGTCATGGAAACCACTGTTCATGTCATCACATACATATAATTGCCTTCATGGAAAAAAGTCTTTGAAATCTGAAAAATTTATTTTGAGTACCGGTAGTTTTTGATTGGTACATAAATTATTTTTTTTATATATTATGGGAAGAGAGCACAGTGTCATGACCAATTAGCCTGATTAGATATGGTGTGGATGGACAGCATTTTTATTAATTGGATATCCGATCTGCTGTGCATGGAGAAGCAAAATAAAAAAATCTTTAAACAGCTTCTTAGAGTCATGCAATATGTCGCACTTACAAACCCTATCATAATTTCTGGCCTTGGTAAGGACATGTGATGTTAAATGCTATTGTTGACAGGTCCATAAGACCTGAAACAGCCTTCCTACTTAAGAGCCGGACCCAATTAGCTCAGTCGGTAACACGTCTGACTATCAATCCAGGGGTCGTGAGTTTGAATCCCCGCCCAGCTACAGTATCCGTGATGACTGATATACAACATCGTGTCTCATTATCATTTGTGTCTCACAGCTGATTCAAGTGGGAAAGTTATCAGTTACTTGCAGAGATGGGGTGTGCTCGAGTACTGGTGAGCCTTTCATGATCCCAAGAAACAGTTATTAGGTTAACTGATCGTCTGTTAGCCCTCGATGGCATAAAAATGATGCTAAATATTCAATAGATCAATCAATCCAACATAAGACCTGGATACAGCCTTCGTGCATTGGAGTAAGAAATTTTTTAACTGACTTACCTTTGCTAGGATCACCATCGTAAGTTTGTGTTGTTAGTCCTGTGCCTGTGTTCTTCTGTTTTGTGTTTTACCGCTGAAATAAACAAAAACAATTTTGTTTGATTTGCAGTTTGTAAAATATAATCCAGTCCATGATGTTCCACATTATATAATACGACAGCTACAGTCTGCTGATCAGTCAATCGCTTACATGCAGGTGGAAATATTGATGCAATCTGCAGTCAGCTCAAACTCAGTGTCAACATAATGTGATTGTAATATAATATGTCTTCAAAATTGCACAGTATAATGTGACTGGGCAGGATATCGACTGGGTGGGGTATCATTGCCATGGCCAGAAATTCAAAATCAAGGAGGCTACTTCCCTATTTGAACTAGGGATTTCGGAGGCACATCCACCCCTTCAACCCAGATAATTTTAAGGCCTTAAATGCATTTGATGCATTTTCATGTTATTTCAGATTATTTAAACACTTAAAGAGACCAAATTTTTTATGTAATTTTGGTGTGTATTTTATGCAAATATGACCCCAATAATATACCATTATCACATGATTAGATAAGAGGATTATGGACATTATGAAGACTCAGGATAACAACTTATAGATATGTTTATTTAGGTTGTTCAGCTGGATCTTCCTTTTTTCACAATGGGACTATGCAAAAACCATGTTTTAATGCTTAATTTTTTTTTTTACTTGTAAAATTATCGAGGACGTAATTGCCTCCTGCCTCAGTGTGGCTGGGATGCTGTATCATAATAGTGTCTGCAACATCACACATAACTGAGATTGGGGTTGGGGAGTGGATGGGGGGAGGTTAATGCCATTTTCAACACATTTCAGGTGTTAGAGTAGAACAACTGTCCTTTCTGCAAGTAACTGGCAAATTTTCTCATTGAGTGAGACTTGAATTTACAACATTAGCGGTAAGAAGCAAGTGATCATTAGACAACACTCGGCCGCAGTTGTGCAATATGAAAACAGGTGAAAATAACTTTCTGTCTCAAGTCCAAAATGCCTTATCCCTTTACTCTATAGATACACATTTCGTAACGAGCAATCTGAACACTTCCTGCACTGTTTTCCACTCTGTCAGTTAATGTAAACATAATTCATCCAATAATTCAAAAGCCTTCTATATTAGGTGTCCAAAGGTGTCTTTATTAGAGGTGTTCAAAGGCGTCTGTATGAAGAAAATGGTTAATACAATGTACATAAGTAAACGTTGAATATAGCAGCTCTTAGATAAAAATAAAAACACATCATACATTACAATGGGTTTCATAAAACGTAAAACCAAAATAATCGTTTTTTGTTAGAATTAATCCACAATGATATCTCTCCATTAATCTCAGTGAATGAAAACAGAAAAAAGAAAAAAAGAGCCTGTTTGTATGGAGCAAAATAAAGACAGTAACATTCCAAAGTTTATCGAAACTAACTCTCTCAAAGCACAATGAACAGGACATAATAACCACGGTAACAAAGTCATTAATGGCATGCCGGGTGTCTATAACCACTTGCATGACATATCGAATAATGCATAAAAGGCATTCATATGAAATATTTTTTTTTCGACAGTCAGAAATGGGAACAGAAACATGTCATGCATTCAATCAATAATAGTGAAGAATTGAGTCACTGCTCGATCGCAAGACATGCTACGAAATATTGACCCCGCTCATCATAATATTGACTCATTCAATAATGTAAACACACACCCATCTATTTAAATGCATGTTTAAATGTATAAACGGAAACTTGTTTTTTTATTTTTGTATTATTTTTTGTTTCAACAATAAGTACCCCAGTAATTTACTGCCTTTACACAAGATCTACCAGAAATTAATATAAAAAAATGTTGACTTCATTTTAATTTAATAATTATAATGTTATGTATTCAAAAACAAAATTGTTTGTCGTTTGAACATTTAGCATCCATTTTGTGCCATCAAGGGCTAACTAACTATCAGTTAAACCAACTACTCTTTCTAGGGATCTTCGAAAACAGAAGAATATTTCATTTCTGAAATAATCAAAAGGCAGTCTGTTTGTTTGTTTAGCATAATTTTTATGCCATCAAGGGATCCTTAAACATTTACCAGTACTCAAGCACACCCATCTCTGCAATATCCAACTTGAATCAACTGTGAGAGACGGTAACAATGAGACATAATCTAGTACATGATTACATCAATCATCAATGAGCCTTTGCAGGGAGGGGTTTCAAACTCAGGCGCACTACCAACCGAGTTCTTGGCAGTAAGGGGTTTCAAACTCAGGCGTACTACCGACCGAGTTCTTGGCAGGGAGGGGTTTCAAACTCAGACGCACTACCGACCGAGTTCTTGGCAATGAGGGGTTTCAAACTCAGGCGTACTACCGACCGAGTTCTTGGCAGGGAGGGGTTTCAAACTCAGACACACTACCGACTGAGTTCTTGGCAGGGAGGGGTTTCAAACTCAGGCGCACTACCGACCGAGTTCTTGGCAGGGAGGGGTTTCAAACTCAGGCGTACTACCGATCGAGTTCTTGGCAGGGAGGGGTTTCAAACTCAGGCGTACTACCAACCGAATTCTTGGCAGGGAGGGGTTTCAAACTCAGGCGTACTACCAACTGAGTTCTTGGCAGGGAGGGGTTTCAAACTCAGGCGTACTACCAACCGAGTTCTTGGCAGGGAGGGGTTTCAAACTCAGGCGCACTACCGACCGAGTTCTTGGCAGGGAGGGGTTTCAAACTCAGGCGTACTACCGACCGAGTTCTTGGCAGGGAGGGGTTTCAAACTCAGGCGCACTTTCGACCGAGTTCTTGGCAGGGAGGGGTTTCAAACTCAGGCGCACTATCGACTGAGTTCTTGGCAATGAGGGGTTTCAAACTCAGGCGCACTACCAACCGAGTTCTTGGCAGGGAGGGGTTTCAAACTCAGGCGCACTACCGACCGAGTTCTTGGCAGTGAGGGGTTTCAAACTCACAACACTGTGTTGAAATTCAGGCGCGCTACAGACTGTGTTTACTGGGCTTCATCAGATAGGAGATAAAGAAATGACAAGTGTCCTCTCGAAATTATTTGGCCGACTCGTAGACATTAAGAACAGCAATTCCCACCACACCTAATTTCAATGAATTAAGTACATGTATTTGAGGTTTTCCGCCACCAGTAGAACTTGGCGCTAAATATAACATATAAAGTGCAGTTGTAAGCAAAATGCATTATATTCATGGAAAAGTATAAAATATAACTACCCGGTACTTCCTTGTTTGTGAGGGGTAATCAGTGCTCTGTGTGAGGGTACTAATGCACTGACATTTCTGAAGTAGGCATTGAAATCTAAAGTAAGTGATAAAATATGGATAATTTCAGTGTTGATGGGTTTGTCTTGATTAAAATGTTCATTTATACCTTAAGGCCACCCTTAATAAATTGCTTGTTTGCCACTTCAGACTCATACCATTTAGTGTTGCGTAGGTAGGAATGAAAATTCTTTTTTTTTGTAATCAATCAGAGAATCTTTTTAAAGACATGATTGTAATGACTGAGAATATTTAAATAACCCCCCCCCCCCCTACACACCCAAAAAAAAAAATCCCAAAAAAAATTCCTGACCGGCTGGATTGTTATGGGTTGTCTGGAAACGGCAAACAAACAAGTTTTGAATTCAGGCCTAACATTTTGAAAATAAGTATTGCATACAAATATGCTGAATTAAATACTTATTTGAAGAAAAGCTTATCTGGAGCACTAAACTGTTATACACCCTGAAAAAGTGTTATCTCCAATTTCATATCCTGGCGCCCCTAACATATCTTTGTATGTGCACCCAATCCTATCTATCGGTATGTAAAACGTTTTTATCAGCACATATTATCTTAATCAAAGATAGCCCATTTCTAAAATAAAAGCAAAAATAAGTGGCAAGAAATAAAACGGAAGTGTTAAATTTCATTTTTGAAAATCAATGTTTGATTCAATCCTTTAAATCTATTGCAGTCTGTGCCAAAAACTTTTCACTACTATAGTCGTTTGGACTATAGACTTTCCAAAATGACATAGTCTGAATTCAGTTCTTATAGTCCGTAAATGACAGAAGACCTAAAATTTTCATTAAGTTTTTCTAACTTTTTATCATTTCATCATAATTTTGTCCAGTTTCAGCAAAGAAACTATGTAAATTCTCCCAACATCTTGCTCTGAGTCTTCCATTACGATATATAGTCATAGAAATAGTCGGGCTATACGTTTGAACTTTTGTAGTCCAGTTAACAATTTACTCCATAGATACGCGTTTTCCCGCACCAATCACAGAAGGCCTTTGAAAACAGTGCAGGAAGAGTTCAGATTGGTCATAACGAGCAATCTGAACACTTCCTGCACTGTTTTCTACTCTGGCAGTTAATGTAAACATAACTGACCTAATCATTCAAAAATCTTCTATATTAGAGGTGTCCAAAGGCGTCTCTATGAAGTAAAGGGTTAAAAATGTCATAAACTGGGTCTCAAACTATATATAAAACGATCTATAGGATGGAATGATGACTAACACCCATAACCTCAACTGAAAAGTTCAAAACCTCCCTATTACAATGAATCTGTTATAGGTCACAATAAATTCATTGCTAAATCATAATCCCCTCCCGCCCCTTATTTCAAGCCCACCCTTTTTATTTTCATAAAAACAAAATACAAAATTCATTTTTTTTTCATTTGGACGAGAATCTAGCAATTAATTTATAATGGCCTATAAGGCTTCTAAAACAGTTGACATGTGAGTTTATAGAGACTGGACGCAGTGTGTTTGGTATAGTTTAAACTTATTTTTTTTACTATGATTGTGCAACAAGTTCTTACAACTTAGGCAAATCACACTCGAAGTCTTCCTGGTTAGTACCAGTACTAAGCATATACGGAAAGTGTCTTGCTCAATGACACCATGCATAGCTGTTGCAGAGGATCGAGCCCACGACCCTCCAATCATGGCTTTGGTGCTCTACCACTGGACCACGCACTCTGCATATATAGTCACATTACATATATACAGTCATATAAGATTGTATTTTACAGTGTTTAAACAGCAACAAACTTGCAATAGTATCTTTAAACAGTGTGTTTATATATTTCATTGTATGTTCGTGATCCAATGGGTTTCTAAATCCTTTATATAGCATGTCAGTAGTCATGAATCCTTAACTGGATCCTACTCATATAAAGCTATCAGTTCTGAATTCATGTATGTAAATTGTACATCCAGTCAAGATGTGTTGCATGTAAAACAATAGTATATATGTCATGGTTGACACCAAATCTATTGGTTTGGTAGATGCCTTGATATTGTGTCTATGGTTTGCACGCTTGCCTTAGTCTATACATTTATGTCTGCTTGTTTACAAATAATTATCTTCATTTATATATATGTATTATATGTAGATAGTATTATGTAGATTACAGATAAATCATCGGGCAGACAGGTAACATAATACCCTGACAGTCATATCATGCTGTAAATAGTCCAGCAACCTACTTGTATCTTTTTAAAGAATTTGGACAAAACTGCATTGAAGGAATCCAATCCATAATCTTTGCGATTGCATGCAAGAAAAAATATTGTTCACTACTGAGCCATCGCTTATGGGTGTATGTGCTTTAATATATATTGTGGAGTGTGTGGTACCGCAATGGATCCAGGATCGGCAGGCGATGGGTTTGATCCTCCACCACAACTATGTGTGGGGTCCTTGTGCATGAGACTTCATCTACATATGCTTAGTATTTGCTCTACCCAAAAAAACATCAAGCATGATTTAATGTCTAAGTTGTAAGAACTTGTTTCACAATCAATGTAAAATAAATAAGTTTAACAAGAAATGTCACTGTTAAGTGTCACATGCCCCCCAACATGTCATGATGTTATGTTGATCATTTGTAGCAAGTATCATTAAAATTCATCTAGGCATGACAAAGTTACAGGCCAGAAATGAAATCTCACATAAACTCAAAGTGTTGTCAAACAAACTGAAATTGTGACCTTGACCTTTGACCCATTTGTCCGCCTGGATGGATGACGGATGGACGGACAGACGGACGGACGGACGGACACTGCAATTACTATATGCCACCCAAAATATTTTTTGGGGGGCATAATAAAAACAATAAGACTTAAAATGTTATGAACTCATGTCTCGATGGTGTCGGACTAGAAAGCTTATTGAAATTTGTCCTAGTGCTCTTATTCAAGTCATGGGTGTAGACACAGGAAAGGAATGATATCAAACTTTTCTACATTTTTAGCTAATTTCCAAACTGGTTTATATCTATTTTGTATGCCACACCAATAATTTCCCATTTTTTCTTGTTTTATAATAATCTGAGATTCAGATAATGATTATGTTTGGCATTGTTGATTCGTTTTCAAACAAATGATCATTTAAGAATTTATTAAGAAGTTTTTATAAAATATTTAGTCGCACCAATATCAAATTAGTGTTTATGGCCTTGCAAGTAGCAAAGTTTAACTACTGGGTTGTAACATCAAAAATGCTTCATGAAATAATAGCAATTTTAAGATATTGAGATATCATCTGACAGTGTGTATAATAATGTGTCTGTAGCCTGCAGGGTCCCATACATTCACATACCTGGTTCAATCTGCCTGTCAACACCTTCACACAACATAATACAAACTATTTGCCCACAAATGAAACAATGAATTCTGATTAAATGATACTATGATACTATTTACCTTTGCGAGCACACCACACTGGCAAATTATGGTAATTTGATTGGTACTTGAAACAATTATACAATTACTGCTGGAAGACAATTAGCTAGTACAATATAATATTTGAAAGACCATATGCTAGGGATTCGACTTATTAAATGCGACAGTACTAGATTTAAAATTTTAAGCCCACGGTGTTATTTTTGTGGCTGTTTTGGTGGCTAAAGTTTGGCCCAATTGCAATTTGGCCCCAGTCCCCTCCAAAAACATGTCCCCCCCCCCTCCCCCCACTTATTTATGAAAAAAATGCCCGTCAAATCTGGAACGACAGCATTATGAGCCTAGCATTTTATCACAGGAGAATCAGATTGTCCGAAGATGTATTAGCCATTTGAACATGTAGTTAATAATTCTTTGGATAATTTTAAAATTAACATGTGAATTATAATATCTAAATTTCTACTGCAATCCGTCTAAAATTATCAACTTACATATAGATTCCCAATGAAAAACATTGCAGCTGGGCAGAGCTGAAAAGGATCAGACAGCATTTCATTGGTTGCATGATCTTGTTTTGTCGGAAGTTGCATTATAAATGTAAAACGGGTAGAAAATGTAATATGTATTCTTTTAATCCTAGCCCGTGTGGTTCCAGCTAAGAATAGAATCACTGCCAAGCTCTGCAGATGGTTAGAAATCCTCCGAATGGGTGTCATGTTCAGTTTACCATTTTTTGTCATGTTCACTATTGTGGTTAAATTATCAACCCCTGTGTGGTTCCAGGGAGCCATATGAGTGTTGGCAAGAATAGGATCACTGTGACTTATGCATGTCATAGGGCGACAATTTGGGTAATACGATAGAATTTGCTTAAACTCTGCAGTTCTGCAGGTATCAAGGTTCTAGGTCCATTCAGCATATTCATTTGTTGATGTATTTTTTTTTAATCTGTATGTTAACTTGCTGTTCTTTGCACATGTAGAGTGAACCTGAAATCTTCCTTCCTGTTGGCGTTGAATAACCTATAATGTGTTGGTACGCCCTTAAACCCCATTCATTTATTTATTCATTCATTAATTCTTTTAATCCTTAAGAACTTCCATATATGCTGGCATTATAATCTATCCTATATCAGACTTTGATGAAATGAAACAGAAAGTATGGTATTTTAAGAGATATAGGCCAAGGCCAAACTTAAAATATTTTTTGTTTTCCCTCCCGCGACCCAGGTAGTTTTAGTATGGGTAGGTAGGTAGGTAAAAAAAAATGTTTTATTTTATTTTTTTTTCAAAATAATGGTCAAGATATATAGTATAAAGCTGAACTCGAAGGAGAAAAACAACCTACATAATGTCTGTCTTAAATAAACTTATGGTACAAACAATAACACCATTTCCATTTGAACCATCTAATAATTCACTTAAACTGTCGGGCAGTTTAACAACAAAACTTAAAAATCGCAATTGAGGGTTAAAATCTAGTGCTGTCTGCAGACTTTCATTTGTATCAATGCTAAACGGGTCACCGTTTTCTGCGACCGAAAGTTTTGCCTCATATGATCAGTTTTGTACTCAAGCAACTCAAAACAAACCATTTTTGTCCCAGTTTGTACTACACTAAATAAAAAAAATATCATTTCGGTTTCAACAATAAATTTTTTGGGTCAGGCCGACTTTTTTGGGTCAGTCGTGGGAGGGGTAACAAAAAATTATTTTAATTTAGGTTTGATTTGATTAAAGAAATGCTCCTTTTATTCACATATAAATACAGAAAATACCGACAAAAATATACATTTAAAATGACTTAAATTTCAGTTTGATGCTCTTTACAGTTAACGGTTGGTGGCTACAATAAAAAGGAATAAAAAAAGATCATAAAACATCAAACAGGTTTATCAAATATTTCTCAATGACACACCCTATTAAACATTCTTAATCTATTGCGTAACTCTTCGTAAAGCTACTCGGATAAAATAATAATAAATAAGTACCCCCCCCCTCCACCAATCCCAGGTAAAGTAGTCCTCCTGCATTGAGGCATAACACACCTTACCGTCCAAACACCCATTATTTACCTATCTATTCGGATTGTATAATTTTACAAATATTTGTAAAACCAGTCTGTTTACTATATATAAGTATATATATCCTAGTTTATCCGTCACATAAACCGACCAATCAGGCATTCAGACTCGATAACCACACTAAAGCTGACCAGGCCAGCTGGAAAAAGGAACACAATGGCGAAGTTCACCTCCTGGGATTAGGACCACAGTGGAACAATAGTGACATATCGCTATGATTAAGCTTGTACATAACTGACCAAGGAACTTATACTACAGCAGCCATTATACAAAACCCACAGATATTCCTTTATTCCCAGATATAAATAAACACATTGAAACTTTATACAAGTGATTTTAATTAAAGGTTCTTACTGTATATTCAATTGTTCTCCATGTAATCAATCATTAATCATTTAATCGATGAATCAATTAATCAATAACTTTAAAATCCATCCTTATCTAAATATAATCAATCATTAAGCATGAATGAATGAATGAATCAATCAATCAATTAATCAATCAATGAATGAATGAATGAATCAATCAATCAATCAATCAAATTTATAGCTAATCATAACTCAGTTTAATCAATAAATCAATCTCATTGGATTAATTAAACAACTTGTTGACCCAAAATTCAATTTACAAAAATAAAATAAATCTTGTTTATAATTATAAATCACATCTTTTTAAAAAATAAAACCTAAAAAGCAACATTGGCTTACTGGCAGGGTGAAGGGACAAAATACAAAATTATTGTGTCGCTATATCGAAAGGATGGCAGATTATGTGCGATAGAACAACAACTGTAGGCAATAGGAAATGACACAGTTTACCACCTTTTCATTTTATCCCTCTTTCAGTTGAAAATAACAATTAGACAACTTGACACAAACTAGCCACCATACATCTATGGTTAATACTTACTGGTTTGTGAGTGACCGTTCAACACATTAACCAAATGCAATGGAAAGTTTATGGATATACCCATGTAACTCTTTACTGTACTACTTCCCACAAGTACAGATGGCCATAAAAAGGTTGTTAAACTATTGAATAGTGTGTATATGGTAATTTATCCATCAGGCAATAACAAAATAATATAAAAAATATTAAAATCCGGGAGACTCTGAGTCATAGATTTAATACACAATACCTAACAAATCCTCGCTTTGCCTAATATGGCCTTGGGTGGATATAATATTCTATAGAACATTCCCAGTACTTACGTAACTGGAACAACTTCCAAACTGTAGTATCAATACAGTTTCTTCCAAACTATCAATACGATACTACCTTTTTGGTTTCAATTGTTTGCACATCTGGCAAATTATCACTTTAGCTGTGACATTTAAACACTTCATTACCCAATCCAGTTATTAACACAATGTACATACCCAGCACATGACTGCTCATAATACATGGTAAAAATATATACTGCTCAAAGTACAGGTAACAATATATACTGCTCAAAGTACAGGTAAAAATATATACTGCTCATAGTCCAGGTAACAATATATATACTGCTCATAGTCCAGGTAACAATATATATAGTGCTCATAGTCTAAGTAACAGTATGTACTGCACATATTCCAAAGTAACAATATATACTGCTCATAGTACAGGTAACAATATATATACTGCTCATAGTCCAGGTAACAATAGGTACTGCTCATAGTCCAGGTAACAATATGTACTGCTCATAGCCCAGGTAATGATATATACTAATAATAGTCCAGGTAACAATAAATACTGCTCATAGTCAATGTAACAGTATATACTGCTCATAGTCTGGGTAACAAAAGGTACTGCTCATAGCCTGGGTAACAATAGGTACTGCTCATAGTTCAGGTAACAATATATACTGCTCATAGTCCAGGTAACAATATATACGGCTTATAGTCCAGGTAACAATAGGTACTACTCATAGCTCAGGTTACAATATGTACTGCTCATAGTCCATGTAACAATAGGTACTGCTCATAGTCCAGGTAACAATATATACTGCTCATAGTCCAGGTAACAATATATACTGCTTATAGTCCAGGTAACAATAGGTACTACTCATAGCTCAGGTAACAATAGGTACTGCTCATAGTCCATGTAACAATAGGTACTGCTTATAGTCCAGGTAACAATATATACTGCTCATAGTCCAGGTAACAATATATACTGCTCATAGTCCGGGTAACAATATATACTGCTCATAGTCCAGGTTACAATATATATGGCTCTTAGTCCAGGTAACCATTGGTACTACTCAAAGCTCAGGTAACAATAGGTTCTGCTCATAGTCCATGTAACAATAGGTACTGCTCATAGTCCATGTAACAATATATACTGCTCATAGTCCAGGTAACAATATATACGGCTTATAGTCCATGTATCAAAAGGTACTACTCATAGCTCAGGTAACAATATATACTGCTCATAGTCGAGGTAACAATATATACTGCTCATAGTCCAGGTAACAATATATACTGCTCATAGTCCAGGTAACAATAGGTACTGCTCGTAGTACAGCTAACAATACATACTGCTCATAGCACAGGTAACAATAGGTACTGCTCATAGTACAGGTAACAATAGGTACTGCTCGTAGTACAGCTAACAATACATACTGCTCATAGCACAGGTAACAATAGGTACTGCTCATAGTACAGGTAACAATATATACTGCTCATAATCCAGGTAACAATAGTTACTGCTCATTGTCCATTTAACAATAGGTACTGCTCATAGCCCAGGTAACAATATGCACTGCTCATTGTACAGCTAACAATATGTACTGCTCATAGTACAGGTAACAATAGTTACTGCTCATAATACAGCTAACAATATATACTGCTCATAGTCCAGGTAACAGAGGTACTGCTCATTGTCCATTTAACAATAGGTACTGCTCATAGCCCAGGTAACAATATGTACTGCTCATAGGTCAGCTAACAATATGTACTGCTCCTAGTACAGCTAACAATATATACTGCTCATAGTCTAACTAACAATATGTACAGGTAACAATATGTACTGCTCATAGTCCAGGTAACAATAGGTACTGCTCATAGTACAGCTTACAATATGTACAACTCATAGTTCAGCTAACAATAGGTACTGCTCATAGCCCAGCTAACAATATGTACTGTTCAAGCAAGCAATTGACGATCCAGCTAACAATACAATGTTCATAGTCAATGTTCTTATCATATTCAGTACAATGTAAACTGAATGACAAGAAGTGTTAGTGTAAATGAAGGATTTAGACTATCAGTATATATGCACATAATTTTTGTAAACTTTATCTTATGTTCCAGTTTTTAATCTCTCGTGCATACAAAAAAGTTTACACATGTCTTAGGACAATTTACCTTTACTAGTCTATGCGGAAGAACATTATTGATTTATAGAGTAAAGATTCAAGCTGTTGCTCTGTAAGAAAGTAGCATACCCTGATTTATTCATCACCAACAGAATAAATTGAATTAACCGATACATCAGCAGGGTCTGCCCTCGCTAAAAAAATCTTTTTTGTCACCTATTCTACCCCAGAACCTGATATCTCCCAAAACAGGTCTATTAACCCCCAATGAAAAAGCAGGGAATTCTTTGCCTGTCCCACAATTCATAGCAATTGAACAGTTACTAAACTGTTGAAGCAATGACCAGTCAATGTGCTCAAATGTGACTTACCCGATGTTGCTATTTAACAGACTCAATTGGGAGAGCCGTGTCAGTTCCTTAGTCTATATCGCCATCACATTTCCCAATTGAGAACAGTTGGAGCAAAATTAAAGACAATGGAGCCAAATTAAAGACATTGGAGCCATTTACTTGGCCTCTTTTGCGCAAGTTTTCACACAAATATGTTAAATTCAACTTTTAAAATTTCGATCAGACTTTGTTTTAAACCTTCCCTGAGCAAACAAGAAATTCCACTATCAAGTTTCCTTCAGAAAGATAATACTGTGTTTCTTAATGAATCAATAACGAACAACACAAAAAAAATTTCTAAAACAATGGAGCAGTGTGTGTAAAGACAATGCTAAAATGACTTTCATAAAATTGGGGATATTACTTTTCCTTATCAAATTTTCATGGAGTACAAAAAATTTCTACTACCCATACAACTAGCGAAAATTGAACTCTTTATAAAACTGTTAACTGATATTTTTAATGTTGGTAGTAAAAAATATATTTTATCACCTTATTCAGTGGTAGCTTATAATGTTAAAAGGAGGTGGTTTTTTTTGCAAATATTCAACACATGAGCCAGGGATGTGGGGTGGATGATATTTTACATAACCAATTTCCAGTCAACTTAACTATAACTCCTCCTATAGCCACTACTGTTATTTTAGAACTGCTAAATAATGGTTATCCAAAATATAGGGTCACACAGGCATGCATATATAATTATGTGCCTTACTTATACTTGTGGAGCACGTGGTCTAGTCATAGAGCTGCGAACCAATGATCGGAGGGTCGTGTGTTTGATCCTCTGCCACGGCTATGTGTGGTGTCCTTGAGCAAGACACTTTTTCCGCATATGCTTTGTACTGGTTCTACCAAGAAAGACTTCGAGCGTGATTTGTCTAAGTTGTAAGAACTTGTTTCACAATCAAAGTAAAATAAATAAGTTTAAACTACTTGTATAGAAAGTAGGATAATGATGCAGGTCACTTGTTCGCAGTAACGAGAGGGAGGGGGTTTCAAACAGTTCCCGCATCCCCCAAAATATGATGCCATTTTTAATAAAAGCCACCAGTAGTATAATAAGGACTAAAATGTGCCTAAAGGTAGCGTACAGCATCCAGCCAACAGGAACTACTCTTACTTAAAAATCAAAAGGAATCTAAATATTAATCCATCTGCTATCTTTTTAATAAAAGGTAAATTTATGTAACCACAACTTGGAACAGACTAAGGAGACCATGAATATCATATATACCTATAGCCAGGCCTGTTTAGTTCAGTTGGTAGCATATCTTACTATCAATCCAGGGGTCGTGGGTTTAAATACCCGCCCGGCAACAGTCTTCATGATGTTTGATATACGACATTGTGTTTCCTTATCATCCATCTCTCACAGCTGATTCAAATGGGACAGTTATCAGTTACTTGAGATGGGTGTGCTTGAGTACTAGTTAACCTTCAGTGATCCCCGGATGTTATCACTTAAGATATACAACCTGGAACAGACAGCACTAAGGATAACATGCATGTCCCATGTAGCTATATATGGGGAGGTCAATATTTGACAACTGATAAGAGATTACCCTGAGGGTGTTCTACTGAACATATACACAGTACAGCATACTACCCCTGCTATCTAAAATCATAACACTCAATTGTGAAAATGTCCTTTGATCATAAAAAAAATAACAACTTCTTCTAACAAGTGCATTTGGTACACCGTGTACCAGTTGGCATTATTCATTGATGTAAAGAAACTACATTCCTTGTTTTCACAAAGATACAATTGCGACCCTCTAAAATTAGTCCAGATCAAACCACCAAGACAGAATCCCCCTCCCACTCCCGATTATTTTTTTTGACAAGAGGGTAAACTACTCGCAGAACTGAAAACGTGGGATTTTTATTCCCAGATTTATGAATATGTTAGTAAATAGGCATAAAATCCAAGTTCTATTGCAATCAATCAAGTGAATAGTTCAAAGTTTCAATTATTTTCAGTTAAAATCTGGTTATAATACGTGTGCATAATATTAATCAAATTTAATCTAAGGTAATTAATTTTGATTTTATTTTCTCCTGCAACGTATAAACATGTATATTATAGCCCCATTGAACTTTCGAAAGGCATAACTTTTAAAAATTTAATGTGTTTGTAATATTGCTAAAACCATTCCTATACAGATCCCTTATATATTGGCTGCTTTTTTTTAAAAAGTACATGATAGAGAACTTTAATCGAAATTTGTGTATTTTAAAATAAGATGATTATGACTTGTTTTCAGACAATTATCTACCAATGTTCGAAAAAACACAAATCAATGATGTAATACACATATTTTGATGCATAAAATCAGAGATGGATGCCATGATCTACAGTCTCAGATTCGGCAAATAATCAACTGGTCATGTATACAGACAACTGTATGATAGTTGCTCTCTGCTGGTAGTCGTCCAGCAATTGCTTCATTTCCTCTATGTTATATCGGTCATTGATTCATCGAGTGCAACGTCTGTGACTTCTGTCAAAAACTTAAATGATACATGAAACCATTTTTCATTGATTGATAGCAGTCACAAGTCATGTACTGCTACATGTGTTGCTAAAATAAGTAACAGAAACTTATTATAACATCATTTTGTTTCAATGTTAGACAGGTGCAGATGATCACTTTAATGGACATTGGTTAACCGTTAGCAATGTGTGACGACCGATAAAATTCTTTATTTTTGCCAATAAAAAACAGAAATACTTTAGTGCTTTTCTTACTATTTGACAGTGAAGTATTACACCATAATGTCCGGACTTACATTATTTTTGTTTTACTTGCCTCATTATCCATCTCTTGAAAATACCCACAGAATGCCGGAAATGCATCCTGAAATTATTCTTTTTGAAAGGGGGTGGAGGGTAGGTGACCTGCTGAACTTGCAACTCTTTCTAGGGTCAACTATGCCACTATCTGAGTAAAGGTCAGAATATAATCAAGTAATTTATGCAAAGAAACATTAATGACTTTATCATGGCTAAAGTTCACATTTCAGATATTCCCGTTAATTAATACGAACTTACCCTGCATGAAATATCGGCTGTAATCCAGGTCACATAATATTCTGCCGATAGTTTTACATTGTCAAGTCTTAATTACCGCTATATGTGTAATATTCAAGACAAACGAGTGCTTCCAATTATCATCTCTGAGCAAAACACAAATTAACAATACCTACACAACAAATACAGTATTTATTTAAAAATAAATTCAAATAACAGCAAACAGTGCTAATGAAGCTAAGGTATGTTATCTTTATAGGATTAAGGTCCCATTGTGATATAGCATGTGACTCAAGAAAAGGAATACGGAAGTTACATGGGTGTTTTTCTGCTAATATTATCACAGTGTAAACAAAAATACCTTAGCACTGAGCAGCAATCCTTCAGCCAATCATTGCATATTGGTGATAACGTGACCTTACTGAATCAACCTATAGGGGTGCTATATAACTGTAGCAACAAAGTTATTATTATTTTTATACTTAAGTTTATACTAGCTTATTTATTTATCTCGACTGAGAAGTTAAAAATAATAATGCTTTAAGACTGTATGTATCACCCTGGTGTCGATCTCCTGGGTAAAAGATACTGCATTGTATTTCATAGTCAGGGACGGAAAATTCCACTTGTCTGCTCACTATTACAAGTGATCATGTGGTTTGACGAGTAAGATTTAAGAAAATGACCTTTATATTTCTTCGATTTAAAGCATTCATTTAAAGATGTTGGAATGGGGAGTACGAGAAGCTTTAATAAGAAATTTCTAGCCCTGATAGTCAATACAATAACTCGATGACTCAAAGTAATACTGCTCTATTTCCATATTTTTATTATAATAAAAAATGATGTAAATAGAAGTGTTACATTTAACCCTCAATGATAATCAAAGTTCAAAAAAGAGTTTAACACCCCTTAAAACACATAAATTACACATGCAGTATACCACTCCTTGTACAACAAGTCAGAAAAATCGCCACTTGAGTTAGGTTAAACAATGCTAAACCAAAGGAACATGATACTGTGTACAAAGTCACAGTCCGCGTGGCAGACAATGGAAACAAAAGCAGTTTAATTTAATATATTCTCACATGATTGGCTGGTACAAAATAGCTAATATGACCTTAATGTAATATGTTTGATGGTCATTCAACTTCTTTAATTAAATGACCAACAGCTACAACATTTTGAAGTCAGTTGCTTACACAACAATTTGACTGATATGTCAGTTTCAAACGGCGAATCAGCAGCAATTACGACACGAGACAGAACCACAACCATTCGAAACTCACACTTGCTATGCAAGATTCCACATGTGAAATGAGTGGTCTATAGTGGTAGAGCATCAGACCGTAACAACCGTCACAGGTCAGATTCTACCACGAGACCATGTCTTGTGTCCTTAAACAAAACACTTAATCCGCATCTGCAGTAATTGTTCTTCATCAGGAGACATTGAGGGAGATTAGTGTATGTTTTCACAATACTGCAGGGACTACAAAGCAACTTGAAAGGTAACCTAACCACTCAGTCACCGCAGTAACATATAATTCAATTATTTCTATCCAAAATTTTCCCACATAACATTATGTGACTAATACATGTAGTATCATTTCATTCACAATATCTAAAACTTAAAACATACTAAATTTTTACAGTAGGCTATTCCATCCTGCTTTAGGACCATTCCATTTTCATAAGAACCTACAGACTGTATCGGAGAGTAAAACTGCAAGGATCCTGATTGGATCGCGAGTATCTTCCAGGCTGGTCTGGGTATCCATCGGATTCAAACAGTATTGTTGATGTGAAGTTTAACGGCAAATGTCTATATCATTTTGTTGGACATTTTTAAAGGGATACAAGCTTGATGAATTTTCTCTTAATTAACCCTAATTTTGCAAATTATAAATCTAACATGTCTAAAATTATCCGCAGCGGTGATTTTTGGGTACAGCATCTGACTCGCATGCCGATGGTTGCGGATTCTATCCCCGTCTCAGTCATACTAAAGACTTGAAAAATGTTACTAGAAGCTTCCTCGCTTGGCACTCAGTATTTAGAGGAAAGTTCTAGGTCTGGTCGGCCCGTTGCCAGTATAATGTGACTGGTGGGGTATCATACCATGTGTCTCCAGCACGATTCTCAACTATGGCAGCGCTCAGAATACTGTCCGAAATAAACACCGTCACATGATAATTGTAAAATTGTTGAAAGAGATGCTAAACACCATACAATTAAAATAATTTGTAAATTTTGGAATTAAAATATCTTAGAAATTAACCGGCAGACCCATAATTACATTTAAACAAAGAAACGGTAGAAAATGGTTGAATGTTTGAAGGGTATCTTACTACTAGTGACACAGTTGTATGATATTAGATGTAAAATACATTTAAATATTTTATCTTTTAACCCTTTACTTCATTTAGATGCCTCTGGACACCTCTAATATAGACACCTTTGGACACCTAATATTAATGGCTTTTGAATTATTGGGTAAATTATGTTTATATTACCTGACAGAGTGGAAAATAGTGCAGGAAGTGTTCAGTTTGCTCGTAACGAGCAATCTGAACTCTTCCTGCACTGTTTTCAAAGACTTTCTGTGATTGGTGTGGGAAAACGTGTATCTATGGAGTAAAGGGTTATGTTAGCATGATACAAAAATCCAAGAAAATATCAACTTTTACCTTTAAATATTTTTTTCACTAATATTTTGAAAACTAGCGTAAGCTCCACATCACTACATTTTATAAAAACCTACATTTTATAATTCATTAAATACAAAATTTTCTGTCGTAAAACTAGGAGTTAAACATCTCCATATATGGTTATACGTAATTTCATAGATGTAAAGATGATGTGTAAACATGAGAAAAATCAACATCAATATTGCTGTGTGTTTCTCCTACACTTTTCAGTGTTGTTTTTGTTAGAACAGCCATGCTCCGTTTGCACAGTCAGTAGCGTGTCTGACTATCAATCCAGGGGTCATGAGTTCAAATTCTCACCCAAACACAGTCTCCATGATGATTTTTAACGCATATACGACATTGCTTCTAAATGTCAGTCGTTTCTCACAGCTGGGTAAGTTATCAATTAGGCCATTATAAATTAATTGCTAGATTATCATCCATTTTTTTTATAAAAAAGGGGGAGGGGGGATTTTAATTTTTTTTGTTATTTTTTAAAAAAAATAATTTTTTAATGAAAATAAATAAAAAAGGGTTGGGGAGGCATGAAAATTAAGGGGCGAGCGGGGATGATAATCTAGCAATTAATTCATTATGGCCTTACTTGCAAAGATTTGTTGTGCTCAAATACATACTGGTTAATATTTAAGGATCCAAGAAAAGAGCGGTTAGGTTAACTGATCATCTGTTAGTCTTCAACAGCATAAAAACAATGCTAAATAATCAAATACCACAACAATAATATAAGTATCCACATCCAATACCCTTCACTAACATAACACTAAAACCACAATGATCCATCAAAACACATCAAGCCAGAAATAAAAAAAGTTAACTTATAACAGCCCACAATGACATTCGCAGTTTATTTACAACGCTGCAAAAGATGAGAATCTTTCTCTCAAATGATAAATGAATGGGGTGAAGGGCGTTTTATATAGGAATGACAACATAGTTTTCAATATGAGTCAAACATTCTCTGTCTACAGTTTAAACGGAGTGCATGGTCCAGTGGTAGAGCAGTGGATCCGTGACTGGAGGATCAATTCTTTGTAACGACTATGTGTGGTGTGCTTGAGCAAGACACTTTTCCTGCATATATGCTTCCCGAGGCTGACTTCAAGGGCGATATCAATAAGTTGTAATAACTTGTTTCATAATCAAAGTAAAACAAATAAGTTTAAACTAAACCAACGCTAGATCGAAGATTTCTGGTCAGATGGGGTCATATGATTTCAGGACTGAGGTCCACATAAATTCAGGTGGGGTCCACTGATTTCACTGATAATTATTGGTTAGAACATGATCTTAACAGTGTTACGCTTTACTTTCCAGTTTGCTAAAGCCTTAAAATATTTACCAATTTTCCCTCAGTCAAGCTGTTTTTTCCCCACAATCTCCAAGGCTTGGGCCTCTTCCCAATTTCCAGAAAAAAGGCTCTGTGATGTATATAATATCTACGCTAATAATTTACAAAGAGCTGTACTTATAAATTGGATTTTATTTTAAACATAAACAATTATTACATTGGTTGTGAAACATTTAAGTTCTTACAACTAAGACAAATCACACTCGAAGTCTTCTTGGGTAGAACCAGTACTAGCCATATATATGAGGATAAAGTTTTCAAAGTGTTCAGAGATTTTTCCGAAAAATCGCGAATTCAATTTTGGTCTTTAGATTAGGTATTGAGATTGGAACAACCTCATTTTCAGTTGATCTACTAGGGACAGTTATCGAGTCGATAGAATGTTGGCTACTCATATATGCTTACGATTTCACACATCTCAATCAATTTACCTTTTCAAAACAACTCTCACTACTGGTTCTTCCCAAAGAAACGGACTCGAGCAGATTAATTCATTAACCTCTGAGCTTACTTCGCACTCAAGCTTCAATAAGTTGATTCTTCGGAGAAATTTGGGTGATGGGTGAGGGGGTGGTGAGTGGGCTTCTTTTATCAATTGCTTTTACATGGTGGTATGCTTATTCTGTATGTCCTTGTATTGTGTTGCAGTATGTAAGGATATACATATGGATCTATGTATAAATACATAACACCGACCCTCACAGTAAACAAAACGAACGGAGATTTTGTCCGACATCTCAAAAGGTGTGCACATATTAGGTACAATATATTTTTAAAGAATTTCAATACAATACGTAAGGTGTAACAGGAGTCCCGTATCAATTCAATGACCTCATTTTCAATGGCGACCGGTGTTGGTGGGGTAGGCGTAACAAAATGTCAACTTGAAGAGAAAATACGCGTTTAAAGAGACTAAAATATATTGGTTTGTGTTAGATGCCAAGAAATAACTTACCTGTATTATTTATTAATTATCTCATGATTTCAATTAACCTTAATTAATCCGAGAATACACAGGTGATAGTTGTGTTCTTTGCAGGCACACCCTGTCCAATTGTCAAGCGTTTTATGCTCCAGAGAACAAGCAAATGTTATAGGTGACGTCATTATACCAATTAGCGGGTTCACCTGTGCATGCAATTGGCATGGTTGAGGTACGAAATGAAGATGATGTGAAAAAAGATATTATTAAACACTAGTTTTCGTTCGAATTGTTGTATTTCATTGTGCTTTTATTCAGAAAATAAGGGAACTCCTAAATACAGAAAGGGTTATCCCAAATTTACGTCATTGCAGGTAAAAGCGGTTGAACCACTTCGGTGAGCTAAAGGGTGCTAAGAAGTTTCTTTACAAAACAAGTCATATTATAGATCTGTTACGAAATAGTGAAAGTTTGCTCATGTTCGGGCGTAAAATTTTACACCTACCAACCTACAAGTCATTATGTCAACGTATATTATATACATACATTTATATGAAACTATATTTCCCAAAGTAACTAAAGGGAGTGTATCAGATAAAACGCTTTACATGGTTTTAAAAATAAAAATAGTTTTCAAAATGAATAAAAGCATCTCATTATCACTAATAAATATAAACCAAATAGTTTTGTATGTCAAATCCACCAAAACGTGACAAAATCGATATGTAAATTGGAATGGTAAACTTGAAATGAAGTCCTCTTTCTAAAAATAGACAGCACTTAAATACTGTTTGACAACCCCCGCATCGTCATTCTGACCTTTTTCAGATAAAACAATCTTTACCACGTGTAAATCTGTATAATGGATCAAACTGAAATCAAAAGGAAATCATGCCTCCCATTTAATACGTCATAAATATATTGCATTTTAAGCGGGAACTCTATTTTAGTCTTACCTAGGCACGTAGCCCAATTTAGGAGAGAATGCCATATATAACCTGAAATGTGTTGAACATGGCATTAAACCCCATTTAAAAAAATGTACTTTTTTTAGTTTGTTCTCCAACACATTTCAGTATATTACAATATAACAATTTCAATTTGCAGAAAAACAATCAATTTACAAACACAACTCCACTAGTACCTATGACCCAACCAACAGATTTTAGTGATTTTTTGGTAGAAAAGGCGCTTGACTGTAACAAGAACTTTTATAAATTATATACATCTAGTCCTAGGTTGTAATTTAATTTTATAGTGGTAAATTATTCTATTTTGAATTTAAAGCAATGGAAAAGTCATATTTTAGCCCTTTTGTTATATGTTGTCCTACTTCCTCAGCCAATGAAATCGCTCAGTTTTTTTTTCAAACTAGAACGTTCCATTTCGCATAGCAAAACTTCTATTTTCCTTTCCATGAAAAATAGAACGTTCTTAGACTATTTTGAACCATTTTCTGAAGCAGCAGTCAATGCTACAATTGTTTAGTACGGTGGCAAATCTACGTGACCTTATGCTAAAAGTCGAAGGAAAAGTGCCCGTTTCTGGAAACATTTTTGGCAGATTACTTTCTTAAAATTAACATTTCATGAAAAATCACAAAACAACGAAGAATGCAGTCTCTGTAAAAATACGAACCTTCGGTGCTATTGATTTGCCATGCAAAACTCTCTTTTTTTTGCAAAATGTGTAACGGCGTATATACATTTTTTTTGTAAATTTCACCACCCCATCTTTTCATGTGAGCAAATAAAAATGACGACGTTTCACTTTTTGCAATTAATACGACTTTTCTATGGCAACATAGTTCAGTTAAATATTACTTCAGTTGTGAAACCATTTACGATCGAAGTCTTCCTTGGCAGGACCAGTACTAAACACATACGAAAAGATGTGTCTTGCACACATAACAGTGACAGGGGACCGGATCTGATGTTCTACCAATGGACCACGTGCTCCACTTAATAGCACTTATAGGTTCTTCTCCATAAAGAGACGGCATTCGTCTTTGTTTTGTGAATTTCATGAACTATTAATTAAGCAAAATGTAACTTGTAGCGTGCACTTTCTTTCCATTTTTACACCAGTCCATAATGATCGCAATCCCTCAAATTCACACTCAACTTCAGTGATGAACACGCCCACTAAATCCATTCAATCCAATGAAAACGTACTCGCATAGAAAATACCATATATTTTCTAACCTATACTTAAAGTAAGAAAAATGAAAACATTCTTTGAAATATCGAAATGAAATCTTCGCCACCCGTGAATAATTTACTTCGCTATCTTTCTACATAAAATGTATATTTCTGTAATGTATAGTAAAAATACTTTTATTAAAACGGGTGCACTATTTTTTTTGTAAATAAATATTTCGTGAAAAATCCGATATATTTTTCATTTTCAATCCGTACTAATTTTGATTGAGACAAAAATATTAAATGGAATCCAAATGATAATGTGAAATGGTCACACTTTTCACCAGCTCTATTTTGGTACCAAAATTATTTAATTCCGACAAATGTTCAAAGAGGGATAAGATCTATATCAGGAAAAAACGCTATGAATGTCTCAAACAATGACATTATTTTGAAAATAGTTAAAGAGCACCTCATTGTCATTAACAAATACAATCCAGTGGTTTAATTTGTCAAATTCACCAAAACATGGAATAATCGATATTTACATTGAAGTGCAAACCTTGAAACGAAATCCCCATTCTAAAAATAGATAGCACTTAATCATTTTAATTATGGCCAGGTCTATTCCCATGGCCCCGGTTTCACGAAAAACGAAGTAAGTTACGGAGGGCTCCGTGGGTTCCGGGTTTTCCTTATTAATATTAAGAAGGGTCACGGGGAATAGTCCAGCCCCTTAATTATCTTCACACCGTCATTCGGACATTTTCTAAGATGAAATAAAATGTAGTGTAAACCTGTATAACAGGTAATATTGAAATTAATATGTAATCACGTGATTCATCTAATACGTCACAAAATATGTTGCAATTTTAAGCGGGAAATATATTTTAGTCTTACCTAGACGCGTAGCCCAAGTTAGGAAACTTCTTTTCAATACATTTTTTGGCATGCTTAAAATATATTCCTTTGGTAATAAGGTGCCAGTGAGTCTATATAGACATGATATATATATATCTAAAATTTTGAAAAACCCTGATATATTCTCTTTGAAGAAATAATAATGGTGCCGATTGACACACTTTTTAGCTCGCCGGGACGATGTCCAAGGAGAACTATTACCATGACCCCGGCGGCATTGTCGTCGTCTGTAGACACCCTAGTTAAACTTTTGCGTTTAAGTTTAAGATATCTATGCAACCACTCATTGGATGTGAATTAAACTTCACATGTGTGTTCACCATCATCAATGGAACACACAGAGACAAGAACCATAACTATGGATTGCATTTTGGCACAGTTATGACCCTTTTTGTATTTAAACACCCAGGGGCGAGCTTTGTTGTGTTCTAACAACTCTTGTTTTGTATAATTATAGCCTAAGCCCAACACTTCATAGTTTTCTAATCCGATTTTGATTTTGTTTATATAATATATGAAAACACAGAGCTTCAGTTTAAAATCAAATGAATAATAAATATTTAAGTGTTACCGCCACGGTTTTCACAACGCCAAACGTAAATAATATATTTTAAAAGGCTCTATATCTTCCGCAATTCTTGATCAATTTTTACAAATTACGTTACGTTTATTTTAAAATCAAATTTAAAATTGAATAATAAATGACAAAGATTAAAAGGTACTGCCAGGTTTTTCGAGCGAAAAATATTGTTTTTATTCGCAGTAAAGAGTCAGTTTTCTTAAAGTGTAACTTGTATTGTTAGAAAGGGCTGATGACGGTACATAATTCTATTAACAAGGACTTGTATAGAATGATAGGAAACTTGCATCTCCTGACTAAATGTTGATGGAATAGCACACGAAGGATTAATTATTTGCAAATTAATCATTCGTAATTCACAGGCAACTGATTTCTTGTGCATAAACTGTAAGTTGGATGCAATCTTCTAAGATGTTTAAACATGTTTTTATCACGTAAACTGATTTTGAATTAAAGATGTTGAGGTTTGAAGACAGTTATCGTTAGCTGCAGTATACAAATTGTGTAATCAAGAATACTTCAACAATTCAAATACAAGTTCTGGGAATTATATCGTTTAAATGAGAATTTCTTTTTGCTGTGTTATATTTTTTATTTATGTTTCTTAGATGAATGGAAGTTAAGATAATCGGAAACGAGATATTGGGAGATTTCAATCCTTCCTTTCCTTCTCTAGGCACAGTGCCTAGCGCATAATGGCGGTTATAAATAATCCTCAATTCTTCTTCTTTAAAAATGCATTTTCCTTATTTTAATGCCCATTTTTTTATTTGAATGGCATTATTGATGTATTTTGAACATTTTGATAGCATTGTCATGTTTGAATTGTGAATTTAGAAAAAAAATGATGCTTGGAAATTGG
Organism: Panopea generosa; assembly: GCA_029582155.1. Lineage (NCBI taxonomy): Eukaryota > Metazoa > Mollusca > Bivalvia > Adapedonta > Hiatellidae > Panopea > Panopea generosa. The sequence goes on along the minus strand of CM055907.1, from coordinate 10,725,629 downwards.
GGTATGAATTCATGATTTCGGAAGTCTACTTTCACTTTGTCACCAGTGAAAAAAAATCTCTTATATGACACATGACCCCTACTTTTCTCATCACATATTGATAGTGCAGAGGTTGACAAACAGTAAAATGTAGGTTTCACTTCTTTCATTTGGGACTCTCTATGAAACAAGCCTTCAAACTTTTATTATTTACTATAGAATAAAGAACAAAAATCAATGGTGGGGTTACACCTCTATATAATTCCTTGATATTAACTTCTTTATTTATGAACCAATATTAATACTGTTTATATATTTAGAAAGCGTAAAAATTCTTAGTTTCCGAAAACGAAAGTATTATTAAATCCATTTTCAAATGAATGAGATACAGACAATTGAACCCGTCTCTTGTTGAACTGAGCACGCAAGTAATGGCGCTTGTCCTAGAATAACGCTCGTGTGAAATTCACGTGACACCGGTTGTGACAATTTCCTGTCAAAATATAAACACAAACTTTGTTTTGAGACACTGTATGATCTTTGAGAAAAGTATATTTGTATTTTACATTGTAAAGGCGATTGAATATTGAATGACAACAACATTGACTTAAGCCTACATATACAGGGTATTATTCTGCATTGTCTGCAGTGAAAATTAATAATATTGATATTTTTATGAATCGTTATATTTTGGCGGGGGTGCCACTTGTCAAATCCAATTAAAATTATCTAATAATCTGTGGAAACGTTTGTGTCTTGGTGTCATATATGTACAATCGACGAAATATATATTTCAAAAGGAAAAGTCTATTCACTTGTATAAATAATTAAATTTTCCCTCTTTAACATTGTTTCAATTAATATTACTCACTAAAGCCGAGCGAACATTTAAAATCAGTCGGATAAGTCATGTAAATAAATAATGGCAGCTAATAATATAAGCAGACTTTCACTTTTATCAAATGACTTAAATGCTTAACACATTCAATACTAACCCCCCAGACTGGGACATAGCGGAGGACAGCGGGTTTAAAGTGCCAGATTCTTTCCATATCAGTGACTTCACAGTTTCGTGGAAGTTTTACTTTGCGCAAGAAATAGCTAGGGTTATTGCCATGGAGTGCCAGGATCTTGTGCCATGTTTAACCTATACGCTACCACGAAATAGCTAGGGTTATTGCCATGGAGTGCCGGGATCTTGTGCCATGTTTTACCCATATGCTACCGTAGCAGTGAAATCTTGTGAGAACTTCTACACAGATAATGTACATGGTGGGACAATACTTTAACAAGAAAAACAATGAACAATGGCAGTTCAATGAATTTTTTCTGCCAACAAATAGGTCCAAGTTTAATAAGGTTTTTGCTAGTAAAGTGTTCCTTCAGGCCAGGACCTTTGTTTGTGCTCTGCAGCAATTAAATAAATGTCCCTGTTGCTATGTTCTGATCTGCGGGGGCAGGAATTACAATTTACTGGTGCATATTAACTGCTCAAACATTACTCTTGATAATAATGCGGGGCAGCGGGGCTACAGTGCCATGCTCCTTCCTACCTCTTCACCGTTCCTTCTTGTTGAAGTGTGAGAGTTTTACTTCACACCAATTCTAGTCTGTCAATTAAAGTAGTGCCTCTTACTGGGGAATATTAGTATTGTGCAGTGATCACCCATACGAATTATGAGTTTAAAACAAAAGCCATGTTTCTAGAAGTTTTTTTACCTTGTACATTGACCAAAATACAGATATTGTCTGTGGCTCTGAACTCCCACTAAACAATTTTAAAAATGTACGCATTTGAATTGACAGCATTGAAAACATTTTTAAATTTTCACAGAAAAGTGTTACAATTTATGTTTATTTCTGAAACTGTTGTTTTATATTGTCCGACCTGGTAGCCCTGGTATTTTCCCGTAAAGTAATTATGAAGTTTGTTTGAATATTTGGCAAACACTAGATGATCTGTTAACCTAAAAACTCTATCTGAAAGGTTAACAAGTACCCATCTCTGGGTAACTAATAATTTTCCCTCTTGAACCAGCAGTGAGACACAAATGATAGTGAGACACGAATGATAGTGAGACACGAATGATAGTGAGACATAATGTCGTATATCAGTCATTATGGAGACTGTGGTCAGGTAGGGATTCAAACTCACAATCTCTTGATTGATAATCAGACCAGCTACTGATTATGGTTAATAAACTGTCTAAATTGTATATGATACAACTGCTGGTAAAATAATCATTCTGTTCAGTGTATATGACTTTTGTAGGAAGATACGATGGACAACAATTATCCTCTACTGGACACAGACACTGATACCAGTCTGGCACAGCCTGACCTTGATCAGCTACGACAGGACAGACTGGATAGAAACAGGCTCTTTCTACAGGTAGGCCTAGTTGTCATGACAACATAATTGATTCTTTTAAAAAATGTGTTGTGTAAATTTTATTATTTTCAATATGTAACATTTGAGATAAGGCCATTATAAATTAATTGCTAGATTATCATCCAAATATTTCTTAAAAAGCGGGATAGGTGACGGAGGATTTTATTTTTTATTTTAAAACATTTATATAATATAAAAAAATAAATATTATTACTGTATTATTTTTATATGAAAATAAAAAAGGTCAGTCCGGCAGGGGGGTGGGCGGGGATGATAATCTAGCAATTGATTTATTATGGCCTAAACATGTAATAAAAAATGAAATAAGCACATAGTTTTGTAGTGTTGAATTGTTTTATAGATCCTGGTATCTTGATTTCCCTGTAACTTATAATGATACTACTGAGTATATATAAATAATTGTATTAAATTAATGATGTTTTGTGTAAAATTGATTATTTTGAATATGCAACATTTAAGGTATAATAAAAAAAAGAAAGTAGCACCTTATATTGTAGTGTTGATATATATCTCTTATTAGCTTGCCGGGACGAAGTCCAAGGAGAGTTATTGCCATGACCCCGGCGTCATAGACACCCAAGTTAAACTTTTGCGTTTAAGTTTAAGATATCTATGCAACCACTCATTGGATGTGAATGAAACTTCGCATGTGTGTTCACCATCACCATTGGAACACACACAGACAAGAACCAAAACTCTGGATTGCATTTTGGCACAGTTATGGCCCCTTTTACTTAGACACCCAGGTTAAACTTTTGCGTTTAAGTTTAAGATATCTATGCAACCACTCATTGGATGTGAATGAAACTTCGCATGTGTGCTCACCATCATCATTGGAACATACACAGACAAGAACCATAACTCTGGATTGCATTTTGGCACAGTTATGACCCTTTTTACTTAGACACCCAGGTTAAACTTTTGCGTTTATTTGCGTTTAAGTTTAAGATATCTATGCAACCACTCATAGGATGTTAATGAAACTTTGCATGTGTGTTCACCATCATCATTGGAACACAAACAAACAAGAACCATAACTGTGGATTGCATTTTGGCACAGTTATCGTTGTTTTCGACTTATTTTCATGTTAAAGTTTTTTATCAGGTAAGATATCTATGCAACCACTCATTGGATGTGAATGAAACTTTGCATGTGTGCTCACCATCATCATTGGAACATACACAGACAAGAACCATAACTCTGGATTGCATTTTGGCACAGTTATGACCCTTTTTACTTAGACACCCAGGTTAAACTTTTGCGTTTAGTTGCGTTTAAGTTTAAGATATCTATGCAACCACTCATAGGATGTTAATGAAACTTTGCATGTGTGTTCACCATCATCATTGGAACACAAACAAACAAGAACCAAAACTCTGGATTGCATTTTGGCACAGTTATGGCCCCTTTTACTTAGACACCCAGGTTAAACTTTTGCGTTTAAGTTTAAGATATCTATGCAACCACTCATAGGATGTGAATGAAACTTCGCATGTGTGCTCACCATCATCATTGGAACATACACAGACAAGAACCATAACTCTGGATTGCATTTTGGCACAGTTATGACCCTTTTTACTTAGACACCCAGGTTAAACTTTTGCGTTTATTTGCATTTAAGTTTAAGATATCTATGCAACCACTCATAGGATGTTAATGAAACTTTGCATGTGTGTTCACCATCATCATTGGAACACAAACAAACAAGAACCATAACTGTGGATTGCATTTTGGCACAGTTATCGTTGTTTTCGACTTATTTTCATGTTAAAGTTTTTTATCAGGTAAGATATCTATGCAACCACTCATTGGATGTGAATGAAACTTTGCATGTGTGCTCACCATCATCATTGGAACATACACAGACAAGAACCATAACTCTGGATTGCATTTTGGCACAGTTATGACCCTTTTTACTTAGACACCCAGGTTAAACTTTTGCGTTTAGTTGCGTTTAAGTTTAAGATATCTATGCAACCACTCATAGGATGTTAATGAAACTTTGCATGTGTGTTCACCATCATCATTGGAACACAAACAAACAAGAACCATAACTGTGGATTGCATTTTGGCACAGTTATCGTTGTTTTCGACTTATTTTCATGTTAAAGATTTTTATCAGGTAAGATATCTATGCAACCACTCATTGGATGTGAATGAAACTTCGCATGGGTGCTCACCATCATCGATGGAACACACAGAGACTAGAACCATAACTCTGGGTTGCATTTTGGCAGAGTTATGGCCCTTTTGAACTTAATATTTCATCTGTAGACACCGAGGTTAAACTTTTCATTTAGTTGTGTTTAAGTTTTGGTGTTTGTCTCCAATCTCAATCTTTGCAAAGGTGCGGAGTTTTATCCCATTGGCGAGTTTTATTGTTTTCTGACAACTCTTGTTTACTCCTGTATACTCAATGATTGATATTTTTGTTTCAGTCTGTGAATGCCGGTGTTGCTGCTAAAGTTTTACCTAAACAGCAAGTGGTAAGTTTACGTTCATAATTATCAAATCTCTCATTGCAGCTGAGATTATTATGTTTAAATAGCAATTTTCCAGCACTTGATTTTCACATTTTGACTTTGTTGCAAAATGATTATCATTGTTTTTGTCTAAGTTCCAATCCAGAATATTGAATGAATGCTCACCCTAATGGACGCTTCCATCTTGTTTTTATGGGAAATAAAATGACATGTTGGATGTTGATTTTTAATACCAATAAATTGCATGTATATTTCAAGTCTGGTTACAACATTTTATAGTTGTCTAAATGTCTCATTACTGGCGGTGTGTTTTATGTCTCATTACTGGCAGTGTGTTTTGTGTTTTGTGTCTCATTACTGGCAGTGTGTTTTATGTCTTATTACTGGCAGTGTGTTTTATGTCTCATTACTGGCAGTGTGTTTTATGTCTCATTACTGACAGTGTGTTTTGTGTCTCATTACTGGCAGTGTGTTTTATGTCTTATTACTAGCAGTGTGTTTTATGTCTCATTACTGGCAGTGTGTTTTATGTCTCGTTACTGGCAGTGTGTTTTGTGTCTCATTACTGGCAGTGTGTTTTATGTCTTATTACTGGCAGTGTGTTTTGTGTCTCATTACTGGCAGTGTGTTTTATGTCTTATTACTGGCAGTGTGTTTTATGTCTCATTACTGGCAGTGTGTTTTATGTCTTATTACTGGCAGTGTGTTTTATGTCTCATTACTGGCAGTGTGTTTTGTGTCTCATTACTAGCAGTGTGTTTTATGTCTCATTACTGGCAGTGTGTTTTATGTCTCATTACTGGCAGTGTGTTTTATGTCTCATTACTGGCAGTGTGTTTTGTGTCTCATTACTGGCAGTGTGTTTTATGTCTTATTACTGGCAGTGTGTTTTATGTCTCATTACTGGCAGTGTGTTTTATGTCTCATTACTGGCAGTGGAGTTTTATGGCATTTTGCATAATTTTTATACAAAATTTTAAATTTGAATTGTGATTTCTCTTATGGGGGGTTAAACGTGTGGATGATTTAACGCTTTACTTCATCGATATGTGATTTCCCGTACCAATCACAGAAGGCCTTTGAAAACAGTGCAGGAAGAGTTCAGATTGCTCGTAACAAGCAATCTGAACACTTCCTGAATTGTTTTCCACTCTGTCAGTTAATATAACCATAATTCACCCAATAATTCAAAAGCGTTCTAAATTAGGTGTCAAAAGGCATCTATATTAGAGGTGTCCAAAGGCATCTATATGAAGTAATGGGTTAAACATAAGATACCTGTTACTGTGAAAGGGTAGTACGAGTGGGCATCTGATGTGCTAAATAATCTCACTACCACATCCCAACAAATCTACAGTTTTTGATTGAAAATCTTTATTACCTTATTATACCCCCACCTCCCTGCAAGTGTCGCTGACTTTGCATGAACTTTCTGTATGTCTAAAAATAGAATGTTTGTCATTTCGGGCCCAGCTCAGTCCATGTCCATGGTGCATGAGAAGAAAGTCTGCCTGTTATTTGCGGAAGGTTGGTTTTTCTACCGAGAGTCATTTCTAATGTCTTCCTCCACCATCGTCCGTAGCTGAGTGGTCTAACACATACTTCTCTTCGCTGATTTCATGGGTTTAAATTCTGCTTGATCCAAGCGCTTTGTTTGTTAAAGTTTGCCAGTAACTTGTGGAAGGACGGTGGTTCTACTCAGATTCATTCTGAGGTCTACCTTCACCAATGAAACTGGATACACTGTATATAACCTGAAATGTGTTGAAAGTGGGGTTTAATCAATTCTTCCACCATTACAATTGCATGCCATGAATTGTAACTTATTTTTTGAAATGGCATAAAACTCTCTAAACCCTTTACTCCATAGATACCCGTTTTCCTGCACCAATCACAGAAAGTCATTGAAAACAGTGCAGGAAGAGTTAAGATTGCTCGTAACGAGCAATCTGAACACTTCCTGCACTGTTTTCCACTCTGTCAGTTAATATAAACATAATTCACCCATTGCTGATACGTGGTGAACTAATGCTTTCAATATTAGAGGTGTCCAAAGGCGTCTGTATGAAGTAAATGGTTAAAAGTTAGTAACACATTCATTCCAATCTCAGGAGGCCCCACTCCCAAAAATAGGACTGAGGCCATGCAATTAATATTTGATTATTGTTAAATCAAACTTTAATGTGTAAATTCTGTGTGATTGAAATTTAACATTACTATATATTTCTTTACAGAATTTGAGTACAGAAAACATTGTTGAGCAGTCAGTGATTTGTATACAGAAGCACTGGAGAGGGCGTCAGGGGAGAAAACTCTATGTCAGCAAACTGTACGATAAATTTATGAAGGTAATTAAATAGTCCTACCATGAAACTGGGATGACACATATTGTATTTTCAGATATCATTTTGAGGTTCAAATTTAATTTTTACTCAGCTTTTTTGTCTGTTTCTGAACACTTATGTTATAGTGACTAAACCATATAAACCCAATATTTTATGTTATACAAACGATGTATATAGCTAAGTTACCTAAGTGTCTATATTTTAGACTCTGAAACCTCAGGTTAAAGTTTTTTGGTTAGCTCGTGTTTGGATTTTTACATGTTTTTTTTCCAAATCTTTTTTATTTTTCAGTAACACTATTAATTCTATAAACTAATCACCTCACTGACCTTGAACTATTTAATGAATTTAGTTAATACAGTGTACTTGCCTTGTCCAGTTTAGCTCAGCTTTTTCTCTATTTCTGTATAACCTACATATTTTAGAGTGATTAAACTTCATAAACACATTCATATTATGTCATACAAACAATGTACCGGGGTATATAGCAGAGTTACTTAAAGTTTTCATACTTTAGGTTATAAAACATTTGGTTAAAGGATTTTATTTAGATCAGGTTTGAAATCTTAATTTTTTTACTCTATTTTGTTTTTCAGTAATAGTATTGACTCTGTAACCATCACTGACCTTGGCATATTTAATGAACATGAAAATAAATTGTTTAGCTCGTTCTCACTAATTGTTGTTGCTATAGCAACTTTTCTTGGGAAACACTACTTGATTTTGAATATTTAGCATCATCGAGGGCTAACAGACGATCAGTTAACCTAACCACTGTTTCCTGGGATACTGAAAGGTTAACAAGTATTTGAGCACACCCCATCTCCGCAAGTAACTGATAACTTTCCCACTTGAATCATCGGTGAGAGACGAATGATAATGAGACAAAATGTCGTATATCAATCATCGGCATAGTTGCCGAGCGGGGATTCACTCACGACATTGATAGTCAGACCCGTAACCCACTGAGCTAACTGGCCTGGCTGGACTACTTGAACCTACCAAATGTTTCTTGTATGTCATTATCACAGTTCAGTGAATTTAAACTTGAGATGCGATCTTGGGCTAAGGTTTACACAAAAACAATGATATTTTGATTTATTTTACTTTGTTTATAGTATGGTTTATATAACTCCTTTAAATCATTGAAAAACTGATATCAATTTCTCTTGTGCATACACTCCATCAATTTAGGTAATAACAGATTAATAGCATCCGCGTCTGCCTCCTAATTTTATGCTGCACGACCCTTTTAATTTTCATAAAAAAAATAAATAAATAAATAAAATCCTCCCAAATCCTCCCCATTTTTAAGAAAAATTTGGATTATAATCTAGCAATTTTAATTTATAATGATCTTATATTGTTATTGTAATTATTTAAAAATATATTAAGATACAATTAACATTCTGAATATCTTATGTTTACTGTGACTCGTAACTTTTTACCTATTTTGATAACAGCTGGTGATTACATAGCCAGTCCTGTTGACGTTACAGGGTTTTTACTCACACTTTTGGGAATCGGGTCGTAGCCACTGACTTTGGGAAAATTAGCTTTATATTTTAAGAAATTCAGAAAACTACATAGCACAGGTTCCTTCTGTATATGTAACAATGCATGTGTTACGTACACTAAATGTATAAAAAATGTGACGTTCTTGTTGAAGACTACATTAAAATAATATTAAAAAGATATCTAAACTTTTCCCCCAAATATTTCATTTTGCTTCTTTGCGTTTTGAAACTTGGAATTTTGTTACATTGGATTGGGAAAAAAAGATACTATTTGCCATTTGGCATGTGGCCAAATAACGGCCCCAAAATTGGGCAAATGAGAGTCCTGGATTATGCTGTAAAGCTTCTATATCTTGTCTATAGACCAATATATGTATATCACAGTTGAGCATCTGTAAGGTGAAGTATATTAGCATTTGTTTAATATTTACTTCTATATCTCATGACTATAGACCGGTATATGTCTATCACAGTTGAACACCTGTAAGGTGAAGTATATTAGCATTTGTTTAATATTCACTTCCTTCCTTTTGGCATTCAGGATGAAGAAACACAAAAGGAACATGTTAGACAGCAAATGGAAGAAGGGGAGTTACTCGTGGAAAAGTGAGTATGAAAATTAACTATTGTTGTCTCCCCAATATAAGAAGTGACTAAGAGAAGGACTACGGTTATCTCCCTTGTCTAAGTTAACAAAATGGAATTATGAATTATTTTTTTAGCTGTGGTTGTCTCCCCTGTATTAAGGAGTGAGCCTACCATTGATTTTTGTTTTATAGTAAATAAAAAATGTTCACATGCTTGTCATTCATTGAAGGACCAACAGAAAAAGTGAAACTTACATTTTATTGTTTGTCAACCTTTGCACTACCAAAATATGATGAGAAAAGAAGTGGCAATGTAGCAACCAAGAGATATTTTTTCTGTTCAGTGTATATGTGTCATGTAGCAACCAAGAGATATCTTTCTGTTCAGTGTATATGTGTCATGTAGCAACCAAGAGATATTTTTTCTGTTCGGTGTATATGCGTCATGTAGCAACCAAGAGATATTTTTTCTGTTCGGTGTATATGCATCATGTAGCAACCAAGAGATATTTTTTCTGTTCGGTGTATATGTATCATGTAGCAACCAAGAGATATTTTTTCTGTTCGGTGTATATGTTTTATGTAGCAGCCAAGAGATATTTTTTCTGTTCGGTGTATATGCGTCATGTAGCAACCAAGAGATATTTTTTCTGTTCAGTGTATATGTGTCATGTAGCAACCAAGAGATATCTTTCTGTTCAGTGTATATGTGTCATGTAGCAACCAAGAGATATTTTTTCTGTTCAGTGCATATGCGTCATGTAGCAACCAAGAGATATTTTTTCTGTTCGGTGTATATGCGTCATGTAGCAACCAAGAGATATTTTTTCTGTTCGGTGTATATGCATCATGTAGCAACCAAGAGATATTTTTTCTGTTCGGTGTATATGTATCATGTAGCAACCAAGAGATATTTTTTCTGTTCGGTGTATATGCGTCATGTAGCAACCAAGAGATATTTTTTCTGTTCGGTGTATATGCGTCATGTAGCAACCAAGAGATATTTTTTCTGTTCGGTGCATATGTGTCATGTAGCAACCAAGAGATATTTTTTCTGTTCGGTGTATATGTGTCATGTAGCAACCAAGAGATATTTTTCTGTTTAGTGTATATGTGTCATGTAGCCACCAAGAGATATTTTTACTGTTCAGTGTATATGTGTCATGTAGCAACCAAGAGATATCTTTCTGTTCGGTGTATATGTGTCATGTAGCAACCAAGAGATATTTTTACTGTTCAATGTATATGTGTCATGTAGCAACCAAGAGATATTTTTCTGTTTAGTGTATATGTGTCATGTAGCCACCAAGAGATATTTTTCTGTTCGGTGTATATGTGTCATGTAGCAACCAAGAGATATTTTTTCTGTTCGGTGTATATGTGTCATGTAGCAACCAAGAGATATTTTTCTGTTTAGTGTATATGTGTCATGTAGCAACCAAGAGATATCTTTCTGTTCGGTGTATATGTGTCATGTAGCAACCAAGAGATATTTTTCTGTTTAGTGTATATGTGTCATGTAGCCACCAAGAGATATTGTTTCTGTTCGGTGTATATGTGTCATGTAGCAACCAAGAGATATTTTTACTGTTCAGTGTATATGTGTCATGTAGTAACCAAGAGATATTTTTCTGTTCGGTGTATATGTGTCATGTAGCAACCAAGAGATATCTTTCTGTTCGGTGTATATGTGTCATGTAGCAACCAAGAGATATTTTTTCTGTTCAGTGTATATGTGTCATGTAGCAACCAAGAGATATTTTTTCTGTTAGGTGCATATGTTTTATGTAGCAGCCAAGATATATTTTTTCTGTTCAGTGTATATGTGTCATGTAGCAACCAAGAGATATCTTTCTGTTTAGTGTATATGTGTCATGTAGCAACCAAGAGATATTTTTTCTGTTCGGTGTATATGCGTCATGTAGCAACCAAGAGATATTTTTCTGTTTAGTGTATATGTGTCATGTAGCAACCAAGAGATATTTTTTCTGTTCAGTGTATATGCGTCATGTAGCAACCAAGAGATATTTTTTCTGTTCGGTGTATATGCGTCATGTAGCAACCAAGAGATATTTTTTTCTATTCAGTGTATATGTGTCATGTAGCAACCAAGAGATATTTTTCTGTTTAGTGTATATGTGTCATGTAGCAACCAGGAGATATTTTTTCTGTTAGGTGCATATGTATCATGTAGCAACCAAGAGATATTTTTTCTGTTCAGTGTATATGTGTCATGTAGCAACCAAGAGATATTTTTCTGTTTAGTGTATATGCGTCATGTAGCAACCAAGAGATATTTTTTCTGTTCGGCGTAAATGCGTCATGTAGCAACCAAGAGATATTTTTTCTGTTCAGTGTATATGTGTCATGTAGCAACCAAGAGATATTTTTCTGTTTAGTGTATATGCGTCATGTAGCAACCAAGAGATATTTTTTCTGTTCGGTGTATATGCGTCATGTAGCAACCAAGAGATATTTTTTTCTGTTCGGTGTATATGTGTCATGTAGCAACCAAGAGATATTTTTTCTGTTCGGTGCATATGTTTTATGTAGCAGCCAAGAGATATTTTTTCTGTTCAGTGTATATGTGTCATGTAGCAACCAAGAGATATTTTTCTGTTTAGTTTATATGTGTCATGTAGCAACCAAGAGATATTTTTTCTGTTCGGTGTATATGTATCATGTAGCAACCAAGAGATATTTTTCTGTTTAGTGTATATGTGTCATGTAGCAACCAAGAGATATTTTTTCTGTTCGGTGTATATGCGTCATGTAGCAACCAAGAGATATTTTTCTGTTTAGTGTATATGTGTCATGTAGCGACCAAGAGATATTTTTTCTGTTCGGTGTATATGTGTCATGTAGCAACCAAGAGATATTTTTCTGTTCGGTGTATATGCGTCATGTAGCAACCAAGAGATATTTTTTCTGTTCAGTGCATATGTGTCATGGTCATGTAGCAACCAAGAGATATTTTTCTGTTCGGTGTATATGCGTCATGTAGCAACCAAGAGATTTTTTTCTGTTTGGTGCATATGTATCATATGGCAACCAAGAGATATTTTTTCTGTTCGGTGCATATGTATCATGTAGCAACCAAGAGATATTTTTCTGTTTAGTGTATATGTGTCATGTAGCAACCAAGAGATATTTTTTCTGTTTGGTGCATATGTATCATGTAGCAACCAAGAGATATTTTTCTATTTAGTGTATATGTGGCATGTAGCAACCAAGAGATATTTTTTCTGTTCGGTGTATATGTGTCATGTAGCAACCAAGAGATATTTTTTCTGTTCAGTGTATATGTGTCATGTAGCAAGCAAGAGATATTTTTCTGTTCAGTGCATATGTATCATGTAGCAACCAAGAGATATTTTTTCTGTTCGGTGTATATGTGTCATATAGCAACCAGGAGATATTATTTTGTTTGGTTCATATGTCATTTAGCAACCAAGAGATATTTTTTCTGTTCGGTGCATATGTATCATGTAGCAACCAAGAGATATTTTTTCTGTTCGGTGTATATGTGTCATATAGCAACCAAGAGATATTATTTTGTTTGGTGCATATGTCATTTAGCAACCAAGAGATATTTTTTCTGTTCGGTGCATATGTATCATATAGCAACCAAGAGATATTATTTTGTTTGGTGCATATGTCATTTAGCAACCAAGAGATATTTTTTCTGTTCAGTGTATATGTGTCATGTAGCAACCAAGAGATATTATTTTGTTTGGTGCATATGTCATTTAGCAACCAAGAGATATTTTTTTCTGTTTGGTGCATATGTGTCATGTAGCAACCAAGAGATATTTTTTCTGTTCGGTGTATATGTGTCATGTAGCAACCAAGAGATATTTTTTCTGTTCAGTGTATATGTGTCATGTAGCAAGCAAGAGATATTTTTCTGTTCAGTGCATATGTGTCATGTAGCAACCAAGAGATATCTTTCTGTTCAGTGCATATGTGTCATGTAGCAACCAAGAGATATTTTTTCTGTTCGGTGTATATGTGTCATATAGCAACCAAGAGATATTATTTTGTTTGGTGCATATGTCATTTAGCAACCAAGAGATATTTTTTCTGTTTGGTGCATATGTGTCATGTAGCAACCAAGAGATATTTTTTCTGTTCGGTGTATATGTGTCATGTAGCAACCAAGAGATATTTTTTCTGTTCAGTGTATATGTGTCATGTAGCAACCAAGAGATATTTTTCTGTTCAGTGCATATGTGTCATGTAGCAACCAAGAGATATCTTTCTGTTCGGTGTATATGTGTCATGTAGCAACCAAGAGATATTTTTTCTGTTCGGTGTATATGTATCATGTAGCAACCAAGAGATATTTTTTCTGTTCGGTGTATATGTGTCATATAACGGTGTATATGTGTCATATAACAACCAAGAGATATTTTTTCTGTTTGGTGCATATGTGTCATGTAGCAACCAAGAGATATTTTTTCTGTTCGGTGTATATGTGTCATGTAGCAACCAAGAGATATTTTTTCTGTTCAGTGCATATGTGTCATGTAGCAACCAAGAGATATTTTCTCTGTTTGGTGCATATGTGTCATGTAGCAACCATGAGATATTTTTTCTGTTTGGTGTATATGTGTCATGTAGCAACCAAGAGATATTTTTCTGTTCAGTGCATGTGTCATTTAGCAACCAAGAGATATTATTTCTGTTCGGTGTATATGTGTCATGTAGCAACCAAGAGATATTATTTCTGTTTAGTGTATATGTGTCATGTAGCAACCAAGAGATATTTTTCTGTTCAGTGCATATGTGTCATTTAGCAACCAAGAGATATTATTTCTGTTCAGTGTATATGTGTCATGTAGCAACCAAGAGATATTTTTCTGTTTTGTGTATATGTGTCATGGTCATGTAGCAACCAAGAGATATTTTTTCTGTTCGGTGCATATGTGTCATGTAGCAATCAAGAGATATTTTTTCTGTTCAGTGCATATGTGTCATGTAGCAACCAAGAGATATTTTTTCTGTTCAGTGTATATGTGTCATGTAGCAACCAAGAGGTATTTTTTATGTTCAGAGTATATGTGTCATGTAGCAACCAAGAGATATTTTTCTGTTAGGTGCATATGTGTCATGTAGCAACCAAGAGATATTTTTTCTGTTCAGTGCATATGTGTCATGTAGCAAACAAGAGATATTGTTTCTGTTCGGTGTATATGTGTCATTTAGCGACTAAGAGATATTTTTTCTGTTCGGTGTATAATTTTTATGTGTCATGTAGCAACCAAGAGATATTTTTCTGTTCGGTGTATATGTAGACTGTTGACAAAGTGAAAGTAGGTGTCAGAAATCATGATTGTTTTCAAACCCAAATTTCTAAGCATCAATTTTTGTCTAATTTTTATGCACCCCCCCCCCCCCCCCCCCCCCAAATATTTTGACTGGCATATAGTAATCGCATGATTAACATAACATGACGATGTGTGGCGAGTTAGACCCACACCCCTACCTCAAAGGTAAAGGTCACAGTTTCACTTTGTTTGACAACACTTGAGTTTGTGTGAGATTTCATTTCCGGCCTGTAACTTTGTCATGCATAGATGGATTTTGTTGATACTTGCTACAAATGATCAACATAACATGACGACTTGTGGCAAGTAAGACCCACACCCGTACCTCAAAGGTCAAGGTCACAATTTGACTTTGTTTGACAACACTTTCAGTCTGTTTGAGATTTCGTGTTTGGCCTGTAACTTTATCATGCATAGATAGATTTTGTTAATACTAGCTACAAATGACCGACATAACATGACGATGTGTCGCATATTACACCCACAATCCCACTTCAAAGGTCAAGGTCACAATTTAACTTTGGTTGATGACACTTTCAGTCTGATTGAGATTTCGTGTCCGGTTTGAAACTTTGTCACCTATGGATAAATTTCAAAAACACTTGGCACAATTCATCAGCATGACATTACAAAGTGTCACGTGTAAGACCCACATGCGTACCTCAAAGGTCAAGGTCACACTTTCAGTTTGTTTGACAACACTTTCAGTATGTGTGAGATTTCTTGTCCGATCTATAACTTTGTCATCTATGGATATATTTTCAAAACACTAGGCTCAGTTGATAAACATGACATATAATTAAGTGTCTCATGTAAGACCCAGAACCTTTCCTCAAGGGTCAAGGTCACACTTTCAATTTGTTTGATATTGCGTGTCTGGTCTGTGACTTTGTCTTTAACTTGGCTCAATTTATCAAGATGACATGACGACGTGTCATAAGAAAAACCTAGACACTGTCACACTTTGAATATGTATGACAACACTTTGAATCTGTTTGAAATTTCATGTCTGTCTGATAACTTTATCATGCATAGATGGATTTCAAAAACATTTGGTTCAATTTATCAATTGATCAACAATTGATCTGTAACTTACATTTAAGGATTTTAAAATAGCTTTTCACAAGTGATCAGCATGTCATGATAATGTTTCACCTGCATTTAACTGTTGAAATACCCAGACCATTACATCAGATGTCGAAATCAAGCTTATACAAAGGTCAAGGTCATGCTTTAATGTAAAAAAAACATGGAATTGCATGTCTGGTCTGAAACATTAGTCCATTACCTTTGATATTCATATATACATCGCTACCTATTATATCATATATATTGTTATTTTTCACAGACCATTTGGGGGGCATGTGACACTTAACAGTGACATTTCTTGTTCCTTCTAAGTTCATAATTAAACCATGATAATGCTTCATTATGTCCAAAACACATCAATAATGCTATTCAAATGATGGTGCTATGCTCGTGAGATACAGAGAGAACTAATTAAGCCATGGTTATAAGAAGAATTAGTTATGGAAAAGTGAGTGTGAGAAAATAAGTTATCTCCCCTGTATAAGTAAAGAATAATCTTCTTTAAAGTATATACTGTTGTTATCTCCCTTGTGTTTGTACAAAAGTGTGTTTTAAGTAGATTAATTTGTGGGAAATGGGTTTGAAGTTATCTATGATTATCTCCCCTGTACAAGTACAATCACATGTGAAAAATAAGTATAAAGTAAGCTACATGGCTCTCTCAGTGCAGCAGCACCCCTATTGCTTTGTGATACATTCATCTGTTAAAATCCAATAAAAGTCACTAGTGCTGTCTTAGTATAGTATATGCTATGTCAGATTTTGCTCTACTCATATGCAGCAAGAAATCACAGCGCCTATGAACCAATTTGCCAGTTACATAGTGAAGGACAATGGATCTTAACCTGAGATTTTCCTCATTTTTAGCTCGCCTATTTGAAGAATAAAAAGCTATTACATTCACCCGGGCGTCAAGGTCACACCTTGGTTCAAGTTTTGCATGCGAGTCCCTATCGCAGTAACCATTGCATGTATTGACTTAACTTACCAGTCATCAAACCTACTACAGTAGCAAAGTTAGATAACTCTTTGATGACTTTAAAACAAAATAATTGCCCTGGTTTGACTTAGAAATTCTAGTTAAAGTTTTGTGGGCATTTACCATCAAGTCCATATCTTACAAACCACTTAATGTATTTGAATGAAACTTCACACAAAACTTCTTAGTCATCAAACCTACTACAACAAATAAGTTAGATAACTCTTGGATAATACAATGCAAATTATTGCCCTAAATTGAGTGGGATAACTCTTGTGTGAATATAATAAAAACTATGGCCCTTTTTTGACTTAGGAATTTTGGTTAAAGTTTTGGGTGCAAATATCATTAAGTCCATATCACAACAAGCTCTCAATGTATTTGATTAAAACTTCACGTACGGCTTTGTAGTCCTGAAACCAACTAATTAATCAAGTAGGATAACTCTCTTGCAAGATTGTTTTGCAAATTATAGCCACTGCCTGTATAGGATTGAGACATCATACACGATATTGCAGTTATAAGACCTACTCGATTTAGTAAGTTAGATAACTCTTCTTTACTTGGATTTGTCATCAGCCTCAATAAAATTTAACTTTTGTGAAACATATTCAAATAGTTGAGCGCACTGTCTTATCAGCAGCTCTTGTTTGAAATGCTATTACTTTATTTGCATTGATCATTTATAGATTTTACCATTTACCAATGAGTAAATGTTTGTTCTGATTTCAATTCTGGGTGGTCATTTAATGCAGAATGAGTTCAAGTTGTCATTAAGGGAAATTGGTGTTTTTTTAGTTGAGGAAAATGTCATCTTGAGATTTCTAGTGAAACCAGCCCCGGATTCATTTACATAAATCCAAAGTCTTCCTCCACCAATAAAACTCAATGCCATATATCATGTATATGTATAGAGTCGTAATTGAAGTCAAAGTAAGGGTTTGAGTATATTGGAAAACACAAATTCTAATTTTTTATAGACAGCATCATTATCTTCTGTAAGAAATTGATTTAAAAGGCACTCGATTTTCTTACTCAACACCCAACTTTCTTAGTTGACTTTTCTTACTCGACACTCGACTTTACAACTCGACACTTGACTTTTTAACTCTGGACTGGACAGTTAGAACTCCTCGTTTGAAAATATTGATTTTTGTTACATTTATCTGCCACTCAGGTAAGTGGGATAACACTGTTTGAATCTAGGCAGAATTATTTTTGCCCTTAAAATTCAGGTTTGTGTTTTTTTGGCAAATTTTATGAGTGATATCTACTGGACATAAATCAGTGACTTTTCAGACATAACTGCATTGCTTTCTATGGTACTCAAAGGGGGTCTAAAAATGGGTATCTCATTCATTCATTCATTCATTCATTCATTCATTCATTCATTCATTCATTCATTCATTCATTCATTCATTCATTTCGTTTATTGATACAATAATGATTGATTAATTGATTGATTGATTCATTTATATTTGTTCATTCACACATCTATACAATTATGATTAATTGATTGATTCATTAATTCATTGATTGATTGATTCATTCATTCATTGATTCATTGATTGATTGATTCATTCATTCATTCATTCAAAAGGAACTCTAAGAGACACTTACCAAAAATTAAACTTCCATTTTGAGACAGACTTTATAATATCATAAATATAGATGTTCCTTCTATCGACCCACGGCTCTTGTAGTTAATTTGGCCACAGACATTATTTTTAATGAAGAATTCTTAAAGGTACAGACCTTAATTATAACCCAATTTATAATTTCTGGGGGAAAACTTTCTTCCATGTAAACCGTAAGTTTTTCACCAGGCAACTTCCATAAAATAATTTCTTTAAAATTTATTCAGGATGGGGGTCCTCCATGGCGGAGTGGTTTAAGGCGCCATCTCAAGATCACTTACCTCTCACTAAGGTTATAGGTTCAAAACCCGCTCGCTCCAAAAACTTTATGTGAGAAAGTTTCCAGTAACTGGCAGTGGTGGTTCTACTCAGCCTGACTCGGTCTGAGGTCTTCCTCCACCAGTAAAACTGGATATGCCATATATAACCTGAAATGTGTTGAAAATGCTGTTAAATCCCATTAAAAAATTTTTTATTCAGGAAGCAGATCAACGATAGACAGTTAATTAACACTTTGGGACATGTATAACTTGATATTTAGTTAATACACTTAAGTTGATATCAATGCTTCTATCTAGTCTATATACAGCTGTTACTGTTTGTATAATAATTATACATGCAGGTTCATTTCATGTTAGCCAGGCAAGGTTAGCTCAGTTGGTTGCACATGTGACTATCAAACCAGAGGTCGTGAGTTCGAATCCCCGCCCGGCAACAGTCTCCGTAATGATTGATATACGACATTTGTCTCATTATCATTCGTCTCTCACTGCTGATTCAAGTGGGAAAGTTATCAGTTACTTGCAGAGATGGTGTGTGCTCAAGTACTGGTTTATCCCAGGAAACAGTGGTTAGGTTTAACTGATCGTCTGTTAGCCCTCGATGGCATAAAAATGACGCTAAATATTCAATCACTCAATCAATTATTTCATGTTTATAGATCTGTAACTGTATTTGACTGATTCCCTTTTGGACCTAGTTACTGAATAAAACAAAGTTTGAAAACTCCTTTATGCCTTGTGCCATGTTAGACCCTCCTATTTTTTTGGCCATAGACTGTTCCCATTAAACAGTCTTCAAAGAGATACTAACCTTAAATCAGGAAGCGCAACAAATGTCACACAGATTGTGTTAATATTGGATTTCACCACAACTGACTCATGCCCTGTGTCAGTGAATTATTGAGATGGTGGCTACACACCTGATACTGCCTGCTTCCTTCCTCCATACAGACATGCAATTAGCCATTTAAAATTCCGCCACTCTTTCATGATGAAATATATTGATTATAGTGAGCTGCTGTATATGGGAAATATCTTATGATTGATTTTTTATTGTTAAGTTGAGTCACTTTGATTTATTTTGGCTTATTAACAAACAATGTGTTTATCGGACAGGTTTAATTGATTTATCAGGTTGGTGTAATTAATTTATCAGGTTGGTGTAATTAATTATCAATTGAGCAGATGGAATGATTTGTGGTTTGTTGAAATGTTATGAATCAAAATTAGTTGAGTGTTTGAACTGAGTGTTTAAGCATTAAAAGAAAAAAATACTGAAGGAACATTTATAACTAGTAAATGAAATACAATTTATTGATATTTACATCATATGAATTTTAAATTTGTTTATTTGGATATATTTATCAAGTGAAACATAAAAAAGCTGTGCCTTTGTTTTAAAACTAAAGGATTGATAAAGTAGACAAGAAAGAAAAGTTACATGACTGTGAAAGTGGAATATTGTATTTATTGAAGAAGAACTACTTAAAGGTGAGACTTTGAAAATGTTTAACTTGTTTGTTTACTTCAATCTATGGCTCTTCCTGAGATGAGCTCCTGGGAACAGCTCCTGAGATGAGCTCCTGGGAACAGCTCCTGAGATGAGCTCCTGAGATGAGCTCCTGGGAACAGCTCCTGGGAACAGCTCCTGAGATGAGCTCTTGAGAAAAGCACTAGAGATGAGCTCCTGAGATGTGTTCCTGAGATGAGCTGCTGAGCGCCTGAGATGAGTTGCTGAGATGAGCTCCTGAGCTCCCCTAGCTCCTGAGATGAGCTGCTGAGATGAGCTGCTGAGATGAGCTCCAGAGCTCCCCTAGCTCCTGAGATGAGCTGCTGAGATGAGCTCCTGAGCTCCCCAAGCTCCTGAGATGAGCTGATGAGATGAGCTGCTGAGATGAGCTCCCCTAGCTCCTGAGATGAGCTGCTGAGATGAGCTCCTGAGCTCCCCTTGCTCCTGATATGAGCTGCTGAGATGAGCTCCCCTAGCTCCTAAGATGAGCTGATGAGATGAGCTGCTAAGCTCCCCTAGCTCTTGAGATGAGCTGATGGGGTGAACTGCTGAGATGAACCCCTGAGCTGTTGAGCTCCTAAGATGAGCTGCTGAGATGAGTTCCTGAGCTTCTAAGATGAGCTCCTGAGATGAGTTTATGAGATGAGCTCCCTGAGCTCCTAATATGAGCTCCTGAGATGAGTTGATATGTGAGCTCCTGAGATGAGCTCCCAGAGCTCCTAAGATGAGCTGCTTAGATGAGCTGCCGAGCTCCACAAGCTCCTGAGATGAGCTCCTTATATGAGCTCCTGAGATGAGTTCCTGAGTTCCCCCAAGCTCCTGAGATGTGCTGATGAGATTAGCTGCTGAGATCAACTCCTGAGCTCCCCGAGCTCCTAAGATGAGCTGATGGGGTGAGCTGCTGAGATGAGCTCCTGTGATCACTGAGCTCCTAAGATGAGCTGCTGAGATCAGCTCCTGAGCTCCCCAAGATGAGCTGATGGGGTGAGCTGCTGAAATGAGCTCCTGTGATCCCTGAGCTCCTAAGATGAGCTGATGAGATGAGCTGCTGAGATCAGCTCCTGAGCTCCCTGAGCTCCTAAGATGAGCTGATGGGGTGAGCTACTGAGATGAGCTCCTGTGATCCCTGAGCTCCTAAGATGAGCTGAGATCAGCTCCTGAGCTTACTGAGCTCCTAAGATGAGCTAATGGGGTGAGCTGCTGAAATAAGCTGCTGAGCTCCTGAGATTAGCTCCTGAAATGAACTCCTGGGCTCCTGAGTGACTGTTGTCATTGATGTCAGCCGTCATGTTAACACAAAGAAACTTAAATCTGATTCCCCTGTGTCAGTCGTTAACTTTTGCTTCAAACAACTTCTTCTCTGAAACCACTTATATTTGTGTGAAGCATTCTTACATGAAGTTTGTTCAAATCATGACCCTGGTGTAATATTTGGCCTCGCCCAAGAAGTTTCATAGGCATTGTTCATTCGAAGTTTGAAAAAAAGTAACAGGTGATATCAGGTGATATCAGGTGACCAACTTCGGACCACTTGGGCCTCTTGTTGTTGTTATCATCACCACATGAATTTTTCTATAAATAATATTGCAGGTTGTAATGAGCAGAGTAAAAACAAACATTTGGAGTGTGGCAATTTACCACTGGAAAAAACACAAAAACAACAGAATGATGTTCAGGTTGTAAAAACTATTTCTGTGTGATGCAATTGTGGCATGTACTTGTTGTCTTGTCATCACACTGATGGTGACAATATCAACAACAACATCAACGTTTTCTGAATTTGAGAGGAGAAACTAGCCAAATCATTACCAGGTGTGTTAAAAAAAATATGTGGACTTTTGTAATATTTTCAACATTTATTATAGCACATGAATAAAAATTGTATTGCTCTAAAAAGTAATACTGCCTCTATTCAACTGACACAATTTGGTATTAATATTAAATACCATTAGGCAGCAACAACACCAGGAAATTAACATGTAATGGCTACTCAGAGAAGTCCGATGACGTCGGTGACGTCAAGTTTTTGCTTGGTGTTTAAACTGGCCAAATCACGTCTTTTCAAAGTACCCACTGCGATCTTGAATGCACTTCTGCAGAGAACTGTGCAATGATGTGATGAGTTTGAAGCTGAAATTCATGTAGATTTGGGCGGTCAAATGCCAGTGCAATAACTTGACGTCAATGAAAAACTTGATGTTGATGACATCATCGGACTGCTCCAGGTAGTCATTTACATGTATATTTTCTAGCATGGTTACCTGTGAGGTAACAATCTTCAATATCTGTATAAAATTTGGCATATGCATAGAGGAAGTAATACTTTTTATTGCATTATGAATATTATTCATGTTCTTAAATCCTGAAAACATTACAAAAGTAGACATATTTTTTTAACACACCTTGCACAATGCAGGGTTCTCCACAGGAAGGAATGCAAGCATATAAACACCTTCAACACATTTTCAAGTGCTGTGTTAGGCACTCATTGAAATATATTTCACTAGTAAAACTTAGATTAATCAGTTTAAGTCATCATATTTAATATGTTTCATTTTTGGCTTTAAAATGAGAAAAAAAAGGGAAAGAAAAATAATGACTTAGAGGAAAGTAAGCTTTTGCAATTTTTTTTTAAAGAATTCAAGTGCTAGGGGAATATAATTTCTGAAAGTCGAGTGCTGGGGTGCCCCTGTGCTTAAATGGCCTGCGGGGAAGCATGCAATGATTACAATGGCTATGAAAATGATTAGAAAAAAATATTCCCTTCAGCTGATTTTCTATGCTTATTGAACTTACTCAAGGAATAGACACATATGCTCAATTATTATGCTCTGGCCTTCCGAGAATGGCGAAGGGGTATTAAATTGGTTACGGATCGATAACTTCTGAAGGGGTCTATCTATTTAATTACCCGGGCCCGCAACAGTTTCCGTCTCATTATCATGTGTTTCTCACTGCTGATTCAAATTGGAAAGTTATCAGTTACTTGCAGAGATGGGGTGTATGCAAGTACTGGTTAACCTTTCAGGATCTTAGGAA
This sequence comes from Panopea generosa, assembly GCA_029582155.1. Classification (NCBI taxonomy): domain Eukaryota; kingdom Metazoa; phylum Mollusca; class Bivalvia; order Adapedonta; family Hiatellidae; genus Panopea; species Panopea generosa. Next base: position 10,702,439 of record CM055907.1, on the reverse strand, counting down.
ACAGTGGTTAGATTAACTGACAATCTGTAAGTCCTCAATGGCATAACAAGAATTCCGTGTAATGATATTTCTTGCCGTGTCCGCTTTGACCGTGAATATACACATGGGGGAGATAAAAACTAAAATACAATGACAAAAATAGCTGCATGTATCTGTAAAGCTAAAAAATTATTGTTTTAATCCAGTGGTAACAGAAAAATGACATAACAACTACCATAAATATATTAAAGAGTGTTTTTTTACAATAGTTATTTGATTTGAATAATTTAGTAACAGCCACAATTTGCAAAAATATGACACAAGAATTTGCATTATATTCATGCAAGAGTTATCTAACTTGGTTAATGTAGTAGGTTAAATGACTAAGAAATATTGTAGAAAGTATTGTGTTAAGTTTCAATCAAATAAATTATGTGATTTTTGAGATATGAACTTGATGGAAGTTGCACACAAAACTTTAACCAGTATTTCTAAGTAAAACATTTTTTAAAAAAAAATCAAACCAATATTTCTAAGTAAAAAAAAAAGTACTCAGCATCAACATTTTATTATGTAATGCAGAGTGTTAGTTGTAATTATGATCCAAGTATGAGTGTCCTAGCACTAGTACTTATTGAGAAATAGTGTTAAAATGAGTACTTAACATTGGAGGTAAACGCAAAATCCAGCATCAAACAATGTCAATTGACCATGAAATATAGGTCACACTCAGCATCAACATTATATTATGTAATGCAGGGTGTTCGTTGTAACTATGATCCAAGTATGAGTGTCCTAGAACTTGTACGTGTTGAGAAATAGTGTAAAAACGAAAACTTAACGTTGGAGGTAAATGCAAAATTCAGCATCAAACAAAGTCAATGGACCATGCAATGTAGGTCATACTCAGCATCTGCAGTGTATAATGTGATGCAGGGTGTTAGTTGTAACTATGATCCAAGTATGAGTGTCCTAGCACTTGTACTTGTTGAGAAATAGTGTAAAAACGAAAACTTAACGTTGGAGCTAAATATAAATGTTTGACGCCGCCACCATCGACGGAAAAGCAACACTTTAATCTCGCTTTCGCTTCTTCCTCGCTGCGAAACAAAAATGATGCTAACTATTTAATCAGTCAATCAATATAAGTAATTATTATTTCGTGTGCACCTATATACTTATAAAATACAGGTAAAGTTTAAACTTGCCAACATTGGTAAAATTTTACAGGAGTCAGGGTCCTTTTTCCACTTAATTTTTTATCAAACGCTGTGGCATTGGTGTCGAATGGCACATTTTTTGTTTCATCTTTATCCGAAGAATAGAAAAGCAGCAACGATTTATGCATGATAAAATAAGACAGATTAGCCATTTTAAGTAAGAACAAATTATGCAGGTCATGAGAAGGTTCTAGGGTTGCCGATGGCAATTTACAAAGTGTAATCCATAATGTAGATGGACAGTTTTGCTGATTATTCTCTACTGGGCACACGCGCTTGTACATTACGCGTGTGTGAAGTTGAGGTGCCGAATACATTACGCTTCATCAATAATGGACCTGATTAAATGCTACTATGGGTTTCCGTGAGATACCAGCCAATCAATTACTATGAATATTTGGAGATCTCTGTAGTGTATGACTCTCTAAGGATTCCTGAAAGTCTCTATAAAAATGTCTATTTATTATTTACTAGAATCAAAGTATCGAAAGTACTGAAGGACAACGATTGCGATTGGAACTAGAAATAAATTTTGAAATTGTAAAATTGTATTGTTTGTAATGAATGATGCCTTCTATGATCCTTCCATCAAAACAAAACTGTGTCTTCTATGTGATATCATGCAATCATGCAAACAACAGACTGGCATAATTATCATTTGTGCTTGTTTTTTGGAAGATGGGCACAAAAATAGACTCCTGATCAATCAAATTTTGGATATTTCGAACTATTTACGGTCCGATGGAATTCAAAATAACAAGTTTCGACTGTATGTGTTTTATTACCCCCCCTCCCCCCTCCCCCTCCCAGGGTCCTCCGTGGCCGAGTGGTCTAAGGCGCCGTCTCAAGATCACTTACCTCTCACCGCTATGGTCGTAGGTTTGAGTCCCGCTCACTCCAAAAACTTTATGTGAGAAAGTTTCCAGTTACTTGCGGAAGGACGGTGGTTCTACTCAGTCTGACTCAGTCTGACTCAGTCTGAGGTCTTCCTCCACCTTTAAAACTGGATATGCCATATATAACCTGAAATGTGTTGAAAATGGCGTTAAACCCCATTCAAAAAAAAAAAAAAAAAAAAAAATTATTTACCCCCTCCCTGATGTATCAGTTGTGCTGTCGTTGGAAGATATGTGTTTTATTTACCCCCTCCTTGGCATATCAGTTGTGGTGTTCTTAGAAGATATGTGTTTTATTTACCCCCTCCTTGGCATATCAGTTATGGTGTTCTTAGAAGATATGTGTTTTATTTACCCCCTCCTTGGCATATCAGTTATGGTGTTCTTAGAAGATATGTGTTTTATTTACCCCCTCCTTGGCATATCAGTTATGGTGTTCTTAGAAGATATGTGTTTTATTTACCCCCTCCTTGGCATATCAGTTGTGGTGTTCTTGGAAGATATGTGTTTTATTTTCCCCCTCCCTGACATATCGGTTGTGGTGTTGGAAGATATGTTTTATTTACCCCCTCCTTGACATATCAGTTGTGGTGTTCTTAGAAGATATGTGTTTTATTTACCCCCTCCCGGACATATCAGTTGTAGTGTTCTTGGAAGATATGTGTTTTATTAACCCCTCCCTGGCATATCAGTTGTGGTGGTGTTGGAAGATATGTGTTTTATTTACCCCCTCCCTGACATATCAGTTGTGGTGTTGGAAGATATGTTTTATTTACCCCCTCCTTGACATATCAGTTATGGTGTTCTTGGAAGATATGTGTTTTATTTACCCCCTCCCTTGCATATCAGCTGTGGTGTTGGAAGATATGTTTTTATTTACCCCCTCCCTGGCATATCAGTTGTGGTGGTGTTGGAAGATATGTGTTTTATTTTCCCCCTTCCTGGCATATCAGTTGTGGTGTTGTTGGAAGTTATGTGTTTTATTTACCCCCTCCCTGACATATCATTTGTGCTGTTCTTACAAAATATGTGGTTTATTTAACCCCTCCCTGCAAAACAAAACAGGTTCTTACATTTACAAATAAATATCAATGTTGTTCTGGGTAGATGTGTATTTAATTCACATTAACTGAGAATTAGGTTCTCACCATTACACATAAAGCTTGATGTTGTAACTGGGTAGAATCAGCTTGTAACATTGATTGTCACATTAATTATAACATTGATTGCAGCATTAATTGTAGCATTGATTGTAGAATTATTTGAAGCATTAATTGTTGCATTAATTGTAGCTTTAATTATAGCATTAATTGTAGAATTAATTGAAGCTTTAATTGTAGCATTAATTGAAGCATTAATTGTAGCTTTAATTGCAGCATTGATTGTAGAATTAATTGAAGCATTAATTGTAGCATAAATTGAAGCATTAATTGTAGCTTTAATTGCAGCATTGATTGTAGAATTAATTGAAGCATTAATTGTAGCATTAATTGAAGCATTAATTTTAGCTTTAATTGTAGCTTTGATTACAACATTGATGGTTGCATAAATTGTAACATTGATTGTAGCTTTAATGTAGCTTTGATTGCAGCATTGATGGTTGCATAAATTGTAACATTGATTGTAGCTTTAATTCTAGCATTGATTGTAGCGTTAACTGTAGCTTTAATTGTAGCTTTAATTGTGGCAATAATTGTTGCATTAATTGTAGCATTAATTGTTGAATTAATTGTAACTTTAATTGTAGCATCAATTGTAGTTTTAATTGTAGCATTAATTGTTTCATTAATTGTAGCTTTAATTGTAGCATTAATTGTACCTTTAATTAGAGCATTAATTGTAGCATAATTAATGCATTGATTGTAACATTGAATGAAGCATTAATTGTTGCATTAATTGTACCATTAATTGAAACATTAATTGTTGCATTAATTGGAGCATTGATTGTAGCTTTATTTGTAGTTTTAATTGTAGCATTAATTGTAGCTTTAATTGTAGCATTAATTGTAGCTTTAATTGTAGCATTAGTTATAGCTTTAATTGTAGCATTAATTGTAGCATTAATTGTAGCTTTAATTTTTGCATTAAGTGTAGCATTAATTGAAGCATTAATTGTTGCATTAATTGTAGGGTTAATTGTAACATTAATAGCATTACTTGGAGCATTTGTGAGGCACTATTTGTAGCATTGATTGTATCGTTAGTTGTAGCATTAATTGACCTGACCTGATAAAGGCTTTCTCTCCATCCACTGGCCATGTGGCATTGTTTGTCCAATTAATGAATGTCGATCACTGATTGAATTATATTGTTTGATTGGCAGCCCACATCAGCTGTCAACTGTAACATTATTTTTAGCATTGATTTTAGCATTGATAGTAGTATTCATTATAGTATTAATTGTAACATTGACTTTAGCATTGATAGTAGTATTCATTATAGTATTAATTGTAACATTAATTGTAGCAATGACAGTAGTATTCATTATAGTATTAATTGTAACATTGATTGCAGCATTGATAGTAGTATTCATTATAGTATTAATTGTAACATTGATTTTAGCATTGATAGTAGTATTCATTATAGTATTAATTGTAACATTGATTGTAGCATTGATAGTAGTATTCATTATAGTATTAATTGTAACATTGATTGTAGCATTGATAGTAGTATTCATTATAGTATTAATTGTAACATTAATTGTAGCAATGATAGTAGTATTCATTATAGTATTAATTGTAACATTGATTGTAGCATTGATAGTAGTATTCATTATAGTATTAATTGTAACATTGACTTTAGCATTGATAGTAGTATTCATTATAGTATTAATTGTAACATTAATTGTAGCAATGACAGTAGTATTCATTATAGTATTAATTGTAACATTGATTGCAGCATTGATAGTAGTATTCATTATAGTATTAATTGTAACATTGATTGTAGCATTGATAGTAGTATTCATTATAGTATTAATTGTAACATTGATTGTAGCATTGATAGTAGTATTCATTATAGTATTAATTGTAACATTGATTGTAGCATTGATAGTAGTATTCATTATACTATTAATTGTAACATTAATTGTAGCAATGATAGCAGTATTCATTATAGTATTAATTGTAACATTGATTGTAGCATTGATAGTAGTATTCATTATAGTATTAATTGTAACATTGATTGTAGCATTGATAGTAGTGTTCATTATAGTATTAATTGTAGTATTGTAACATTAATTGTAGTATTAATTATAGCATTAATTGTAGCATTAATCAAAGCATTCTTTAATTGTAGCATTAATTGAAGCATGCATTGTAGTTTTATTAATTGTTACATTAATTGGCATATTAGTTGTAATATTGATTTTAGCATTGATGGTATTATTAATTGCAGTAATAGTTGTAGCATTCACGGTCACAACACATGGCTTTGTATGCAAATCAATAACATATTTAAAATAGGTTTACTGTCTTTTCATCAGATCCTGTATATATTTTTAAGCATAAAATTTTATAATATTCGAATGTCTGAAACTACCATTGTCAGTCTTGCCTATCATAATAGATTTTATTACTTCACTCTCTCCTTCTTTTCTTCCAAAATTACGACCGCCATTTCAGAATATACCTTGGACCATGTCAATAGAAACTACATCAATATAAAACCAATTGATACAAGATGAATTTTGTTTATAGCATGTTTTGTGATCAATATAAAATACATCAAAGACTGCAGGCAGAGGCCTTCATTTAGGAAATGTATAATACATTATTGGCTGCTGTTCTAAAGTTGCCCGCTTTTGACAACCCTGATAGAAGTTAGTGTAGCAGCAGACCATTTGATATATGACTAGACTGTATCAAATACAAAGAGTTTTTCTATATGGAATATTTAGGCTATAGTAACTGTTGTTGCTGTATGGTGATTAGCATTGCTTTCAATTTTTCATTCCTATCACGAGGTTGTCTACTTGAGACAGTATTCTGAACGCTGCCACACTGGTGTATCATGTCGCAGGTACATGGTATGATACCCCGTCCAGTCATATAATACTAAAATCAGACACTGAACTGACTAGACTTAAAACTATCCTCTAAATGCTGAGCGCTAAGTGAGGAAATTTTCCAAGTCTTTGGTATGACCTGGTTGGAGATTTAGGCTATAGTTGACTAATAATTATTTTCCCTCAGGCTACTGTACTAAAATGAGATTCTGGATATAGTGTTTGCCAACATTCCACACAGCTGAATCTTACACCCAGAGTTAGTCTGTATAACGGATGCAGCTCTTCCAATTGGATTCGTTAAATAGCAATGTACGGAAAGCCAAATTTGAACATGTCAGATTGGTCAGTTGCTTCCACTGAAAGTTGGAATCATGTCTCAATGTTTGAATCTAACACACAGAGTTAGTCTGAATAACAGACCCAGAACTCCCAATTTGGTATGTTAAATAGCAATGTTGGGAAAGCCAAATTTGAGCATTTTGATTGGTCAGTTGCTTCCACTGAAAGTTGAAATCCTGTCACAGTTTAGTAAGCGTTCAATTAGTATGAATTATGGGACAGGCATAGAATTCCATGCTTTTTGCATACAGGGTTAAAAGACCTGATTCGGGAGATAAGCTGTTCTGGGACAGGTTAACACAGAGTAGCCTGTATTTACAACTGTCAGTTCATTTATTTACAAACATATCAATGGGTCCTCCGGGTCCAAGTGGTCCCGGCTGACTCAAGATCACCTACCTCTCACCACTGATGTTGTAGGTTTGAGCCCGCTTGGTCCAAAGTCTGTGTGAGAAAGTGTGGCAATCACTTATGGAAGGACAGCGGTTCTACTCAGATTCATTATGAGGTCATCCTCCATTGGAAGAACTTGATAGGGTGGTAAACCACATTTACCCCATGCCCACCCCTCCCCCCACAGAAAGAAAAAGAAAAAGATAACTACAACATTCCAGTCACTGTGAAAAATGAAATATATTGGGGTCAAATAATGCAAAGAAAGTTTTGTATCAAACTAATTTACTGGTTAACCTTCCAGGATCCCAGGAAACAGTGGTTAAGTTGATCGATTATCTGTTAGCTCTCAATGGCATAAAAATGATGCTTAATATTCAAACAAAACAAACATTATGTGCTGGTCACGTCTGGAAATGGGCCGCGGTTTCAGAAAAAGGACATAAAAAGTAAACGTTTCTTAGGTGCTAATGTGGAGTGGAAGAACTCAATTGGTTTTGATACCAGTAGGTCAAAGGTCAAGGTTATGGTATCCTGATTTTGAATTTTTTTTGCCTAGCAATTTTTTAGCTCTACTGGCCAAAGGCCAGAAGTGCTTATGCGATGGGGCGTTGTCTGTCGTCCGTCGTCTGTCGTCTGTCGTCTGTTAGCAGCACTTTCTCTGAAACCGCTGGGCAAATTAAACTGAAACTTCACATGGGTGTTTCTATTGCATAGGAGACTATACAGAAGATTTTTTTTTTTTTCGATCTGAAATTCAAGATGGCCGCCGTTACTTAAAATTATTCCAACACTTAAAAAATCTTCTTCTCATGAACGACAAAACATATTTTCAAAATGTTTATGTAATAATGATGACCAACTATAGTTCTGTTAGATTTGTTCAAATGGTGTCCCTAGGTTTAAAAATGACCCTGCCCCGAGAGTTCAATTAGGGGACACTTGTCAATATAATATTTTTTTTTTTTTTTTTAAAATGGAAATAATTTGGCCTATATCTTTACTAAAGCATTGTTAGGTAAAGGAGGTTAAGCTTTGTAAAAATGACTGGGTTCCTATGTCCTATGTCAGGAGAGGCCCAAAAAGGGTACAAATTGGGAATTAGTAAAATTGTTTTCTTAAGAACCGGTATGTCAGATTTGTTCATATTTTGCATAAATTATCCTTAAGTGTAGGGGTTTAATTGCAGATAAGAATTTAGGGGCTAAAATTTATAGGGGCCCTGTAAGGGGACTTAGAATTTTACATAGAGATACTGTGGGAAAACAGAAAACTCTCTTCTTTTTTTTCATTTATTCTGAAACCACTAGGCCAATTAAACTGAAACTTCACGTGGATGTTTCTATTGCATTGGAGATTATACAAAAAAATCTATTTTTTTCTATCTAAAATTCAAGATGGCCACTGTTACTAAAAATAGTCCAAAACTTAAAAAATGTTCTTCTCATGAACGGTCCAACAGATTTTCAAAATGTTTATGTAGTAATGATGACCAACTATAGTTTTATTAGATTTGTTCAAATGGTGTCCCTAGAGTTAAAAATTACCCCGCCCCAATGTTTCTATTGCATAGTAGAATTTCAAAAAGTGCTATGGCCACTGTGAGTCAGTAGAGCGTCCTCAGGCCCTCTTGGGCCTCTTGTTTAGTTTCTGCGGTTACGTGGAATTGATTTTGATGTTAGTAGGTCAATGGTCAAGGTGGTCTGATTTTGAATGGTGTTTAGTCAAACTGGGGCCTGCTACTTAGTTAAGCGTCGCACAACTTACAAGCAATGATATGTGTGGGGGAAACACTGGTTTTTGGTTTTTAGATCAGTCCACTATATCTAAATCTACTATGCCGTGATGCCTGTAAGGTACAGGCTTGTAGGCTAATTTGTATTAAATACAGCAACAATACAATTCCATAAAACACTGTACAAGCAGAGGAAAACATTGCGTGTCTGTTTAGATTGTCTTAACTATGCTGCAGAAAAAAAATACGACAAATTTTATCTTTCAATTAGCATCCACGTAATCATCATCATCGATGGCTTGTCATGTCTTTCTGTTGGAACGTTAGATAAAAGGATTTCTTCAACCTTTTATGGGCATTGATTGTGGCTGTCGCCAGTAAAATGTCAAGCCGAATGCACGACAGATTACTTACTTCGACTAATGTTTGTATTGATCCAGGGTTGATACATGTGTTTTATAGTTTTTATTTCTCGCAGACTCTCCGTGTCTTTAATTCTATTATTGCAGTTATTAAAGGCGAGATCACTAAGTGCTATCAATCTTTTCTAATTTGTTTCTCAGATGTTTAACTGTTGTGTTATGGATTTTAGTGAAAGTGTTTCGATTTTTTTTTTAAAGAAATAGGTGAAAGAGGACTGCATATTGAACTTACGAAGGTGGTTTTCATATACTTGGTATGTAAGGCAAGACATTTTTTTAATTGTTGATTAACAGACTTGTGGTTAAAAAAAACTCACATTTTTATAGAAGAAACATAGGTGTAAAATTCAAATATTTTATTTTAAAAAAATTGGTATTAACTTATGTAATGAAGATTGATGTAATGCAGTTTTGTTTTCACCAAAATCTTGTAACTTTAAACTGAACTTTAATATTTATTTTGTATTGATTGTTTCTGTAACTGTTTCAATACAAATACAATTTATGTTCAGTGTTTCCCTGATCCACAGTCTCCGTGATGATTGATATACGACATTGTGTCTCATTATCATTCGTCTCTCATCGCTGATTCAAGTGGGAAAGTTATCACTTACTTGCAGAGATGGGGTGTGCTCGAGTAGTGGTTAACCTTTCAGAATCCCAGTAAACATTGGTTAGGTTCACTGATCATCTGTTATCCCTTGATGGCATAAAGATGATGTTAAATATTCAGTCAATCAATCAATCATTATACTAAAGACTTTAAAAATGGTAATAGAAGCTTCCTCGCTTGACACTCAGCATTTAGAGGAGAGTTCTAGGTCTGGTCGGCCCGGTGTCAGTATAATGTTACTGAGTGGGGTATCATACCATGTGTCTACGGCATGATACTCCAGTGTGACAGCGCTCTGAATACTGTCTCAAGTAGACACCGTCACAATATGACTGAAAAATTGTTGAAAGCAACGCTAAACACCATAACAACAACAACAACTGTAGATGTGGGGAAGTTGTCAGTGAGCTGTAGAGATAAATTGTCTATAGCACTTGGCAGAATCAGTATAATGTAGACAGAGTGCCTGAATGATGGTCATGAAGGGACATTGAATACATGACGTACTACTGAAATAGAATCTAGGCCACATTACAGTGCTTGGAAATAAGTATACTGCACTTCACAATATTATACAGTGAAATCTGTGTTAAGCAACCAGTCAAGGATGGATTTGAAGACAGGTCGTTGCTTAATACAGGTGAATTTGCACTGAAAGTATGAACATGGGAAATAGCAAATAGGTTTCTTAAGACAGGCAGCTGCTTAACCTTTTACTCCATAGATACGTGTTTTTCCGCACCAATCACAGAAGGCCTTTAAAAACAGTGCAGGAAGAGTTTAGATTGCTCGTAATGAGCAATCTGAACACTTCCTGCACTGTTTTCCACTCTGTCAGTTAATATAAACATACTTCACCAATTGCTGATATGTGGTGAATTAATGCTTTCAATTTGGAAGAATCCAAGAAAATGCTTATGGAGGAAAGGGTTAACAGAGGTGAGCGCTTACACAGGTTTGACTGCACTAGCTTTCATGTCATATCCTATATGCTATATTCCTACATGCTTGCTGAATATTTAATTATTTATGTTAAAATCTTATCAGATTCTAAGAATCTTACATGGGTTACAGGTTTAGATGGAGGGATAAATGTTTTGGCAGGACCTGACTTTTAATGTCTTCAAAGTGATTGTGGAAAAAACATACTGATGGATTAAATTAAAACAATTATTCATGACTTTTTCTGCTTGGATAGAAAATTCTGTTCCTTAAGTTATCTGGTTTTGCTGTTATTCAGCACAGCCTCATGCTGTACCTCTCATGCTGTGCCAAGAAACAGCGAAAACAATCCACTTTAACTGCAGCTGTACAACATATTTATACCAACACAAGAGTACCCCTTTAACTGCAGCTGTACAACATATTTGTACCAACTCAAGAGTACCCCTTTAACTGCAGCTGTACAACATATTTATACCAATACAAGAGTACCCATTTAACTGCAGCTGTACAACATATTTATACCAACACAAGAGTACCCTTTTAACTGCAGCTGAACAACATATTTATACCAATACAAGAGTACCCCTTTAACTGCATCTGTACAACATATTTGTACCAACACAAGAGTACCCCTTTCACTGCAGCTGTACAACATATTTATACCAACATAAGAGTACTCCTTTAACTGCAGCTGTACAACATATTTGTACCAACACAAGAGTACCCCTTTAACTGCAGATGTACAACATATTTATACCAACATAAGTTGAGCCAGTACTGCAACTGTACAACATATTTGTACCAACACAAGAGTACCCCTTTAACTGCAGCTGTACAACATATTTATACCAACATAAGTGGAGCCAGTACAACAGCTGTACAACATATTTATACCAATACAAGTGTACCTCTTTAATTGCAGCTGTACAACATATTTATACCAACATAAAAGGAGCCAGTACAACAGCTGTACAACATATTTATACCAACACAAGTGTACCCCTTTAATTGCAGCTGTACAACATATTTATACCAACATAAATGGAGCCAGTACAACAGCTGTACAACATATTTATACCAACATAAATGTACCCCTTTAAATGCAGCTGTACAACATATTTATATCAACATAAGTGGAGCCAATACAACAGCTGTACAACATATTCATACCAACACAAGTGTACCCCATTAACTGCAGCTGTACAACATATTTATACCAACACAAGTGTACCCCATTAATTGCAGCTGTACAACATATTAATACCAACATAAGTGGAGCCAGTACTGCAGCTGAACAACATATTTATACCAACACAAGTGTACCCCTTTAACTGTAGCTGTATAACATATTTATACCAACACAAGTGTACACCTTTAACTGTACCTGTACAACATATTTATACCAACACAAGTGTACCCCTTTAACTGCAGCTGTACAACCTGTTTATACCAACACAAGTGTACCCCTTTAACTGCAGCTGTACAACATATTTATACCAACACAAGTGTACCCCTTTAATTGCAGCTGTACAACATATTTATACCAACATAAGTTGAGCCAGTACTGCAGCTGTACAACATATTTATACCAACACAAGTGTACCCCTTTAACTGCAGCTGTATAACATATTTATACCAACACCAGTGTACCCCTTTAACTGCAGCTGTACAACATATTTGTACCAACACAAGAGTACCCCTTTAACTGCAGCTGTATAACATATTTATACCAACACCAGTGTACCCCTTTAACTGCAGCTGTACAACATATTTGTACTAACATAAGTGGAGCCAGTACTGCAGCTGTACAACATATTTATACGAACACAAGTGTACCCCTTTAACTGCAGCTGTGCAACATATTTATACCAACACAAGTGTACCCCTTTAACTGCAGCTGTACAACATATTTGTACCAACACAAGAGTACCCCTTTAACTGCAGCTGTACAACATATTTATACCAACACAAGAGTACCCCTTTAACTGCAGCTGTACAACATATTTATACCAACACAAGTGTATCCCTTTTACTACAGTGGGATATCTATCTATCATAATTATACCAACATAAGTGGAGCCAGTACCAGACAGATAAAACAAAAATGCATTATAATTAAATGTTGTCTATAGAGTCATGCTAGAGATGAAAGATCAGTGGCCTTGATTAACATAATTAACTCCTGTCTGATTAATCAATACACAACACTGGATTATACCATTTCCACAACAATCTTCCTTAATTGACTCTTGTAACTTCTATCATAGACTCTTCCCTATTTATTTTTAGCTCACCTGAGCTGAAGGCTCACAGGTGAGCTTTTGTGATTGCCTGGTAGCTGTCGTCTGTCGTCCGTCATTCACTTTTAGCTTCTTACAACTTCTCCACTAAAACCACTGAGCCAATTTTGATAACTTCACAGAAATGTTCCTTGGGTGACCCTCTACCAAGTTTGTTCAAGCCATCTTGATTTGTCAAAAAACATGTTTAATTAATTTAAAAAATCATCTTGTCAGAAACTTCTGGCTCAGTTTTAAAATTATTTCACAGAAATGTGCTTTGGAAGACCCTCCATCAAGTTTGTTCAAACTATAGTGATTTGTCAAAAAAAATGGCGGCTAGGGGATGGGGTTAGTTTACTATATAAACTATAGCAAAAACTTTGAAAATCTTCTTGTCAGAAACCACTGGGCCAATTTTTTTTTAACTTCATAGAAATGTTCCTTGGGTGACCTTCTACCAAGTTTGTTCAAGCTATCTTGATTCATCAAAAAACATGGTCGTGAAGGGGTGGGGCAAGTTTAATTAGTAAAAACTTAAAAAATCTTCTTGTCAGAAACTACTGGCTCGATTTTAAAATAATTTCACAGAAATGTTCCTTTGAGGACCCTTCACAAAGTTTGTTCAAACTGTAGTGATTTGTCAAAAAACATGGCGGCCAGGGGGTGGGGTTAGTTTACTATATAAGCTATAGTAAAAACTTAAAAAATCTTCTTGTCAGAAACCACCAGATCAATTTTAAAACAATTTTGCAGAAAATGTTCCTTGGGTGTCCCTTTACCAAGTTTGTTCAAGCTGTTATGATTTGTTAAAAAACATGACCGCCACAGTGGGGTGCTAGTTTACTATATATGCAGCTATAGTAAAAACTTCAAAAGCCTTCTTGTCAGAATCTACTGACCTGATTTCGATGTAATTTCACTGACATTTACCGTGGGTGAACGTTTACCAAGTTTGTTCCAGCCATTGCGATTCGTCGAAAAACATAGTCGCCAGGAGGGGAGGCTGGTTTTCTTTATATGGATATATAGTGAAGCTTTCTTTCGATATTTGATATCCAGATATTAGCACAAGGATACTATTGTTATCGCACAACTCTTCTACACATCTATTACATCTTCAAAACAAATCAAAATTCTTACTACTCGCCCATCTCTTTTTTCTGGAATTTTGAGTGTACATGTATTATATAATCTACTTAAGTTGGGTGACTTAAGGTCACTCAGGTGAGCGATATAGGGCCATCTTGGCCCTCTTGTGAACTGTTCTGTCAGGCACATTAGCTCAGCCGGTAGCACGTCTGTCTATCAATCCAGGGGTCATGAGTTTGAATGGGTGACGGTGGTGTCTTCAACCTACCAGTTTGTCTACCTTAATTTTGTATTTCAAGCAGCACAACATACCTTTTATTTCAAAGATTTTTTCTCATATCTTATAAAATTCATTGCATGTTGGTGAATTTTCAAATTTTGGCACAGATGTGTTCACATCTGCACATGCCATCAAAGTGACTCAATCACTTTCTCGAGTTTATTCTGATAAATAAATATTTGATTGCCGACACCAAATGGATGTATAAATACCAACTTTTCCTCTTTAAATCAAGGAAATATGTTCCATTACATCTAAGGACTAATCCAGTAATTTGTCTTAACTGCGTCCTTTGAACTAAAGAAATTCCAACCATTTAAAAGTTCATTTCATGAAATTATACTACAGTAGTAACTTGAAAGGTGAGGCAGGTATAGCTTATGGATAAATTTACTGATGTTGTGTTTTCGTAACTTTATGACAAATCAAAATAATGATTTTGATTTTTATCACATATTTATATGATGGTTGATTTTCTGTCCGTTTTCTTAATTGTAATGATTCCTTTGAAGATTAATAGGAAATACATTAAACACATGTAGTGACATTTTTGAGGTCGTTCTTGTTTGTGGTATGTGTTTAAATGAATATAGCAGGATTTTTTCAATATTTTAAAATTGGCTAAAAACCTTTTTTTTACCATTGTAGCATGCATATATATATATATATATATATATACTCGCTGACCCCATCTTGCTGATTGAATAACTGTTTAAACATGCCAAAATAATTTATTGAAATGGGTTTTCCTGACTTGGGCTATGTGCCTAGGTAAGACTAAAATAGATTTCTCACTTGTTCATGTTCATTGAACTATGTGATTTCATTTGGATTTCAATATGATTCATCATACTGGTTTACACATAGTAGAAATTGTTTCATCTTGGAAAGGGTCTGAATGATGATGCAAAGGTAGTCAAGCGGTATTTAAGTGCTGTCTATTTTTAGAATGGGGATTTTGTTTCAAGTTTACCACTCTGATTCAAGTATTTATTTTATCATATTTTGGTAAATTTGACATACCAAACCATTTTATTTATTATTGAAAATGAGATACTTCTAATCCATTTCAAAAATAATCTTTATTTTTTAAGACAAATATAGTGTTTTTTCCTGATATATATATTTAGTAAGGTAAAACCCAATTTTCCAACACGTTACATCTCATATCCAGTTTTATTGGTGGAAATGGTTCTTTGCCAAGTGCTTTAAGTTGCCGCCTTTCACTGCTAAGATTGTAGGTTTGAGTCTCGCTCGCTCAAAATATTTTTTGTGAGAAAGTTTGTCAATTAGTTGTGGAAGAACAGTGGTTCTACTCAGATTTATTTGTGTGTCAAATCCACCAAAATGTGACAAAATCAATATTTAAATTTGAGTAATAACCTTTAAAGGAAATCCCCATTCTGAAAATAGACAGCACTTAAATACTGCTTGACGAATTTAATGCCGTCATTCGGATTCTTTCTAAGATAAACAATTTTTAAAACGTTTAAATCAGTAGAACGGATCAAACTGAAAGCAAAATGAAATCATGTGGCTTATTTAACATGTCACAAAGTATTTTGTAATTTTAAGCGGGAAATCTATTGTATAGCCCAAGTTAGGAAATCCGTTTAAAATATATATCAAAGGTGAGCTTTTGTGATCGCCTGGTGTCCGTCGTCTGTCATCCGTTGTCCGTCGTTAATTTTTAGCTTCTAACAACTTCTCTTCTGAAACCACTGGGCCAATTTTGATATAACTTCACAGAAATGTTCCTTGGTTGACCCTCTACCAAGTTTCTTCAAGCCATCTTGATTCGTTAAAAAACATGGCCGCCAGGGAGCAGGGCAAGTTTAATAAGTAAAAACTTCAAAAAATCTTCTTGTCAGACACAACTCGCTCGATTTTAAAATAATTTCACAAGAATGTTCCTTGGGTCACCCTCTACCAAGTTTGTTCAAGCCATCTTGATTCATCAAAAAACATGGTCGCCATCCGGCTGGGCAAGTTTAATAAGTTAAAACTTAAAAAATCTTCTTGTCAGAAACAACTGGCATGATTTTAAAATAATTTCACCGAAATGTTTCTTGGGTGACCCTCTACCAAGTTTGTTCAAGCCATCTTGATTTTCCAACGGGCAGGGCAAGTTTAATTAGTAAAAACTTAAAAAATCTTCTTGTCAGAAACTACAGGCTCAATTTTAAAATAATAATAATAATTTCACAGAAATATTCCTTTGGTAACCGTCTAGCACGTTTGTTCAAGCCATCTTGATTTGTCGAAAAAACATAGCCCCCAGAGGGCGAGGCAAGTTTAATTTGTAAAAACTTAAAAAATCTTCTTGTCAGAAACTACTGGCTCGACAGGTCAAGTTTGGTCTTGTTTATGTAGGTCAAATTTTACAGGAGTTATGGCATCTTTTTTACTTTATTTTTGGTAAAAAATTGGTTTCTGATCAATTAAAAACTAAAAATGGATCTGCCGAAATCAAAGAAAACTTTACAGAATCTGGTGATTTCTATACCCTAGTTCTCACTTCCCAGCCCATCCATTAACAATCAAAGAAACCTTTACAGAATCTGCTGGTTCCCAGCCCATCCATGAACAAAAATCAAAGAAAACTTTACAGAATCTGTTGGTTTCTATACCATGGTTCCCAGCCCATCCATTAACATGATCAAAGAATAACTTGTATAGTTGATCTTCCTCAGGTGTTCATAGAAAAAATAATTAAAAAAAATGTGTATATCAATAACTACCAGAAAGCTAATGTTTAATGATACTGAAACTTGAATTGTGATCTTTTGAAACTGAGACTAGTTTAGTTGTGTATCAAGAAATTTCCAGTCATACACACACAGATGTCAGTGTACCGTAGGTGTATTAAGCATTGAAATTTCTGAAAAAAAGGCATTGAAATTTAAACCCAGGGGTAAAATTAACACTGGATACTGACAATTTCAGTGTTGATTAGTAAATTTAAAAACAAATATTCATTTTTAACTATTTTTACCAGTAACATTTTGAAAATAAACATTGCATACTAATTTAAGGAATAAAATGAAGAAAATCATATCTGGAGTGCTGCATACACATTTTTGTGTTATAATAGGGCTGCTATGCTGCAGACACAGTCATAATAAGTCTGTGCCAAAGACTTGTCAGGACTACAGTTCTTTGGACCAGAGGCATTCTAAAATTATATTGTCCGAAATTGAATTCTTTTAGTCAGTATATGACAGAAGTCCTAAAATGTGCATTCAGTTTTATTTTCTAAATGTTTGTCATTTCATCATAAGGCCATCTTAAAAAAACATCTTGTTTGTCATGCTCCTACCTACTCACTCAAAATTGTAGCTACCCAAACTTTTTTATGGCCTTTCAAAGCGTTTAATCTTTTTTTTCATGATTTCTGTCCATTTTTCTTAAAAATGAATATGCAAAATCAAAATTTTTTTTTTTTAGCTACCAACCTACTCGCATGAGATATTATGGGAGGGAGCACAGCAAACAAATATATTTTTAAGGATGGCCTAATTGTATTCAGTTTCAGCAAAGAAAACTTTTATAGACTGGGTCTCGGATTTATCTGATTTTCGCAGATTGATTATTATTACCCCACCCCATCACATTGTTTGACACTTGATGCTGGAACTGTAAATATTTTTCACTTTCAGAAGACCAGTATAATATGTTCGACATATTTACTTAGATGCTTAAATACTTCCAAACTTTAGTCTAAGAAAAGCAGCCAGGTGATATCATGATTTAAGACTGGTTCAAGAAAAACTGCATTTTGTCTGCTGTTGGTGTGCATCAATTGACATTGATTAAAAAAAGATTTTGTAACCAGTCAAACTTCAGTTAAGATTTTAAAGGGACTTACCAAAGTTTTAGAAATGCCTAAAAACATTTTTTTTCCAATATAACTTTTATACTCACTGACCCCAAATTGCAAAAAGGGAATTTATTTAAAGATGCCAAATTATTATATATAAAAGGGATTTCCTAACTTGGGCTACACACCTTTTGGTGGATTTGGCATAGTTAACCAATAAAATTTTATTTATTAATGATAATGAGATGCTTTTTATCCATTTTACAAATAAGTTGGGTTTTAAGACACTTATAGCTTTTTTTTCTGATATACTCCCTTTAAATATTTTATTAAAACTTAAGAAACTGTTGGCAAAACAGAAGCCAGGTTAAGACAGGGACCAAGCATTATTTGTAAAAGCTTAAAGACCCGATGTTGTATAATCAATGTAAAATAATGAGTTTATGTGTCTGGCGCTATGACGTGTCTAACGTTGATCTGATGATTATGTTTCAGTCACCAGTTAGAGGTGTTACTTGACGACAACCGGACTACCCGCAGAAATGCTGAGCGACGATACATTACCAAAGTTGTAACGTGAGTAATACAATTTTTGTATGTTAAGATTCGTGGCGTTTGGTGCCAATACAAAAAGGTGAAGGTGAGTCAGCCATCAACCTTCTGCAAGTAACTTTCTCACATAAAGTATTTGAACTATCTGGGTTCGAAACCACCTTCTCAGTGATGAAAGGAATGTGTCTTTAAGATCACTTGGCTTTCAGTGGTTTTCTTTTTGTTTTTTTAACCAAATTTTTACCCCATTTCCATGGGCAAAATGTAAGTTTGTTTTTTTATAGGAAGGAATGTTCTAGGTTCACTCTTAACCTACAAAGACAAACAAAATAAATGAGAAATAAATGAATAAAAAATTGCAGCCTGTAACATAAACTGTTTCCAGCAACACTTTATTTCACTACGTGCGCATCAATTTTAATGTTAAAATAGATTTTTCCCAATCTAGAGTGTTCCGGAATGGTTCACAAAGTGACAAACATGCTATAACCACGCCTGTCAGACTCCCACAAGTTTCAATGGCTTCCAATTTTATATGTTCCGAATTGCGTTTTGTCATGCACATTGCAGATAACATCAGCTTGCAATGTAAAATAACTGGAATATGGTATCACTACATGAACAATTAGACGTCATGACATCAAGGCTTCCAGTCACGTTACTTCTGTCATGTTCTCGTATGGAATAATTTTTATGCACCCTACATTTTTTGGGCATTAAGTCAGGGTTTTCCATGTCCCTCAAGTTTTACATTTTTGTGACACTTTTTAATCAGATGCCCCCTATAAATTCATCAATCTGCCTATAAAGTCTCATTATATGGGGGGACTAATGGCCCCCAATTTCAAAGTGTGAGAGAATATAAAAATCTTACATTGGTTTGAGGTTAGGATAGAAAATTCCGAGGGATAACTGTTTTGGCAAGAACCATGAAAACAGTTATCCCAAGGGACAGAATTTTCTATCTGAACTGAAAAAACCATGAATGATTCTTTTTATTGCATGCCAAACACATTGAAAATTTATTTTAATTTAATTTATCATTATGGATTTTACAACAATAGCTATTAGACGTTTAATTATATGATTAACATTGTATATTTTATATGTTACGACATCTAGATGGTTCCAGCGAGAATATTATCTCAGCCCTACGGTGAGATAGAAATAATGAATGAATGGTGTTTTAGGGCACGTTGACACATAAATAGGTCATTTATGTGTCGACATGCCGTAAAACACCATTCATTCATTCATCCATTATTTCTATCTCACCTTAGGGCTGAGATAAAATTCTCGAGATAGAAATATCTAACCCCAGTAAAAATGCAGATATCCTTATCTGGTATCCAAGAAAACACTGATTAAGTGTTACTCTAGTGTCCATCCACTCAATCTTTCACGCATCCGCGGTAATGAATTGGTTTCCGATCAATAACTTTTGAAGTGTTCTATGAATTTAATTGATATTTGGTATTAAACTGTATACTTTAAAAACGCAAGTCAAGTTTGATATTTGTCAAATTTTACGAGAATTGTGGTGCCTTTTTAACTTAGTTTTTGGTTAAAAGTTGGTTCCCAATCATTTGCAGAAGCATTGACACATTTTAAGTTTGCTGTTGTGATACCCGCCAAGTCTAATAATGACGTATTTCACCGTAGAAATGTAGTCATGTATAAGCTATCCTAATATTTAACCATATCAGAATATAGATTGATTGATTGATTGATTGATTGAATATTTAGCATCATTTTTAGGCCATCGAGGGCTAACAGATGATCAGTTAACTTAGCCACTGTTTCCTGGGATTAACTAGTACTCGAGCACACCCCATCTCCACAAGTAACTGATAACTTTCCCACTTGAATCAGTGGTGAGAGACGAACGCTAATGAGACACAATGTTGTATATCAATCATCACGGAGACTGTTGCCGGGCGGGGATTCGAACTCACGACACCTGGATTGATAGTCAGACGCGTAACCAACTGAGCAGAATATAGAGAAAACTTGGTTGGTAACTTTGAAGTGAAGTTTGTAAACTTTGAAGGGAGGTTTGTGATTTTTGAAGTAAGGTTTGTAAACTTTGAAGTGAGAGTGTAAACTTTGAAGGGAGGTTTGTAAACTTTGAAGGGAGGTTTGTAAATATTAAAGGGATGTTTGTAAACTATAAAGTGAGGTTTGTAAAGTTTGAAGGGAGGTTTGTAAATATTAAAGGGAGGTTTGTAAATATTGAAGGGAAGTTTGTAAACTTTGAAGGGAGTTTAGTAAACTTAGAAGAGAGGTTTATAAATATTAAAGGGAGGTTTGTTAACTTTAATGTGAGGTTTGTAAACTTTGAAGAGAGGTTTGTGAACTTTGAAGTGATGTCTGTAAACTTTGAAGCAAGGTTTGTAAACTTTAAAGTGAAGTTTGTAAACTTTGAATTGATGTTTGTAAACTTTAAAGTAAAGTTTGTAAACTTTTAAGGGAGGTTTGCAAACTTTGAAGTGAAAATTGTAAACTTTGAAGTGAAGTTTGTAAACTTTGGAGGGGGGTTTGTAAACTTTGAAGCAAGATTTGTAAACTTTGAATTGGAGTTTGTAAACTTTGGATTGAGGTTCCTTAACTTTGAAGTGAGAGTGTAAACGTTGAAGCAAGGTTTTAAACTTTGAAGTGACGTTTGTGAACTTTGAAGGGAGGTTTGTAAACTTTGAAGGGAAAGCCACTACACTGGTACACTGTTTATCCTTTTTTTAAGCTAATAATATAATTGTATACTGGTTTCAATTGCAATATCTTGGTCACTAATATAAAGGAAAAAATCCAAGTAGTTGGAATGAAAGTTTATTCTGCTATATGCCAAAGAAACTTAAATTTATACGGTCATCCCTTTATTATTTCAAATAATGCTGGGTGATGGTATATAATAAGGTTTCAAACTTTCTGTGGAATTCAGATGATTTAACCATTGAAATTTGATAATGTTATTATACTATGTTATTATACAAATGTAATAAGATAGCCTTATATTTCCCTTATACTGATGCACATTTTAAATAGATGCAGGAGAAAAAATAATGTCTGAGGTTCAGGTCTTGAGATGGAGATGCATGCTATACATATATGCGGGTTATACATGAGTAGAAACGGTAAAAAAGTGCAAAGGAAACAAACTCCATCATATTTTACAATTTTATTTCAAAATCACACCATATACGATTGTCATATAGAGACATGGAACAATTTCTGATTTTTCTTTGATAGACCTTTATAAGTTACTTGTTTGATTATGATCACATTTTTTTCTTATAAGGGGGAGAAGGGGGGATTTTAATTTTTTATTTTTTTTTAATTTTCTGTTGTTTAAAAACTTAACTTTTTTTTTAATTTTTATTTTTTTTCTGAAAATAAAAAGGGTCAGGTCTTCATGAAATATTGAGGGTGGGTGGGGATGATAATCTAGCAATTAATTTATTATGGCCCAATGAAAAAAACAACATTTGTCGACTCCTATTAACAGAAAATTACAAAAATCAAGAGATTTGAAAATATATTGAGTTTTTCATGGAAAGTTTAATTAATTTTATAGAGTGCTCTTTTGTGCGTGTCAATCATTTAATCATAGAATATGTAATTTAATGCCGACAAAGCTATTCCATAATCAATAAAACATACAGAACAAACATAAGGATATAGTAAATTAACTGCTAGATTAGCATCCCCACCCACCCCTTAAGTTTCATGCTGCCCTAACCCTTTTTATTTTCATAAAAATAAAATAAAAAAAAAAAAAATAAAAAAAAAGAGATATATATATAAAACATAAAAAAATTTAAAAATAAAAATAAAAAATAAAATCCTCCCTCCCCCCTCCCCCTTTATAAGAAAAAATTGGATGATTATCTAGCAATTAATTTATAAACATTGAAAATAAAATACAATGAAAGCTGCTCCATTATTCATATAATATCTAAAACCCCACCAAACAACAAAGAACCTCATCCAAGCTGTACAACTGAAATAGAAGATTTTTCTGTCTCTCAAATAAATAAAGGTAAAACAAAATATCTGAATATTACAATGGCAGAGGCAAATGTTATACACATAAACCAGGATCCTCCGTTACACTGCCATAGTACAGATAGTTTCATATTGAGATACAAAAGATACAATGCCAGGCAATTTGCACAACTTGGCATGATTTTTGGTACAGGCCTGTTTATGATTGGATTGCACTGATGTTTAATAGAAGAAATTGTGTCGGAAATTTGTAGCTAGGGTCTGTGTTTATATTATATTGTATGCAAGGTTATAATACATAAAATACTGTCTTGATTTTGGAATGTTTGAACGGTAAATAATGATTGGAAAATATGTGTACGGAATAGAAAAAACTTTGGATACTCCATGTTTACGTAAGTGGCATTCACTTGTTGAAGATGTGAGATTTGGGAAGTTGTTCAAAGTGTATTTTGCTTGGATAAATGTTAACGTACAATAAAGCCTGTGTAAGCAGTCACCTCTATGAAGCAGACACCTGTCTTAAGCAACCCTTTTTTTCTATTTCCCATTTCTTTGCTTCAGAGTTAATTAACCTGTAATAAGCAACAACCTGTCTTAAAAAGTCACTTTTGCTCCATCCATTGACTTGCTGCTTAAGATCGGTTTGACTGTACATGCATATTGGATCAGTAACCTCAGAGGGAAATGAAAGGGATATGCAAGATCCCCATATTGATGATTTCACATTAATTAAAGAGAAAATGATTACCACTGAGCCACTCAAATTGTCGAAGTATGTTTTAAAAATATACAGTTTTAAACTTTTTATTTTACATTGATTGTGAAACAAGTTTTTACAAATTACACAAATCATGCTTGAAGTCCATCGGATTAAAACCGATATCAAGCATATGCTAAAAAAGTTTCTTTCTTAAGGCATTAGACAAAACCGTGGTGCAGGATCGAACCCACGATCCACCGATGCTGGATCATATGCTCTACTGCTTGACCTAACCAACTGCACGCCACAAAAAAAAAAAATGCAAATTATATTTCTCACCCCCACCAATCCCAGTATACTGAGCTATTTTTGTTTATTATATTATTTATTTTTATTTTTTTATTTATTTTAGCATAATTGCACTGCAAGATTATAGCTGATTTAAATTTGTTTTTGATGGGCGTGATGCCGTTAATATGGTACTTAGTATGGATACGGACCCAAGCAAAAATTGTAGTGATATGGCAGAAAGAATGTTCAAAGCAAAGCTGAACCACTAAACACGATACGATACAATTGTAAAACTTGTTATACCGGTAATGCTAGGAGAAGCTGATCCCATAACGACCATTCCATAAAGTTAATGAAAGGTGAATATTTGAATCGTGACTGTTTTTATTCCATTATATCTCAACAATAAGTCACGACCGCAGGTTTATGACGCTAAAGTGACGGCGACAGTACTTTCTCAGAATAAAATGTCTAGCATTGTCGTCATGATTCCTATTTGTAGCGAGATATCATGTGAACAGAGATTTTTTATTGTACCTAAATGTGTGGTATTCTATTCACAAATTGGTTTTGTTTTTATATGTTACCATTTTATTGCATCTATAGATGAAAATAAATCAAGAAATTGACATACTTATATGAAAATGAGGTGGATTATTTATTATTATATCAGGGGCATTTCAGTGTGTCATGGCACTGGAATATTCCTGCCTTTCTATAAGTGTTTTATAGCATTCGGGTCATACATTTCTCGGTGTATCTCTATATGATATAAGGTACACACATACATTATCTACAATATTATATAAAGTACACTTATATACACATATATACTACCTACAATATGATATAAAGTACACAAATACATTATCTACAATATTATATAAAGTACACTTATATACACATATATACTACCTACAATATGATATAAAGTACACATATACATTATCTACAATATTATATAAAGTACACATATACACACTACCTACAAATTGATATAAAGTACACAAATACATTATTTACAATATTATATAAAGTACACTTATATTCACATATATACTACCTACAATATGATATAAAGTACACATATACATTATCTACAAAATTATATAAAGTACACATATACATTATCTACAATATAATATAAAGTACACATATACACTCCCTTCAATATGATATAGAGTACACATATACACTACCTACAATATAATATAAAGTACACATATACACTCCCTTCAATATGATATAGAGTACACATATACACTACCTACAATATGATATAGAGTACACATATACACAAGCTACAATATGATATAGAGTACACAAATACACAAGCTACAATATGATATAGAATACACAAATACACAAGCTACAATATGATATAGAGTACACAAATACACAAACTACAATATGATATAGAGTACACAAATACACAAGCTACAATATGATATAGAGTACACAAATACACAAGCTACAATATAATATAGAGTACACATTTACATTATCTACAATATGATATAAAGTACACATATACATTAACTACAATATAACATAAAGTACACATATACGGTGCCTACAATATGATATAAAGTACACATATACACTACATACAATATGATATATAGTACACGTATACACTACCTACAATATGGTATAAAGTACACATATACATTGCCTACAGCATGATATAAAGTATGCATATACACTACCTACAGTATGATATAAAGTACACATATACACTACCTACAATATGATATAAAGTACACATAATACATTGCCTACAGTTTGAGATAAAGTACATATATACATTATCTACAGTATGATATAAAGTACACATATACATTACCTACAATGTGATACAAAGTACACATATACATTGCTTATAATATGATACAAAGTACACATACATTATCTACTATGTGATACAGAGTATACATGTACGAGGGGGGCTCAGAAAGTTTGTAGACTTTTGCCACAACTTTTTTATTTATCATTGAATTCTAATAATTCTCAGGGAGCATGTGCCACTATATATTTGGATTAATTTTGTTAAAAAATGATAATTTTTCATCAGTAGTTTATATTCTATAGTAACTATGGAAATGTCGATTAACGTAATCGTGGTAGTTTTTGCTTTTTTCCTACCGCTACTATTCAAACAAGCATAGCATCGCCAAATCGCTTTTTATTTTTAAATAAAAATATCAGTGTGTGCTGTATTGTAAGCTTGTTTACATCCTTAAAAAATATGGCACCAATTATGCGCATCTTAAAATGACGTCAATATTATGATGTTACAGTATGCCATTTTGTTAGAGACAAAATGATTTGGGGCACTTGAAAATGGATAAGCACAATACCGCAGTTCTGCTTAATGTTAGGTAATACACCTGCTCAAAAAGAGAAACAAAAGTATATAAGGTGAATCTTATGTTTCAAGGTCTCTAGTGTTTAAATGTAACAAAATTATGGCCGGGAATCATTCATTAAAAAAGAGCAAATGGGAAGTCGATTTGAAAACAAATTGGAATCAAAGCATGTTTTACAGGATTTTGTGTCCAGTATACCATCTTCTGATTTTGTTAACTTGTTCACTGAATGATGTAAATGATGGCAAAAACATATAGACCATGGAGGAGAGTAAATTTGATACACAAAAGCACCTGTTTAAAATATTGACGTCATTTTGTTGAATACAACGTCATCATTTTGCCCCGCTATATCTAACTGTTATGCTTTGAATAGTGCCTTATTTTCTTAATAGTTGACATATCAAGCTAAAATTTTCAAAATATGTCCCATATATATTAATTTTAAATACAATAACACTATTGTGCATTGTATAATTGATATAAATAAGTTAAGGCAAAAGTCTACAAAATTTCTGATCCGCCCTCGTGTATTGCCTACAATGTGATACAAAGTACACATATACATTGCCTACAATATGATATAAAGAAAGCTGTCTGGTTATTTATTGAAGTGGCCCATTAGTATGATTGATCCCTAATGGCTTATTGTCCACTGATGTAGACAGATTGCCTAACATTATTTGGATTGTACCATTATTGTTGATATTCTACATGTTTATTGACCTTGTGGATATTTGATTGTTCCTCTATTGTATATTTGTGACTGGATCATAATGGATTTCTCCACTATTATATTTTGATACCTGGACCATAATGAATTGTTCCACTATTGTTTATTGGTTTAGGGATCATGTCCATATGTATGTTTGTTACTGGTCCATAACGTGTTGCATTGCTCCACTATTGTATATTGGTAACTTGGCCATGCTGAATTATTCTGCTATTGTATATTGGTTACTGGACCATTATGGGTTACTCCACTATTGTATATTGGCCCATTATAGATTGTTCCACTATTGTATATTGATAACTGAACCAAAAAGTATTGTTCCACTATTTTATATTTGTAGCTGGTCCATTATATGTTGATCCACTATTGCATATTGGTTACTGGACCATAATGTGTTGCTCCACTATTGTATATTTGTAACTGGATCATAATGAATTGTTCCACTATTGTATATTTGTAGCTGGTCTATAATGTGTTGATCGACTCTTGTATAATGGTTATTGGACCATAATGGGTTACTCCACTATTGTATATTCGATCATAATGGATTATTCCGCTATTGTATATTGGTTATTGGATCATAATGGATTATTCCACTATTGTATATTGAATACTGAACCAAAAAGTATTGTTCTTCTATTTTATATTTGTAACTGGTCCATAATATGTTGATCCACTATTGTATATTTGTAACTGGACCATAATATGTTGATCCATTATTGCATATTGGTTACTGGATTATAATGTGTTGATCCACTATTGTATATTTGTAACTGGACCATAATATGTTGATCCATTATTGCATATTGGTTACTGGATTTTAATGTGTTGATCCACTATTGTATATTTGTAACTGGACCTTAATATGTTGATCCACTATTGCATATTGGTTACTGGACCATAATGTGATGATCCACTATTGTATATTTGTAACTGGACCTTAATATGTTGATTCACTATTGCATATTGGTTACTGGACCATAATGAATTGTTCCACTATTGTATATTTGTAACTGCTCCATAATATGTTGATCCACTATTGCATATTGGTTACTGGACCATAATGTGTTGATCCACTATTGTATATTTGTAACTGAACCATAATATGTTGATCTTCTATTGCATATTGGTTACTGGACCATAATGTGTTGATCCACTATTGTATATTTGTTACTGGACCATAATGTGTTGATCCACTATTGTATATTGGTTACTGGCCCATGATATGTTGATCTACTATTGTATATTTGTTACTGGACCATAATGAAATGTTCAACTATTGTATATTTGTAATTGGTCCATAATGTGCTGATCCACCCTTGTATAATGGTTACTGGACCATAACGTGTTACTCCACTTTTGTATATTGGTTACTGGACCATAATGAATTGTTCTACTATTGTATATTTGTAACTGGTTCATAATGTGTTACTCCACTATTGTATATTGGTTACTGGACTGTAATGTGTTGCTCCACTATTGTATAATTGTAGCTGGTCCATAATGTGTTGATCCACTCTTGTATAATGGTTACTGGACCATAATGTGTTACTCCACTATTGTATATTGGACCATAATGGATTATTCCACTATTGTATATTGGTAATTGGACCATGATAGATTGTTCCACTATTGTATATTGGTTACTTGACCAAAATGTGTTGCTCAACTGTTGTATATTGGTAACTGGACCATAATGTATTGCTCGCCTATTGTATATTGGTTACTGGACCATAATGTATTGCTCGTCTATTGTATATTGGTTATTGGACCATAATGTGATGCTTGTCTAATGTATATTAGTTACTGGACCTTAATGTATTGCTTGTCTATTGTATATTGGTAACATGACCATAATGTATTGTTCGTCTATTGTATATTGGTTACTGGACCATAATGTATTGCTCGTCTATTGTATATTGGTTACTGGACCATAATGTATTGCTTGTCTATTGTATATTGGTAACTGGACCATAAGGAGTTGCACCACTATTGTATATTAGTTACTGGACCTAAATGTATTGCTTGTCTATTGTATATTGGTTACTGGACCATAATGTATTGCTTGTCTATTGTATATTGGTTACTGAACCATATTGTATTGCTTGCCTATTGTACATTGGTTACTGGACCATAAGGAGTTGCTCCACTATTATATATTGGTAACTGGACCATAATGTATTGCTTGTCTATTGTATATTGGTTACTGGACCATAATGTATTGCTCATCTATTGTATATTGGTTACTGGACCATAATGTATTGCTCGTCTATTGTATATTGGTTACTGGACCATACTGTATTGCTTGTCTATTGTATATTGGTTAATGGACCATACTGTATTGCTTGTCTATTGTATATTGGAGGATAATGTATTGCTTGTCTATTGTATATTGGTTACTGGACGATAATGTATTGCTTGTCTATTGTATATTGGTAACTGGACCATAAGGAGTTGTTCCACTATTGTTTATTAGTTACTGGACCATAATGTATTGCTCATCTATTGTTTATTGGTTACTTGACCAACGTATATTGCTTGTCTATTGTATAATGGTTACTGGACCATAAGGAGTTGCTCCACTATTGTATATTAGTTACTGAATCTTAATGGATTGCTCCATTATTATATATTGGTTACTGGACCTAAATGCACTGTTCCACTATTGTTTATTGGTAATTGGACCATAATGAATTGCTTCACTATTGTATATTGGTTACTGCACCATAATGCATTGCTCCATTATTATAAATTGGTTACTGGACCATAGAAATGAATTATTCAACTATTTTATATTTGTTACTGGTCCATAATGTGTTACTCCACTCTTGTGTTTTGGTTCCTAGCCTATAATGCATTGCTCCGTTATTGTATATTGGTTCCGTGACCAAAATCGATTGTTCCACTGTTGTATATTGGTGTCTTGGTCATAATGCATTGCTCCATTATTATATATTGGTTACTGGACCTTAATGAATTGCTCCACTATTGTATGTTGGTTTCTGGACTATAATGCATTGCTCCATTATTATATATTGGTTACTGGACCATAATGAATTGTTTCATTATTACATTTTGATACCTTGAACATAATAGATTGTTTCGCTATTATAATTATATTGGTTTATGGACCATATATGATAACTTCACTCTTGTATATTTGTTACTGGTCCATAATTTGATATATTACTTCCTAGACAAAAATGTATTGCTCCACTAATGTATTTTGGTAACTGTTGCAGTTAGCAGATTGTTCCAATGGTGTACATGGGTAAACAACCACAGACTGTTTCACTAGTGTAGTTGGTTATGGCCCATAATGGACTGTTCCACTTTTGTAAATGGTCAGATAATCACAATTTACTGTTTTAGTGTAGTTAATTTAGGACTTTAATGAACTGTTCCAGTATTATAGATCGTTTGACAACCAAAATATACTGTTTTAGTGTATTTTGTTCAGGACTGCAATGAACTGTTTCACTATTGTAGATGGTTTGACAACCATAATATACTGTTTTAGTGTATTTGGTTTAGGACTTTAATGAACTGTTCCACTATTGTAGATGGTTTTACAACCGTAATATACTGTTTTGGTGTGGTTGGTTTAGGACTTTAATGAACTGTTCCACTATTGTAGATGGTTTTACAACCATGATATACTGTTTAAGTGTATTTGGTTCAGGACTTAAAAGGGTTATTCCGCTATTCAATATTGAAATTAGTTAGACAAACGTAATATACTACTTTTAGAACTTCAATGGACTGTTCCACTATTGTAGATGGTTAGATAACCATAACATACTGTTTTGGTGTAGTTGGTTTAGGACTTCAATGGACTGTTCCACTATTGTAGATTCTTAGATAACCATAATATACTGTTTTAGTGTAGTTGGTTTCGAACTTCAATGGACTGTTCCACTATTGTAGATTCTTAGATAACCATAATATACTGTTTTAGTGTAGTTGGTTTAGGACTTAAATGGACTGTTCCACTATTGTAGATGGTTAGATAACCATAATATACTGTTTTGGTGTAGTTGGTTTAGGACTTTAATGGACTGTTCCACTATTGTAGATGGTTAGATAACCATAATATACTGTTTTGGTGTAGTTTGTTTAGGACTTTAATGGACTGTTCCACTATTGTAGATGGTTAGATAACCATAATATACTGTTTTGGTGTAGTTGGTTTAGGACTTTAATGGACTGTTCCACTATTGTAGATGGTTAGATAACCATAATATACTGTTTTGGTGTGGTTGGTTTAGGACTTTAATGGACTGTTCCACTATTGTAGATGATTAGATAACCATAATATACTGTTTTGGTGTGGTTGGTTTAGGACTTTAATGGACTGTTCCACTATTGTAGATACCTGACTGATAACTTACTGTAGATCATTGCTGGTATTAAAAAAGTATTTTTTCCTTTATTGGCTTAGTCTATTATTACAGAAGTACTTGACATTCATAACCTTTTATCTTATAATGCACTATTCCACTATTGTACAGATGTGACTGATAATATTACTGTAGGAGTAATTATAATTACTGTAAAAATAATTGGTTACAATATTACTGTAATGATAATTGCTTATGTTGGAGTGTTCCATTACTTTAGAAGTAATTGACTTTATTTGGAACCTTTTATTTTAGAATGGACTCTTCCACTATTGTAGAGAGTGACTGACAATATTACTGTAAAAATAATTGGTTATGTTGGAACATTCAATTACTTAAGGTGTAATTTACTTTATTTGGAACGTTTTATTTTAGAATGGACACTTCCACTATTGTAGAGATGTGAATAACAATATTACTGTAAAAATAATTGGTTATGTTGGAACATTCCATTACTTTAGGTGTAATCAACTTTATTTGGAACCTTTTATTTTAGAATGGACTCTTCCACTATTGAAGAGATGTGATTGACAATATTACTGTAAAAATAATTGGTTATATTAGAACATTCCGTTACTTAAGGAATAATCGACTTTATTTGGAACCTTTTATTTTAGAATGAACTCTACCACTATTGTATAGATGTGACTGACAATATTACTGTTCAATTAATTGTTATGTTGGAACATTCCATTATTAGAGAAGTAATTGACTTTATTTGGAACCTTTTATTTTAGAATGGACTCTTCTACTATTGTATAGATGTGACTGGCAATATTACTGTTCAATTAATTGGTTATGTTGGAACATTCCATTATTTGAGAAGTAATTGACTTTATTTGAGTGATAGAATTATTTCAGCTGTTTGATGTGCAGCTGTACAATTAGTGAGGAAAGGAAACGACCATTCCCAAACTTCCGTCATCTCAACTGCTTCTAACAGATATGAGAACTGATACTGGGTTTTGTTAGTGTTTTTTTTGCCTTATGTGGTAGATTTGTAACTTACTTTCACTTCCGAATATAACTTTGGCAGTCTGACTGTATGGCTGAGTCCTGTTAGCTCATTTGGTAGCACGTCTGACTATCAATCCCTGGCACGTGTGTTCAAATCCCTACAAGGCCTCAATGATTGATATACCACATTGTGTCTTACTGCCATTCATCTCTCACCACTGATTCAACTGGAAAAGTAATCAGTTATTTGCAGAGAAAGGTGTGCTTGAGCACTGGTTAACCTTTCAGGATCCCAGGAAGGAATGGTTAGTTAACTGGTCATCTGGTATACCTCGACATAGGTTATATCAGTTATTAAACCGTAATTGTTCTCAGTCTATTGATAACAATGACAAAATGTTTTTATTTATAATAAATATTTCACTCATTTGATTTTTTATAAAGCATTATTACATTTATATACGTTATTTTCTGTATTTTTATGACATTGTTGTGTAGTTTGATTTTTATTTAATCCACCTCGTGTAGTCGATAGTAATTATTATTTAGCTCACTCGAGCAGCTGGGTTTGAATCAACAACCTCAGCGGTGAGAGATAAGTGGTCATTAGACGACAGTGTCTTGACCACTCAGCCATGGTGGACATTCTCCAGTTGTTACTGTTGAGTATGGCTACATTGTGTGTATTGTAGTATGGCAGTATAATTATATAGTTTTTTATTATTATTTTTTTATATTTTTTTTTAATGGTTGAGTTTTTTTCCTTCAGAACAAATATCAGGTATTCCAGGGTAACCTCTCAACTTTGACCTTTATCTTGCAGTTGTAATAATAAAACAGTTGTTATCTTTGATGAAGTGGTTGATGGTAATTAGTGGTGGAGATAAGAGAAACAGAGAAGATAAGCATTAATCTGATGTGGAATTATGGATTAAAGGGTGAATATCAGGAAAAAATGCTTCAGTTGTCTTCAAAAATTGAATTCTTTTTAAAATGGATAAAAAGCATCTCATAATCATTAATACATAAAGTATGAATGGTTTGTTATGTCAAAATCAATATTTAACTTGAAACGAAATCCTCATTCTAAAAATAGACAACACTTGAATACTGCTTGGTGCTGACGACAGTCCCATTCGTCATATGGACTCTTTTTAAGATGAAACAATTTTTAATACATGTAAACCTGTGTAATTAATCAAATTGAAATAAAAATTAATTTTAATTTTCATTTAATATGTACCAAAATATGTTTCAATTTTAAGCGGGAAATCTATTTAAGTCTAACCTAGGCGCGTAGCCCAAGTTAGAAAATTCCTTTTTACTGTATTATTTTGTCGTGTTTAAACATCATTTTGGCAATACGAGGTCAGTGAGAATATAGGCATGATATATTAGAAAAAATGTTTTTAGCCAGTTTCAAAACTTTGTAAAATCCTGATATATTCCCTTTAAGATACAAATTGTGGGATATGATAAACATGTATTTCATGCTTTTTGATGAATTATAAAGATTTGTTGGTGAATTAATTTTGATTATTTCAATTTTAGAATAGTGAGGGTATAAGTAGTAATTTCACTGTTTTTTATCATAAAATAACAACAAAAATGGTTGTTTTTAGCGAAACATCAGTTAAATTTCACTCGAGAAAACTGAAATTGGAAATTATAATTATACCACTTCCGAAAGCGCTTGATGAAATAAAAATGAAACTGTACTGAACCCAACAATAATTCTCTTTGTATTAAAGCCATATTACAATCATATCATACTTTTATTGTTTAAATTACACTTGACCTTTGAAGATATTGGTGGGTGTCATGGGGGTTAGTGATTGCACTACTAGAGTTTTTAAATTAAATTATGGTCTTTGAGATCAGAGACCTGGTATCAGTGCAATACAAGTGATCCAGGGTGCTAGAGGTTGACTTCTGTTGTGCTATTGGCTCGGATTTGACTAATATTGCTTTAAGTAAGAGACTGTCGTTTTAAAATGTTTCATTTTATCCTACATATTTAATGATTTTACAGCAGCAAAAAACAAAAAATTGGACTGACTGAAACTGGAAGACCCCACTTAACTAAAAATCCTGGATCTGCCAATGATAAACAACCAGTTAATGATTAACATCCAATTAATGATTAACATACAACTTATCATGAACTCACAATTAAATGATGAACATGCAAGTAATGATAAACTCACAAGTAAATGATGAACATGCAAGTAATGATAAACTCACAATTAAATGATGAACATGCAAGTAAGGATAAACCCACAATTAAATGATGAACATGCAAGTAAGGATAAACTCACAATTAAATGATGAACATGCAATTAAATGATGAACATGCAAGTAATAATAAACTCACAATTAAATGATGAACATGCAATTAAGGATAAACTCAAAATTAAATGATGAACATGCAAGTAATGATAAACTAACAATTAAATGAGGAACATGCAAGTAATGATAGACTCACAATTAAATGAGGAACATGCAAGTAATGATAAACCCCTGATAAGTGATAAACTCACAATTAGAATTTTAATGATATACACCAAATAAAACAATGAAGAAGTTGGCTTGGTCTAGTATGATGTTCTTCACTGACTCCAGTTAATGTTAGTTTGTATTTTATCTTGTCAGGACAGTAACATGGGGAAACTCTGGTTGAATTAAATGTAATTCATGCATCAAAGGCTACACAAGATATGTTTGTTTTTAGTCATTCACAAATGACTTGATTCATTGATAACAGGGGTCAGATGTCAGAGTTTGTGACCTCAGTTTACACAAATTTTGTGTGAGGTATATATATTTGAATATTTGTGGATTTATTTCAGTGAATGTTTGGTGGATTTATTTCAGTGAATGTCTGGAATTATTGATAAGGTACTGTTTCTGTGGAAGTTATCATAAATACCTCTTAACCAATGGAGAGACATTCTGATAGGGTATGTGTAAGATTATGGAGTTAGGGGTCTTATGTTTGATCCTCTGTACAGCATTGTGTTGTGTTTTAGAGTCATAGGTTTGAACCTCTGTATAGCCATGTGTTGTGTTTTTGAGTTGTGGGTTTGATTCTTCTGTATAACCATGTGTTGTGTTGTGTTTTGTCAATCCTTCAGCAAGGTTTTCTTCCTGCATTGGCTCAAGTACTTGCTACTAGATATTTTTCATATTTAAAGGATCAGAAAGTATAAAAAAAAACACCAAAAACAATATTTCACCTAAGGCAGCCAATCGTTGGTTGACTTCCAATGGTTGGGGTGAAGGGATTCAAACCTATAACCTGGCCTTTAAGTGTGTGTAGTGCCAGATGCAGGACAACTGCCATGTATTTGGGTAATTCAGTTAACACAGTTATAATTTTGGAAAATTAATGTTCTATTTTGCATGAATGGGTATTGTACCGTCTCTCATTCATAAAAAGATAGGTAATATACGATGAGAAAAACTTTGATTAAGCGACATATAATTAAGTTTGAGTAAAACGGACAGGCAATTATAACATTATATAAGTAGAGGACTTAAACCTTGTGTGTAACTTATACCATATCGTAAATTATGCTAAGTATACATCATTAATTCAGGAATGAAATATAAAAATGGGGAAAAATGATGAGAACACTTTTAAAGATACAGGTATTGTACAGGTATGGGAGTAAAATTCATACAATACCTTAAAACTGTGTCAGATGTAGGCTACAAAGAGATCATTAGTAACAGATATAGTATACGGGCTCTTTTCTTAAAAAATCTATGAATCATATAAGTGTTTACATTTAATGGGAATAGTTTACATAATGGAGCGATAGTGAACAAATTGTTAAAACAAGTATTTGTAGTGGATACATGTGCAGATTCAGGGTATTTTTTATTGAATGATTGATTGCATAATTAGCGTCATTTTTTGCTATCAAGGGCTTACAGAAGATCAGTTAACCTTACCACTGTTTCCTTGGATCTTGAAAGGTTAACCAGTACTTGAGCACACCCCATCTCCACAAGTAACTGATTACTTTCCCACTTGAATAAGAGGTGAGAGACGAATGGTAATAAGACCCAATGTCATGTATCAACCATCAAGCTTGTGGGAACAGGAGGGTATTCCATTTCAAAATTTTAAGTAATAGCATTTACTCAAACACAAAAAAAATAGTAAAGGATTTTTCATGCGCACATTGGACACAGACACATGCAAAAGTTTTGAAAATATATACAAACAAATCAGGTCAATAACTTTGTAGTCACAAGTGAACCCCCCCCCCCCCCCCCCCCCCCCCCCCCCCCTCCCCCCTTTTTAAATCTTAAATTTTGGATCTGCTCCTGGGAGATATTTATGATATCCTGTGATAAGGTACATTTTGTTAACTGTAGAAGCCATTTGCTGCTGATAATGGGAAGTTTAGTGATGTTCGAAGTCAGTTGATTTCCTAAGTTTCTCTGAGGTAGTATGGATTATGTTGTGGAATTTTTGTCAGTTAATTTATTGGATACAGAAGAAATTTTGAAGTCAATTTTATTATAAATTTCGGATATATAACTATTTAGTTTGTTCAACCAGGTTAGTTCAACATATTTTTATTTTTATTTTAATATTTTCTATTTGGTTTAATTTGGGCTTAGTTTATACTGATTTATTTTGAATTCGATTGATTGATTGAATATTTAGCCTCCTTTTTGTGCCATTGATGGCTAACAGACAATCAGTTAATGGAACCATTGTTTCTTGGGATCCTGAATGATAGTGAGATACAATGTCGTATATCATCACCAAGACTGTTGCTGGTGGAGATTCGAACTCACGACCCCTGCCAGGTGCACTACCGACTGAGCTAATCAGGTCCAGCTTTTTCAATAAAAGTTCAAAGTGTATACTATATTGCTTTCAAGTCGCTTCCTTGGTAATGCCAGAACTGAGTTTTGTTCTTTAGAGCTGGGGATCAAACCTGTAACATCTGAACCTCTGGCATGGGCGATCGACACTATCAACTGCACTGTTGTTTCGGAATTGACATTCAATATAAGGTCTGGAGTTTAATAAGCTGATGCTTACAACATATTCTTGTTTTACCATGTGGTTGTCTACAAAAGACACTTCTGAAAACCCTGCTATACTGATATGATTCACCCAGACTCTGGGCCAACCCAGCCAATGCTGTGCTAATCAAGGAAGAGAAACTACCGATTCCATTATGTCATGTGATACCATACCAGGAATTGAACGAATAACCTAATACATGCAAGGTTTCCACTCTTACTTGGTTGTTGTCATCTAAAACTGATTGATCTGATGTTTTTTACCTAATGCCAGAGCGACTACCGTGCCAGCTGACCATGTGAATAGTTTGTCCAAGTAAATACAATGTAATGCAAACAAGTGCTTACTCAGAGAGCATTCACTTGTCCAAAGAAAATGGTGGCCTTGCAAACAAATCGATCACTGATTAGATGATCAAATTGCTTGATTGACAGCCCGCGTTAGGTCATTTATAATGAGACTTGGTGGGTGGACATAATGCAAGTTGAAGATTATAAACACTTCAGTGCAGAATCCAACTACTTGAAGCTAATCAACTAAACAATATTTTCAATAAACAATACAAGGCTGCGGTGCTGCGAATAGAATGTTACCTGATCATGCCAGCAGTCACAGGTTCAGTCCCAGACTGGCCTTTCATAAATAGTATTAAGTGTTGTTTTCCCTCTCAAAAACATATTGATTCTACCCAGAAAACTTGACCCAAGAGCAGTTAATATAACCTCCAAGCTTACTTCACTCATTAAATTTAGTATAAACTAAAAAAACACTACAAAAAATATACAGTACAGTGGTGTGGGGTTCATTACACTGGGCTGGGCCTGATAAGCTCAGTCAGCGGGTCTGACTTTCAATCCAGGGGTCGTGAGTTTGAATCTCTGCCTGGCCACAATCTCCGTAATGGTTGATATACAAAGATGTGTCTCATTATCATTCGTCTCTCACAGCTGATTCAAGTTGGAATGATATCATTTACTTGCGGAGATGGGGTGTGCTCGACTACTGGTTAACCTATCAGGATCCCAGAAACAGTGGTTAGGTTAACTGACCGTCTGTTAGACTTAGATTGCATATAAATGTCTCTTAATTTTCAATCAATCAATCAATCAATCAATCAATCAATACCCTGAGCCACAAGTCTGAGTGGTCTAAGACGCTGTCTCAAGATCACTAACCACAATGCCGAGGTAGTGGGTAAGAGGCAATCTTGGTCCAAACACACTTCATATGATAACATTTGATTGATAAAAATATGCTTAGAATTAATATACAATACATACTGAAAGTATAAAGAAATGGCAGGTGAATTTCAGAGCAACATTATCAAACAATTGGAAGCAATATCATACAGTTTCAGAATACATATGTAAAGGTATTTTATTAATGATGTCACTATGATTGACATAATCATTCATGAAAAATCTTTGCATACATAATTATTCTTAAACTAAACATCACTTACAATGGTTTGATAACTAGGTTCTGAAATTCACCCAGCGTTTCTTTATGCTTTCAGAATATATGATGGAAATGGAGTGACTCTACATAGATTCATTCTAGGACGTAATTTAGAAATTATAATCATTATTTAAAAATTGATCTATAAAATGTGTTATAAAGGTGCCCAAAAGTTCCATTCCCTTCACCCATTATTATACTCAGTATGGGGACATCTGGGGGCAGATGACAACAGTACAGATGCCCATATGGGTTCTGCTGTGAATCCATTAAGTGTTTTATTTTGTCGAGCACTGGTAAACATGGAATTTGTGTAGTTATGAAAACGAGATCGTGGTGACCAAGGTTTATATATATATTTTGTTATGGTTTCCACACATATTTTGTTGAAAACTTATGTTTACAATTTTGGCACAATGTCACGAGTCCCTGTTGTGTGAACATATCTCATCAAAGTACGCTCTGAGAGGGAGAGGGAGAGGGGGAGGGAGGGGAGGGAGGGAGAGAGAGAGAGTCTTATTGTCATTCATCTCTTACCACTGATTCAAGTGTGACAGTTATCAATAAGAGTGGAGATAGGGTGTGCTTGAGTACTGGTTAGCCTTACAGGGTTCCGGGAAAGAGTGGTTAGGCTAACTGAATTGTCTGTCAAACAAACAAACAAAACATCTCAAGACCAACAGCAGTGCTGCGTTCAGCACCGTTAAACAGCAAACATGTTTAATGCCTGGTTCCCCAAAATTACCATGTATTGGGTGTTAATATGAGGTTGAGCCAATGTCCAGGAATAAAATGTTAGCTAACCTTATGAACGTTTAAGCGAACTGAACAGCAGCCCAGAGTGTCTTCAACTTCAAGGTGTTCTTCAAACCTGTTATAAAGGTCAATCCAGGTCAAGAACAAACAAAATTACAGGTTTCATTAGGAAGGTAGCTGATATAGACTGATTACATATGAAATGGAAGGCAGCCATGTGCACCTGTACCATAATGATGTGTATGAATATATCAAGGGGGAAGTTTTCATTACTGGGTAATTAATACATTGCTCCTGTAATTCATACTCCAATTTTTCCCATGATCTTCTTAAGTTTATAAATTAATCACATTTTATAAATAAGTGCATGAAAGATAGGTTAGATAGGGTATATAACTGCTCTGGTGGCCGCTACCTTTCGATTGTGTAGTCCTATGGTTTGTAGTGCCGCTGTAGTGGATTACATGTGTTTTGTGTGTGCATTTGTCTTGGTAATGAGAAATGATGGGTCAGGGGCGACTTGTGAAAATGTGTTTAAAGTTGAACTGAAATGATCCATTTCTAAGTCGCAGTCTCCCAAAGAATTGACCTTAATAGCAGCACAATTGTTGTACCATGGAGATTGTAAACTTTATATTTTATGTGTAATTGTTTTGCCATGGCCCTGAATACCATAAATCCAGCAGCAGTTCCAACCATCATTCATAAAGAGTTAGTCGGTAGTGCATCTGACTGTCAACTTAATGGTCATGAGTTTGAATCCCCACTCAGCCACAGTCTCTGTGATGATTTATATACGGCATTTTGTCTCATTGTCATTCATCTCCCACTACTGATTCAAGTGGGAAAGTTATTAGTTTCTTGTGGAGATGGGTGTGCTTGAGTTCTGGTTAACCTTCCAGGATCCCATGAAAGACAGCAGTTAGGTTTACTCAGCTGTTAGACCTTGATAGCATAAAATGACGCTAAATATAATGGATGTTTTATATACACTGATATTTTTCTATATTGAATCTATATCCTATACAACATTATCATCACCACCACCACCATTATAGTCATCATTTTCATCATCATCATTAACATTGATTTCTTAAATACCAGTGGTATTATCACCATCATCACAAGTTAAAAATGTTGTTTATCCCAATCACTACCATCATCACCATCATCATCATCATCATCATCATCATCATCATCATCATCATCATCATCATTATCATTGTCATAATCATCGTTATCATTGTCATCATCATCATCAACATTATCATCATATCATCATTATCGTCATCATCATCATAATCATCATCATCATCATCATCAGCAGCAGCAGCAGCAGCAATATCATCATATCATCATCATCATCATATCATCATCTTCATCATCTTTATCATCATAATAAAACAAAATAAGAGAATATTTTGGATTTAAGCCTGTTACATAGTTTATCATCAAAAATAATCACAAATAAAATAATAATAAAAACAAAATGGGTTAAATGTCAAGATAGTGTATAGAATTATAGAATGTACAGTTTTACAGACAGAGAGAAGGTTAGAGAAGGTTAGCATGTCTGTATGAGGTGTACGGCAGCAACAAATAGTTGGTGTAAATGTCATGACAGTGATGTAACAATGTACATGGATTATAATACATGTGTGCATGTTACAGTAATAGCAATTACCGTATTGTCTTATATGTCTGTCTGTCTGTCTGTCTGTCTGTCTGTCTGTCTGTCTGTCTGTCTGTCTGTCTGTCTGTCTGTCTGTCTGTCTGTCTGTCTGTCTGTCTGTCTGTCTGTCTGTCTGTCTGTCTGTCTCTGTCTGTCTGTCTCTGTCTGTCTGTCTGTCTGTCTGTCTGTCTGTCTGTCTGTGTGTCTTCATTGTCTGTCTTCACTGTCTGCCTCTCTATCAGTTTGAGCTGACATGATGACCTCTCTTTGTCTAATTGACCGATGCGGGCCAGAAACTAATTTCCCTAATTGTTACTATTGTTCTTGTGTCTTCACCAGCCCAGTATAATTAATTGTTAACCCTGAAACAGAGATATCATGTGATGTGTTGTAGAGTTACACCCCTTTTTCTGCTGGCTGAATCGAGCCAATTGTTTTACTTGGATCATACAGATAACAATACTTCCCTTGATTGTGTTTCTTCCAATTCCCTAGAGGATATAAGATTACTCTGAACTGTATATAAAACTTTTATTTATATAAGGTTACAAAACTGGAAAATTATATACCAAGGAAATCAGGTTTGAGTTTTATTTGCTATTTCATTACATTCTGTTTTATTCAGGAAAACTATCAAACATAAAATGAAATTGATATTTGGCTATGCAGTCTTCACAAAGGAAGATGTGGCTATACTTGTTATGTAGTCTTCCATAAGGAAGATGTGGCTATACTTGTTATGTAGTCTTCCATAGGGAAGATGTGGCTATACTTGCTATGTAGTCTTCCACACGTAAGATGTGTCTATACTTGCTTTGTAGTCATTGAACAGAAAAGATGTGGCTATACTTGCTATGTAGTCTTCCACAAAGAAGATGTGGCTATACTTGCTATGTAGTCTACCACAGAAGATGCGGCTTAGCTTACTATGTAGCCTGCCAAAGGGAAGATGTGGCTATGCTTGCTATGTAATCTTCCATAGGGAAGATGTGGCTATATTTGCTATGTAGTCTTCCACAGGTAAGATGTATCTATACTTGCTATGTAGTCATTGAACAGAAAAGATGTGGCTATACTTGCTATGTAGTCTTCCACAAAGAAGATGTGGCTATACTTGCTTTGTAGTATTCCACAGAAGATGTGACTTAGCTTACTATGTAGTCTGCCATAGGGAAGATGTGGCTATACTTGCTATGTAGTCTTCCACAGTGATGATGTGGCTATACTTGCTATGTAGTCTGCCATAGGGAAGAGTTGACCATGCTTGCTATGTAGTCTTTCACAGGGATGATGTAGCTATACTTGCAATGTAGTCATTCACAGGGAAGATGTGACTATACTTGCTATATAGACTGCCTTAGAGAAGATGTGGCTACACTTGCTATGTAGTCTTCCATAGGGAAGATGTGGCTATACTTGC
Organism: Panopea generosa; assembly: GCA_029582155.1. NCBI lineage: Eukaryota > Metazoa > Mollusca > Bivalvia > Adapedonta > Hiatellidae > Panopea > Panopea generosa. The sequence continues at coordinate 10,660,057 of CM055907.1, read as the reverse complement.
TATGCAGTATTCTGCAGGGAACATGTGTCTATACTTGCTATGCAGTCTTCAGCAGGGAACATGTGGCTATGCTTGCTATGTAGACTTCTACTGGGATGATGTGGCTATACTTGCTGTGTAGTCATTCACAGGGAAGATGTGAGTATACTTGCTATATAGACTGCCTTAGGGAAGATGTGGCTACACTTGCTATGAAGTCTGCCATAGGGAAGATGTGGCTATACTTGCTATGTAGTCTGCCATAGGGAAAACATGGCTTTTCTTGCTATGCAGTCTTCCATAGAGAAGATGTGGCTATACTTGCTATGTAGTCTACTGTAGGAAAGATGTGGCTTTACTTGCTATGTAGTCTTCCACAGAGAAGATGTGTCTAGTCTTGCTATGTAGTCTTCCAAAGGGAAGATGTGACTATATTTGCTATGTAGTTTTCCACAGGGAAGATGTGGCTATACTTGCTATGTAGTATTCCAAAGTGAAGAGCAGACTATGCTTGCTATATAGTCTTCCAAAGGGAAGATGCAGCTATTCTTGCAATGTAGTCTTCCACAGAGAAGATGTGGCTACATTTGCTATGTAGTCTGCCACAGGGAAGAGGTGACTATGATTGTTATGTAATCTTCCGCAGGGAAGATGTGGCTATATTGCTATGAAGTCTTTTATAGGGAAGACATGGCTAAATTTGCTATATAGACTACCAGAGGGAATATGTGGCTTTACTTGCTATGTAGTCTGCCATAGGGAAGATATGTCTATACTTGCTATGTAGTCTCCCAAAAGGAAGATGTTGCTATATTTGCTATGTAGTCTTCCAGAGGGAAGATGTGGCTATAATTGCTATGTAGTCTTCCAGAGGGAAGATGTGGCTATACTTGCTATGTAGTCTTCCACAGGGAAGATGTGGCTATACTTGCTATGTAGTCTACCATAGGGAAGAGTTGACCATGCTTGCTATGTAGTCTTTCACAGGGATGATGTAGCTATACTTACTATGTAGTCTGCCACAGGGAAGATGTGGCTATACTTACTATGTAGTCTTCCACAGGGAAGATGTGGCTATACTTGCTATGTAGTCATCTATAGGGAAGATGTGACTTTACTTGCTATGTAGTCTTCAAAAATGAAGGTGTGACTATACTGGCTTTGTAGTATTGCACAGGGAAGATATTGCTATACTTGCTATGTAGTCTTCCATAGGGTATATGTGGCTATACTTGCTATGTAGTCTTCCATATGGAAGATGTGGCTATACTTGCTATGTAGTCTGCCATAGGGAATATGTGGCTATATTTGCTATGAAGTCTTCCACATGGAAGATGTGGCTATACTTACTTTGTAGTAGTCTTCCACAGAGAAGATGTGGCTATACTTGCTATGTAGTCTGCCATAGTGAAGAGCAGGCTATGCATGCTATGTAGTCTTCGATAGGGTAGATGTGGCTATACTTGCTATGTAGTCTTGGATAGGGAAGATGTGGCTATACTTGCTATGTAGTATGCCATAGTGAAGAGCAGACTATACTTGCTATGTAGTCTACGATAGGGTAGATGTGGCTATACTTGCTATGTAGTCTTGGATAGGGAAGATGTGGCTATACTTGCTTCCACTCACTTCTTTTTCATTTTTTGCATTTTTATAATTTGAACAATCTTCTTGCACATGTTCTACTGTCATTTTTTGACTGTGTTTATTATGCTGATGTGTTCTATATAAGACAGACCATATGTACCTATGTATTGAGGTTTTATCTATTAATTCATCTTATTTTAACCTTTTTATGCTCTCCTTCAAAACTTGGCACTTGTCTTATATCAAGGGCGAGTATTTTCAGGCCATAGTGGTCCACTTGTTTCTGTTGTCATGAAATATTAAAAATGGCCACCACAGGAAAGCAGAGATGTACAAATGGCAACAGTATTTCAGTCCAGAGTTGAAGGCAGATGTTACACCACAAACTAAATTTCCTAATTAATGTAACAGTTCTTTTGTGTTAAAGCATTGGCAAGTCTTACATTTGTATCATGATCCAGACTCTGCCAGTACTTCGGCCAGGGTTGGTGATAACAACAGGGACAGGGAACATTACAAAAGTACCTCAATATTTAAAACTCCTCATTATATGAGTACTTGGGATGGTCTTTCAGTGATTTTTTTAATGAGGTTTAACGTTTGTCAACAGATTTCAGGTTATACATAGCATATCTAGTTTTGTTGATGAAGGAAGACTAACTGACCTCGGGCAAGTATCTGGCAATTTTTTTCAGATAAAGTTTTTAGACTGAGTGGGACTCGAACCTACAACTCTTTGGTTTCCAGGTTTTCGTTGATCTCTTTCCTATCCCAGGTTTATAGTTCCAAGATTGTTTGGGGCCTCCTTCTTATCCCAGGTTTATAGTTCTCAGATTGTCTGGGACCTCCTTCCTATCCCTGGTTTATAGTTCCCAGATTGTCTGGGGCCTCCTTCCTATCCCAGGTTTATAGTTCCCAGATTGTCTGGGGCCTCCTTCTTATCCCAGGTTTATAGTTCCCAGATTGTCTGGGGCCTCCTTCCTATCCCTGGTTTATAGTTCCCAGATTCTCTGAGGCCGCCGTCCTATCCCAGGTTTATAGTTCCCAGATTGTCTGGGGCCTCCTTCTTATCCCAGGTTTATAGTTCCCAGATTGTCTGGGGCCTCCTTCCTATCCCTGATCCCATTCATATTTCTCAGCTATGGTTCCCTGATTCACCATAGGTCTCTATCCCATCATCCAGAATAGTTTAACATGACCTATATATTTAAAAAAAACATAAAACAATGCATTAATTTGTTATTTCTCCCTGAGTTAAGTTGAATAACCAAAAAACTTCAAAGGCGTGCATTTGAAAGCTTTCCTAATGCATATTCAGCTTGTAAGCATGAGATTAAATTGAAGATGCCTTGTAAGTTGTCATTTGTCTTGTAGAAACATTGATGAAACTATTTTATTATGTTTAGAGCAGTCATCTTTTCAATTTCCGCCAGTACTGATATGTTAGAATATTGCTTTTCCTCTAAAGTGGGGATCCTTGAGGGGCAATCCTAAAGTTCAGCTTAATGTTTAGTGATGAAGCACAGTTACGAAGAAGCAAGGCAAACCTATAATAGTTGAATTCCAAGGCATACTGACTTACTTAGACAATATTGCTTTTTGTTAGCCATTGATGCCATACAAAGAGATTTGGAAAATAAGATTATTCAATTATAATGTAACATTATGAGTGGCCCTCTTTTCTCCATGTCTTTTCAGTGATATCCCATTATGAATTTATGAATGACCCACTTTTTTCAGATCTTATTCATAATATCACATTATGATAATCCTCACTTCTTTATGTTTTTTAATGATATCACATTATGAATGACCCTCTTTTCTTCATGTCTTTTTAATGATATTGTATTATGAATGACCCTCATTTCTATGTCTTTTAAATAATATCACATTAGGAATGACCCTCATTTCTTCACATCTTTTGCCATGGCTGTGAGGATTTATTAGAAATATCTCACTTTGATAATAGCAAGATTTATATCCTGTCAGGTTCAGCAAGACAGATTACAGTGGTTGTGACAAGACTTGTATGAACTGATGAGGCATTGTTATCTGTCCACCAGGGCGCAGTAATTGATATTTTCAGAAAAAAAAACATTATCATTCATAATTAGTTTGCAGCTCAGCTGCTTTACATAGCATGTTGTTTATTGGTTTCCATTGTCATCATTCTGTCATTTCTTGGGTCTGCCAGAGTTGAAGTGCTAATGGGTCTTATATATACAATGAGTGTAGTGTATCTTTATATTTCACAACTATAGTTGTTATATAGTTTGCTGAGCTCATGGTCCAGTGGTAGAGCACTGAACACAGAATTAGAGTTGTCGGCTAGATCCTCTGCCATGGCTATGTGTAGAGTCCTGGAGCAAGACACTTTCTCCGCATACCGGTAAGCTTAGTACTGGTTCTACACAGGAAGACTGTAGAAGTTGTAAGAACTTGTTTCACAATCAAAGTAAAAATAAATAAGTTTAAATTAATAGTTTGAGCTCTTGATCTAATATGTCAGTTTTAGTGTTACATGTACTGAAATCACCTTACCACTTGACCATGCACTGCTTATGACTCTTTGTGCATTCAAATGAAATTCAAATACTTTCTGTTCACAATTATTTTTATGAGTATCATCATTAGCACCTTCGGTATTCTCAAATTCTTGGTAGGCATCAGCCCCAATACAAGCATCACCACCACTATTATCAGTATTACCACCATCATTATCATCATCATCATCATCAACACCACAATTATCATTTTCATCATCACCACCACCGTTACCATCATCACCAACACCATTATCATCATCATCACCACCACCATTATCATCATTATCACCACCACCATTATCATCATCACCAACACCATTATCATCATCATCACCACCACCATTATCATTATCATCATCACCACCACCACCATTATCATCATCATCACCACCACCATTATCATCATCACCAACACCATTATCATCATCACCACCACCACCATTATCATCATCATCACCACCACCATTATCATCATCATCACCACCACCATTATCATTATCATCATCACCACCACCACCATTATCATCATCATCACCACCACCATTATCATCATCACCAACACCATTATCATCATCACCACCACCACCATTATCATCATCATCACCACCACCATTATCATCATCATCACTACCAACACCATTACCATCATCATCACCACCACCATTATCATTATCATCATCACCACCACCACCATTATCATCATCATCATCACCGCCACCATTATCATTGCAATATCACCGCCACCATTATCATCATCATCACCATTATCATAATCATCACCACCACAATTATCTTCATTATCATCATCATCATCATCATCATCACCACCATAATCATTGTCATCATCACAACCACCATTTTCATCATCATAACCCCCACCATTATCATAATCATTACCACCACCATTATCATCATCACCACCACCACCATTATCATCATCACCACCATTATCCATGTCATCATCACCTCTTCCAATATCATCATCATCATCACCATTATTGTCATCATTATCATCATCATCACCACCATTATCGTCTCACACCACTATTACATTTCCCATAGGGCTCCATTGTAACATTTATGTCCAAAACAGAGTGAAAAATTAAATTCTGCAGCATGTGTCTGGGCTCAAATTCTTCATTGGTTCAAAATATGCAATTATAAAGAAAAAAAAGTATACCTTGACCAGGTTTTTTTTTTTTTTAAATTCAATGCTTTTGTGAGACCTATCAATTTCCAGAGTAACGATATGTCATCTATTCGCCCTAGATGCGGCTCGAACAACAATTCTGAAATGACACAGAATTGTCCAGAAAGCTGTTATCAGCATCAAATTTTTTAGTGGTGAAATACTGACCATTTAACTCATGCTAGAAAAAAACAAAACACTGCAGTACAAGCCCTGAAAAAAGAAGAAAAAGAGAACTAAAGTTTTATTTCTACCTCCTTCATCTGTAGGTCCGGAGTACTCAAGGGAGATAATAATGGTATGAGTCCTTATCATCAACACCACCGTTATCGTCATCATCACCACCACAACCATTATTAACATCATCATCATCACCACCATTATCACCATCATCATCAACATGGTAACCTTTATCAATATCATCATTTCCTCCACCATTATCATCATCATCATCACCACCACCATTATTATCATCATCACCACCATTATCACCATCATCATCAACATGGCAACCTTTATCATCATCATCATCACCTCCACCATTATCATCATCATCATCATCACCACCACCATTATTATCATCATCATCATCATCACCACCATTATCACCATCATCATCAACATGGCCACCTTTATCATGAGCAGCATGAACATCACTGTCATCATCCTCATCATCATCATACGTAACCTTAGCTATCAACTTCCCCTCCTCAAATCCAGGGGTTGGGAGTTCAAATCCCCACCTGGCCACAGTCGTCACAATGATTGATATACAACATTGCGTCTCGTTATCATTTGTTTCTCACCACTGTTTCAAGCTGGAAAGATATCAGTTACTTGTGGAGATGGGTGTGCTTGAGTACTGTTTAACCTTCCAGTATCCCAGTTAAGTTAAAGGGAATATATCAGGAACACTCTCTATAAATGTCTTAACAAAAAAAATTTTTTTAGAATGGATATAAAGCATCGCATTATCATAAATAAATTAAATCCAAATGGTTTGGTATATTAAATCCACAAAAACATGACAATCAGAGTGGTGATCTTGAAACGGAATCCCCATTCTATAAATAGACACACCTTCAGATCGTCATTTTACCTTTTTCTCAGATGAAACAAATTATACATCATGTAAACCCAGTAAGACGGATCAATTTGAAATCAAAATGAAATCACATGACTTTTAAGATATATCACAAAAGAGGCTACAATTTTAAGCAGGAAATCTATTTTAGTGTAACATAGGTGCGTAACCCAAGTAAGGAAATTCCTTTTCAATATTTTATATTGACATGTTTAAATAGATATGCTTATGGCAAAACGGGGACAGTGAGTATGTATATAAGCTTGATTTATTGGAATTTTTTTATAAAAAATCCGGAGATATTCCCTTTTACTGATCACCTGTTAGTTCTTGATGGCATAAAAATGACGTTAGATATTCAATCAATCAATCATTTCCCGTCTCTGCCAGTACCATTATTACTGTCATCATCGTTCTTATCACTGCCATCACCACCATCATCATTATCACTAGCAGATCTTGTGGAAGCGAAAGAGTATCAAGTTAGTTGATATTGACTTATATTGACTCAGGTCCAAGGTGCTGTCTCAAGATCACCTACCTCTCACAGCTAAGGTCGTAGGTTTTAGTAATGCTTGCTCGAAAAATTTTATGTGAGAAACTTTCCAGTTACTTGCGGAAGGGCAGTGGTTCTACTCAGTCTTTCTACTCAGTCTGAGTCAGTCTGAGGTCTTCCTCCACCAGTAAAACTGGATATGCCATAATTATATAACCTGAAATGTATTGAAAATGTCGTTTAACCCCATTCAAAAATAAAAAAGATATTTGCTCAGTTGCAAAGGAAGCTCTATAAGTATATTTATATTAATTTATATTGGCTCAGTTGTGAAGGAAGCTCTATTTAGTATAGTTTATATTAATTTATATTAGCTCAGTTGTGAAGGAAGCTCTATTTAGTATAGTTTATATTAATTTATATTGGTTCAGTTGCGAAGTAAGCTCTGTCAAGTACAGATTATATTAATTTATATTGGCTCAGTTGCGAAGGAAGCTCTATTAAGTATAGTTTATATTAATTTATATTGGCTCAGTTGCGAAGGAAACTCTATCAAGTATAGTTTATATTAATTTATATTGGTTCAGTTGCGAAGTAAGCTCTGTCAAGTACAGATTATATTAATTTATATTGGCTCAGTTGCGAAGGAAGCTCTATTTAGTATAGTTTATATTAATTTATATTGGCTCAGTTGCGAAGGAAACTCTATCAAGTATAGTTTATATTAATTTATATTGGCTCAGTTGCGAAGGAAGCTCTATCGAGTATAGTTTATATTAATTTGCAAAGGAAACTCTATCAAGTATAGTTTATATTAATTTATATTGGCTCAGTTGTGAAGGAAGCTCTATTTAGTATAGTTCATATTAATTTACATTGGCTCAGTTGCGAAGGAAACTCTATTTAGTACAGTTTATATTAATTTATATTGGCTCAGTTGCGAAGGAAACTCTATCAAGTATAGTTTATATTAATTTATATTGGTTCAGTTGCGAAGTAAGCTCTGTCAAGTACAGATTATATTAATTTATATTGGCTCAGTTTTTAAGGAAGCTCTGTCAAGTACAGATTATATTAATTTATATTGGCTCAGTTGCGAAGGAAGCTCTATTTAGTATAGTTTATATTAATTTATATTGGCTCAGTTGCGAAGGAAACTCTATCAAGTATAGTTTATATTAATTTATATTGGCTCAGTTGCGAAGGAAGCTCTATCGAGTATAGTTTATATTAATTTGCGAAGGAAACTCTATCAAGTATAGTTTATATTAATTTATATTGGCTCAGTTGTGCAGGAAGCTCTATTGAGTATAGTTAATATTAATTTACATTGGCTCAGTTGTGAAGGAAGCTCTTTCAAGTATAGTTTATATTAATTTATATTGGCTCAGTTGCAATGGAAGCTCTAAGCTTATATGAATTGATCTCGAGTACATCTCCTGAGTAGAAGCAGAAGTACTTGAGGTGTTTTGAGATACAATAGGATCAGGCATGGGATCAAACCCGCAACCTCTTGTGTGAGCAGCCAACACTATCTACTACACTCAGGGGCAGATCAATTTCAGTTTAGAAGGAGCATACTTAGGGGGCTCAACACCACTATTGCACCTAATACATGCTCCGACAACCCTTGTGGTATTGTTAAAATCTCCCAAAAACTGTGAAATAGGTATAATGTTTCTCTAAAAATGTATATACCGATAGTACTATTGGATTAAAATTACATTTCATTAATTTCAATACTCTGATGTCACTCCATGTACCGAGAATATAACCCCTTCACTACCCCTCCACACCCCCCTTCCCCCTCCCATCTGAAATCCTGCATTACCCCATTATAACAAACTCCTGTCAAAATGCAAACATTTATATATTTGTATTATGTCTATTCCAATCCTATCAAAATGATAAATATTACTGAGAGATGAAAGGTTATTCTAACATAATTATAATGTTGTTTTTTTTTAAAAAAAAAATCACATTGTTATGAAAACTATCCCAGATGTACACACACTGGGAAATGTTCACTGTTGCTACACTAAACTTCATTAATATAGAATGGTGGCACCTTCCTGTCTGAACACTATCGCATCAAATATTATTAATTCATGCCATTCCTGCCAGTAGATTCAAGGGAGATAACTGTTAGTAGAAATGTCCTGGAATATTGTATCACTTGCTTCCCTTAGTTGATGAGGCAATGATATAGTCCAAATTCAATTCTTATAATCAAAAAAATAACAGAAGACCTAAAATAGTTCTATTTCTAAATTTATATCATAAAGTCATAATTTTATTCAGTTTCAGCAAAGAAACTATGTGAAATTCTCCCAACATCTTGGTTGTTCCATTTCAATATAAAGTCGTAGAAATAGCCAGGCATTTTGAAAACTTTTGTAATCGGGTTAAGAATGTCAGACTGGGTCTAGGACTATATCCATTTTTTTTGCAGACTAAGAAACCAATTGTGGAAAAAAATTTAACACACTTGAAATATTCCAAAATCAATTTAGTTTGTGTACATTCTGTCTTGAATAATTGACTGAATTTGTATGTGTTTTGTTGAATTCAATTTAAATCAAACCTGGTACGGTTTATAAGGTATTTTCAGGATGAAGGTTTGCCAATGTCAGATAAAGTACATTCTGACAAAAGGAAGAGCAAGTTGGAATATTATTGTAAGAAGATAAAATAAAAATTTGTATCAAAAATGAAAAAGAGAATAATAAAATTGTTGTTTTTTTTGTTGTGTTTCCTTATTGTTGTTCTGTGGCCGAGTGGTCTAAGGTGCTGTCTCAAGTGCACTTACCTCTCATTGCTAAGGTCGTAGGTTCGAGTCCCGCTCGCTCCGAAAACTTTATGTGGGAAAGTTTGCCAGTTACTTGAGGAAGGACAGTGGTTCTACTCAGTCTGACTCAGTCTGAGGTCTTCCTTCACCAGTAAAACTGAATATGCCATTTGTATATAACCTGAAATTTGTTGGAAATGGCGTTAAATCCCATATTGTTGTTCAATGATGGTCTCCCAGTCAGAGAGCTAGCGGGATACAGGAATTTATGTCACAGTTAACACACATTGGGCACAAAGAAGCTTTCATAAATCCTTAAGTTACAGCTTAGGTGATTCTTGAATTTTAGTGGGGGAGGCGTTGGCCAGTTGTGCACCCTTGAATCTGCCCTTGGAGAGTAGTTCAATATATGATGGTCTCCCAGTCAGGGAGGTGGACTGTCAACCCAATCTTGATCTGTTCCTGCAATGAGGTGCTGAAGGTGTTTCCTTGGACATTCCCTCAACTTTTCATTTTTGATGCCCCTCCATTCCAAGAATGGTGACGGGCATTAAGTGTTACACATGTTCGGTTGTTTGTTCATTCGTCCGTACAGAATGGTTTCCCATCAATAACTTCTGAAAGGGTCTTGAATGTATTGAATGTATACCTGTATATTACAAAATACAGGCCAAGTTAGATATTGGTGGATGTTGGTCAAACATTACAGGAGTTTTGGTCCATTTTTAGCAGCACTTTCTTTGAAACCACTAGGCCAGTTAAACTGAAATTTTACATGGATGTTTCTGTTGCATAGGAGACTACACAGAAGATTTTTTTTTTCAATTTGAAATTCAAGATGGCTGCCATTACTAAATATAGTACAAAGCGTAAAAAATCTTCTTCTCATGAACGGCTCAACAGATTTTCAAAATGTTTATGTAGTTATGATGACCAGCTATAGTTTTGTTAGATTCATTCAAATAGTGTGTTTAGGGTTAAAAATGACTCCGCCCCAAGGGTTCAATTAGGAGACACATGTCAGTATAATTTTTTTTTTTTTTTTTTTTTTAAATGGAAATGATTTTGCCTATATCTTCACAGAAGCATTGTTTGGTTAAGGAGGTTCAGATTTGTAAAAAATGACTGGGTTCCACTGTCTTAAGGGGTCAGGAGGCGCCCCAAAAGGGTAAAAATTGGGAATTGCTAAAATCGTTTTCTTAAGAACTGGTATGTCAGATTTGTTCATATTTGGCATTAATTATTCCTATGTGTAGGGGTTTGACTGCAGATAAGAATTTAGGGGTTAAAATTTATAGGGGCCCTGTAAAGGGAATTAGAATTTTACATAGGGATACTATGGGAAAACAGAAAATTCTCTTTTTTTTCATCTATTCTGAAACCACTATGCAAATTAAACTGAAATTTCACATGGATGTTTCTATTGCATAGGAGACTATACAGAAGATTTTTTTTTGTATCTGAAATTCAAGATGGCCACCATTACTAAAAATAGTCCAAAATTTTAAAAATCTTTTTCTCATGAATGGCCTAACAGATTTTCAAAATGTTTATGTAGTTATGATGACCAACTTTAGTTCTTTAGATTTGTTCAAATGGTGGCCTTAGGGTTAAAAATTACCCTGCCCTGAGGAGACACATGTCATTATAATATATTTTTTTTTTAAATGGAATTGATTTTGCCTATATCTTCACAGAAGCATTGTTTTGTGAAGGAGGTTCAGATTTGTAAAAATGACTGGGTTCCAGTCTTAAGGGGTCAGGAGGTGCCCAAAAAGGGAACAAAAATGGGAATTACTAAAACCGTTTTCTTAAGAAACGGTATGTCAGATTTGTTCATATTTGGCATAAATTATCCCTATGGGTGCAGATAAGAATTAAGGGGCTAAAATGTATAGGTACTCTGTAAGAGGAATTAGAATTTTACATATGGGTACTATGGGAAAACATTGCATAGGAGAATTTCAAAAAGTGCTATGGCCACTATGAGTCTATAGAGCATCCTCAGGCCCTCTTGGGCCTCTTGTTTAACTAAGTTGTAGATAAAAGAGTGGTTTTCAATCAATAGCGAGGGCATTTGTGTTGACAGCAACATTTCACATTAATGATAATTGTTTTGCTTTAATTACCTTCTTAGCTGATAACAAACCAGATAAGGGTTACAAAATTAATTAGTTTCTGTTAAGAAATAAGAATGAAGTACAAGTTTTGTGTAAATTGGTTCAAATTAGTGTTACTGTCTTATCCTGATTGCTGCACATTCTGTTTCTGAACTCATTTTACAGTTAGTATATTTCTTCAATATATATAAACATTTTTTTTAAATTGTTTACTTTTTTCTACTTTCAGCATTCAAAGAGCACTCAGGGCATATCTACAGAGAAAATATTCTTCAAAGCATTTAGAAGCCAGCACTGACAACAGTGGTAACCAGGGGAATGGGAATTGTAACCACAGCAACAGTAACCAGGTATCCAAAGATCCAATAAACAGATCAGTGACATGTGACCAAAGTAAGAACAAATTGGACGAGTGCCTGTCAGAAATCGGGGAAAGAGAATTCCACTCTGATGATGAGTCTCATAATGCATTTGTAAATCCACTTGTCGAAATTACAAAATCAGAAAGAGATTTAGAAAAACTTGAAAACTTGAAAGAAAATAAAAGTAATTCTTCAAGCCCACCAGTCTGCCAAGATACTAAGAATGTGATTTCCAAACGTCCAGATGAAAGTGAGGACGATTATTTCAGACGTCATCGGAAACAGAGTCTGCTGAGCCAGGCACATGAGTTTGCTGAGCTGAAGAAAGCAAATGCCCACGTGTTGCCGTTTAATCTTCACATCCGTGCAGCAGCAGACACTAGTTTAGAACATCCTACAAACTTGCAAGGGTCCAAAATGGCAGACACAGTGATACAGTCTACGGAACATTTTTCCAGTGAACGTACAACCAGCGCTTGTCATTGCGATGAAAACAGCAATGACAAAGTATCAAAATCATTCCAGAGCAAAGAAAGTGTTAGGTTAAAAACAAACACAGAAGTGTTGTCAACAGAAAAAACTACTCATTCCATGGATAAAAATGCTGAAACAAAGGGTGGTAACTCCAAGTTGAGCATAGAGGAAGAGTTAAGTGCCTTTGATGTGTATAATATAGAAACTGCAATGCCAAATATGGACTGGAAATCATTGGAAGAAAAGTTGAAGGCTGCCAGTGAAGAAGCTAAACAGATACAAAAGGTAGGTCATAGATTAAATTTTCAGTTGCTATGGTAACTATAAAATTTATGGTCACCATGGAAACTTCTAAAAGTTGACGCCATATCAGATCTTTTTTTGGTAAAATTGGTATAATAATTCATTTTCCCTCTGTTGTATTTTCATCAATAATGATGCAAAAGATTTGCCCCTGCTCAAGGCCATAATAAATTGCTAGATTATCGTCCCCACCTGCCCCCTAATTTTCATGCCACCCTGACCCTTTGTTTTTTCATTATATTTATTTTTTTTATAAAAAAACGCACAATTTTTTGTACAAATACAAATTTGTTACAGCTGATCTTGACACACAAATTTGTAATGGTTGGTCTTGGCACACAAATTTGCAATGGCTGATCTTGGCACACAAATTTGTAACGGCTGATCTTGGCACACAAACTTGTAACAGCTGATCTTGGCACACAAATTTGCAACAGCTGATCTTGGCGCACAAATTTGCAACTGCTGATCTTGGCACACAAATTTGCAATGGCTGATCTTGGCACACAAATTTGCAACGGCTGATCTTGGCACACAAATTTGCAATGGCTGATCTTGGCACACAAATTTGTAACGGCTGATCTTGGCGCACAAATTTGCAACGGCTGATCTTGACGCACAAATTTGTAACAGCTGATCTTGACACACAAATTTGTAACATTTGGTGTTGGCACACAAATTTGTAACGGCTGATCTTGGCACACAAACTTGTAACAGCTGATCTTGGCGCACAAATTTGTAACAGCTGATCTTGGCGCACAAATTTGTAACGGCTGATCTTGGCCCACAAATTTGTAACAGCTGATCTTGAAGCACAAATTTGTAACGGCTGATCTTGACGCACAAATTTGTAACAGTTGATCTTGGCGCACAAATTTGTAATGGCTGATCTTGACGCACAAATTCGTAATGGCTGATCTTAGCACACAAATTTGTAACGGCTGACCTTGGCACACAAATTTGTAACTGCTGATCTTGGCGCACAAATTTGCAAAGGCTGATCTTGGCACATAAATTTGTAACAGCTGATCTTGGCGCACAAATTTGCAACAGCTGATCTTGGCGCACAAATTTGCAACGGTTGATCTTGGCGCACAAATTTGCAACAGCTGATCTTGGCGCACAAATTTGCAACGGTTGATCTTGGCGCACAAATTTGCAAAGGTTGATCTTGGCGCACAAATTTGTAACAGCTGATCTTGGCACACAAATTTGCAACGGCTGATCTTTGCGCACAAATTTGCAACGGTTGATCTTGGAGCACAAATTTGAAACGGCTGATCTTGGCGCACAAATTTGCAACGGTTGATCTTGGAGCACAAATTTGAAACGGCTGATCTTTGCGCACAAATTTGTAACGGCTGATCTTGATGCACAAATTTGCAAAGGCTGATCTTGTCGCACAAATTTGTAATGGCTGATCTTGGCCCACAAAATTGCAACGGCTAATCTTGACGCACAAATTTGTAACAGTTGATCTTGGTGCACAAATTTGTAACGGCTGATCTTGACGCACAAATTAGTAATGGCTGATCTTAGCACACAAATTTGTAACGGCTGATCTTGGCACACAAATTTGTAACTGCTGATCTTGGTGCACAAATTTGCAAAGGCTGATCTTGGCACACAAATTTGTAACGGCTGATCTTGGCGCACAAATTTGCAACGGCTGATCTTGGCGCACAAATTTGCAACGGTTGATCTTGGAGCACAAATTTGCAAAGGTTGATCTTGGAGCACAAATTTGTAACAGTTGATCTTGGAGCACAAATTTGCAACGGTTGATCTTGGAGCACAAATTTGCAACGGTTGATCTTGGAGCACAAATTTGTAACAGTTGATCTTGGCACACAAATTTGTAACGGCTGATCTTGACGCACAAATTTGTAATGGCTGATCTTGACTCACAAATTTGTAACGGCTGATCTTGGCGCACAAATTTGTAATGGCTGATCTTGGCACACAAATTTGTAACTGCTGATCTTGGTGCACAAATTTGCAAAGGCTGATCTTGGCACACAAATTTGTAACTGCTGATCTTGGTGCACAAATTTGCAAAGGCTGATCTTGGCACACAAATTTGAAACGGCTGATCTTGGCGCACAAATTTGCAACGGCTGATCTTGGCGCACAAATTTGCACACAAATTTGCAACGGTTGATCTTGGAGCACAAATTTGCAACGGCTGATCTTGGCGCACACATTTGTAACTGCTGATCTTTGTGCACAAATTTGCAAAGGCTGATCTTGGCACACAAATTTATAACAGCTGATCTTGGCACACAAATTTGCAACGGCTGATCTTTGCGCACAAATTTCCAACGGTTGATCTTGGAGCACAAATTTGAAACGGCTGATCTTGGCGCACAAATTTGCAACGGTTGATCTTGGAGCACAAATTTGAAACGGCTGATCTTTGCGCACAAATTTGTAACGGCTGATCTTGATGCACAAATTTGCAAAGGCTGATCTTGTCGCACAAATTTGTAATGGCTGATCTTGGCCCACAAAATTGCAACGGCTAATCTTGACGCACAAATTTGTAACAGTTGATCTTGGCGCACAAATTTGTAACGGCTGATCTTGACGCACAAATTAGTAATGGCTGATCTTAGCACACAAATTTGTAACGGCTGATCTTTGCGCACAAATTTGTAACGGCTGATCTTGATGCACAAATTTGCAAAGGCTGATCTTGTCGCACAAATTTGTAATGGCTGATCTTGGCCCACAAAATTGCAACGGCTAATCTTGACGCACAAATTTGTAATGGCTGATCTTGGTGCTCAAATTTGTCTTGAAGCACAAATTTGTAACAACTGATCTTGACGCACAAAATTGTAACGGCTGATCTTGGCGAACAAATTTGCAACAGCTTATGTTGGCGTACAAATTTGTAACAGCTGATCTTTGTGCGCAAATTTGTAATGGCTGATCTTGGCCCACAAATTTGTAATGGCTGATCTTGGAGCACAAATTTGTAACGGCTGATCTTGGCACACAAATTTGCAACGGCTGATCTTGGCGCACAAATTAGCAACGGTTGATCTTGAAGCACAAATTTGCAACGGCTGATCTTGACGCACAAATTTGTAACGGCTGATCTTGGCGCACACATTTGTAACTGCTGATCTTGGTGCACAAATTTGCAAAGGCTGATCTTGGCACACACATTTGTAACAGCTGATCTTGGCGCACAAATTTGCAATGGCTGATCTTTGCGCACTAATTTGCAACGGTTGATCTTGGAGCACAAATTTGAAACGGCTGATCTTGGCGCACAAATTTGCAACCGTTGATCTTGGAGCACAAATTTGAAACGGTTGATCTTTGCGCACAAATTTGTAACGGCTGATCTTGATGCAGAAATTTGCAAAGGCTGATCTTGTCGCACAAATTTGTAATGGCTGATCTTGGCCCACAAAATTGCAACGGCTAATCTTGACGCACAAATTTGTAATGGCTGATCTTGGTGCTCAAATTTGTTTTGAAGCACAAATTTGTAACAACTGATCTTGACGCACAAATTTGTAACGGCTGATCTTGGCGAACAAATTTGCAACAGCTATGTTGGCGCACAAATTTGTAACAGCTGATCTTTGTGCACAAATTTGTAATGGCTGATCTTGGCCCACCAATATGTAATGGCTGATCTTGGCGCACAAATTTGCAAAGGCTGATTTTGTCGCACAAATTTAAAACGGCTGATCTTGGCGTACAAATTTGTGACGGCTGATCTTGGCGCACAAATTTGTAACGGCTGGTCTTGGCGCACAAATTTGCAATGGCTGATCTTGGCGTACAAATTTGTGATAGCTGATCTTGGCGAACTTCTTTTTAACAGCTGATCTTGGCGCACAAATTTATTATGGTTGATCTTGGCGCGCAAATTTGCAATGGCTGATTTTGACGCAAAAATTTGTAATGGCTATTCTTGGCGCACAAATTTGTAACGGCCGATCTTGGTGCACAAATTTGTAACGGTTAATACTGGTGTACAAATTTGTAACAGATGATCTTGTTTTTTAATGATTAGAAAATGGGTTGCACTGTAGTCTTCTCTTCACCTGTGTCCTTTATCTTCTCAAAGAAAAAACCCTGTATTTTCCAAGGTGATGCAGATCAAAACATGCTGCATCTAGCATAACACCTGCGTGGTATGTCAGTGTAACACCTGTGTGGTATGTCAGTGTAACACCTGTGTGGTATGTCAGTGTTTTTCTGCTCTTCTTTAATTATTCTGACAACATGAACATTTGATTTCATTCCCTACAGTTAATGGAGGATAATTGTCTTCAGCTATGCATTTTTATATGCCACAAAAATAACTCCTGCTTTCTTAATTAATGATTGATCAGAAAACTTAATTTGAATTGAACATGGTGTCTGTATTATATATAACAATCAAACCTGTATTTGTGACCACATATTTTAAGGAAACATGATGTCTGTTTTATATATTACAATCAAACCTGTGTTTGTGGCCAACTCTATTAAGGGAACATTACATCTGTTTTATATATTACAATCAAACCTATGTTTGTGGCCAGCTCTATTAAGGGAACATGTCGTCTGTTTTATATATTACTATCAAACCTGTGTTTGTGGCCACCTCTGTTAAGGGAACATGGAGTCTGTTTTATATATTGCAATCAAAGCTGTGTTTATTGCCACCTCTATTAAGGGAACTTGGTGTCTATTTAATATATTACAATCAAACCTGTGTTTGTGGCCACCTCTGTTAAGGGAACATGGTGTCTGTATTATATATTACCATCAAACCTGTGTTTGTGGCCACCTCTGTTAAGGGAACATGGTGTCTGTTTTATATATTACTATCAAACCTGTGTTTGTGGCCACCTCTGTTCAGGGAACATGGTGTCTGTTTTATATATTACTATCAAAACTATGTTTGTGGCCACCTCTGTTAAGGGAACATGGTGTCTGTTTTATATATTACTATCAAACATGTGTTTGTGGCCACCTCTGTTAAGGGAACATGGTGTCTGTTTTATATATTACTATCAAAACTGTGTTTGTGGCCACCTCTGTTAAGGGAACATGGTGTCTGTTTTATATATTACTATCAAACCTGTGTTTGTGGCCACCAATGTGAAGGGAACATGGCGTCTGTTTTATATATTACTATCAAACCTGTGTTTGTGGCCACCTCTGTTAAGGGAACATGGCGTCTGTATTATATATTACAATCAAATCTGTGTTTGTGGCCACCTCTATTAAGGAAACATGGTGTCTGTTTTATATATTACTATCAAACCTGTGTTTGTGGCCACCAATGTGAAGGGAACATGATGTCTGTTTTATATATTACTATCAAACCTGTGTTTGTGGCCACCTCTGTTAAGGGAACATGGCGTCTGTATTATATATTACAATCAAATCTGTGTTTGTGGCCACCTCTATTAAGGGAACACGGTGTCTGTTTTATATATTACTATCAAACCTGTGTTTGTGGCCACCACTGTGAAGGGAACATGACATCTGTTTTATATATTACTACCAAACCTGTGTTTGTGGCCACCTCTATTAAGGGAACATGGTGTCTGTTTTATATATTACTATCAAACCTGTGTTTGTGGCCACCACTGTGAAGGGAACATGGTGTCTGTTTTATATATTACTATCAAACCTGTGTTTGTGGCCACCACTGTGAAGGGAACATGATGTCTGTTTTATATATTACTATCAAACCTGTGTTTGTGGCCACCTCTGTTAAGGGAACATGATGTCTGTTTTATATATTACTTTCAAACCTGTGTTTGTGGCCACCTCTATTAAGAAAACATGGTGTCTGTATTATATATTACTATCAAACCTGTGTTTGTGGCCACCTCTGTTAAGGGAACATGGAGTCTGTTTTATATATTACTATCAAACCTGTGTTTGTGGCCACCACTGTGAAGGGAACATGGTGTCTGTTTTATATATTACTATCAAACCTGTGTTTGTGGCCACCTCTGTTAAGGGAACATGATGTCTGTTTTATATATTTCTACCAAACCTGTGTTTGTGGCCACCTCTATTAAGGGAACATGGTGTCTGTTTTATATATTACTATCAAACCTGTGTTTGTGGCCACCACTGTGAAGGGAACATGGCGTCTGTATTATATATTACTATCAATCCTGTGTTTGTGGCCACCTCTATTAAGGGAACATGATGTCTGTTTTATATATTACAATCAAATCTGTGTTTGTGGCCACCTCTATTAAGGGAACATGGTGTCTGTTTTATATATTACTATCAAACCTGTGTTTGTGGCCACCAATGTGAAGGGAACATGATGTCTGTTTTATATATTACTATCAAACCTGTGTTTGTGGCCACCTCTGTTAAGGGAACATGGCGTCTGTATTTTATATTACAATCAAATCTGTGTTTGTGGCCACCTCTATTAAGGGAACACTGTGTCTGTTTTATATATTACTATCAAACCTGTGTTTGTGGCCACCACTGTGAAGGGAACATGACATATGTTTTATATATTACTATCAAACCTGTGTTTGTGACCACCACTGTGAAGGGAACATGGTGTCTGTTTTATATATTACTATCAAACCTGTGTTTGTGGCCACCACTGTGAAGGGAACATGGTGTCTGTTTTATATATTACTATCAAACCTGTGTTTGTGGCCACCTCTGTTAAGGGAACATGATGTCTGTTTTATATATTACTTTCAAACCTGTGTTTGTGGCCACCTCTATTAAGAAAACATGGTGTCTGTATTTTATATTACTATCAAACCTGTGTTTGTGGCCACCTCTGTTAAGGGAACATGGCGTCTGTTTTATATATTACTATCAAAGCTGTGTTTGTGGCCACCACTGTGAAGGGAACATGGTGTCTGTTTTATATATTACTATCAAACCTGTGTTTGTGGCCACCTCTGTTAAGGGAACATGATGTCTGTTTTATATATTACTTTCAAACCTGTGTTTGTGGCCACCTCTATTAAGAAAACATGGTGTCTGTATTATATATTACTATCAAACCTGTGTTTGTGGCCACCTCTATTAAGGGAACATGATGTCTGTTTTATATATTACTATCAAACCTTTGTTTGTGGCCACCTCTATTTAGAGAACATGGCGTCTGTTTTATATATAACTATCAAACCTGTGTTTGTGGCCACCTCTGTTAAGGGAACATGATGTCTGTTTTATATATTACTATCAAACCTGTGTTTGTGGCCACCTCTGTTAAGGGAACATGGCGTCTGTATTATATATTACTATCAATCCTGTGTTTGTGGCCACCTCTATTAAGGGAACATGATGTCTGTTTTATATATTACTATCAAACCTTTGTTTGTGGCCACCTCTGTTAAGGGAACATGATGTCTGTTTTATATATTACTATCAGACCTGTGTTTGTGGCCACCTCTGTGTAGGGAACATGATGTCTGTTTTATATATAACTATCAAACCTGTGTTTGTGGCCACCTCTGTTAAGGGAACATGATGTCTGTTTTATATATTACTATCAAACCTGTGTTTGTGGCCACCTCTGTTAAGGGAACATGGCGTCTGTATTATATATTACTATCAAACCTGTGTTTGTGGCCACCTCTGTTAAGGGAACATGGTGTCTGTTTTATATATTACTATCAAACCTGTGTTTGTGGCCACCACTGTGAAGGGAACATGGTGTCTGTTTTATATATTACTATCAAACCTGTGTTTGTCGCCACCTCTGTTAAGGGAACATGATGTCTGTTTTATATATTACTTTCAAACCTGTGTTTGTGGCCACCTCTATTAAGAAAACATGGTGTCTGTATTATATATTACTATCAAATCTGTGTTTGTGGCCACCTCTATTAAGGGAACATGATGTCTGTTTTATATATTACTATCAAACCTTTGTTTGTGGCCTCCTCTATTAAGGGAACATGACGTCTGTTTTATATATAACTATCAAACCTGTGTTTGTGGCCACCTCTGTTAAGGGAACATGATGTCTGTTTTATATATTACTATCAAACCTGTGTTTGTGGCCACCTCTGTTAAGGGAACATGGCGTCTGTATTATATATTACTATCAATCCTGTGTTTGTGGCCACCTCTATTAAGGGAACATGATGTCTGTTTTATATATAACTATCAAACCTGTGTTTGTGGCCACCTCTGTTAAGGGAACATGGCGTCTGTATTATATATTACTATCAATCCTGTGTTTGTGGCCACCTCTGTTAAGGGAACATGATGTCTGTTTTATATATTACTATCAAATCTGTGTTTGTGGCCACCTCTATTAAGAAAACATGGTGTCTGTTATATATATATATTACAATCAAACCTGTACTTGTTGCTACCTCTATTAAGCAATGACTTGTCTTCAACAACCGCATTTTCTACACTCTCAATATGCATAAGCATTTGTAATCAAGCATTGGAACATTTCATTGCCTTTGCACATAATGATGTAATCTGGGGGAACACCCATTGTGTTTTAACAATCATATCCAAAAATATCCGTTAGTGTTACTTCCAATAATAATCTCAAACAGAATTTCAGTTGTAAACCATTTTATATGAGTAACGTGGGAAAAACACTGACATCGATATAACATAATAATTATATACAATTTTGAACAAGTTTTTCAATTTCCAATATCCTAATATTAATGAATTTGTTCAAGTAGCGAGCCTTCCATCAGGCTGATCAGGCCTTTGATTTTATACTGGGTATATAAAACTAAGTTCTTGAATTTTATTGTGCTTATTGAAAAAATTAGGCTAGGTAAAACATTAATAGGGAAAGTTGGTTAACCTGAGACAGACTGATATTTTATTTTGATCTCTGACCAGCACGTGATCTTTGACCTGCACATGATCACTGACCTGCACGTGATCACTGACATGCACATGATCTCTGACCTGCATGTAATCTCTGACCTGCACATGATCTCTGACCTGCATGTTATCTCTGACCTGCATGTTATCTCTGACCTGCAGGTGATCACTGACATGCACATGATCTCTGACCTGCATGTAATCTCTGACCTGCACATGATCACTGACCTGCACGTGATCACTGACATGCACATGATCTCTGACCTGCACGTGATCACTGACATGCACATGATCTCTGACCTGCATGTTATCACTGACCTGCACGTGATCACTGACATGCACATGATCTCTGACCTGCACATGATCACTGACCTGCACGTGATCACTGACATGCACATGATCTCTGACCTGCATGTAATCTCTGACCTGCACAATCATGATCTCTAACCTGCACATGATCACTGACCTGCACGTGATCTCTGACCTGCATGTTATCTCTGACCTGCATGTTATCTCTGACCTGCATGTTATCTCTGACCTGCATGTTATATCTGACCTGCAGGTGATCACTGACATGCATGTTATCTCTGACCTGCATGTAATCTCTGTCCTGCACAATCATGATCTCTAACCTGCACATGATCTCTGACCTGCACGTGATCTCTGACCTGCATGTTATCTCTGACCTGCATGTTATCTCTGACCTGCATGTTATCTCTGACCTGCATGTTATATCTGACCTGCAGGTGATCACTGACATGCATGTTATCTCTGACCTGCATGTTATCTCTGACCTGCATGTTATCTCTGACCTGCATGTTATCTCTGACCTGCAGGTGATCACTGACATGCATGTTATCTCTGACCTGCATGTTATCTCTGACCTGCATGTTATCTCTGACCTGCAGGTGATCACTGACATGCACATGATCACTGACCTGCATGTGATCACTGACATGCACATGATCTCTGACCTGCATGTTATCTCTGACCTGCACATGATCTCTGACCTGCATGTTATCACTGACCTGCATGTTATCTCTGACCTGCACGTGATCACTGACATGCACGTGATCTCTGACCTGCATGTTATCTCTGACCTGCATGTTATCTCTGACCTGCATGTTATCTCTGACCTGCAGGTGATCACTGACATGCACATGATCACTGACCTGCATGTGATCACTGACATGCACATGATCTCTGACCTGCATGTTATCTCTGACCTGCATGTTATCTCTGACCTGCAGGTGATCACTGACATGCACATGATCTCTGACCTGCATGTTATCTCTGACCTGCAGGTGATCACTGACATGCACATGATCACTGACATGCACATGATCTCTGACCTGCATGTTATCCCTGACCTGCAGGTGATCACTGACATGCACATGATCTCTGACCTGCATGTTATCTCTGACATGCACATGATCTCTGACCTGCATGTTATCTCTGACCTGCATGTTATCTCTGACCTGCAGGTGATCACTGACATGCACATGATCTCTGACCTGCATGTTATCTCTGACCTGCAGGTGATCACTGACATGCACATGATCTCTGACCTGCATGTTATCACTGACCTGCAGGTGATCACTGATGTGCACATGATCTCTGACCTGCATGTTATCGCTGACCTGCACGTGATCACTGACATGCACATGATCTCTGACTTGCCATTATCACTGACCTGCAGGTGATCACTGACATGCACATGATCTCTGACCTGCACATGATCACAGATGTGCACGTGATCACTGACATGCACATGATCACTGACATGCACATGATCTCTGACCTGCATGTTATCTCTGACCTGCAGGTGATCACTGACATGCACATGATCACTGACATGCACATGATCTCTGACCTGCATGTTATCCCTGACCTGCACGTGATCACTGACATGCAGGTGATCACTGGCATGCACATGATCTCTGACCTGCATGTTATCTCTGACCTGCACGTGATCACAGATGTGCACGTTATCACTGACCTGCAAGTGATCACTGACATGCACATGATCTCTGACCTGCATGTTATCACTGACCTGCACGTGATCACTGACCTACATGAGTTTTAAAGGGTATTTTATCCCTTAGATACTTCCCAGTGCTGGAACAGATTTTACCTCTGCATTTTTTAGCCATAATTGACTTTTTTGTTAAAATAATTTTGTGATTATATTAACATGGAGCTCTGCATGATTCATCTGTTCAATTGATCAGTTGCCTTATTGATTTGGTTGGTCACTCCGGTTTATCCTTTTAATTGTTGTATAGATATGTCTATACAATGGCACTCCCCAGTTATGCAGTCTGAGGTTTAAACCTCAGCGTGTCCAGACACCAAATTCTAAGGTTTTGAGAAAAAACATTTGTACAAGTTGAAGAAAAGAATCCATGGAAATTTGTTGAAAAATCACAGAAATTTGTGGTGTATTTGAACTTTTTTTTATAATCTTCTGAAGATTGTATACCTGGGTCCATCGCTGAAGACACATAGCACATGTGTCTCAAAACTTGTTGTAATTATACGGTTCAACCATATGTTATACATTATTTATATCGTGCAGCCATATGTTGTTTATATTGAACTCTACTGTTTATGTATTCATTGTTTTATTGTACACTGTGTTATCAGGATTTGTGTCTTGTAACAATTCAAGTTCAACTTGTGTGTTTCGGTGTGAAAGAAAACTCTACTTTTGTCCAAAATTCAAGGGTCCTCTGTGGCAGAGTGGTCTAAGTTGCTGTCTCAAGATCACTTACCTCTCACCTCTAAGTTTTGAGTCCCGCTCGCTCCAAACACTTTATGTGAGAAAGTTTACAGTTACTTGCTAAAGGACGGTGGTTTTACTCATTCTGCGGTCCTCCTCCACCAGTAAAACTGGATATGACATATATAACCTGAAATGTGTTGAAAATGGCATTAAACCGCATTCAAAAAAATATGAAATTGTCCATGATTCATGATATATATATTATAAAATTATGGTCCTCACATCCATCTGCCAGATATGTATCACGAATAAATCAACCAAAAAATAAAATTGCAACCTATTGGTTTACAGATACCATATTCCCCCATATAAATGCTCCCCCCTAATAAATCCCCCCATATCCATCAATTTTGGTCTTAAAAAAATATATATATTTTGGTCAGAAAAATTAAAAAGAAACCTAATTGTACTGTGTATGTGCTTGGCACAATATTTTTTGTTGTAACGCTTTATAAAAAAAGTGGTGGGGGCATTTTTAGAGGGGGAATATGGCATTTTTAGAGGGGGAATATGGCAGTATCCATGAGTGCTGGGATTGAAGTTTTTTTAAAAAAAAACTTACGATAAAATTGAGTTGTAAACTTAGTGAAAGAAATATTCATTATATTTTGCATAGTTGTCCGCATGAATTTTGTATTGTATTTTCAGAAAACATACCATTTTCTGAATTATTGAACCTGAAGTTGGGTTCATTTGGATTAATATTTAAAATTTTATGAACGATATATACTTTATGTTTACGACCTATTCCTATTGTAAGTTATTTTGTTAAATGCAGCCCTGACCAATAAATCAGCCAAAGTTTCACTCTGTCAATCTATTGCATGAAACATGCATGATTGATGCTCGTGTACAATCTTGATCGTTTTGCATGCTTCAATACACTCGACTATTGATCGCGATCATGGTCCCCTTAGTCTGCATTCTCTGACTCAGTCACGTTCATCCGACTCGCGGCATTCTTAGTAATGAGTAATGTGTCATGCTGCACACTGACAGAATCTTAGAGTAACCAAAGTCTGTGATGGAATGAAACAGTCATTGTATTGAATGTTCATATTGAGTAATGTGTCGTGCAGCATGCACATTGGTGAAACTTGTAGAACTTCTATAATAGATGCTGTTGGATTTTTAATCTCCCTGTCATTAAGTGTTACCCCTGTCTGTCCGTCCATACGATAACTGTTTTCTAATCAATAATTCGTAAAGGGATCTATGTACTATGTATTTGATTAATATTTTGTGTTTCATGTATATAATCCAGAGTTACAGCCCCTTCTTGACCATGATTAAACAGGAATTATAGTTCTTTTTTTACTTTAATTTAACAGGAGTTATAGCCCATTTTTGTCTTTGATTAACATGAGTTATAGCCCATTTTGACTTTGATTTAACAGGAGTTATAGCCCATTTTGACTTTGATTTAACAGGAGTTACAGCCCCTATTTGACTTGATTTCTTTAACATGCTCAGAGGAGTGTCTGGTTGACTGCATTGTCTAATAGATGGGGTTTTCAATGTGTGTTGTAAATAGTAAAACACTAATCCCCTTTCAAATTATTGTTACCAATGGCTCTTTGTTACATCTTTCTGTCTCTAAAGGCGGGCCCAGTTAGCTCAGTCAGTAGCACATCTGACTATTAATTAAAGTTTTGTGAGTTTGAATCCCTGCCTGCCCAGCCAGTCTCGGATATGGAACATTGTGTCTCATTGTCATTTGACTCTTACCACTGATTTAAGTGTGAAAGTTAACAGTTACTTGGGGAGATGGGTGTGTTGGAGAACTGTTTAACCTTCCATGATCTCAGGAAGGAGTGGTTAGGTTAAAAGATCGTTTGTTAAATCATTCTCATAGTTGAGTTCTTAAAGGTTCTTTCTCTAAATTCTTGGCAATATGGAATTGTTTGCCTTTCACAGCTGGCCAGGGCAGTATTGAATATTACCATTTCTGAAATATATAGAATCGATCTTTAAGTCTTTAGAAATTGCTTTCTACTTGATAACAGGATGGTGGCGAAGAAAAAACGTTTCCTCGAACGGTTATTTGTAGTTGTAACTCTCTGAATACTTAGAGCCTGTTATTGATTTGTGAAGAATTGTTGATTCTCTCATGTCTTTTCTGATAGCTTTGTTGTTCACATATCACAATTGTACTGTTTTTACTATTTAAAGCGAGTGTATCGGGGAAAAACGCTATAATTGTCTTTGAAAAAAAAAATCTAAAATGGATAAAAAACATCTCATTATCATTAATTAGATTGGTTAATTATACCCATCAAATCGTGACAAAATTGATATTTGAATTGTAGTGGTAAACATGAAAGGAAATCCCAATTCTAAAAATAGAGAACACTTAAATACTGCTCATGAATCCATATTAACTATGTGTACACCTGCATAACCAATCAGTTTGAAATTAAAATGATAAGGGGGTTGGGGTGAGTGGGGGTCAGTGAGTATTATATAAGCATGATATACTGGTTGATTTATTGAATACATAGCGTCATTTTTATGCCATGGAGGGCTAACAAATGATCATTTAACGTAACCACTGTTTCCTGAGATCCTGGAAGGTTAACCAGCACTTGAGCACACCCCATCTCTGCAAGTAATTGATAACTTTCCCGCTTGAATCAGCAGTGAGAGACGAATGATTATGAGACACCTTGTCGTATATCAATCATCACGGAGACTGTTGACGGGCGGAGATTTAAACTCACGACCCCTGGATTGACAGTCAGACGCGTAACCGACTGAGCGAATCGGGCCCGTGTTTATACATTGGAAAAATATTTTAAGCCAATTTTAGAATTCCCTTTAAACTCACAAAAGCAACCATGAATTTTAATATTGGGATAGAAAAGTTATGCATATTTAATCGTTTTTGTATTTTAAATAACACCTTTATACGCAAGTTTAGACGGTATAGTGATACTGTAAATCAATATATTGTATTTAACGAAGGCCTTGTCAAAGAAATGCTGCCACAGCTTTAAGATGGATCTAGGCACCGGATATAGACACTGTTCTCTGCCATTTCTCCAGTATGTTATGCATTATAGATATTGCAATCTGAAGTTTTTACTCATTTTGACAGAATCTTGGTTCCTTCAATGAAAAGTGCTACATTGGGTAAAACTTCACTAGCATTCTATTTTGTGATGAAGAGGGTAGAATTCACTTGTTTTAACACAGCCTCGGTTAAGGATGGTTCAAACAGTGATATGAGGGTCCAATCAGATCAGGTGCTGATCAAATGAAGCACAGCTGCTGATGGTACAATTCACTGTTATTGAAGGGCGTATACTGGATAAAAATGATATAAAATCATTTTTTTTAAATGGATGAAAAGCATCTTCTTATCATTAATAAATAAAATTCAAATGGTTTGGTTTGTCAGACCTGCCAAAATTGATATTTAAATTAAATTGGTAAACTTCAAACGAAATTCTCATTCTATAAATAGATAGCACTTAAATACAACCTTCATATTGTCATTCATACTCTTTTTAAGATGGAACCATTTTTACTATGTTTAAACCTGTTTGACGGATCAAACTGAAATAAAACTGAAATCCCACAACTCATTTACTAAGTCATTTAACAAACTATGCTGCAATTTTAAGCGGGAAATCTATTTTAGTCTGTTTTCTGTTTTAAATGTTTTTATTTTACTTTGATTGTGAAACAAGTTCTTACAACTTAGACAAACCACTCTCAAAGTCTTCCTGGGTAGAACCAGTACCAAGTCTATGCAGAAAAATTGTCTTATTCAAGGACATCACACATAGCCCTGGCGGAGGATCAAACCCACAACCTCTACCACTAGACAACATGTTCTATTTTAGGCATGTAGCCCGAATTAGGAGATCCTTTTTCAATATATCATTTTGGCATTTTTAAATAGATATCCTTTTGGCAATACAGCGTCAGTGAATATAGTATTATATAGGCATGGTATCTTGGGGGGAAAAAATGTTTTTAGCTGATTTTAAAATTTTCAAAAATCTTGATATATTCCCTTTAACAAAGCATAAGTTCAGGATAACTGTGAGGTACAATTCATGTTTTTTTTTTAAAAGATACTTAATTTTCATATGCTGATCCACACAAGAGCTCTGTGGGTAGAATACTTGTTATTAATAGGGCCTCAGTTACGGTGCCGATCAGTCAGAATATCTGCATTTGAAAAATAAAAAAAAATAATACAATTCCTTTGTTCAAGTGTTGATAATAGCAGTCAAATAGGACAGCTGTATATCATAGGGGTGGAATTCATTATTTCTAACCGTCTGTGACCAAGTTGTCTAAGGCGCCGTCTCAAAATCACCTACCTCTCGCCAGTAAGGTTGTAAGTTCAAGTCCCGCTCGCTCCAAATACTTTATGTGAGAAAGTTTGCCATTTACATGTGGAAGGACGCCAGTTCTATTCAGATTCATTATGAGGTATTTCTCCACCAATTAAACTATATGACCTGAAATGTATTGAGAATGGCGAACCCTCCAAAAAAATTTTTTTTATTTCTAACCAAATGTCTCGGTTAGGATTCTGATAAAAGCAGTGATGCTAAGAGCTGGATTAAGTGTTGTTGTTGTTGTTATATGGTTCTTAGCGCCATTTTCAACAATTTTTCTGTTATATCACGAGAGTGTGTACTTGAGACCGTATTCTTAGTGCTGCCACACTGGAGTATCATGCCGCTGACATATGGTATGATACCCCACCCAGTCACATTATACCGACACTGGGTCGATCAGACCTAGAACTATCCTCTAAATGCTGAGAGCCAAGAGAGGTAATTTAGTATCATTTTTCAAGTCTTCGACTAGGGATCGACCCATGACCTTCTACATGCAGGCGGACCCTCTACCCATAGACCACCGCTGCGGTTTAGTGTTCTTAACAGACTGGTTCTTCTGCTGTGCTGTCGGTTGAATTGACTGTGTTCAATTCAACGTCTCACACAACAATTAATTTTACACTGTTCTACACATAGAGAAATGCACTTCTGAAACACAGCATACATTACCAATGGTTCTAAAAGTGCCTTTTTTCTACAGATAGTCATCTGTTGCTCCAAATATGCAGAAAAAAACATGGGGTTAACCAACTTGCTTTTTCACAATTTTGATTGTTTTCATTTTTTCATTTTTAACAGTTCTGCCCATTGGTGGCAGAGTATCACTACACATCTGTAAACTGTTATAACTTCATCCAACAGTACCCAGTGGCAGAACTCAGATGTTCACATATATATATGTACATAGAAATATGATAATTTTGTGCATTTTCAACAAAAATTATACCAAACCGATTTACACTACTCTAATTCCTTGGGTGTTAGAACTTTGCTACTGTCATGTAAGGGAGGTAATCCTTAATTGAGACTTTTTTATATGCTAGACCATTTTTTTTTTTTTTTTGTGAGGATATGTAAGTGACCTTAATAATGAGAAGCAGATGACCTGTTGCAAAGTCTGGACTTAACTCTTTTCAAAGGAAAGCTGGGTGGTAATCCAGTAGATAAGAGTGTTGGCTTCTCAAACTGGAGGTTCCGGTTCGATACCCAGCTTGGCATCATAAAAAAACACTTAATATTGGTTCTACCTAGGAAGCATTCATAAAAGTTTTGAACTTAATAAATTAGTATAAACTAATTCTTCTTTAGAACACCATGATTTCAGAATAAAGTAGTGATAAGGACAGATGAATTATATTGTTGACTGGCATTTAGTTGAGATCACAGATTCCTCTGGCTTAATAATATTATAAGCACTTAAGTCTGAGAATGTCCCCGGTGTGAGATTAAAGTTTTAAATCAAGATGATTGGATGGTTCTGATCAATACAAATTGAATCAGGTGTTACTTGAGACCAGCTTCCATTCCCGGGAAATAGAGAAAGAAATTGCCGAAAAGGAGTGTTGTGTAATAGCAGGAAAGGATATGTAATAGCACAAAAGGATAGAAGGAAAGGATATGTAAATACTGGAAAGGATGTGCAATAGCAGGAAAGGAAGGATATGTAATAAAAGGAAAAGATGTGTAATAGAAAGAAAGCATATGTAATTACAGAAAAGGATATGTTATTGCAGGAAAGGATATGCAATTGATGGAAGGAATATAAATAATAGCAGGAAATGATGTGTAATGTTGGAAAGGGATATGTAATAGCAGGAAAGGATATGCTATATTGGGAAAGGATATGTAATAGCATGAAAGGATACGTGATATTGGGAAGGGATATGTAATAGCAGGAAAGGATTATAATATTGGGAAGGGTATGTAATAGCAGGAAAGGAAAGGATATGTAATAAGAGGAAAGGATATGTAATAGCAGGAAAGGATGTGTAATATTGGGAAAGGATATGTAATAGCAGGAAAAGATTATAATATTGGGAAGGGATATGTAATAGCAGGAAAGGATTATAATATTGGGAAGGGTATGTAATAGCAGGAAAGGAAAGGATATGTAATAAGAGGAAAGGATATGTAATAACAGGAAATGATATGTAATAACAGGAAATGATATGTTAGGCTTGCAAAAAGAAACTGACTGAAGTGTTAAAAGTCATGCACATCAGCTTCTCCCTCACTATGTTTGCCCGAAAAAATAAATTAGTTCCTAAATTTAGCTAACCATGAAATAAACACAAAAAACAAAATCTTTTGTTTTGAGATTGGTATGGGATGCATAACTGTTTTTGAGAACTTTTCATCTGTAATATTAAACAAATATTAAACAAGTTATACTGAGGAATATATTGAAAAATACTTTTCAACAAACATTGCAAAGGTCATTGAATAAAACACATGTTTCAGTTTGTTATATATTTAACCTACATTACTGTTACACCCTGCGATATAAAGTCTTAACTATCACGTTCATTCTTGTACAGTAACAGCATTGTCTGTAGTATTAATTCTTATAATAATTATAGTATAAGCTGACAACAGTGCATAAATTAAAATATTGTTTGTGTGCTGCTTCCCGCAGACCCACAACAATCCCGACAGATAGAAATTTTGTTCTTGTTGATTTTCATTCAAAATAGTTTCAGTCATTACGTGTCCTTTAAAAGATAAAAATGTTCTCAGATCAATTGCAAAAAAAATAACAATAAAAGAAAACTAAAAGAATTAAAACCTATCGACCTACCCACCCCTTAATGGTATGGGTCAGATTTGTGGAAAAAAAAAGTTTTTTTAAGAGTATTCTAGAGTAAATTTTTCCCATGATATTATAAGATTGATTAGTATGTTATAAGCTAATAATAATTCAGTGTGGTCTAGTGGTAGAGTGTCCGCCTCGCATGTGGAAGGTCATGGACTTGTTCCCCGGCCGGGTCATACCAAGGCTTTAAAAATGGTACTAGAAGCTTCCTCACTTGACGCTCAGCATTTAGAGGTGAGTTCTAGGTCTGGTTGGCCCGGTGTCAGTATAATGTGACTGGGTGGGGTATCATACCATGTGTCTGTGGTGCGATACTCCAGTGTGACAGCGCTCCAAATACTGTCTCAAGTAGACACCGTTGCAAAATGACTGAAAAATTGTTGAAAGCGACGTTTTCCACCATACAATAACAATATAAGCTAATGACAGAACTTGGATAAATCTGGGTCAAGTGTTGGACTGAATCCACAATCTCTGGCATGACTGGCCACCACGCTACTTCTAAGGTTAAAGATCCCTGCTTATCGGAGTTCTTTGTTGGGACGAAGGAAGTGATTCTGATCTATTCATAAATTTTGTATCCACCTTTTACCTGTTATTATATTCAATGGTATACCTCTCATTACAGAGGTAATATAAATAAGTGCAATATGTTTGTTATGTACATGTGTGTTTGAGTGTATAATTATGTGTATGTATGTGCATGTTGGAATGCATGCAGGCATTCTAATTCTTTTATTTCCTCTGCATTTCACGTTTCAGTATTAAGGAGCGTTGACTCGGCCATTTAATCACCATTTGGGCAGATAATCAATGTGATCAATTTTATTAACAGCCATTTGTAAAATGTTCAGGTGGAAATTTAATACTTTAATTGATTCCATTCTCTTTTAGACTGGTCCTATAAATATCGTCTGCAGACAGACTGATTTATGTTTATTATTGATTCCTGAAAGCATCCCAGTGAAGTTGAGCAATTGCTAGAGTGAGGCATGGAACCAGTCTCTTTTCATGCACACACACATAATTGTCATGTAAATGTACATTGTGCTCTGCATCAGTTACCTGGTTGGATTAATCATGTGATATTTACTAGGTGATTTAAGGTGATTTAAATTGAATTTAAATGCTTGATGTGATTAGTATATAGGAGAGATTTTGAACTTTTTGATCTCATGTGTGACATTTATTGTGAAACCATTATAAGATATTGAACTGTTGTGAAATATACATGGATTTGTTGTCAGAGAGGTATTTTGTGATATATATACATGGATCTGTTGTCAGAGAGGTATTTTTTTATATATATACGTTGATCTGTTGTCAGATAGGTATTTTGTGATATATATACATGGATTTGTTGTCAGATAGGTATTTTGTGATATATATACATGGATTTGTTGCCAGAGAGGTATTTTGTGATATATATACATGGATTTGTTGTCAGATAGGTATTTTGTGATATATATACATGGATCTGTTGTCAGAAAGATGTTTTGTGATATATATACATGGATCTGTTGTCAGAGAGGTATTTTGTGATATATATACATGGATTTGTTGTCAGAGAGGTATTTTGTGATATATATACATGGATCTGTTGTCAGAGAGGTATTTTGTGATATATATACATGGATTTGTTGTCAGAGAGGTGTTTTGTGATATATATACATGGATTTGTTGTCAGAGAGGTATTTTGTGATATATATATACATGGATTTGTTGTCAGAGAGGTATTTTGTGATATAAATTGATACTTGATATACATGGATTTGTTGTCAGAGAGGTATTTTGTGATATAAATTGGTACTAACTATTCATGGATTTGATGTCAGAGAGGTATTTTGTGATATAAATTGATACTTAATATACATGGATCTGTTGTCAGAGAAGTATTTTGTGATATAAATTGGTACTAACTATACATGGATCTCTTGTCAGAGAGGTATTTTGTGATATAAATTGGTACTTAATATACATGGATTTGTTGTCAGAGAGATATTTTTTTATATAAATTGGTACTTAATATACATGGATCTGTTGTTAGAGAGGTATTTTGTGATATTAATTGGTACTAGTATACATAGATCTGTTGTCAGAGAGATATTTTGTGATATAAATTGGTACTAGATATACATGGGTCTGTTGTCAGGGAGGTATTTTGTGATATAAATTGGTACTTAATATACATGGACCTGATGACAGATAGGTATTTTGTGATGTAAATTGGTACTAGATATACATGGATTTATTGTCAGAACGATATTTTGTGATATAATTTGTTATTCGATATACATGGATCTATAGTCAGAGAGGTATTTTGTGATAAAATTGGTACTAGATATACATGGATCTATTGTCAGAGAGGTATTTTGTGATAAAATTGGTACTAAATATACATCTATCTGTTGTCAGGGAGTTATTTTGTGATATAAATTGGTATTAGATATACATCAATCTGTTGTCAGAAAGGTATTTTGTGATATAAATTGGTACTTAATATACATGGATCTGTTGTCAGAGAGGTATTTTGTGATATTATTTGGTACTAGATATACATGTATCTGTTGTCAGAAAGATATTTTGTGATATAAATTGGTACTAGATATACATGGATCTGTTGTCAGAGAGGTATTTTGTGATATATATACATGGATCTGTTGTCAGAGAGGTATTTTGTGATATATATACATGGATCTGTTGTCAGAGAGGTATTTTGTGATATAAATTGGTACATGGATCTGTTGTCAGAGAGGCATTTTGTGTGATACAAATTGGTACTAACTATACATGGATCTCTTGTCAGAGAGGTATTTTGTGATATAAATTGGTACTTAATATACATGGATTTGTTGTCAGAGAGATTTGTGATAAAATTGGTACTAGATATACATGGATCTGTTGTCAGGGAGCTACTTTGTGATATAAATTGGTACTAACTATACATGGATCTGTTGTCAGAAATGTAATTTGTGATATAAATTGGTATTAGATATACATGGATCTGTTATCAGGGAGGTATTTTGTGATATAAATTGGCACTAACTATACATGGATATGTTGTCAGAAATGTAATTTGTGATATAAATAGGTACTAGATATACATGGATCTGTTGTCAGAGAGGTATTTTTTTATATAAATTGTACTAACTATACATGGATCTGTTGCCAGAGAGGTGATTTGTGATATAAATTGGTACTAGATATACATGGATCTGTTGTCAGAGAGGTATATATTGTGATATAAATTTGTACTAGATATTCATCTATCTGTTGTCAGAGAGGTATATTTTTTTATATAAATTGGTTCTAGATATACATCTATCTGTTGTCAGAGAGGTATATTTTGTGATATAAATTGGTACTAGATATACATGGATCTGTTGTCAGAGAGGTATATTTTGTGATATAAATTGGTTCTAGATATACATCTATCTGTTGTCAGAGAGATATATTTTGTGATATAAATTGGTACTAGATATACATGGATCTGTTGTCAGAGAGGTATATTTTGTGATATAAATTGGTACTAGATATACATGGATCTGTTGTCAGAGAGGTATATTGTGATATAATGAGCGCCAAACAATAATCACTACACTACCGTCTTTAGCTTTAAGTTTTTATAGAGGTATTGATCCTTGGCCAAGTTGTGGGGTGCTGATCGCTACCTCCCATTTGGAGAGGTCATGAATTAGAGCCAAGGTCAGTCCAAAAACTTTATCTGAGAAAGTTGGCCATTTACTTGGGGAAGGATTGTCATAGGTTCTATACCTGGGTACATTCTGAGGTCTTCCTCCACCAGTAAAAGGGCATGCCTGGCTTCATATACAGTCAAACCTGTCTTGAGCAGCCAGTCAAGGGATGGAGCAAAAGTGGCATTTAAGACAGGTTGTTGCTTAATAAAGGTTAATTTGCTCTGAAATCATAGAAATGGGAAATAGCGAATGTGGTTGCTTAAGACAAGTGGCTGCTTAATTAGGTGGCCACGTGTACAGGTTTGACTGTATAACCTATAGTGTGTTGGAATGAAACCTCCATTAAGAAATTAATTTGAAATGAAATTAATGGTTTAAATTGGCTGTGGAAAATCTCATATTGGTTTTTTTTTACACAATTTAAAAATCACCATAAAAAATGAGCTCGGTTGCCAGTAACTGTGTAATAAGAGGGGGAAACTGAGCTAACTAGCACTCAGTGGAACATGTAAAAGCTCCACAGATGCTGCTTAAGTAATGGTTCCCTAGCACCAGAGAATTATTATAATGATAATTTTATTGCTAATTAACTATACCAAGGAATTCATTACCTGTTTCTCACTGTGGAGATTGAAGGTAGAGATTATTTTTGTTGTTGAAGCCTATTTTAGCTTAGTTGTAGATTATTTTTGTTGTTTGAAGATGTTTAGATTATTTTCATCTAGTAAGTTAATTTTTTTGTGGCTGTGAAACTTATATTTAAGTTTGTCTGTATACTGCTATGGAAGTCTCATTTGCAAACAGTTTGCTGCATTGGTCAGCCTAATGACCATTAAGTGAGATAAAAAAAAATTAATAATACACTGCCAATACAATACATACATGGTATATAGTTTTGAAACCATATGGTGTTACCTTCAAAAGGAGATTTTTCTTCTATAAGGTATGAAACAGTACTTTTAATGCTAAAAATCTTTAATTATAAATGTGATAATGACATTGGTAGGAATTTGAACTTTTTATCACCCGCACCAAAATACAGTCTTAAAAAAGAAATGTCTTATACCATGTCTGGTGATTTTGTCTATGATGTGTAAGTCTCCGTCATATGTTCATTTTGTCTTCACAAAATATGCGGGATATAGGGTCTAGAATTGTCTATAAACTCCTAATTTCAGGCAAATTGTTGGAGAAAAGTAATTTGATTCTCTCATTCTCAGTCAGATATTACTTTTCTGTACCATGATTTAGTTTAGACATTAACTGACTACGTTGTTGCTTAGAATATATACCAGAATAGAGAAGGAAGAAGCAAGATACTTCCCAAAATAGCAGGGCATTTCCAATTGACCTTACGCGTGCTGTCAATCAAGCAAGTCAGTAATATCCAATCAGTGATCAATATTGTTTCCAGTACCACCATTTTCCTTAGACAAGCTAACGATCCCCAAATAAACTGTACATTGCATTGTATTTACTTTTTTTTAGTTCGCCATGACAAATGTAGACACCCAGGTCAAACTTTTGCGTTTAGTTGTGTTTAAGGTTTGGTGTTTGCCTCCAAAAGGTGAGCTTTGTTGTCTTCTGACAGCTCTTGTTTTGTTATCAGTTTGGGTTCATTTGTGTTATGAATTCAATCAATAAATCTGCAGATAATGACATTGAGAGTTCTAATATGAGTCTTGCATTCTGAGGAAAGAATTCATTTTCAATATATTTAAAGCAACACATCCACGTTTGAACTTTTAAAAAAGCACATATGAGCACATTTCCCATACTAACATATGATCAATTAGCTGTATATGAGCATATAAACACAATCCCGAACAAAATGATGCCCAAATTATAATGCGTGACTAACACTTTAAAAAACAAGCGTTTAACTTAACAAATATTTGTCAAAATGACTTTCAAGGCAGGTAAAGTACATTACGTACTAAAACGTGAAGTTTTTTAATACCAATTTGAAGCCAAGTTGGAATCCTCGGCAATTTAAAAATAATTTGTAAAGCGTTTGTCACGCTTTATAATTTGGGCATCTTTTTTTATAATTCTAAAGCGTTCTGGATAATGTTTGTTAGCACATATACAGCTCACTGACCATATATTTATGTATGGGAAATGTGCCCACAACGCAATTGAAAAACTTTTTAAAAAAGTTTAAACGTGGATGTGTTGCTTTAATACTAAGAAATTTTTGTTATAATGAGTTTGAACTTATTTATTTACATTGACTGTAAAACAAGTTTTTACAACTTATACAGGTCACAGTTGATTGTATTCAGGGGTATTGTCAGTACTTTAGTATGTGTTGATAAAGTCATACGAGTCTTCCGTGGTTGTGAGAAAGTTTGCCATTCCATGCAGAAGGACAGAAGATCTACTTGGATTCATTCTGTGGTCTTCTTACATCAGTATAACTGGATATGCTGTAATTTTATAATCTGTGTTGGAAATGGTGTTTAACGCTGTTCGAAAAATAAAAATACAAATGAAGTCACACAGTCTTGACTTTAACCCAGTAACCGTAGTTCCAATATTGTACCACTGAAATGAAGTATAAACTTAAATGAGTGTATTGTTTCTATCTAACAATCAATAGTATAAAGGATTCTGAATAAACAGCAACATAAATACTCCATGATTATTGGAAATTATCTGATATAAAAACAGTTTTATTGCGGTTATTACAGTGCGGTTAAAGATTTTGATTGGTTGATATGAGAAGTATGCTTGATAGTTATTGGATAATATGATAAATCTTGATTAATGCTTTAAATTTCAATGTAGTTAGCTCTAGCATGATGAATAAAAAAGAGGTGATGCTGTTGTTGTATGGTGTTTAGTGCTGCTTTCAACAATTTTTCATTTATATCGCGACAGTGTCTTCTTGAGACAGTATAATATATAATATGTGTCCAGCAACAGATATGAGAAAGGTAAAATAATGGATTATAGTACCTGAGATTCTCGGCTTTTCATCCGCATTAACTACCAAATGATATAATGTTATATGGTATTAAGCAATGCTTTCAAATTGTTTCAGCTCTACTGACCAAAGGCCAGAAGTGCTTATATCATTGTGCGTCGTCAGTCGTCTGTCGTCTGTTAGCAGCACTTTCTTTGAAACCACTCGGCCAATTAAACTGAAACTTCACGTGGGTGTTTCTGTTGCATAGGAGACTATAGAGAAGATTATTTTTTTTTCGATCTGAAATTCAAGATGGCCGCCGTTACTAAAAATAGTCCAAAACTTAAAAAAAAAAATTCTCATGAACGGCCCAACAGATTTTCAAAATGTTTATGTAGTAATGATAACCAACTATAGTTTTGTTAGATTTGTTCAAATGGTGTCCCTAGGGTTAAAAATGACCCCACCCCGAGGGTTCAATAAGGGGACACATGTCATTATAATATATATATATATATATTTTTAAATGGAAAGGATTTTGCCTGTATCTTCACAGAAGCATTGTTTGGTGAAGGAGGTTCAGATTTGTAAAAATGACTGGGTTCCATTGTCGTAATGGGTGGGGGTGGGGGGGTGGGGGGGGGGGGGGGGCATATAGTATCACCGCTGTCCGTATGTACGTACGTATGTACACAAATGATTTCCGACTTATATCTTTAGTTTTAATAAACAGATTTAAACCATATTTGGTATGTGACTTCACATTCAGGTAATACAGGTTCATTTCATATTTCGTTCCAGTCTGATGATTTTTAATGGAGTTATGTCCCTTTTTAGACTTAGATTATTGACAAATGTCAAGAAATTGGTTTCCGCTCGATATCTCTTGAAGAATTGGATGGATTTGATTCATATTTGATAGAAAGATGTATGGTGATTAACTACAGCTCAAGTTTGATTTCTGTCAAAATTCCTGCATATTAATTAGGTGTTCTTGGCTCTGATTGGCTGATGGTTTCCGACCTCTAAAGTCTTTATTTATGGACTGATTTTGACGAAAATTTATTTTTGGCTTTATATCAACAAGACCCAGGTCAAGTTCGATGGATGGAATTGGTGCATATTAATAAGTTGATCTGGACTCTGATTGGCTGATATCTACAATGAAGTTACAAAGCAGTGGCATCTGTGTCCCATAGATGCATTTCTAGCTAATTCAGTTTGAGTTTTGAAGCAACTTCTACTCATAACAAATATACGAGGGATTAACTTTCTAAAAGGGGCCAGGTGGGGTCACAAAATGATTAAAATTGAACATTG
The DNA here is from genome assembly GCA_029582155.1 of Panopea generosa. NCBI lineage: Eukaryota > Metazoa > Mollusca > Bivalvia > Adapedonta > Hiatellidae > Panopea > Panopea generosa. Next base: position 10,620,425 of record CM055907.1, on the reverse strand, counting down.
TCTTAAAACTTATTTTCAACAACCAGTCAATCAGTACATGTCAAGGGACACTGGGATGTATAGAGGCCCTGTAAGGGGTCTTTGAGTTGTACATAGGAATACTATGGGGAAATTTTAATTTTTTGTCCATTTGGGTAAATATGTTGTTCAATCTGAGATCTAAAGCATTGTATAGTAACAATAAATTTGATTTTGTTCAATAAAGAGGATTGAATTTCCATAAGGGGCAAGGGGGTGGAAGGGTCAATAAGGTTAAAATTGGGAATTTTCACAAATTTCCTCTCAATAACCTTTCAGTCAAACAAGTTCATATTGATATAAATTATCCTTACATCAGCAAGGATTGAAGATTTTGCATATTAAGGGGCTGAGATATATGTGGGCCCTGTAATGTGACTTTTACATAGGAATATTATAGGGAAAACTGATTTTTTTCGTTTTGCATCCATGTTTACAAAAAAAAACTTCTTTTTAAAATTTGAATAATTCCTGCTCAAAACAAATTGCTAAGAGTGGGTGATTGAAGTTCTGACAAATTAAGAGGCTGGTTTGTATAAGGGTTATGTACAGGGGACTATATTATTTTTTAACAGATGAATGGTATTGGAATTTAAAGTATTTCCTTTTTATAGCAATTAAGTTTTTGTTCTGTATCGGTGTGGTGGGGGTATTTATTCATAAGTTGTTAAGACGACCCCCCACAAAGAAGGAAAATATTGTGGAATTTCAAAAAGTGCTATGACCACTATGAGTCAGTAGAGCATCCTCAGGCCCTCTTGGGCCTCTTGTTCAATCATATTGTGATGCTGTCTACTTGAGACAATATTCAGAGTGCTGCCACACTGGAGTATCATGCCGTAGACATGAGGTATGATAACCCACCCAGTCACATTATACTGACACCAGGTGCCAGACCTGACCTTGGACAATCCTCTAAATGCTGAGCGCCAAGCAAGGAAGCTTCTAGCATCATTTTTAAAATCATTGGTATGACCCTGCTGGGGATTGAACCCATGACCTTACATATGCAAGGCGGTTAAAATAGAGTTGAAAATTACATGTGATAAAACATAATGAAGAATAAAGTTGATGAATAATGGATGAGTTGGTGACTAATGACAGAAATCCAGACAGAATCAATTTATGTTTACAGTAATGACTTAAAAATGACAAATTACGATAGTTCATTGAATCCAGCCTGGCCCGATTAGCACAGTCTGTTACGCGCCTGACTATTAATCCAGGGGTCTTGAGGACTCACACCACTATTATCTCCCTTGAGTACTCCGGACCTACAGATGAAGGAGGTAGAAATAAAACTTTAGTTCTCTTTTTCTTCTTTTTTCAGGGCTTTGTACTGCAATGTTTTGTTTTTTGCTAGCATGAGTTAAATGGTCAGTATCTTAGAAATCACCACTGAAAATTTGATGCTGATACCAGCTTTCTGGACAATTCTGTGTCATTTCAGAATTGTTGGTTCGAACCGCATCTAGGGCGAACAGTTGACATATTATTACTCTGGAAATTGATAGGTCTCACAAAAGCATTGAATTTAAAAAAAAACAACCTGGTCAAAGTATACTTTTTTTTCTTTATAATTGCATATCTTGAACCAGTGAAGAATTTGAGCCCAGACACATGCTGCAGAATTTAATTTTTCACTCTGTTTTGGACATAAATGTTACAATGGAGCCCTATGGGAAAAGTAATAGTGGTGTGAGACGTTAACAGAAACTGACAGATCTGCATGTTGCAGTGTTGAGGGATGCTGATTTCTTTAAATAGAAGGTATTAAACTATAATTTGGACATGTTATGAATAGTTGACCACAATCTGAGTTTTTAAACATTTCAATATAACTGATGGTGCAGATTTGCATTTTTTTTCATGCATTTATGATAGAGATTACACACATTGACCAAACTTTGTATATGTCAATTTTTTGATATTCATATTGTCCATGTATGATTTAGTATTCTGTTAAATGTGGAAACAAAAAGAGAGATTCATCATGTCTAATGCATGGCAGAATGCTGGTTTACTCTGTAGATGGTCATTTTGGTGTTTCCTTGCCCAAAGTTTAGGTTTATGAGCAGTGTCCAGTCTCATATTTTATGAACACCTGTCCTCATAGACAGATCCCATTTGTGACACTCTCTCCATCATGTGTGGTTTTGCCATATTTCTGTAGAGCTACCAACCCTTAATTCAGGTTGAAGTATCTGCAAGATCACACTGAATTCCAATGGACATGCTTATTGCTCAGATTGTGAATTTGAAGCTGATTTTTACATTAATTTATTACCCCACCCACTTATTTCTGCATACAAAAATAGAATTGTTTGCAAGATGAAATAAATTGCATATTCACAGTGGACTGAGAGTTTGTACTACTTTTTATTGTTTAATTATGAAAATGCAGTAGTTGCAATCTTGCCAAGAGGCCAGTTTACGGTTAACTTCGGTTGTTTTCGGTTGTCGTCGCATTTAATTCTGCGTCGAATCATTGAATTTGGCGAAGTTTTTGCTTGTACTCCTTTTTTATAGAAAATGCTATAGATATGCGGAATTTTACATTGAATGTCATGTAAGTATTATCTATTGGGCCTGTGTTGTCCTTTTTATATTGGAATTAATGTGTTAACAGGGTAATGGAGTACTTTAACATGAAAATAGCTTGAATTGTTTGCTTTTGTGGCTGCCATATCATTCTGATATTGAAATTTTATCTAAAATATGTTATGTTTAATCAGTTTTGTTCCACAATATCATTAATTTGTATTCAAAATGTCTGTTTTTCTTCCTATTTTCAATCACCTTTTCATTTTACCATGTAGTTTTGAAAGTTTAAGACCTTTTTAGACACAATTGGTCAAGTTATCATGAAATTTAGACTGTAGGGTTGTGAATTCTTGCCTATTTACAAGAAATAGCAGCATTTTGACTGAAACCATGTGTCACTAAAACTTATTTTATTTCAGAACTAGTTCAGATATGGGGATGCATTTAGCTTTATTGAACTTGTATTGAGTATTGTAACATAATATGTAAATTTAGAATCTTAAATTTAAAAAAAAGTCCTCTTCAGGACTCACACCACTATTATCTCCCTTGAGTACTCCGGACCTACAGATGAAGGAGATAGAAATAAAACTTTAGTTCTCTTTTTCTTCTTTTTTCAGGGCTTTGTACTGCAATGTTTTGTTTTTTGCTAGCATGAGTTAAATGGTCAGTATCTTAGAAATCACCACTGAAAATTTGATGCTGATACCAGCTTTCTGGACAATTCTGTGTCATTTCAGAATTGTTGGTTCGAACCGCATCTAGGGCGAACAGTTGACATATTATTACTCTGGAAATTGATAGGTCTCACAAAAGCATTGAATTTAAAAAAAACCAACCTGGTCAAAGTATACTTTTTTTTCTTTATAATTGCATATCTTGAACCAGTGAAGAATTTGAGCCCAGACACATGCTGCAGAATTTAATTTTTCACTCTGTTTTGGACATAAATGTTACAATGGAGCCCTATGGGAAATGTAATAGTGGTGTGAGACGTTGAGTTTGAATCCCCCGCCGGCAACAGTTTCCGTGATGATTGATATATGACATTGTGTCTCATTATCATTCGTCTCTCACCACTGATTCAAGTGGAAAAGTTATAAGTTACTTGCTGGTTAATCCCAGAAAACAGTGGTTAACTGATCGTCTGTTAGCCCTCAATGGCATAAAAATGACGCTTAGTATTCAATCAATCAATCATTGAATCCAGGAATTACCAGAAAACTCCACATGTTCAGTGTACTGTAATCCTGGACAATATTAGTGTTGCCTTTCCTTGTGTGTCTTTTTTGAAAATTTAATTATCCACACTGGAGCAATCAATCTCTGCTGCCTGATTAGTGCTGCTGGGGGCATGGTTACTGCAGCTAGGAGCATGACTCTCCTAGCTTCACATCAATGCAATTTGGCTTTTAATCTCTTTATTGTCTTTAAGAGCATATATAGCCATCCAACAAGACAGGTGGGTTTTCCTCGGGTTGTCTGGTTTCCTCCTTTAATGGTGCCTTTAACCCCATCATTGAACAAAATAAAGTTTCTGCTTTAAATAGTTTACAAAGATTCAGATTGCTGACGAAGATTTCTTGCTCTGGTATGTTTGCAATTCAATGGTCAGTAGAATCTGGTATTATTCCCAATGCTAGGAAATACACTAGAACTACAGCAGGTTAAGAAATGGTTAAAGGAACTATGTCAGATTTTTAAAAATTGTAAATTTTTAGTAAGACATTCTTTTCCAATACATTATACCCATATATACTCACTGACCCTGTAGTGCTATAGTGATTTCTATTTAAACATGCAAAAATGATACATTGAAAAAGAGATTTCCTAACTTGGCCTACGTGCCCAGATATCCCACTTTAAATAGCAACAGATTTTGTGGCGTATTAAGTTGGTCACATGGTTTTGGTTTCATCCATCACACATTTTAGAACTATAATTCATCTTTGAAAAAATCAGCATGACAATGTGAAGGTCTTCAATCAGTAGTTAAGTGCTATCTGTTTTTAGAATGAGTTTTTTTTGTGTTTTTTTTCAATTTCATCACTCTGATTGATAACAAAAAAGTTGTCACCTTGTGACGATTTGAAATACCAAATCATTTGTATTTCATTTCTTAATGATACTCACTCGGAGATAAGTTTTTTTAAGACATTTGGAGTTATTTTTCCTGGTGTACTGCCTTTAATGAAATTATGCGAATACAGTTTAAAAGTCCTGAACCACTTTATAACAAATATAAATGCCAGCTTCCATGCTGAAGCAACTGTTTCTGTTTTGTTACTAGGCGTTATTGGCATGAGTATTGCTAAAAACTGCTCCTTCCTGTAAAATGTTAGAATAGAAATCAGCTGAGAGGGAGAATTCTTGAGAAAATATGTATTGTATACCGTCAATCAATGTGTATGAATGAATCAGTCTGTGAACATATTAATAGAGAGAAGTTGATTTGCTCACTCACTCTGTTTAGCTTCTGGAATATTGTCAAAATATACATGGTCATTAATTATACATGTTGAGACTGTGTCTAAATACAATTCAGGAGTTACATGAAAAACTAAAAAAAAAAAAAAAATGATGGATCAGGGAAGGGCAAGAGCAGGCAGGGCAGGGCAGGGCAGGGCAGGGTAGGGGCAGGGGCAAGGGCAGATAAAGAAAACCCCATATGCATAAGAAGTCACAACTCTACACATACATGTTTCATTGAATGCACTAGGATAATAATTATGTTCTGATATATTATTGCATAGCCAAGTTGATGTTCATTACATCTGCATGAACAAAAGAAAATTGATGTACAAGAAACACTCACATAGGAGAATATGATACTATATAAATGCTTATTAAAAGTTATATGATAAATGATTAAAATACTTCACTATCAATAATTTGTTGCTTTAAAGGACAGATTATTGATTTACATTATTTGTAATATATAATCAGTTGTCAAGCTTGATTGCAATATAGCTTGTAGTATGATGTTTAGCATCAATTTCAATAATTTTTCAGTCATATCGTGGTGGTGTCTATTTAAGACAGTATTCTGAGCACTGCCACACTGAAGTAACATGCCGCAGATACATGGTATGATACCCTACTCAGTCACATTATACTGACACCGGGTCGCCCAGACCTAGAACTATCCTCTAAATGCTGAGTGTCAAGCAAGGAAGCTTCTAGTACTATTTTTCAAGTCTTCAATATGACCCAGCTGGGAATGGAACACACAACCTTCCTTATGAAAGATGAACACTCTACCGCAAGACCACTGCTGTGGTAATGCAAAATAAGCTGATAGCTTATGATTATAAATTTTTTTTTGGTCTGTTTCCTGGGTAGAACCAATCCCGAGTAAGTTTTTTAGCTCACCGGAGCCGAAGGCTCACAGTTGAGCTTTTGTGATTACCTGGTGTCCGTCGTCTGTCGTCCATCGTTAACTTTTAGCTTCTAGCATCTTCTCCTCTGAAACCACTGGACCAATTTTGATATAACTTCACAGAAATGTTCCTTGGGTGACTCTCTACCATGTTTGTTCAAGCCATCTTGATTCGTCAAAAAACATGACCACCAGGGGGCAGGGCAAGTTTAATTAGTAAAAACTTAAAAAATCTTCTTGTCAGAAACTACTGGCTCAATTTTGAAATATTTTCACAGAAATGTTCCTTGGAAAACTCTTCGCCATGTTTATTCAAACTGCAGTGATTGTTCAAAAAACATGGCGGCCAGGGGTGGGGTTGGTTTACTATATAAGCTAAAGTAAAAACTTAAAAATTCTTCTTGTCAGAAACCACAGGGCCAACTTTTATATAACTTCACAGAAAATTTATGTTCCTTTGGTGACCTGCTACCAAGTTTGTTCAAGCCGTCTTGATTCGTCAAAAAACATGGCAGCCAGTGGGCGGGGCAAGTTTAATTAGTAAAAACTCAAAAAATCTTGTCAGAAACTACTGGCTCTATTTTAAAATAATATCACAGAAATGTTCCTGGGAGAAACCATCACCAAGTTTGTTCAAACCGTAGTGATTCGTCAAAAAACATTGCAACCAGGGGGTGGAGTTAAGCTATAGTAAAAACTTAAAGGGTAGCCAAAATGCTAATTGTTTTTTATATAATTTGAATAAAATCCATTAGAGGTTTATAAAGATTGTTTTGTTTTCATAAAATTCGGGCTTGTTCATAGGTAAATCACAGAAACAGTAAAGCACATTACACCTCTCACGGAAATACACGAAAGAATTAACGGAGTTACCCGAACTAGGTTACCCATGACGTCATACCGTTAACACGATCTATTTCAAGATGGCTGCAATGGACGAAAAACATTTCACGAGAGAGTTATTTTAATGAGAGGAATTACGTTAGTGACATTTTATCGGACTTCTGCGGCTCAAGCAGTAATGAAGAACAGGAAACCCTAGATTATGGCACCCAACCATACCGGAGAAACAGATTATTTACTATAATAATTAAGGACTACCTTTACTACTAATAATAAATTATTTCTACCTTAATTATAATTAATACAACTACTGCATATTTATTATTAGATCTATTATTATGAATAATTAATAACAATTATAGATAGTAGTAGTTTTAATTATAATAATGGTAGGTCTAGTAACAATTTATCAGTTAATATAATAGTAAAAATAGAAATGACTTGTTATTATTCTTTTATGTGTTCCATTACCATGCTACAACTTTAACTTTCCCTTCTTGCGCATATTTAAAAAGAATCCCCATGGTAATGTATGTAAATAAATTGCTTCTGTCATCAGATCAGAAAAGTCAAAGTTAGAATCGGACATAAATTCAAAATTTATCTAAATCAGTTATGCATATTATATTTATAAATTAATTAGAACAGGATCTTTCACAGATGAACAGATGATTAAAAAAATAATTACTTTATTATAATAACCTGCAGACATCATTCTGATCTGCGACACCATATGGTTTTATTGCCCCCTTGATGGTATAAAAATTCCGGTCACAGGTGTCAGCTGTGAAAACAAGTTAGTATTGTTGCATATTGGTGCGTGCATTTGATTAGTCCATATACCCCAGGACATATATCACGGCTTAGGTAAATTGCCGAACTGTAAACTGACATAATTTACGACACCCCTTCTCCGATTTTTATTATTCCCGCGTAAATCTGGACAATTCAATGACCTCGCGTGATCACTGATAAATTTAAATGTATTGTTTTAGCGCTTGAAAATGTGTAATTCCCGCTTATCAGAGTGTCACAATTTCAATCCGTGCACTTTTCAACAAGTTTTATGCAAACTAACACTGTCTTTACATTTTGATTTCCTACAATTTCTGATCGAACACTTTTTTCCCATATTTGCATTTGTAAGTGCTTAATTACGGATCTCTAATAATCATAAATAAGCAGAGCGATGCAATCAGCCATGTTTGTTTACAGCGAATGACACAATGACAGGTCGGCGCGGTATTTTGTTGGTTATTCTGATTGGTTGACCCCCAGTGACGTCATTACACCCTATATTGATTGGCGAATTTATTTCAGGTGTGCCGATAAGATTTTACCTGTGTAACTGTGCTATATGGCAACCATGCAGTGTTGGTGTGCACTGGATTATATTTAGAAAACCAATTTGAATTGATTAAGCATAAATTATTTTTGCATTAAAGTTACCCTTTAAAAAATCTTCTTGTCAGAAACCACTGGATCAATTTTAAAACAATTTCACAGAAATGTTCCTTGGGTGACCCTTTACCAAGTTTGTTCAAGCCATTGTGATTTGTTAAAAAACATGACCGCCACAGTGAGGTTTTAGTTTACTATATAGGAAGCTATAGTAAAAACTTCAAAAGCCTTCTTGTCAGAATCTACTGACCTGATTTCAATGTAATTTCACTGACATTTACCATGGGTGACGTTTACCAAGTTTGTTCCAGCCATTGCGATTCGTCGAAAAACATAGTCGCAAGAAAGGGAAGCTGGTTTTCTTTATATGGATATAGTGAAAACTTTCTTTCGATATCTGATATCCAGATATCCGCACAAGGATACTATTGTTATAGCACATCTCTTCTACACATCTGTTACATCTTCAGAACAAATCAAAATAGTAACTACTCGCTCATCACTATTTTTTTGAATTTTGAGTGTACATGTATTATATAATCTACTTAAATTGGGTGACTCAAGGTCACTCAGGTGAGCGATATAGGGTCATCTTGACCCTCTTACTTTTTAGCCTTTCAGGTTGAACCTGGGATTGTACCTGAGACCTTTAGCATGAGTGGCAAACATTCTCTCCACTGCACTACCACCACGCTAATTGATAATTTAATATTATACTTTTTCCCATCTTTAAAATGGCTCTACCTTACCTGTGCAATGTTTTAATGAAACATTTAGACACAACAATCAATTATTGATGGAAGCAAGCTGGGCACATTAATGTTCATTAATATTCATTAATAATCTGAATAAAATTAATGTTTTGCTTCTTTGGTGAATATATTGGCAAAACTATAATTAACGAGTCATGTTGACTTGTGCATTAATTTGTGACCTTGTGAGCAGTGCCAGTCTTCTAAGAGACTGTGAGCAACCTACTTAATCAATAGACATACGTGGTAGTGGTGTGACTGCATACATATATAGTTGATGCTTCACAATGAGGTAGTGTTATGATGTCGGTGTGTCGTCGTAAATATTATGTTCTATATTAGACAAGTTAGGATTAACCATAGATTGATGGGAAAAGGGGCCCTGGAAAAGGATTGTTAAGATTAATGTGGATTGATGAGAAAAGTGGCCCTTGAAAAGGATTGTTAAGATTAACCGTGGATTGATTATTGTTTTTTAAACTGTGATTGAGGACAATGACTGTGCTCTGATCAATAATTGATTATGAGAGGACTTTGTTGTTATTAAGTCATTTATAAAGTTGCATAAATGAGCATTAGTTATAATTTATAAATTGGAATTAAGCTGGGATGCTGAGATCACTTTATATGAATTGGCTTGAAGGGCAGTAGTTGTTATATATACATTTATGATTTACCTAAGGGACTGGCATAAAATAAGGAATTGCCCTAGAATAAGGGACTGCCATAGAATAAAGGACTGCCATAGAATAAGAGACTACCATAGAATAAGGGACTGCCATTGAATAAGAGACTGCCATAGAATAAGGGACTGCCATAGAATAAGGGAATGCCATAGAATAAGAGACTGCCATAGAATATGGACTGCCGTAAAGGGACAGCCGGTAAGGAACTGCCATAGAACAAGAGACTGCCATAAAATAAGGGACTGCCATAGAATAAGGGAAGCCATAGAATTAGGGACAGCCATAGGATAAGGACTGCCATGGAATAAGGGACTGGCTTAAAGGGACTGCAGTAAAATAAGGGACTGTGGTAGAATATTTTGTAAATGTGGCAGAGTACATATGTATCTGCTGTTACATATGGATTGAATGAGGAATGTTGTTGTTGTAGAAGTATTTAACAAGGATCTGGATTCAGTTGTCTGGTACCTTTTTCTGTAGTCATAAACAATTGTAATATATCAATTTAAAGGGAACCATGTGATCAGTTAAACTTAAATTGGTACCCATCTGCTGTATATAGATTAAAAAAGTGCCTGCAATTGCATATGGATTGAATGAACAATGTTGTTACTATATAAGTAAATGACAAAGATTATGGTGTTTTGAATATCCAATTTAATATAACATGGTGATGGATTATCGATGATGAGAGAACCATATAAAAGAGGTTGCAGCAACATTTACAAGGCTGGTACCCTCTGCCATAGTCAGTTATTATAATCAGTTCAATGTAGACTGGTACCCATCTGCTGTTTATAAAGACCATGGTAAAATAGTAACAGATGCGGGAGCCATGTGAAGCAGGATGCACTATTTTGAATGGATATTTATTCTTTTGATGATGATTTACTTGATGGCCATTCTCATCTTCAAAAATGTACAGGTGATGACCAGAAGATGGAACTCTATGGGACAGCACCATCAGTAGATACAACAGTGACAAACTTCTCCATCCAAAATAACGAAAATGAACTTTAAAAAAAATATCAAATTTTGTAGGTTTTGTGGTCAAGTAAGGGATTCTGGATTGGGTCATTAGTTGTTTCTATGGGTAAATGTTTTATTTAAATAGTTTGTTGTCATAGTAACCAGATTTTATTTTGAATATATGTAAATGTAAAATTGTATACTGGTCATGCCTAATACCACGAGTCTAAAACATTTTCAACCATGTAAAGAATGGCATCAATACTTTAAAACAGTAATAAAGTTACTTAAGTGTACCGAGTAAAAAACAGTTGCCGATACGAAATGCAAACAAATGCCGACGCTAACGGAAGTTGGAGCTTTGCGCATGTCTTCCCAGATTGTTATTATACGGGCATTCGCGGTAATAGGTTTATCGCGGTATTAGGTATACAAGGGGGATTTTTATATGACTTTTGACCATAAAGCCACTTTTTTATAAATTGAATTCCGTGATTAGGGTTCTCCATGGCCGAGTTGTCTAAAATGCCACCTCAAGATCACTAACTTCTCATCGCTAAGGTCGTAGGTTTGTGTCCTGCTTGCCCATAAATCTTTATGTGAGAAAGTTTGCCAGTTACTTGCAGAAGAACGGTGGTTCTACTCAGATTCATTCTGAGGTTTTCCTCCACCAATAAAACTGAATATGCAGTTTTACTGGAACCAGCCTAAAATCATGATCATCTGGCTGCTTTTTAAGATTTTAACTAACAGGAATCTGATACCTGGAACCCACCCAGCCCATATCCCCATCTGATTCCATGCTGTTCATGCATTGGATCAGAGAAACAAAGAGCTGATAGTATACATTGTTATAACAATGTTAAATACTAGAGAGCTTCTAAGATCTCCAAGTACAGGAAATAGCTTAATAAGGTTATGTTGGTCTTGTGATAGATAGTCCGCCCCATATATACAAGGTCGCAAGGTTTGATCCCTTGTCAGTGGCGTAGCTGACCCTAAAAAGATGTGCAAGCCCAACAGGTTTTAGCAGGGTCTGGGTGCATGTCCCACCAGAAAAAAGAGTTTCAGATTACATTTCCTGCGTTCTGGGGGTATTTTCATGAGATATAATGATGCGTACGCAAAAATATGTGCAAGCCCGGGCGTTATAGCGTAAAGGCAGCTACGCCAATGCTTGTCTGGTCGTAATGATTCGTTCCAATCCTATTTCACTATGTATTTTGTATAAACAATGTTGAAAATTTTATGAAATAAAATATATTTAAACTTGGTATTACAAGTGTATTGTCATATGCTAAGGTTGTACTATTTCCAAGGAAACTATTGATTTATATATTGTCTCACTGTAACTTGGTAAGAACAATTTGCTGATGTTGCTTACACTTTACCTGAGAGACATTTAGTAAGTAAAGTAAGTTGGTAGTTTCGTTTAACGAAATGATAGACAAGATGTAATATATAATTTTGCGATCTGGAATCAGAGCAACAGCTGTCTACTTTGCAGAGATTAATTTGTATTAATGTAAAATTTCTGTCGCTGCTATATTAAATTATACAGATTTTGATCCAGGGTAAGATTTTAAAATTGATGCCAAACTAACAAATTGTCACATAATCGTCCAATCAAATCAAAGAAATAATTACTATGACATGTGTGTAGTTGTGTGAGGTATTTACATACACTTGTATATTGTTTTTAAACAATCAAAGACATTTTTAGTTCTTAATGCAACAGTGTAACTTTTTAACCAATCATATTAAAGAATTTAATTTTCTTCATGGCAGCAGTCAGAAAGAAGTTTCTAAATGCAATAAGTCGCTCTGCATTGATACAAATAACTTGTGTATAGCTTTAAAAAAATCAAAGACATTTCTAATTGCAACAAATTCACTTTTACAAAATAAATTAAAAAAAAATTCCCTCTTACTTAAAGCAAAATCAATAACCCCAGTGTAACATTACACTTAGCTAATACTAAAACGGAAAAAAGGAAGTACTCCTAGTAATATATTACACAAGTTTCTGTCGTGGTGAGGTAAGTTTCTGATCCATGTGTAGCTAATTGCCTGACGTCAGTTGATTTTAAGCCGCCATTAATTATCTTTACCTCTATAAATAGCAAATTTTAATGGGACTTCTCACTGAGACTGTTATTATAACCAGCCTGCCTGGCTTTATTTTGTTAGATCAGAAAATATGTAAAATCCTGTCAGGTATGATTTAAATTAAATATTTCTAAAACTGAATTTTAATTAAATATCTTGGGATAGTATCCAATAGTGTGTTTTATATCCATGATATAAATTAATACATGTTTCTCTTCACTCTTCATCAGTAAAATAGGGAAGATTCACATATTTGAGCAGAAAACATCCAAAATATGTTTTAGCGTAACTAAACTAATTCAGAGTCCATTTTGTACATATTTCTAAGCTTATGAAAATATTATCTAATATTGGTCCAGTTATTTTTATAAAAACTTTCAAATATACAACTTTTTATCATCTAAAAATAGCTGAAAGGACCCAGACCTCCTTGGCAGATATTTTAGAAGCTGTTGTCCAATGACCGCTCACCTCTAAGTGCTGGGGTTGTGGGTTTGAGCCCAGCTTGGCCAAAATCTTTGTCAGTTAAGGTTTGCCAGGTACTTGAGCTAGGACGGGGTTTCTCCTCAGATTCATTCTGAGGTCTTCATTTGAAAACATCATATTTAACCTGTCATGTGTTAAAAATATTGTAAAACCTAATAAAAACAAATCTTTGGAGTTGATATGTCAAAGGTTTAGGACACCGTGATATTATCATGGCATGCCCATCTCTCCTGGTGAGGGTGGATGGCTTAAATTCACAAAACTACAATTCAGCTTTCGGGAGTAAATTGGTTAGGATTTTGCTAAACGGTCAAGGTCGCTTATGGGGTAACCATGGAGGTGACCCTTTGTACCCATAATCACAGATTTGAAATGCCAATATGCCAAGATTTTATTGCCATTAAACTGATAACAATATCAGAAGTTATGATAAATAACTTGTTCCTATATAAACATCTCCAGTTAACCCTGCAACTATGCCACATTCAAGTACCCTAAAGGTTAAAGGTCCAACAGTAGTCTGATATATACCAGCCAAGACCACACAATATATAAATCTTATTGTACAACACTTTTGAAATTGCTGAGTCTCATCTGTCACATGTTTAGATTTTTGTGACTCCCACTCTGAGACAGCCTGTCAACTATCAGTATTCAATCATCAAACTTTTGTTTTGTTTACATGAACATTTTAACCAGCCCTTCCTAATAGATAGTAAATAACTTTGCAATGAACAAAATGTACAGTCAAACCTGTCTTAAGCAGCCAGTTAAGGGATGAAGCAAAAGTGGCCTTTTATGACAGGTTATTGCTTAAGACAGGTTAATTTACTTTGAAAGCACAGAAATGGGAAATAGAAGATATGGTTGCTTAAGACAGGTGGCTGCTTAAAAGAGGTGACTGCTCACACAGGTTTGACTGTAGCTGGGTACACTTGCCTCTGAAAATAAACCTACATGCTGGCTTGCCGGATCAAGTTGGTGCTTGAAGGCTGATATGGTATTGACTACATCACATTTTGCTTCATAGTCAAATCCCAAAACTCTCACCAATGTAGCAGCGCGTTGTTTCAATTGTATTGTTACAGTCATGTTTACAGGTTGGAGTCTTGATCCAAGACGTCATTTTACCAGAAAAAAAAAATCTAAAATGTTCATTCACCCAACCCACCCACACACATACAAAATAGGTTAATGTTCCGAGTCACTGTCAGCTTAAAGAACACCCTTACCTTAATTTTTAATATGTTAAGTTTTGACATTAATAATTTTTATAACCATCTTTACATTGAGTCAAATTAATATTTTTTAAAATAAAATCTGGCAAATGTGTATTTTAAATTCTGTTACATTTTAATTGAAGGACAAACTTTTCTATGACCGAGTGATCCAATGCACGAGGTTCAAGCCCAGCCAGGTCCATTAGGCCATTATAAATTAATTGCTAGATTATCATCCAAATTTTCTTAGAAAGGGGGAGGTGTGGTGGGGAGGATTTTATTTTTTATTTCTAAAATTTGTTTTTTTTATTAAAAAAAATGAAAATTAGGGGAGGGCGGTGATGATAATCTAGCAATTCATTTATTATGGCCTAAACTTTATGTGAGAAAGTTTCAGTCTGATGTGATCTTCCTCAAGCTTCTTCCTCTACCAATAAAACTGTATCTAACATGTCAAGTGTTATGGACTTAAACTCCATCCAAATAAGGACTGCGGCCTGGTCTAGTGGAAGAGCGTCCGCCTCGCTTGCAGAAGGTCATGGGTTCAATCCCCGGCCGGGTCATACCAAAGACTTTAAAAATGGTACTAGAAGCTACCTCGCTTGACGCTCAGCATTTAGAGGAGAGTTCTAGGTCTGGTCGGCCCGGTGTCAGTATAATGTGACTGGGTGGGGTATCATACCATGTGTCTGCGGCATGATACTCCAGTGTGACAGCGCTTAGAATACTGTTACAAGTAGACACCGTCGGGATATGACTGAAAAATTGTTGAAAGCGATTCTAAACACCATACAACAACAACCATCCAAATAAATATTAAATTAAGGACCAACAAGACAGATACAGCACATTTTGTCTTTTATGATTGACTTGATTGACCCAACCATTTATTTAGAGTAGTGGGTGGTGGGGCATATAGAGTTGCCTTTGTTTCGAGTGTATGTGTGCGAGTGAATGTGTGCGAGTGAATGTGTGCGTGCATGTTTTTTTTTCGGACCCCTCTTATAATTAAACTTATAACTATGGTGTTATAATTAAACCTAATTGCCACCAACAATAGATTGTCTACGTGTGTATCTAACCGGAGACGTGTACATCTAACTGGAGATGTTTATATCTAACCGGAGATGGAAGAAACCACTTGTTTCAGTGTGTGGCAGAATAGTTAGGGTCACATTCACAACAGCATCTATACAGCAGTCAGCTGATAGGCCTCATTAAGAAATTGCTTGGCATCTATTCTTAGAAATATTTTCTCTTATTTTTTTTTTTTAAGTAAAAAGTATTTGATGGTAATAATGGGCAACAGCTCATCAGTTATATTCATTACTTCACGCAATGGCTGACCTTGGTACTGATTCACAGGAATTCTTCAGTGGTGTAACCAGAATTGTTGGAATTTTCTTCAAAGGAAGAAATACTGATATTAGTGAGTACTACTGATATAACGTGGAATGGGGTAGGGTAGGGCTATGGGACATGGTTCTACTGATATAACATGGAATGGGGTGGGGTAGGGTCGGGGGACATGGTATTACTGATATTACGTATTCTTCTGTTATTATGTCATTTTGAACACATCATGGTCTATTCTAGAATAATTCTAAGGAAACAATCTATAGAAATTTTACTCCACAGTGGTGGTCCATTGGTGGAGCGTCTGGGTTCAGTCCAAGGCAGGGTCATAAAAATAACTGAAAATGGTACAAGAAGTTTCTTTGCTTTAAGCTTTCTTGCTTGGCACATAGCATTTAGAGGATAGTTCTAGGTCTGGTCAGCTCGGTGTTGATATAATGTTACTGGGTGGGGTCACATACAATGTATAATTCTGGGGTATGATAATCCAGTGTTACAGTGCTTAGAATAGCAGACACCAACTGGAAATGACAAAAATGGTTAAAAGTGAGTCAAAGCACGATACAAAACAATACAGTTTTACAAAAATGCCAAGACTGTTTTATGAAAATATATGCCTTGAGCAAAATATCTTAGTGTAACTGCTATAAAAAATTATAAAGTTTCAGTGGAAATCGTCCTGATGGATTTGTTAAAAGTGCTGATTAATACATACATGTACAATGCAAGACGAGTTTTTTATGGCCCGACCATCTAGGAATAATGAAGGTGTATTAAGTGTTGACCATCCGTGCAGGTGTCCGTCCGTGCATCCGTTTGAGTATATGAACATGGTTTCTGATGAACAACTTTTGAAAGGGTTCATGTATTAAATTAATATTTGATATGAAGCTGTATAATGTTATAACACCGGTAAAGTTTGTCAATGTCGGTCAAATATTAACAGGAGTTATGGCCCCTTTTTACTAAATTTTTGGGAAATTCTGAACCCATTGTAGAGGTTGACAAAGGACAAAGGACAAGGTGTAACTGAATCTTGTACTTGCGCTACTCCAGTACCAATTCTGTCATTTGGTAGTAACCATAGCGGTGGTCTAGAGGTAGAGCTCCTCGCATACAGAAGGCCGTGAGTTCATTCCCCGGCCAGGTCATACCAAAGACTTAAAAAATGGTATTAAAAGCCTCCTAACTTTGTACTCAGCATTTAGAGGATATTTTTAGTTCTGGTCAGCCCCGTGTCAGTATAATGGGTGGGGTATCATAGTTACTATGTGTCTGTGGCATGATACTCCAGTTTGGCACTGCTAGGAATACTGTCTCAAGTAAACACCATCGCAGTTTGACAGAAAAAGTGTTTAAAACAACACTAAACACCATAGAACATAATATCATTCGGTAGTTACTGCCGATGAAGCACCGATAATCTCAGATACTATAATCCATTATTTTACCTCTCTTATATCTATTGGGGGACACATATTGTCTATTTTCTCCCGTTGTGTCGGAGCTAAGACAACACAATTAGTATTTATGTCTGCCTCAGGGTTGATTCACACTTCTATTATTAGGTAAATTGAGATAAAATGAGAAAGGATGGCTTCCCCAATGTCACAGTTGGGCTGTAGCGCTACGTAAGACAAGTTTTGTCCTTGTAATCTGTCCACATTTGAGTTGTTGTAGTGAGGAAAATGCTGCTTATAGAGCAACAGTAGCTGTAAAATACAGTTGTGTTTACCTGATTTGGCAGAATTTGATTTGTATATGGATTTTAGTGAAACTTTATTATGGACTAAATCAGTGTCTTTTATTTATTTTTGTAAATATTGCTTACAGCTGTTGCCATGCCTTCAGATGGTTACTGTTACATTGCCATGCATTCCTATTGGTTACACATTGCCATGATTTACCATGGTTACTATTATCTTGTCATGGCTTCTGATGGTTACTTACTGTCAATGGTTACCTTCTAATGGTTACTTGGCATGCCTTCTGATGGTTATTGTGGTTACTTACTGCCAGTGGTTACTTGGCATGCCTTCTGATGGCTGTTTTGGTTACTTACTGCCAATGGTTATTTGGCATGCCTTCTGATGGTTATCGTGGTTACTTACTGCCAATGGTTTCCTTCCAATGGTTACTTGTCATGCCTTCTGATGGTTACTTTGGTTACTTACTGCCAATGGTTGCTTTCCAATGGTTACTAGACATACCTTCTGATTGTTATTTTGGTTACTTACTGCCAATAGTTGCCTTCCAATGGTTACTTGTCATACCTTCTGATGGTTATTGTGGTTACTTACTGCCAATGGTTGCCTTCAAATGGTTACTTGGCATGCCTTCATATGGTTATTGTGGTTACTTACTGCCAATGGTTGCCTTCCAATGGTTACTTGGTATGCCTTCTGATGGTTACTTACTGCCAATAGTTGCCTACCGATGGTTACTTGGCATGCCTTCCAATGGTTACTTGGCATGCCTTCATATGGTTATTGTGGTTACTTATTGCCAATGGTTGCCTTCCAATGGTTACTTGTCATGCCTTATGATAGTTAATTTGGTTACTTACTGCAAATGGTTGCCTACCAATGGTTACTTGGCATGCCTTCTGATGGTTACTTTGGTTACCTACTGCCAATAGTTGCCTTCCAATGGTTACTTGGCATGCCTTCTGATGGTTATTGTGGTTACTTACTGCCAATGGCTACCTTCCAGTGATTACTTGTCATGCCTTTTGATGGTTATTTTGGTTATTTACTGCCAATAGTTGCCTTCCAGTGGTTACTTGTCATGCCTTATGATAGGTAATTTGGTTATTTACTGCAAATGGTTGCCTACCAATGGTTACTTGGCATGCCTTCTGATGGTTACTTACTGTCAATACTAACTTCCAATAGTTGCCTTCCAATGGTTACTTGTCATGCTTTTTGATGGTTATTTTAGTTACTAACTTCCAATATTTGCCTTGCCAATAGTTACTGGTTGTGTAACTTCCAATATTTGCCTTGCCAATAGTTACTGGTTGTGTAGAGCACATGGTTCAGTGGAAGAGCATCAGACCCTGGATCAGGGGTCATGGGTTCAATCATCCACCATGGTTATGTGTGGTGTCCTTGAGCTAGACACATTATCCACATATGCTTTATGTACTGGTTCTACCCAGGAAGACTTCGAGCGTGATTTGTCTAAAGTTGTAATAACTTGTTTCACAATCGAGGTAAAAAAAACTGTCATATAACCATGGAATGGTGACTGTAATATTGCCATGGAATGGTAACTGTCTTATTGCCATGGAATGGTGACTGTAATATTGCCATGGAATGGTAACTGTCTTATTGCCATGGAATGGTGACTGTAATATTGCCATGGAATGGTAACTGTCTTATTGCCATGGAATGGTGACTGTAATATTGCCATGGAATGGTAACTGTCTTATTGCCATGGAATGGTGACTGTAATATTGCCATGGAATGGTGGCTGTAATATTGCCATGGAATGGTAACTGTCTTATTGCCGTGGAATGATTACTTTCATATATTGCCATGGAATGATTACTTTCATATATTGCCATGGAATGGTAAATGTCATATTACTATGGAATGGTGACTGTAATATTACAATGGATTGGTAACTGTCATATTGCCATTGAATGCTTAATGTCATATTGCCACGGAATGGTAACTGTCTTATTGCCATTGAATGGTAACTATCTTTTTGCCATGAAATGGTAAATGTCTTATTGCCATGGAATGCTAAATGTCATATAGCCATGGACTGGTAAATGCCATATTGCCATGGAATGGTAAATGTCATATTACCATGGAATGTTAAATGCCATATTGCCATGAAATGGTAAATGTCATATTGCCATGGAATGGTAAATGCCATATTGCCATGGAATGGTAAATGCCATATTGCCATGGAATGGTAAATGTCATATTGCCATGGAATTGTAAATGTCATATTGCCATGGAATGTTAAATGTTATATTGCCATGGAATGGTAACTATAATATTGCAATGGAATCGTAACTCATATTGCCATGGAATGGTAAATGCCATATTGCCACTGAACGGTAAAAGCCATATTGCCATGGAACGGTAAATGCCATATTGCCACGGAATGGTAAATGTCAAATGTAACATTGCCATGGAATGGTAACTGATATATTGCAAATGAATGCTAACTGTCATTGCCATGGAATGGTAAATGTAATATTGCCATGGAATGATAAATGCCATATTGCCACAGAATGGTAAATGTCATATTGCCACGGAATGGTAACTGTCATATTGCCAAGGAATGGTAAATGCCATATGGCCATGGAATGGTCAATGTCATATTGCCATGGAATGGTTAATGCTATATTGCCATGGAATGATAAATGCCATATTGCCATGGAATGATAAATGCCATATTGCCATGGAATGGTAAATGTCATATTGCCACGGAATGGTAAATGCCATTTTGCCATGAAATGGTAAATGCCATATCAACGGAATGGTTAATTTCATATTTCCACAGAATAGTTACTGTCATATTGCCATGGAATGCTAAATGTCATATTGCCTAGAAATGGTAAATGTCATATTGCCATGGAATGCTAAATGTCATATTGCCACGGAATGGTCAATGCCATATTGCCACGGAATGGTAAATGCCATATTGCCATGGAATTTTAAATGCCATTTTGCCACGGAATGTAAAATGTCATATTGCAATGGAATGGTAACTGTCATATTGCCATTGAATGGTAAATGTCATATTGCCACGGAATGGTAAATGTCATATTGCCACAGAATGGTAACTGTCATATTGCCATGGAATGCTAAATGTCATATTGTCATGGAATGGTCAATGTCATATTAACACAGAATGGTAAATGCCATATTGCCATGGAATGGTAAATGCCATATTGCCACAGAATGGTAAATGCCATATTGCCATGGAATGGTTACTGTCATATTGCCATGGAATGCTAAATGTCATATTGCCATAGAATGGTCAATGTCATATTGCCACGGCATGGTTAATTCCATATTGCCACGGAATGGTAAATGCCATATTGCCACGGAATAGTATATGCCATATTGCCATTGAATGGTAAATGCCATATTGCCATGAAATGGTTAGTCTAGTTGCCTTGAAATGGCTACAGTATAATTTTATTTACATAGACTGTTTTAAATGGTGTGTTATTACTTGTTAAAAACATTTTTTTCTGGTGGTTGACCTTGGAATGGTTTCTGTCAAATGACCTTGACTTTGAATTTGATTATCTGGAAAATGTGCTTGGAACTAAGCAAATTGCCATGGAATGGTAACTGTTACATTGCCATTGAAAATTCTAACTGTAAAATGTCCTTGCTTGGAATGGTTCCATTGAATGGCATCACCCTACAACACTGCGGAATGGTTCCTTACCCCTCTACTTCATAGATACGCGTTTTCCCACTCCAATCACAGAAGACCTTTGAAAACAGTGCAGTAACAGTTGACGAGCAATCTGAACACTTCCTGCACTGTTTTCCACTCTGTCAGTTAATATAAAGATAATTCACCCAATAATTCAAAAGTCTTCTATATAAGAGGTTTCCAAAGTCTTCTATATTAAGTGTCAAAAGGCGTCTATATTAGGTGTCCAAAGGCGTCTATATTAGGTGTCCAAAGGCGTCTATATTAGGTGTCCAAAGGCGTCTATATGAAGTAAAGGGTTAAAACAATAAGGAATGGTTACTGAGTTTCAATAGATTAGTCCTGCAGGTCTGTGTGATGACTGTGTTATATTTGTTTCATAAATGAGACACAACTTAAGACCTAATTTTTTATACTATTGGCTCCTGTTTCACCTACATATACCTTAATACTTACGAAAAACTAAGAAAAGCAACTAGGTGATCATGATTTCTAGACTGGTTTCAGTAGAACTGCATAATGGTTTCAGTGATATTCATTATATAACCAGTCAAAATTAAGTTAAGATTTTTAAGTACATGATTGTATTCAAGTAAAATGTTGCTGAAACAGTCACCTAGTTCATATATATTTATTTTATTTTTTAAAAAATTCTATTAAATACATGATTTTTGTTTGTTCTTATAAAGGAAATCACAGATTTTGGAACTGGTCCAGGAATTTAATTCATCTTAAACACTTTGATATCTAAAGAACGATATCCGTTGACACTTTAGTGGCATCCCATTCGTCTTCGGAATTGGATTTTATAACGTGGAACAATTAACATGAACGTTTTAATTGAAATGTGGTAATTTGCATATTTTAGAGATGTATTTTATGTCTTGGAAAATCGAGTCAATATTAATGCTTGCATTGTGAGGAGAAATTTTGCAGGATGTGGTTTGCAGGATTTTTTTTTTCGCAAATAAATATTTACACCATTTTATTGAGCAGGTGAAGAACATTCGGTGGAAACCTGAGTGTTGATCATTTTTACACTGAACAAAAAGTAAATATTTGGACATCGAAGCTGTGTAAACCGATAGTTAGGAGATATATATGAAGTATATTATGATGAAACTTTGTACACAGTGACTGATGCGAAACAGACTGTGATGAATAGAATAAAAATGTTTTATTTCTGAAAAATAACAGAGGAAAATATTTTTTACCCAAATATTTAGACAATTGTTGTGTATTTAGATGAAGGAACAAATTTGGGAATTTCTGATAGTGTTATAGAAGGCTTTGGCCAATTAGTTGCTAGCCTAGAAAAGGAAAACGATACTGTTGATATCAATAAAGACATAATTGGAGAGACTGAAGTCCTGCAAGTTTTAATGGACCATATTCTTGTAATCAGTAGAGCTTCAAGCAGAAAATATTTTTTCTGATAGATATTTCTAAGACTTGTTTGAAGGAACACTGCCAATTATGTTTAATGGGGCATAGAAATGTTGGAAACTTAGTGAGGTGTGCTGGTCAGTGCACCAGATTTTTGTTTGTGGGTGAGTTCACATTTGCAGAGGAAGGATGCTGAACATATTGTTTCACAGATGTTGCTGGTGTTGGTAGAAAATTGACAAAAGTACTTCTAAATAAATGGAAATCTTAAACATCCAGTAGAAACTTTGATCTGATAGTTGATATTTAACAGTGCACTGTTATTTTAAATGTTACTGTAAAGATGTAAAGAGGTGTAGTTAATTACTTGTAAATGAGCTTTTTATTATATTAACAGTGAATTTTCTAGAAGTGCACACAGTGAGACATTTATTGAAATACACATAGCCATAAATAATTGGACACAAAATATTAAACTGGTAATGAAAATGCATGAAAAGTTTAAATTCTTGCAAAAATCCTTAAACTGTGATATTTCTTGTGAATGATGCATAGATAAACAGTGAACTTGCATGAAAAATTGTGCTGTAAGATAAACAGTGAGATTTCTTGTGAATGATGCATAGATAAACAGTGAACTTGCATGAAAAATTGTGCTGTAAGATAAACAGTGAGATTTCTTGTAAAAGTGGATTAACTAAGAAATATTATGAAAACTATGCATAATCGGGGATATTTCTTGTAAAAAGTGCAGTAAGATTTCTTGTAAATAATGCATAACTCAACAAGTGGGTAATAGCACAAACAGTGACAAACATATGATATAAACTCTTAAAAGTGAACCATTAAATATTTGCATGCAAACAGAACATGCAAATTGTACATGCAAACAGAACATGCAAATTGTACTTGTAAATATAGACAGTGAAAAATTAACGTAAATTATACCAATATTGTGCACGAGTGTGTCATAAATGTACACGTACCTCTGACGAGACGGGGAAGCATGTAAGGTGGCGTGGACGATGTATACATGGGAATCGTGCTGGGATTCCTATTACGAGTGGGTAAGTCGTCAAGCTATTTCTTAGTTTCTCACACAATGTTTTATTTCTAGTCAAGTGGTCTTGTGCTTTATTGAGGGAATGTGGGTAAATAAATCCTCGTCCTATCATACCAAAGAGAAATGGTCCCAAAGGGGTGGCAGAGTTTGATATTTCTTATGAAAGCTACTCGTCCTTCCTTTCCAACATTTTTAGCTCTCTGGGACGAAGTCCAAGGAGAGCTATTGCCATGACCCCAACGTTATCGGCGTCATCGTCATTTGTGGACACCCAGGTTAAACTTTTGCGTTTAAGTTTCAGATATCTATGCAACCACTCATTGGATGTGAATGAAACTTCACATGTGTGTTCACCATCATCAATGGTTCACACAGAGACAAGAACCATAACTCTGGATTGCATTTTGGCACAGTTATGGCCCTTTTTGGACTTAGACACCCAGGGGCGAGCTTTGTTGTCTTCTGACAACTCTTGTTTATTGAATGCTTACAATCAAAGAAATATTATGGTCAGTTTCTTAAATATTACTTAAAAAAAAAGCAAATTGATATTTTCTTTAAAAAAACACGTTGGCTGCTTTTAGAAAGCATCCAAATAGTTAGGTCTTATAAACGATGTGGCATTTAAAGTGAATGAATGCATAAGTTTGGTTCCTTGTACAGGGTACTTAATACACTGATGATACCAAATCCTGACAAGGTTCTGGCTGACACAGCGAATTCCCAGCTGCAGGTGTGCCTGATAGTAACTATGATGTTAAAATGTACTGATATCAATCATTATGTATTGCCATTTGCATATTTAAAAAGAAATTTACCTTATATATTGTCTAACATACTTACTGCTATGTTTTATACAATTTACTACTGTGATAATAATTTGTTTTAAGATAACCGTCCATATTTTAAATTAATTTGTGGATATATTATTTTTAAAAACAACAGTTAAAAATTACTGTTTTTCCAAAACTTGTGCATGTTCGGCGATATATCGGATTCTGACGACGTGCTGAAAATATGTCACACCGGTAAACTATCTTTATATTTCTGTTGTATCGAGTAAAATAAACAACTAGCTGTTTAATTTCATTATTATTTCCATTGTTATAGGTTCAGCATATTATATACATCATTATTTGAAAATTATTTACATAAACCCGGTAGGAATCTGTCAGAAACGGCGATATATTGTCAAAGAAGATAAGTTTCAAGACCTCATTTAAGCAAGGAGTTTTAGAAAATTTCAAGTTTTAAGGCATTATCATTTTATTCCTGATGAAATATGCAAAGAACAATTCATAGTGATCTTAAATAGTGCATTAAAACATCACATGAACTATCCTTTTAGGTGGAAAGTGGTCGGAACATGACTAGGTTTTATCAATAGCGGACCAAACCCTATATAAGGGCCAGTTAAGAAACTGACTCTGGGCGCTGCCATATTGAAACGTCTCGATCACGTGTTAAAAACATGGCAGTCAGTTTCTTAACTGGCCCTTATATAGGAGCGACCAAACCAAAAAATCTGAGGTACTGATAAGAGCTGAAATTAGGATTAAGATTATATCCTAATGGAAATGAAGTACATAGCTTAGTATAATTATACAGGGGTATTTTGATTTCATATTTGCATCCTGCATCATTTTCATAATAGAGATAAGGCTATTATATATTAATTCCTAGATTATCATCCAATTTTTTCTTTAAAAAAGCGGAGCTGTGGGGGTAAGAAAGGGTTTTATTTTTTATTTTAAAAAAAAAAAAAAAAAAAAAAAAAAATAATAATAATAATAGATTTTAATTTTTTTTTTTTATGAAAATAAAAAGGGTCGGGGTTGCATGAAAGTTAAGGGGCAGGCAGGGATGATAATCTAACAATTAATTTATTTAAACGGCCTAAGTGAAAAATCATCAAAATTACTCTTTGCATCCCTTTAACAGATATGGCTATGAAGATTTATAGAGATGACTAGAGTGAAAGAGTGGCATTCAAAATCATTGACATTGGCACCGACCACTGCTTGTCCCATTGAGATATTAAGTTACATATATATTACAGGACATTAAACTCTCCGTGGTTCATGGCCAACATCTTTATATTGATTCTTATATAACAGTCTATCACAAGAACTTGTGATGTTTAAATATGCATGTTTTACACACCCTCATAATAGTTTGCTTCATTTCAGCCATTTAAGTAACTGATAACTTTCCCACTTGAATCAGCGGTGAGAAACAAATGATATTGAGACGCAATGTTGTATATCAATCATCACAGAGACTTTTGCTGCGTGGGGATTGGAACTCGCGAACTCTGGATTTTTAGTCAGACACGCTAACGACTGCACTAATCTGGCCCGTATTCATAAATTCATAAATAACGAGTTTAATTTAACAGGCTTCTATTTCTCCAATTATTCTTAAGTTTTACTTAAAATACTTATGAGTAGGTTTTGACTTGTTAGGTTACTTAAATATTATTAAATTAATGTCATTAAAGCCATATGCAATTTAACTGGAGCCAGCCAAAGATCATGATCACCTGAAAGCTTTTCTTAGATTGTATTGGGGATGGGGGAATCATACCATTTGTCTTCTGCTGCAGGAGTTTCAAGTGTGGCATTGCTCATAATAGTGTTGCAAGCAAACCGTCATGATATCACCGAAAAAACACACAATTAAAATTGATCAATACTGAACACAATAGTTGTCACCAGGCCTTCTAAAATTCCAAAATACAAATCGGTCCAGGTGTTCTACTACCGTAAGAATCGCACTTATTTTAAAAAAATCACTAAAATTGCCTTACATTATGCCTGTACATGTTTGCATACCCCACCCACCATGTCAGCTGCATCATGTTTTTTTTCTGTTTATTTATTAATAGGGAACGATTTCAACATTCTTTATCACAATGTATACATTTTAATGACTGACATTATGTTTCCGCTTTACTGAATAATTTTCATTATATTAAAAATGTTCGATGGAACCGGAAGTGTTGCAAGTTCCAGAAACTGCGTGAAATAATCACCATGGAAACCAATGTAACTGTTAACCACCAAAATAAATCATTCAGAACCTGTCCCACATCAAAACAAAATCGGTCCGGGTTTAATCACTTTCATTAATTAATATCATTAATTTTATAATTGAAGTTATTTTTTTAAAAAAAATGAAACAAACAAGTAACACTGCACGTTTTAACAAATATTTTAATGACACAAACAATATTCGGTCCGACCGTCTCAGCTTCGGCTAGCGGTATATCAAAGAAATTACAGTCTTTTGATGAACCGACAGAACGCTATGTGTCACTGATCACACATCAAAGACATGTTACATAGCGATAGACTCTTCTGATAAACTCCCCAAATACCATCAATGGTTTAGTCGAAATTGTCATCATTTCGCACAGCAGGTGACAAAACAAGCGGATTATTGGGTCAAATGATATTGCCGCAAGGCGTATTTCACAGGTCAGTATGGCATGGTAAGAGCAATTTATGAGATTTTATAAGACCGATAGAAAATATCTGGACCGATTTTTTTTTAAACTTTGTAACGAAAACCGGTTTTGAACTTCAGAAATCGGTCCAAAAACCGAAAAAAACGGCAATTTTAGAAGGCCTGGTTGTCACCTCTTACGATCAGTTATACAGTCTCGGGCCCCATCATTAAAATAATGTTTAGATCCTCGGTTCCAAAAATTGGGTATGTAGGGAATTTTTTTTAATATCAAAATAATACAGTAGAACTTCAATGGCTTGAACCTGACGGGACTGGACAAAATAGTTTGAATAAAGGTTTTTTCTGACCAAGTATTGTTCAACATTATACAATACATGTACATGTATATACCGGTACATTGAAATAGGAATTCGGTTGGGACCAGATAAGTGGTTTGAGCTATATACCGGTATGGTGTTCCAGCCATCCATGTTAGAGCCAACAAAGTTCTGCTGTATTATCATTAAAAAAAAGATGTCATACTTGTACATCCCATTGCCTGAGTGAAAAATAAAAATGTCATACCGGTATGCATACATCCAATTGCCTGAGTGAAAAATAAAAATGTCATACCGGTATGCATACATCCAATTGCCTGAGTGAAAAATAAAAATGTCATATGCAAATATCCCATTGCCTGAGTGAAAAATAAAAATGTCAAATGCATCCCATTGCCTGAGTGAAAAATAAAAATGTCATATGCATACATCCCATTGCCTGAGAGAAAAAAAAAAAAATGTTTCCAAAGTTTGAAAAAAAAAATTTATGCATACATCCCATTGCCTGAGTGAAAAATAAAAGTGTCATACGCATACATCCCATTGAGTGAAAAATAAAAGTGTCATACGCATACATCCCATTGCCTGAGAGAAAAAAAAAAATGTTTCCAAAGTTTGAAAATTTTTTTTTTTAGTAGGCATCTTTTATTGTTTTGAGAGACAACAAACAAACAATATTTTAACTTTGGCCTCAATCAATATTTTCATACCGATGACACATTTACTATGGCTCCATATTGGAGAACAGCTTAATGTGACTCGAAACAAAATGCAATAATAGAAATTTACATATCATAATTATATTGATGATACCAGTTGGAGAAAAAACATTGATTTTCATTACTGGGGATACATCAGGGACAGGAGTGTATTTTGAGAGAAATTTGAGCTCACTGTGTTGTTACTCTTGTACAGTAGATTAGCAAAAAAAAGATCAATTGTCTAGCTCTAAGTTTAAACCTTTACTCCATAGATACGCGTTTTCCCGCACCCCAATCACAGAAAACAGTGTAGGAAGAGTCAGATTGCTCATAACGAGCAATCTGAACACTTCCTGCACTGTTTTCCACTCTGTCAGTTAATATAAACATAATTCACCCAATAATTCAAAAGCATTCTATAATAGTGGTGTCCAAAGGCATATTAGAGGTGTCCAAAGGCGTCTATTATTAGAGGTGTCCAATGGCGTCTATATGAAGAAAAGGGTTAAAATGTACGTTTTGTATGATACAGGAACCTGCAGTGACAGATCTGTTCTTTGACACACCTGACTTACATCCCTCAAACCCCAATATTTTATTAAAAATCACTGAACTTGAAAAACATGTGTGCCCATACATATTTTGTGTTGCGCCCCCTAGGTATGCCCCCTTTAAACTGAAATCCTGGATTTGTCCCTGACCAGTCCCAGTTTTTTATACAGTATGGATCATTATGTGTGTATACAGTGAAATATGACCATTACTAAACATGCAGTCACAAGATAAAAAAACAACACTTCTTAGATAATATAAGCAGTGGCTTCCATAATGTAGATTTATTTACAATTTCTCTCCCTCTCTTAGAGACACATTATTCCATGTTTTCTGCCCATCCATCTCAATCTGTCACAAAATCTTATCTGGAGAATTGTGGTCTTATTTTAGCCGAACCTCGCTGGAAAGAGTCAATGTGAGGCTAAATTTGGTAATCCCTTTTGTGTTCTGATTTGATGATTCTTGACTGAGTTGTGCCCCTTTGCATTTTTCTAAAATTAAAAGTTTTGTCCAGAGAACTCAGCTGGTATCTGTGGTCACGTTTAGTCTAAAGATATGAAGAAATATTGACTTACAGCCTGCAACTTGCCGACACTTCCATATCTGGTTTTAAGATCATTATCACTTGGAAAGGATTCAAGGCAGTATTTTATTAGATGCTTTTTAATGAATTATAGATATTTCTCAGTGGATTATTTATGGTAATCCACTGTTTGAAACAGTGAAATTATGGGGAAAAAAAAAAAATATATATATATTTTTATCCTTGCACTTTAATTGAAATAAAAAATGGACTTTAATTTATTTTATTAATCCAGTAATATCTAATGGAAAAAAACAAAAAAATATGTAAATGCATAAATGACACGCCACTCGTGAGAATATGACTTTTGATGATCACTTGATGTAAATATAATTCAATCTTACACCAAAACGAACAATATATTAAATATATAAAAAAAATGCTGAAAAAGTCCTAAAAGATATAATTATTTTTAAAACAGATAAACAGCATCATATAAACGTGACAAAATCGATGTTTCAATAGAGAAACAAATCCCCATTCTAAAAATAGACAGCACTTTATTATACTGCTTGATGACCTTCACATTGTCAGTCAGACTGTTTCTAAGATGAAACAAATTAAAACATATGAACCTCTATGACGGATCAAATTGAAATAAAAAATGAAGACACATGATTCAGTAATACATCACAAAATATGTTGCCATTTTTAGCGGAAAATCTGTTAAAGTCTAACCTAGTCACATTGCACCCTTTTCATTATATTATTTTGGAATATTTAAATAGAAATCCTTTTGGCAATACGGGGTCAAAGAGTATTATTATCTCCATATATATATATATATATATCATGCATTGTGAATGAGCATCTGAAAAGATCCCAAAAATCGTAAATTCCATTGTTGTGAGTTTAATTATCTCCCTTTATATATATATATTTTCTGAAGTCAGCAGCTGGCCAGTTATGTATATAACAAAGGAATGTTAATTCAACCATGAACCATGACCTTTATCACCCCATGACCTTAATCACTATAATGTCACATGTCACTTGTCTTCTGCTTGATTAGCTGAAATATTTATAGAAATGTCGCTGCTCATCCCAGTTTACATGAATGTTTTTGTAAATAATTATGTCCTAGGGTAACTGTGTTGGTATGTCGGGGATAGATAGTGTACCATCTACCACCTGTGAAATGTTAATAATGAATTCAAATATATGATAAAGTAACTTGGCCCAGTTTTACACACTAAATAAGATTTGGAATGTTGAAAACGAAATTAAATCCATCCATCCACAAGCAACCACTTTCCTGAAACACCCAAATTCTGTTAACCATTTGTATAATTTTAGTTTTATCAAACCTGTATTAAACAACCACCTGTCTTAACGGATCATGTTTGTATGATTTGTACTATGTTAGTTTATCATATTTTGTAAGTGAAGAAGGGGCCTTGACTGTTTATTAATTTGGTAGTGTACACCGACAGTGTATAGTCTATTGGGCAGTGTATAGTCTATTGGGCAGTGGATAGTCTATTGGGCAGTGTAAAGTCTATTGGCAGTGTATAGTCTATTGGGCAATGTATAGTCTATTTGGCAATGTATAGTCTAATTGGCTGTGTATAGTCTATTGATGTCCTCTCGGTGGTGTGGTTTCAGTAATATCACATCTTCACTGTTTCTCCCTCAGGTGTATATTAATCTGTTTAACTGGGTTGAGATGGCTCAGTAGGTTCAAGAGATAGGGAAACTGTCTCCACTTTTGGTGATAATTTGTTTTAGATATTGTAGTTCTAAGATTCTGAGTTCTGAGATCTGCATGTTCGGCGTCTGTAAACTAATATTCCGTGTTAAAGTGTTAACACAAGACGAAGGCTGTCATTGATTTGACTGAATCTGTTTATGCTGCAAAAAGTGAAGGGAGATAACTGCTGCAGTGTTTAAACTGTGTTGCTGTAAATGAGTTATCTAAAATTGCAATACTAATGCAATGAGTTAATTTTTTTTTTTGGCTCAATTGCAGACTATGAGAATGATAATGTTTCATCATTGGGGTAGTTACCAGAGGCAAGATTATATCTAGGCAGATTGTAGGGCTGTCCAGGGGTGGGGGACATGCAGGGAGATGTTTAGCCACACATGAGAAAGCTCTGGCATAAACGTACTAGACTGACTATCTCTGGAGTAGTTACTGTTATTTTCTAGTTTCTAAAATCATCAATTTTAGCACAGCCAATAGAGGCTGTACTGTCCTTAATCTGACCCCAGCGCTGGTCTAGGGGTAGTTAGAAAGTTGTGAGTCCAATCCCTGGCCAGGTCATACTAAATACTTGAAAATTGATACTGGAAGCTTCCTCACTTGACCCTCAGTATTTAGATGATAGTTCTAGATCTGGTGTCCGTATACGGTGACTGGGTGAGGTATCATACCATGTGTCTGCTGCATGTTACTCCAGTATGGCAGCACTAAGAATACTGTCTTAGGGGATAGTGACAAATATATTTTATATCCCTACATTTAGTATAATGAAGACTTTATCATACTATGATATAATAATGGGGATATAAAATATAAACTGTCATTATCCCCTGTGGCACAGCCACTAGGGGCTATATTTGTCCATTATCTTGGCTGTTTAATGAACATGTAACATGCAAAATATGTGACATCTAAGTCCCTTGGCTATTCGAAAATGGCTTCATATGACAGATTGGTAGCCAAGACTTTTTAAATAGAGTCAGTAGTTTGTTGGAACAGTTTAAGAATTGAAAAAGTTCAAAGTCCTCATCTGTCAGTTGTGTTGATGCAGTGAAATCTAAATAATAGTTCTCTGTTTTTGTGTGTGGAATTTGATCAGGAAACAATTCACAAATTATTCAGCTGTTCTCTGAAGCTGAAATTGACAAGTACGGACGGATGATGGTTCTGACACACTCATATCTACATTAGAATGTAAAATTTATTTGACTTATACATAGTTCATTCTAACTTTGCTTGTTAAATTGGACGTCATAATATTTTGTGGACCTGTAATATACAGAACAGATAAAGAATTGATTGAATATTTATCGTCATTTTTATGCCATCGAGGACTAACAGACGATCAGTTAACCTTACCATTGTTGCCTGGAATAAACCAGTACTTGAGCACACCCCATCTCCGCAAGTCATTGATAACTTTCCAACTTGAATCAGTGGTGAGAGCGAATGATAATGAGACACAATGTAATATATATATCATCACGGAGACTGTTTCTGGGCGGGGGATTCGAACTCACGACCCCTGGATTGATAGTCAGACGCATAACCGACCGAGATAATCGGGCCCGGCACAGATAAAGAAATGCAGGGTGAATTTTAGAGCCACTGTAAGCGATATTTTAAGTTTTAGATTCTGTATGTAAAGGTATTAACTTAGTGATTTTGTCAATATCATCATTGGTTAACAAATTAAAATATATATATTTTGTACATATATGAAAAAAAACAGTGATAATTTTACCACAGCCCAGCCCAGCCCAGTAGTTGTAATAAAATATTTGGGCTCATAAAAGCAATATAAGGGTGTAATAAACGTGTGTAATACAATCCCCAGTTGTGTCGTAAACTTGTAAAGTGTCATGTTTGTTACTTTTTACCTACAGCGGAAAGTAAAATATGAGATTAAAATAGATTGAGTCAATGGAAGCTAACCTCAAAAGATAAAGCACAGATCAATACATTAAGAAGACCAATAAATCACAGAGTTTATATCATTACCCTGCATGTTATCCACGCTTAAATTTTATATAAGAAAATTGGCACACATATTTACGAATCAAGCATACCGTTATTTATAGTTTGTGCTGATATAGGGTCAAATTACTTTGTATATTGTAACCAGAGATCAATTTGATAAAAAAAAGCTTTTATGTTCGGTCAAAGATCAAGGTCACTTGTTACTGTAAATGGAAAAAATCATTTTCATTCATTAGTTTAATTCTTATTATAGAAGTATTTGTTGAACATACAATGGCTTTTTGAAAAAAGATTGTTGCTGCTGCTGATGATGATGATGCTGCTGCTGCTGCTGCTGCTGCTACTGCTGATGATGATAATGTTGATAATGATAATAATAATAATAATAATAATAATAATAATAATAATAATAATAATAATAATTACTAATACATGTACTACAAGTCAATTTGAGCTTGGAAATGTTATATTTGAATGATAAAACATGGAGAGATGACCAGTCAGTCACCTTACACAAAGTAAATTAATTAAAGTCACCTGTTACTAATTACAGTATGTACAGCACAGTCCTACAAGTACGGTATCTGATAATTGGATAGACATGTAAGTGTTCCATTGACAGCTTGACAGGTATCAGCTGTTATCTTGTCCCCCTGGTGGGAGGACTTCCTCTGTGGGTCTTATCAGATGTCATAAAGGGAGGGGACATCTTAATGTCCTGGGGTGGAATACTTACACTCTCATATCCCTTTACTTCATATAGACGCCTTTGGACACCTCTAATATTGAAAGCATTAATTCACCATGTATCAGCAATGGGTGAATTATGTTTATATTAACTGACAGAGTGGAAAACAGTGCAGGAAGTGTTCAGATTGCTTATTACGAGCAATCTGAACTCTTCCTGCACTGTTTTCAAAGGCCTTCTGTGATTGGTGTGGGAAAACGTGTATCTGTGGAGTAAAGGGATATTAAAAACAACAAAAGAAACACATAAAAATGACAAAGAAATTTCCCCCACTACAAAAAAAAAAGAGTTTATTAGCACCCTGACCTTACTAAATAATAAAAATAAATAAATATCAAAGTTGAAAAACAGGAAGATTATAGTTACTAAGTCTTGTTTTTACTGTATTAAATATAGACCTTAGTTATAATATAACCTTTAATACACTCCACAAATCAAACTTTGTGCTAAATTTATACATTAGTTTGGTTTTCAAAGGATATTGCCAAAGATACAAATACTCGAAATATAATTTATTTGATACTTGTAACAAAAAAAAACAAAAAAAAAACAACAACAACATTGTAACAATCCTCCATGGAAAACAGTAACAGCAGTCACAAACAATGATATATACTGTATAACCCCAAAATAAAGGGTCTCCCCCCTGATAAAGACCTGTCCTCTCCCATACCCATTTTGTATGGAAGTATATCTTCTGAAAGTTGATCTTCAGATCTGAGTTTAAAGGTGAATAAAATGCCTCATTTTCCATTAACTATGGCATTTTACATGAACTTTATATTAAATTTAAATTTTGACTTCTCAGACCCAAATAAACACCCCACAACTTCCCCTCCCCTTTTTGCAAAATGCATTGCCCCATTTATTCGTTATTATATGGTAAATATGTTGAAGAAATTAAAAATTTTAGAATGAAGTTCATCTCATGTCCACCCAACCAGTCAAAACTGAAACAAAATCAAAAAAATACATTTACTATCAGCACAACTACAAAGTTGGGCCGAGAAAGAGACAGAACCTAATTAAAACAATTTTTTCCATTACAATGATTAATATTGCTGTCATGGTCAGAAAACAACCTGTAAAGTTGTGATCTCTGGGCAGTAAACCTGTCAGTATCAACCACACAAAAACACACAACAAATCTGTCAGCATCGGCCACAAAATCACACAACCGGCATTGCTAATGGTTAGAAAACAACTTGCTTTCTGGTCACATGAAAACACTGAGGCCAAGATCCCCTTGTCTGTCCAAGTGTGTTAGAAGCACGCCTGACTTCAATTATAGGTGTTGTGAGTTTGAATCCCATCCCTGCCACATTCTCTGTAATTATATAAAATATACAACATTGCATCTCATAGTCATTCCTCTGTCGCTGCTGATTCAAGTGAGAAAATTTTCAATTATTTGCAGAGATTGGTGTGCTGGAGTACTCAGGTTAACTTTTCAGGACCCCAGGAAAGAGTGGTTAAGTTAACTGATCATCTTTTAGCTCTCAGTAGCATAAAAAATAGACAACAAAAACGTAACAATATATTATATTTGCAATAGGAATAACAAAAAATCATATTGTACATAAAAGAAAATTGGAATAGGTCCTTAATGGTCAAATTGTCTAAGGTGTCGTCTCAAGTTCAGTTACATCTCACAACAGAGGTTGTGGGTTCAAGCCCAGCTTGGTCCACTTGTTACTAGTAAGCGGTTGATGTTTATTCACGGGATGCCAGACATGTATTATCAGTAAATCAGTAATGGCTGTTATGTGTTGTCACAACATTCAGGAAGTGTTATTTCAGAAAGCTGCTTTAACATAACATTTATAGTTATGCATTTTGAGATTTTATTACTGGAAATTTATACTCCATGATATTATACGTACAATAAAATGGTTTTAACAATACATTTGTATAAATGATATCCACGGTATGTAACTTTGTCTTCTAAACTTAGTTGTTGGCTGCAGTCACGTAAACATACCTGTCCTCTCATTTCACTTTCAGTCATCTGCACAAGTATTAATTGTTAAAGTCGGTATATCAGGAAATACGCTGTAAATATCTTAAAAAAATAACAGATCAATTAAAATGGATTAAAAGCTTCTCATTATCATTAATAAATCAATAAAACCTAATGATTTGGTATGTCAAATCCACCAAAAATGTGTCAAAATCGATATTTAAATCGGAATGGTAAGCATGAAACCAAATCCCCATTCTAAAAATAGACAGCACTTAAATACTGCTTTACAATATTCGCATCGTCATTCAGACTCTTTCTAAGATGAAATAAATTTAATGATAACGGAACAAATTGAAATCAAAATGAAATCATGTGACTCATTATTATTTTACAAAAATGTGTTGTAGGCAGTAAATCTATTTTAGTCTAACCTAGA
This sequence comes from Panopea generosa, assembly GCA_029582155.1. NCBI lineage: Eukaryota > Metazoa > Mollusca > Bivalvia > Adapedonta > Hiatellidae > Panopea > Panopea generosa. The sequence continues at coordinate 10,584,342 of CM055907.1, read as the reverse complement.
CCAAGTTAAGAAACCCCTTTTCAGTATATTGTATTAGCAAGTTTAAATATATATACTTTTGGCAATACATGGTCAGTGAGTTTAATTTAATTGTATAGGCATGATTTACTGAGTCAAAAAATGTTTCAATCAATTTCAATTTTTTTAAACTTCCTGATAAACTCCCTTTAATGTGTGTAAAAATTTTTTTTTTAGTTAATTACACACAAAATCTTGTAAAAATTGACATGATTCCTCTCTGTTGAACATTATATAACATATACGCATGTGTAAAATAGTGTTGAAAAGGAGAGGACCTTTTAAATTTTTTTTAAACATTTAACAAATATTTTTAACAATTGGTGCAAGTAATTTAGCATATATTAACAATTAATGCTAGTGTGGCCTAGAGTGAAATGAGAGGTATATTGCACACACATGTGCACATAGAGACATATTTCTGCAATCACCCATAAACATGAAGGCACCCTCACACCCACTAATTGTTTATATGTGTTAGATTAATTGAAGGGGCTTAAGCTTTTACCATAAACCCATAAATCTGTCATGCATTAACAGTTAAATACTGCAGATACTTAGGTCACTCTGTTTTATTGTTGGATTATCGACCAGCATGACATTGTACAGATCTGCAGATCGTTGGGTCACACTGATTTATTGTGATTTTGGACCAGTGTGCTCTGTCCCTTTCCTTTCTTCATTTCTAAAGAAAAATGTTCATACAAGCTTTTTTTGTTATTCCTCAAATGATACTAAATTTAAAAAACAAAAACAGATTAAAGATATTCTTGACAAAATCAAAAAAGTATATAGAAACATAAATGTTATAGATAAAAAATTAAAAGAAAAAAATTATAAATATTTAATCACATATAAAAATGAGGAAGTATTCAAGTTCATCATCAGTTTTTATTCAAAATATGTTTGTTTTTCCGTTTTATGGCATAAGACTGTGCGTCTGCATATGTGTGGGTGAAAGTTTTTTGTTTTCTTAATTTTATAAAATGTCAAACACCTTTTTTAATAACCCATCCATTTTTTTTAAATCTCAATTTAATTTGTTAACCAACAGGTAGAAATTGTCTGGCCTATGTAGATTTTAGACTACGTAAATATGGTATGACTGTAGATATACAGGCAGTAAGTAAATAGTAAACCCAAGATAAAAAGTAGAATTTGGAATAAATTTGGTATGACTGCAAATAACTAAACAGTAAACCCAAGGTAAAAATTGTCTGGCCTAGGTAGTTTTTGGACTAAATATGGTATGACTGCAGATATACAGGCCGTAAGTAAACAGTAAACTCAATGTCGGTATGGTTTACATTTACTGTACACACACATTCTGAACAACTGGGTTTTGTTTAGTATGAATGAATGAAAACATGGGTAGTAGAAGATGTGATGTTTCATCAGTTACACATAAATGTGGTGACTGGAGGTGAGAGGGACAGCTCACGAGGACACTTACCTAAGGGCAGTTACTCCAGGTCAGTTATTCGGGGACAACTACCTGGGGACAGTTATCATACCAGGTGTGGAGAAAAAAAGAAAAACTGTTAAAAACATGCAAAAATATATAAAACTGGATACCGGCAAGAGGTTGTAAATAGTGAAATATATTTAAGTTATGTGTTTTTTATTGGATGAAATAGAAAAATGGTTTAATCTTTCTTGTGTGTTTGCATAAATTTTGTGAACAGGGAACAGATTTAGTTATTCTGTGAAGTGAAGTGAAGTGGAGTTTATTCAACATATTTGTGGTGATTTGTTATTTTTAAAGTGCTTGGAGGAAGTGAATGTTTAAATATAGATCTACTAAGTATGCATTATAAAGTTTTATATATTTCTAATTGGATATATTGGGTATACACCTTTCTATGCCAATGTTTAAAGATGACCGAGGGATAGAAATTAAATAAACTAAGTACAGAATGATACCACATCTGTATGTATATATACAAGGAATTATATAAAGAAAGAAAGGCAATTGATTCAGATTTTGTGAACATCTCATGTATTCACGCAAAATCTTGCAATATCTCGTTTTCAATTATCTTAACTTCCATTTATCTGAGAAACACAAGTCAAGATTCTTACATTGCAGAATGAAATTTTCATAAAAACAATACCATTCTCAGAAATTTGTGTTTAAAATTGTTGAAATACTTCAGATTACAAAATTTGTATACTGCAGTTAAAATAACTACAAATTAGGATAAATTTTCCTTCAAGCCTAAATATCTTTAATTGAAGATGATTTTGCGTGTTCGAAACATAGTTAATCTTCTTAGGTTACATACATCTTACAGTTTATGTACAAGAAATCAGTTGTCTGTAAATTATGAATGAATAATTTGCAACGCCTTAATCTTTTGTGTGCTATTTCATCAACATTTAGCCAGGAGATGCAAGTTTCCAATCCTTCTATATAAGTCCTTGATATACAGATTTACTTTCTTATACTGGAGGTACTTATCAAGTATTGAACATTTTTGTGCAGATTTATAACATTCAATACAAGAAAGTAAAGGAGAATTAATGTATAAGATTGTTAGGTTTAAAGTTTGCCTCAGTAAACAAGTGAGGGGATATTTTATAATACCGATACACCGAATAGGAAAAACATATATACAGTCTCATATATAAAGATGTTTACAGTGTAATGTACATGTAGTGTATAAACATAATTATATACAGTATAGGTACATGTTGTGTATAAACATTAATACAGTATAGGTACATGTAATTTATAAACATTTATACAGTAAAATTATGTACATGTGGATCATGAATATTATATCACAACTTTTATCAAAGCACAATGGATAGGAGCTTGATCTTGATTTTGAATTGTTGTTTTTACACCTGATTGAATCAAACATTATATGACTGTATGGTGATTTAAATATGTAGGCTTACAGGGTATAAATGTCTGTTTAATGAAGGGGTTAAAGATTTAGCTGTTATATTTATTTCAAACTTGAATGCCCAGATAAAACCTGTCACCAGCAGTAGGTGACTGAAGGACTAAGATGTACTTTTCCAGCCTATAAGAATATATACTTGTTAAGTATACCGACTGGTCTGTAGTTATAATGATTGGTTCAAGATATGGTCCAGTCTGAAGGATTAATTACATCTTACAGGATTCCTCTGTTGGCAGTGAGTGTGAATACTGTAAGATCGGTTTCCTCTTACTGCTACGGTTGTGGGTTTGAGTACAGCTCACCATATTGAAAGTTTTTAAGTGGGAAAGTTTGTAAGTTAAGTGCAGAGGGACGGGGGTTCAGCAAATGTTTATGTTTACTTTGAAGTCTTCCTCCACCAAATAAAACAGGATACCACAATAAAGCCTGTAATATGTTGAAACTAGTGTAAGATGTTTAAAAAATACAACCAAACCAACACCATTCTCAATTATAATTATATAAAAAATCTAAAGTATCAAATTTACAAGGGAAAACTACTGTATATCATATATCATACTAATTTCTTTAGCGGGGCAGTACTGTAGTGCATGGAGACTTGACCACTCATGCCACAGGTTGCGGGTTCAAATCCCAGTTAGACACAATGCCTTTGAAAAACCAAACACTCAGTTCTACCTAGGGAGCGACCTCGAGAGGAGTTGATATAAGCTCTTAGCAATCAAGCCAAAATAAGTTATAAAAATATAACTTAAAATACTAGCTCCTGGTACACACACATAATTTTTACACATTTAAATAAAAGAAACATTGTTGTGCATACTCACACAGTGTTTAAACTGTTCATCAAAAAAATAGATCTGAGAAAATAGAAAGACACTTCATTGAAAATGTCCCTGAAGGTTATGTAGATGTTTTGTGGGTTAAGTGCAATATTGCTGTATTTTCATGTAAATAAAGAAGAGTATACAACAGTTTTGCGGTCAACCCTCGGGTTTAAACAATGATGGTATTCTTCGCCATACTTTAACTGTCAAATATTGACAAGTTAAAGACTAATGGATTCAAATTGGCAATATTGACAAGTGAGGTATGGAGGGCAGTTATGTAGGGACTGATAAGTAAAGATTCACTCAATTGAACCAGGTGGTGTTCTAAACCCCTTGACCTGCAGGATTTCTGTAATAGACTTTAATAAACCAAATTGTTGATTGCTACGGTTTTACAAAAGGAACATGGCTCTGTTCTCTTTTGATACAAACCTTTTTTGTGTGACCTGTCTGGCTATTTAAGTAATATCACCATATGGCCATACGTTTGTCCATAAGAGTAAAATTTGAATATGAGTGAAATTGCCCTATGTCACTTTAAAAGCTTTCAAACTTATAATTGCAGTTGAAATGTCATATTAATAAACCACGAACTCCAGTAACTATAAAATCTCAGTATTAACCAATGGCCCCTTTAACACCAAATAGACATAATTGCAGTAGATATGATTGCTGTTGAAATGTCATATTAATAAACCTCGAACTCCAGTAACTATAAAATCTCAGTATTAACCAATGGCCCCTTTAAAACCAAATAGACATAATTGCAGTAGATATAATTGTAGTTGAAATGTCATATTAATAAACCTCGAACTCCAGTAACTATAAAATCTCAGTATTAACCAATGGCCCCTTTAAAACCAAATAGACATAATTGCAGTAGATATAATTGTAGTTGAAATGTCATATTAATAAACCTCGAACTCCAGTAACTATAAAATCTCAGTATTAACCAATGGCCCCTTTAACACCAAATAGACATAATTGCAGTAGATATAATTGCAGTTGAAATGTCATATTAATAAACCTCGAACTCCAGTAACTATAAAATCTCAGTATTAACCAATGGCCCCTTTAAAACCAAATAGACATAATTGCAGTAGATATAATTGCAGTTGAAATGGCAAATTAATACCCCACCAATAATTATAAAACCTAGATTATCCCCTAATCCATAAGCAATTGGCTAACTAAATTAAATAGAAAATTGTCTGGTCTCTAGGCTTGAACCCACAACCCCAGCGACTGTGCCAGTGATGGACCATTTAATCATTTAAGACTTGTTCCGAAATTTTAAAGGACTTGAAATTGAAGAAGGATTCAGTATTTTTATATCACAACTCAACTCAAAGCACGTTTAACCCTTTACTCCATAGATACGCGTTTTCCCGCACCAATCACAGAAGGCCTTTGAAAACAGTGCAGGAAGAGTTCAGATTGCTCGTAACGAGCAATCTGAACACTTCCTGCACTGTTTTCCACTCTGTCAGTTAATATAAACATAATTCACCCAATAATTAAGCCTTCAATATTAGAGGTGTCCAAAGGCGTCTATATTAGAGGTGTCTAAAGGCGTCTATATGAAGTAAAGGGTTAAGATAAGGGCTGATTACAAACACTTGGAATGGCATACCAGGTTTGAGTGAATAGTGTTGACACACATTGACATGTCAATATGTCAGCACCAAATATCAATTAGTTCCCGTTACTTTGGCAGTTAGATAAGATAAAGTTACCAATTTCGGTGACATTTTGAGAATTGACCTGCCTCGAAAGTGACTATCGCTCCGCCCAATGGACACGTTGCATTGTTTGTCTAAGTAAATACAATGTAATGTTTATTTAGACATTATTACCTTGTCTAAGAAAAATGACGGTTTAACAACCCAAACAATCGCTGCTTGAATCATTGGCTTGTTTGAATAAAATGACAACCCACACAAGGTCAAATCACTTCAATTCTAAATATTGTCATTATTTAAAGATAACAATAGACAATATTTGAATGACAGGATAGCTCACTTATAGTTTAAGATTGGGTGATTTCTCTGAATATCCGCCACTGGATGACAAAATATGATTTAATTCTGTAAATTTTCTGAATTTATTTTTGTATTCATGGCACAACTATGGCTCAGTTTGTATGCAGAAAGTTACCAATAGTGAGATGCTTTTTATTCATTTTAAAAATGGTTTTATTTTTTAAGACATTTACAGCATTATTTTCCTGATATACTAACCTTTAAAACTAAAAATAACAGTTCTGATACTGGTCATAGAGGATAGGTCATGGTCTGTGATTGGTCAGTTAGACGAGAGTATTATTTGTCCAAGTAGGACCAAGATCGTGGTAGGTGCCGTGGTATGGTACACATGTGTCAGTGTGGCTATAGGGTCAGAGAGTAGAACGCTCTCTGTAATAGACACCCTCATAATTATTGATACTGTCATAGTGAAATAACAGAAATATACAACATTTTAAAACATTTCTTAAAAAGACAACATGATAAATACTGCAGCATTTGTCAGCTTCTGCCCCTCTTGCAGAAGGTCGTTCGTTTGATCCCTGGCTGGGTCATACCAAAGACTTGAAAAATGATACTATATAAGCTTCCTCATGTGAGGCTCAGCATTTAGAGGTATAGTGCCACCATTGCAAAAAGGAAGTGCTTCCGTGGGGTAGTCGCATAATGGGGGTTATAAATAATCCTCAATTCTTCTTTTTTAAAAATGCATTTTCCTTATTTTAATGCTCATTTTTTTATTTGAATGGCATTATTGATGTATTTTGAACATTTTGATAGCATTGTCATGTTTGAATTGTGAATTTAGAAAAAAAAATGATGCTTGGAAATTGGGGTATGAATTCATGATTTCGGAAGTCTACTTTCACTTTGTCACCAGTGTACACACTGAGCAGAAAAAAAATCTCATATATGACACATGACCCCTTCTTTTCTCATCATATTTTGATAGTGCAAAGGTTGACAAACAGTAAAATGTAGGTTTCACTTCTTTCATTTGTGACCCTCTATGAATGACAAGCCTTCAAACTTTTATTATTTACTATAGAATAAAGAACAAAAATCAATGATGGGGTTACACCTATAAGAGAGACTTGAGTGAAATGGGGGTGATTTTCCAAAATGTTAATTGTAGGTAAAATAACCTCTTTTTTACACTCTCATAGTATTAAATGACAAATTGGAGACATTTGCTTCATACAAAACCACATTTTGGCAAGTGTATGCCTCAAATAAAGCATATATGTGCATATTTACATTGAAATTTCATGAAAAATCACAAAATTTTGAAGATTTTTTATTTTGGATGATTTAAATGTGCAATTTTTAGCATGTACATTGTATTGAATAATGTATTTTGGTAAGATAATGTCTTCAGTGTATCATGAGACTATTTTGGTGTAAAAATTTTAATGGAATTAGGTAAAAAAAAATTTTTTTTGGTAAAATTAGTCAAACACATCAAAATTGCATATCGGTCAACATCTCACGCCTTGTATGATCATGTAAAAAGAGGTATTTTGACAAAAGTTTCAGTATTTTATGCCTGCAACTTGGCAGTATAACTTCAAATTGGTAGTACTAAGTAAAAATGAGGTAATTATGAAATTAAAAAAAAAAGAGTTTCCTTATAGGCATAGTGCCACCATTGCAAAAAGGAAGTGCTACCGTGGGGTAGTCGCATAATGGCGGTTATAAATAATCCTCAATTCTTCTTCTTTAAAAATGCATTTTCCTTATTTTAATGCTCATTTTTTTATTTGAATGGCATTATTGATGTATTTTGAACATTTTGATAGCATTGTCATGTTTGAATTGTGAATTTAGAAAAAAAAAATGATGCTTGGAAATTGGGGTATGAATTCATGATTTCGGAAGTCTACTTTCACTTTGTCACCAGTGTACACACTGAGCAGAAAAAAAATCTCTTATATGACACATGACCCCTACTTTTCTCATCATATTTTGATAGTGCAGAGGTTGACAAACAGTAAAATGTAGGTTTCACTTCTTTCATTTGGGACCCACTATGAATGACAAGCCTTCAAACTTTTATTATTTACTATAGAATAAAGAACAAAAATCAATGATGGGGTTACACCTAGAGGATAGTTCTAGGTCTGGTCAGCCCGGTGTCAGTATAATGTGTCATACCATGTTTCTGTGAATGGTATGATACACTAGTGTGGTAGCGCTCAGAATACTGTCTCAAGTAGACACCATCGTGATATAACTGAAAAATTATTTGAAAGCGTTGCTGAACCATACAACAGCAACAACTGAAATTAACAATATCAGATTATGGTATTACTGGAAGATGAAGTCATGACTTTCATTAAGTTTTGGAGTAGGAGGGTGAAAGGAATTAGTAGAAGGGGATGGGGTCTGGGGGTCCTTCGCAAAATGGAAGAAACTCAGCTGAAAATAGCCGGGTGTTCAAGTAAGAATAGCCATGGGTGTGTGTGTGGGGAGGAGGGGGGGGGGACTCCGGCCTCCAGCTTCTAATGACAGCCCTGTGAAGTGGTAATGGTTCTCCACCCAGTCTCACATTATAATGACACAGGACTGACCAATAGCTGTGGGTGTGTGTGTGTGGGGGGGGGGGGGGGGGGACACAGGACTGACCAATAGCTGTGGGTGTGGGTGTGTGTGTGTGTGGGGGGGGGGGGGGGGGGACACAGGACTGACCAACTGGAGGCCAAACAGTTTACAATACAACACATGATCATCCATGTAGGCCACAAGTACAGTAACAGGATCCAGAACTAACCAGGTCATTATTTTCTGTTTAACAAGAAGATGGTAATGGTGTAGAGGACACTTGAGATTAAAATAAACAAATGTCATGCTAGGAATCACAAATATTTTGTTACAGGGGGTCAATGAGAGCTTTCCTTACTTGAGTCTATAATGTCAGTTCGTCATTGTCATGTGTTTAAACAGTAGTTAGTCATTTTGTCAAATGGTGGCTGGAATGTGATCAAGTATTAAGTTTGTTGACCCTTTACTCCATAGATATACGTTTTCCCACACCAATCACAGAAGGCCTTTGAAAACAGTGCAGGAAGAGTTCAGATTGCTCGTAACGAGCAATCTGAACACTTCCTGCACTGTTTTCCACTCTGTCAGTTAGTATTAACATAATTCGTAACGAGCAATCTGAACACTTCCTGCACTGTTTTCCACTCTGTCAGTTACATAAACATAATTAACCCATTGCTGATACATGGTGAATTAATGCTTTCAATATTAGAGGTGTCTATATGAAGTAAAGGGTTAAGCAGTTTGCTCGAAGGCAGTATATCAGAAAAAACCTCTAAAACTGTCTAAAAATTAAAATTATTTCAAAAGATGGATACAATGCGTCTAATTCTCATTTATAAAATATAATATGAATATTTTTTGTTTCAAATCAGCCAAAATATGACAAAAACAATATTTTAATGTGAGTAACAATATTCATGTTCTAAAAATAGACAGCACTTAAAGACTGCTTGAACACTTTCACATCACCATTCAGACTCTTTTTAACATGAATCAAACCTAAAAAATGCGAAAACCACATTGAGGGATCAAATAAAAAAACAATCTTCAGTTCATGAACAAAGAAAAGCAATTTTCAATTAACGAAAATGATGCATTTTATCAGCTGAGAAGATGTGCCTAAAAAAGAAAATGAACAGGATTGATGTATGGTTTAAAGATTTTCATACAATTACTAATTGATTCTGTTCATTCTAAATTACATATAAAACAACAAATGTTGGGGATTAATGGCTTTTTAGTGTATTTTTTGTAGCCAGCTTCAGGCAAGCCAGTTTGAAGTTTTGTACCTGTTTATGATCCGCTAACATAATGTGAAAGGTGGGTATTGATAAGAACCTGTAAAATAGAGTGATGTATTAGCAAAATGGTTTATATATTCATGTATATAAAGCCCGTGTGGTTCCGGCTAAGAATAAAATCACTGTCGATCTCTGCAGAGGGGTAGGAATCCTCTGAATGGGTGTCATGTTCATTTTATAATTTTTTGTCATGTTCACTATTGTGGTTAAATTATCAACCCCTGCGTGGTTCCAGAGAGCCATATGAGTGTTGGCAAGAATAGGATCACTGTGGCTCATGCATGTCATAAGAAGCGACAATTTGAGTAATACAATAGAATTTGCTGAAACTCTGCAGTTCTGCAGGTATCAAGGTTCTAGGTTCATTCTGCATATTGATGAATTTTTTTAATCTGTATGTTAATTTGTTGTTTTTTGCACATGTAGAGTGAACCTGGAATCTTCCTTCATGTTGGCGTCGAATAACCTATATTGTGTTGGTACGCCGTAAAACCCTATTCATTCATTCATTCATGTATATAAATGTATTGAATCTTTCCCGATACATAATAAACAGTGAAATTTACCATAGTGTTCGAAATAGATTTTTATCATCCCACGGGGATATATGTCATATATAACCTAATATGTGTTGAAAATGTCTAAAGCGCCATCACGAGATCACTAACCCCTCACTGCTGAAGGTTCAAATCTTGCCCATTCCAGAAACTATGTGAGAAAGTTTGCTAGCTTCTTTCAGAATTATAGTGGTTCTAATTTTTTTTTGATGATTAACTTTTGTGTTTTTTTTGTTGGCATACTGCATCACAAACAATAATGATATTTCGGATTCCAGTATAGAACACATGCAGAGCACATGTTTCAAGTAACAGATTCAATCTTAACATCAATTTTGCTTCAATACTAAAATAATTTAACCTTTAAACACATTATACAAAACATCTTGCCTTTATGTTAATAATTGTTTCTTTGAGAGTTATTTTCTTTTGATCTGTTTGTTTCCTTAGAGTATTATTTGTTAATAATTAATTTTCCTGTTACACCCTATTTTGTATCATTCACAGTTTCAGCTGACACTGATTGTGCTTTTAATTTTATCTTGTAGAAAGATCTAAGAAAAATATCTTCAGAAATAAATGACATTCCTAGCTTGAATTGAAAATAAAGAAACATTTTAATAATTATTCAAGCAGAACTATGAAAAAATAGTTATCAAAGGGAGGTAACTCAAAGTTGTGTCTGAAATAAAAAGAATTTGTTATGGGAGAGAACTCTACATTGCAAAATTTCAAGGGAGATAACTGCAAAAATAGAAAATATTCAGAAATAACTTCTGTTATAATGTTACTGTTTGTGATTTGAACACTTCCAAGCCAAGAATTTGTTTTATAAACAAGCATGATGCCAAATAATAAGTGAACATTGCAGGAAATATGACGTAAAACGCTATCTCTAATATATTCCATTCAAAAAGTGTTAGTGAATAGATATAGAGAATGAAAGTGACATAAGCGAAACATTTTTGCCAATCAGTGCATTATTATATAATGGATCAGAGATGACTGAAATCTCATGATAATTTATTCAGTGAGTGTAAAGTAAACTTATTCCAATTTGTTTGTACAAAGGATTCCCAATGCCAGAGGTAAAGGTCAGGAGGATGAGTATCCATGACAACATTGATGATTTAAATTTAGATTTCTCAGACCGAAACTGGAATGAGCGTCAGCAGATGAGAAATAATATTGCGTGTGAGTTCAAACTTCACGACACGGACAGTGATGAGTCTGACGAGGACAGTGACACTGACAATGTTGCGAAAGGTTTTGAGGAAGAATTGGATGACGGTTACTTTTTTGATCATGGGTTAGACTTTGGCTATGGTATACAGGTCAAACAGGAGGTCAAACAGGAGGTGAAGGTTGAAACTAAGGAAACGGAGAAGGTTCCGAGTGTTAATGGAGATGTTGTGAAAGAGGAGGATTTAACCGTTGTGGCGGGAGATTTGGATGAATTGAATGAAGATGTGAGTTTTCTTCCTTATTTTATGTTTGTAGATTTTACACAAAAACTTAACTGTAATGGTTTTTCATCTAGAACATAATTATAACATGCCTTTTTATTTCAGTAAAATATCTGATAATAACCCTATTAAAATAAACAAACCAAAGAAACAAAACTAAAAACCAGTTTATATCAATATGAAATCTTATACATGTGGAGTACATTATGTTAATATCCATGAACCAGAACTCTACAAAGTCTTACATTTTTAGGTTTTACCGTCTGCAAAAATTAGATATAGTTCGAGACCCAGTTTGTGAAAAATAGATATAGTCCGAGACCCAGTCAGCGAAAAATAGATACAGAAGTGACCCAGTCTAGGACATTTTTAATCATACTACAAAAGTTTTCCAAACGAATAGCCAGACTATTTCTATGAATTTATATCGAAATGGAACAATCTGATCAAGAGGTTGGGAGAATCTACATAAAATCTTTGCTTAAGGTGAATGAAATTATGACAGGATGATAAAAAGTTACAAAAAAAAAATTGATGTAAATTTTAAGTCTTCTGTCATGTTTGGACTATAAGAATTTTATTTGGACTATGTTATTTTGAAAAGTCTCTAGTCCAAAGGACTATATTCCTGTAAAGTTTTTGGTACAGACTGGTTTTAGATGCAGGGTGTCAATACACATTTTATTTATACAGTCAAACCTGTGTAAGTGGACACCTATTAAGCAGCCACCTGTCTAAAGCAACCATGTTTTCTATTTCCCATTTCTATGCTTTCAGAGTAAATTAACCTGTATTAGCAACAACCTGTGTTAAAAGGCCACTTTTCTCTTTCCCTTGACTGGCTGCTTAAGACAGGTTTGACTGTATATCCCTATATATTGTGTATTATACTATATAGGATATAAAAATGACACTTACTCCTGTGGGTTTAAATAGGAGCTATTTTTCTTTCATAGTAAAAGTTTTAATTATTCTGCAGATAGTATTGCAATAAAATTTTACAACCACAAGTCACTCTGTAAACATTCATGAACCATTACTCCTTCTATCTTGTAATTGTGTAAGGTTTTAAGAGTTGTTTCCCTTTGATGTATTGTGCACAGATGACTCCCTATTATACAGGAGAAACTACAGATTTTTGCTGCAAAGCTTTGGACTAAAACAAAATGTAACATTGTCTGCACGATCTTCATAAAGAGTTTGATGTATAACTTCCTTGCATTCTCCACGGACGTTGTGGTTGATGACATCATCGAATAAACAGCAGAAAAATGTAATGCACATTGTTTACCATCCGCGTGAAGGAGAGGCACTCTATATGGAATAATCTATTTATAACAGCGCACCCGGGAGGAAGTAGCAGCATATGTAAATTTACATTTAACATCCAATTTTCCGGCTCCAGGCAGCACCGAACATTTAAAAGAAAAAAATAGAAGAAAAATATAAATATATATTTATAATCTTGGCCAGGCAGAGTCGTATTTTATTACGATGTTAACTTTTATTGATAAAAGAGTATTGAGGATATTTGCGAATAACTCGGAACACTCCGTGGGGAAAATAAAATTCATGCTTTAATTAAATTGTGATGGTAACTGCCGCATGTTTAACTTATTTTCATTAATATTCTGATCTTTGCTGCATTTTACATCAATGACGCGGCTGGAAATGGCACATAAGGGGGAGGGGGGGGGGGGGGGGGGGGATGGAACTAGCAGATTATTTATTGAAGCTTGCTGTGTGTGTTTTATCCTCTTAAATCATTCCTATTGATTCATATTTGGAAATGATTAAGTTATAAAATATCCCTCATGAGCTGTTTGGCGTGACATTTTACACCAATGGTGATGCTGAAGATGTCACTAGAAGGACAAAAAAAAAAAACAAGGATAAAAAAAAAACACACCAGGCAGATTATTATCAGAATCTTGCGTTATGTTTTTAATCCTCTTTTATCGAGATTTGTTGTTCCTTTTCTTAAGACATCACCCAAAGGACAAAAAAACAGGGATTTAAAATCACATCTGGCAGATTTTTAGTTAAAGTTCAAGTACCGTCAAGTCAAACTACTCATTGTATTTGATTGAAACTTTACATATGCTTCGTAGTCATGAAATCAACTAATTTAATCAAGTAAGATAACTCTTGCCAGATTATTTTGCCAATAAGGGCCTTAATTTGACTTAGAAAACTCAGCAGTCACTGTATTGAATTGAAACTTCATACAAGGTATTGCAGTCATAAGACCTACTTAATTTTGTAAATTTTGTAAGTTAGATAACTCTTATTTGCTTGAATTTGTCATCAGGCTCAAATTTGTACTTTGGTGACAAATATTTGAATAGTCGAGCGTGCTGACTCTCCCATAGCTCTTGTTTATCTTCTCTTATCCAGTTTTGTTGTTCCTTTTGATCATGGTGGTAAACCCATGTGACTTAATGGTATGGAGTGGTGTAAAAAAGTGCACGCATCGCGTAACATTTTCGTAACATTTCATGAAAATACACAAGACAAAGTCGAATGATGTCTCTATATGGAGATGAACCATACATCAAGCAGCCATACAAAACTCGTTTTTTTTTTTTTTACGAAAAGTGCAACGGCATATTTGTACTCAGTTTATGGTATGGAGTGGTACAATGTACAAAATTTGCAGTTTCACTTTTTGGAAACAATATGATGTTACTGGTAAAGGCACTTTTCTTCCGATGTTTTACTTCGCTCCACACATGTTCCTAAAGGTCACAACCATGATTCATCATTACATAACATCCCTCATGAGCCAGAGGGCATCCATTTTTAGTCGTTTAAATGGAGGAAGTTTAACATAAGAAGAATTGAGATACAAGTTTAGGATGGCCCCTATGGTGGCATCAGCTAGTGATAAATACATTTGTAGGCCAGTGTATCTGTGTGGGAAGGCTTATTTTTAACCGTGGCATGAATTATTAAGAATTTATGGATTTACATTTCGTAGAGAAATCTATAAACAGTCTTGTCTTGGCAGCAGAAAGTAAAATATGCACGCTAAATAAAGTTAGAAAGGGAATGGCTTCTTTGTTCTACAAATGGGTTCAAAAACGTCAGACGCAAAAATAAAAATGTTTTTTAAGAGGTTTTTGAACATTTTTTTTTATGGCTTGATTTGATTATTATTTGATTTCAATTCCTTTATTAAAACAAAGACTGCTATTGTTAGTTATAAGGGCAGTTTGTGTTGAAGAGAAACTCTAGCTTAATTAAGGATCTATCAGATGTTTTAGTAAGTCAGGGATAATGCTAGAAGGAAATATGCCATTGTGTTGAAATTGCATTACCGGAAAACCCCATAAAAAAAAAAAATAAGAAAATAACGTCTTCATTCTGTAATTGCAATAGTTGGTTATCCTGTATCTAATTTGGAGACACACAAAACAAAAATATGATTTTTGAACATTGTGTTTTAGTTTTATTAATCCTTATCAAAATAGCTTGACCAAAAAAGTATTTAAAAATGAAAATGTGATTAGAATACATTTAATATATCCGAGTTTGAAATTAGCACTGGCACGCTCACAAAATATTTGAATTTAGAACTCTTTGCAATTTAAAAAACTGTCCAGAAGAAATGTGTTATTTATTTATTTTTGAAGTTTAACATTGTAAATACCATTAAATTATTTGTAAATGAACCTGAACATTCATTAATTTTATATTTTGTAAGTTGAAAATTATTGCATGGACCAAAAATATACCAGATGATAAAGATATCAAATTTTTCCCTTGTTTCAGCAAAAAAAATAATGAAAATTTACATTTAGAACTGTGTTGTTCTATGTAGCACTTATGGACATACATTGTTTTAAAAAGCCCGGCAACAGTCTCCATGATGATTGATTTACAGCATTGTCTCTCATTATCTTTCGACTCTCACCGCTGATTCAAGTGGGAAAGTGATCAGTTACTTGCTGAGACGGGGTGTGCTAAAGTACTGGTTAACCTTTCAGAATCCCAAGAAACAGGTTAACTGATCGTCTGTTAGCCCTTCGTGGAATAAAACTGATGCTTAATATTCAATCAATTGTTTAAAAATTCTTTGCTTTTATTTGTCATGGAAATTATTCGGACACTTAAAAAAGAAAACATGCTTTTACAATCATGTTGTTTTTGTTACAACAGAGTGACATGGATGACTGTATTGTATAAAATCTAAAACTCCATTTTGTCATACCAGAAAATCAATAGGGAGCGTTATTTTGATAGAGTTATTTAAGTGGTTTCAATTAATTTAGATGTGATAAATTCTGGTGGAAACTGCCCTCATGGACATTAATGTCTGTCAGGGGCATCATAAGTTATCAGGTTTTTACTAGCTCGTATATATGCAGATATTGCTTTATTGTTATGATCGTGTTTCTACCCACTCAGTTGTTATGGTGTTTATTGTAAAATATTTTCTTTAGTTATATCACCATGGTGTCTACTTGAGGCAGTATTTTAATCTCTGCCACACTGGTATGATACCCCACCCAGTCATATTATACTGGCACAGGGCTGACCAGACCTAGAACTATCCTCTTAATGCTTATCGCCAAGTGAGGCCACTTCTAGTACCTTTTTTCGAGTCTTTGGTATGACCCGCCCTGGGATCTTCTGTATGTGAGGTGGACGCTCTTCGCCTTGACCACTGCAGTGGTCTCTACCTGCTCAGAAAATTATTGAGAAATTGTAGATTTTTTTTTCTGATAAAAAAAAAAAAGATGCTTAAATTCTTTATTTGTATATTTCTGTTTTCTTTAACTTTTATAGGAAACTGTTTATTACTTCATTCTCTCTAAAATCTTAATGTGAGAAAGTTTTACCAGTTACTTGCGGAAGGACGGTGGTTCTATTCAGTCCGACTTAGTCTGAGATCTTCCTCCACCAGTAAAACTTGAAATGTGTTGAAAATAGCGTTTAACCCTACTCAACAACAACAACAACAACAAAATATATATTACTTCATAACTAAGAAGTTGAAAATAAAATGTCATTGTGAAGTGCTTAATTTCTTATCTCTTCTTCCTTTTAACTGCAATATTTATTTTCATTCCTGCATACTCCTGTAATGAATTCTGGGCCTGGTTCCCTGCCCAGTCCCCATGATAATTGATATACCACATTGCGTTTCATCATCATTCATCTCTCACTGTTGATTCAAGTGGGGAAGTTATACTGGTGTACTGAAAGAGTGTGAGTTAGGTCAACTGATCGTCTGTTATCTCTCAATGGCATAAAAATGACGCTTAATATTCAAACAAACTGAAGCCATATTAAGAAGGCAATGTTGAGTATACGAGAGAAGTACAATTATTGGGTTTACTAAATTGATTTTGAGTTTGTCGGGATATGCAGATTAAATTAGTTAAATATGAAAATTCGGTTTGTCTAGGGATATTTGGAAAAGATCGTTCTTGAATGCTTGATTGGTCAGACGCCAGCTTCACCAACTGCGATAAACGATTTTACATCAACTTTTTTGTTGTTAATTTTGCCATTTCTATGTAGATTGTGATACTAGCTACTGGATAATTTGCAGGGAGACGTAGGAGATGATAGAAATTTGCATTTCTGTACACTAATTAGTTCCTGTCTGTTGAAACTGTCTTTTTTTAAACTTTATTCAATATATAATGTCATGTAAGTTCTTTGATTTTTTATAATTCATGATAAAAACCAAAGCACTCCCCTTATTACTAAGTCAACACAATTAAATGTGAATATCTATCTTTCTGAAGGATGGAACATTCATTCTGTTGTCATTGGCGATCAAACTTACAACACCATTTTTCTGTTTTTGATTAAATATTTCATCTTGTTTTTTTGTTGTTGATTAAAGAAATCAACTTTTTTTTTGTTGATCAAAGAATTCATCTTTTTTTTTGTTGTTGATCAAATAACTCATTTTTGTTGTTGTTGATCAAAGAATTCATCTTTTTTTTATTGTTGATCAAATAATTATTTTTGTTTGTTGTTGATCAAATAATTTATCTTTTTGTATTGTTGATCAAAGAACTCATTACTTTGTTGCCATTGGGGATTAAACCTACAACACCATTGTTTTGTTGTTGATCAAAGAATTCATCTTTTTTTTGGTTGATCAAAGATTCATCTGTTTTTTTTGTTGTTGATCAAATAATTTTTTTTGTTGTTGATCAAAGAATTTATCTTTTTTTTTTATTGTTGAACAAAGAATTCATTATTTTGTTGTCATTGGGATCAAACCTACAACACCATTGTTTTGTTGTTGATCAAAGAATACATCTTTTTTTTGGTTGATCAAATAATTCATCTTTTTAAAAGCTGTTTGCTGTTCAGAATGGAATCAGTCATAGACTTACATGCGTTCAGCAGTTAAACATTTTATTTTTAGTTAAGTACACTTGACTGTATGCGCAGAGTTTTAGATACCTAGCTGGTTATGATGATCAAACTTTGTCGAGAGATGTGAATAACTAAATCTCTGAAAGTTTATATAAATTTAAGATGCCATTATAAAGCAGTAATGCATTTACTGACATTTGAGTGCTGTGAGACCAATGCTGTATTAAGATAGACTCTTGAGGGTTCTAGTTACCAGACACATGTGCACACACAATAGAGTCATCTAGAATAGTGCATGCCAGTGATAATTGATCCCAGGAGAATTCCTTGAATATGAAATGTACTGTCAAGGAACTAGAAAGAAATTGTTTCTCCTAATGTAGAGAATTGGATTTGGTTAATGGTTTTAACATTTACCAGGCTGAATGCAGTTTCTAGTAAGACAGTTCTTGGATTGTTGTGTATGGAATGTTTCATATACAGGGATTTAATTGTCAGTTTCTGCTATATATAAACTCCTGATGTCACTTCAAATTACTAACTAATCACCAAATTGTGTTAGGCTGGAACACATAGACCACCCCTCATACTATATATTGACATGCACTTATTGATCACCCCTTAAATATGTGACATGCATTTACTGCTGATCACCATTAATGTTTGATTTGTACTAAAATAACACTTTTTGTATGAGTCACATACTCACCAGTTACCCATCATATGTGTCATATACTTATTGATCACCCCTCATAATTATGTGACATGCTTTTATTCATCTACCACATATGTATCTTACTAATCATGCATCAAGTGTCAACCATTTATCTTTCAACACTCATATGAGTCATACACTTACTCATCACCTCTCATACGAGTCGTACACTTACTCATCACCACTTATATGAGTCATACACTTAATCATCACCCCTCATATGAGTCATACACTTCAATCCCTCTTACAAGTCATAGATTTATTCATCACATCTCATACAAGTCATACACTTACTTATCACCCATCATATGTGTCATATACTTACTCATCACCCCTCATATGAGCCATACACTTAATCATCACCATTAATATGAATCATACACTTACTCATCACCCCTCATACAAGTCAAAGACTTATTCATCACACCTCATACAAGTCATACACTTACTCATCACCCATCATATGAGTCATACACATAATCATCACACCTCATACAAGTCATACACTTACTCATCACCCATCAAATGAGTCATACACTTACTCATCACACTTCATACAAGTCATATACTTACTCATCACCCATCAAATGAGTCATACACTTACTCATCACACTTCATACAAGTCATACACTTACTCATCAATCCCTCATACGAGTCATAGACTTATTTATCACCCCTCATACAAGTCATACACTTACTCATCACTCTTCTTCTTACTCATCACCCCTCATATTAGTCATACACTTACTCATCACCCCTCATATGAGTCATACACTTATTGATTACTTTTCATAAATGCTTGATATTCACTTATTAATCACCCCTCATTATGTTTCATGCACTTATTTATTACCCACATATTTTTGTATGACATGCACTATAGATCTGTTGCGTACTGTCATGCACTTATCACCATTATTATGTGACAAAGCTTTTACTCATCATCCCTTATACTATCATGACTGATTCATACTTATTGATCATCCCACATAATTATGTTCCTATTATTGACATATATGGAGTGATTGTAAATGAAATTGATTTTAAATGCGTCCTGCAGGATTGAATATTAACTGAAATAAAAAGAGTAGATTTTCTACTGTGGATGGCAGCATGATTTAACCAGACCATTGTGTACAATATCCTCCATTATCACCGGTGTAGCTACGTGTAGGCACTGCAGCGGCCTACACTTTTTCTTAGAAAAATAAAAAATCTGTTTAAATTGAAATTCCCAAAAGTAATTGGTATGTTTACATAGATAAAATACACACAATCCCCTGAAAATGTATGACTGGCCATTTACAATCTTAAAAAAAATTGGGGAGGACCCAAGTCCCCCCTCCCCATAAACTTTCTAGGCCTGCTGCACTTTCAAATTAACCAAGCTATGCCCCTGATTATCCCTCACATCATGATTGTACAAGCTATGCCCCTGATTGTCCCTCACATCATGATTGTACAAGCTATGCCCCTGATTGTCCCTCACATCATGATTGTACAAGCTATGCCCCTGATTGTCCCTCACATCATGATCGTACAAGCTATGCCCCTGATTATCCCTCGCATCATAATCGTACAAGCTATGCCCCTGATTGTCCCTCACATCATGATCGTACAAGCTATGCCCCTGATTGTCCCTCACATCATGATCGTACAAGCTATGCCCCTGATTGTCCCTCACATCATAATCGTACAAGCTATGCCCCTGATTGTCCCTCACATCATGATTGTACAAGCTATGCCCCTGATTATCCCTCGCATCATAATCGTACAAGCTATGCCCCTGATTGTCCCTCACATCATGATTGTACAAGCTTTGCCCCTAATTATCCCTCGCATCATTATTGTACAAGCTATGCCCCTGATTATCCCTCGCATCATGATTGTACAAGCTATGCCCCTGATTGTCCCTCACATCATGATTGTACAAGCTATGCCCCAGATTGTCCCTCACATCATGATTGTACAAGCTATGCCCCTGATTATCCCTCACATCATGATTGTACAAGCTATGCCCCTGATTATCCCTCACATCATAGTCGTACAAGCTATGCCCCTGATTATCCCTCACATCATGATTGTACAAGCTATGCCCCTGATTATCCCTCGCATCATGATTGTACAAGCTATGCCCCTGATTATCCCTCACATCATGATTGTACAAGCTATGCCCCTGATTATCCCTCACATCATGATTGTACATGTGTATTCTATCTTATACAAGAACAGAATCAGTCTTTGATGTGAACAGCTAATCAACTTGTTGAACTCCTAGTATGCCTGTCGTTCTGAGCCATGTTTTGCAATCCGAGCGGTAAAAGTGATATAGTTGAGTCTTTAATACTTGTTTAAGATATTGTCTTGGGTTTACTGAACTGTTTTATAGTTAGTCCTTTAGGGGTTAAATTAATCAGTCCCTAGTTGGATAGTTGGCAGGCTTAGGGTCATACAAAGGGCAAAACAATTATCTTCATTATCATCATTATTATTATCTGGCATATTATTATCTTTCAGGCTGTCACATTTAAAGATGATATTGGGCTATATTTCCAAGGCAAAAAACAATATTTTCCCCCAAAACTTTGGCGGGGGGTGGGAGGTGGGGGGGGGAGTGGGGGTGTGGGGGGGGGGGGGAGTGGGGGTATGTGTGTGTGTGTGGGGGGGGGGGGGGGGCCTGCATTGTTGGCCATTTTAAGTGCAGGACATTTACAGACTAAATAAATTAATTGAAAATGTTACGTTTCCTTTTTTTCTAAATACACCTATTCTTATGCTGTTCGCAAAATACTATTAGTAGAGAAAATCCTGTATTCATCATTATTATTATTCCCAAGCAACTGGTCACCATGGAGATGGAGGAAAAGGCAATATGTACTAAGGGCTTATCGCTAAACAAGTACATCTACCTTCTTTTGGTTATCCAGGACCAATTAGCTCAGTCAGTAAAGTGCCTGACTTCAATCCAGTGGTAGTGAGTTCGAATCCCCTTCCGGCAACAGTCTCTGTGATGATTGATATACAACATTATGTCTCATTATCATTCGTTTCTCACCGCTGATTCAAGTGGGAAAGTTACCAGTTACTTGTGGAGATGAGGTGTGCTCGAGTGCTGGGTAACCTTTTAGGATCTCAGGAAACAGTGGTTAGGTTAACTGATCGTCTGTCAGCCCTCATTGGCATAAAATTTACACTAAATATTCAATCAATCAATCAATCTTTCGGCTAATTTTGCACCTAGATCATGCAGTATATATTCTGTGTATATTTGGGCTGATTTTAAAAATATCACAAGTTTCACATGAGTTTCACATCACATGAGTTTCACTCAAGTTTTTTTTACTTGAGTTTCACATAAGTTTCACATTAGTTTCACGTGAGTTGCATGTCACATGAATTTCACGTCACATGAGTTTCACACAAGTTTTTTCACATGAGTTTCACATGCATTTCACATGCGTTTCACATTAGTTTCACATGAGTTGCATTTTACATGAGTTTCACACACATTTGCCATAATTTACTGTAAAATGCATAAAATGCGTGTACTGTTTCAGTATGTATCGATGTTCCAATGCTGACATTGCGGTTTAATGGGTTTAATTTGCTTTTTAAATAGCATTATGGGAAAAAGACGTAATAGTTTTATCTTAAACATGCAAAATAAGTATTAAAAGAGCACAATTTTGAGTTTCCATCTTGTTTAATGTTGCCGAGAAGTTCTTTATCAGGCTTCATGAACATTAAACTAGCCTCATGTTAACTCAAAATTGTGTTTATTATTAAATTAGGAATGTTGAGCAAAAATCCCTATCAGGGGCCCATTTAACTCAACTCTCCATTAGGGGCCCATTAAACACAACTCCCTATCAGTGGACCTTTTCACTAAACCTTTGTAATTAAGTCTTAACAATTTCAAATTGTTATGTCTTAGCAATTTCAAATTGTGACATCCAGAAACATTTCATTTGCGCAGTATTTTTGCTAATTATAGAAAGAATACTTTTTATAAGGCTTACAAATGATCAAAAAATAAGTGAGCGACACCTAAATGAATTTGGCAACTTTTCATAACTTCAAAGTTTGTAAACTTGCAGAAGATTCTGAAATGGACACCTGCATATGAGGAGCAACTTAGGAACAACGCTTACTTACCGAGCTCATCTGTGTCGCATGCATGCTTGTAATGTTTCTACTGTTTTTATTTTTGTCATCTTCTATTCATCATCATTAGCACCATTGAGTTCAGGAAAGTGTATTCTCTGATATAATGTTTGGTTTAAACATATTTATTCATAAATTATGTACAGCATATTCCACAACATATTTAGTAAAAGGATTGAAACGAAAGAAAATATTTCTTATATAGTTTCTCTCCTCATATAATGTTTGACTGGGACTACACCATAACATGTCCTCTGGTAAACAATGGATTGTTATTTTTCTGCATAATTGACAGATAGGGGGATAGTCCTGAGTAATTGAATTACGGCTTCTCAAACAAACATCAGGGTGCATTGGTTCATTAGAATCTAAGGATTCCAAACTGTCATTATCGTTATCAAGTGTTGTTCTTTAAAAGTTCAAAAAGGAAAAGTTTAATGTTAAATGTGAGAGAAATTGTCCAGTTTTGATTTATGATTTTATGTCGGGGGGGGGAGGGGGGGGGGGGCATCTGAATAATAATCATCATCATCATTTTCTTTATCTTTATCTATATAATCATTATTAACTATGATCTCCATTTCCATCAGTAGCGTCAACAGTTGCAGCATTATTACAGTCTTTGTCAACATCACAATATTCATCATCAAAATCAGCATAAGGATTTAAATTTTCTAAATGACACAGCCACAATAATCATCATCATCATCATCATCATTCACAAACATCATCACCAACATAACAACCACCACCACCATCATCATTAACAATTATCTTCAGTATTCTCATCAACAGCACAACCACCACCATCATCATCACTATTTTCCTCAATATTATCATCTCAGAAATCTGATTTGAAAATTTAATAGTCTTGTGTAAAAAGCATGATTTCTGTTCTTGGTTATTTAGATGCTCTCCACTGATCAATAAAAGATTGCATGAAAGTGGGAAGAAACAATTTCAAATTCATGCAAATAGTTACTTTAAGGCATTATTTGTGTGAAATGCATGTCTTAAATGATTACAGCACATGGCAACCTAGCCTGGTGCCGTGTGATGTTTTATTCTTAACTGGTTGTGAGGGAGTAAGTACCATATTTATCCTGTTAAGGGCACATTCTCTATAACTGGTTATCCTATTAAAGGCACATTATCTAATAAGGGCGCTATAAGTAATTCCAGAAATCAGTATGAAAAACCAAGTGAAAAAAATCTCTATTCCCATATCATGTTGATCCCTATGCCAGAGTAATGAGCGCAGTACTTTACCTACTTAAGGGGCATTGAGCGTGATTTATATAGGGTAAAAAATAATATTAAAATTGTATTTTGTATTATTCCTAATAGAATAAAAAAAAATAAAAAAAATAGAATTTGAATATACTAATACCACCTATGCCCTGTGAATTTAATGGTGATGCCAATATATGCGCAATGTTTTTTTTTTGCGTTGTTGCGGAGGCACATTTGTTAGAGACGTCATCATTCATGTGCTAGGCACTGACGCCACAGGGGCCATATGTACGAATCCCAAAAGTGATAAAAGATAATAGTTTTGAAATCAATGTATGTTGTTGTATGGTGTTTAGCGTCGCTTTCAACAATTTTTTAATCATATCATGACAGTTTCTCATCGACAGTATTCCGAAATGCTGCCACACTGGAGTTTTATGCCGCAGACACATGGTTTGAAACCCAACCAGTCACATTGTACTGACACCAAACTGACCAGACCTAGAACTATCCTAAATGTTGAGAGCCAAATGAGGATGCTTCTTATACCATGGATCAAACCCACAACCTTCCCGCATGTGAGATTGATGCTCAACCACTAGACCACCGCTGCAATTCACAATCAATGTAAAACAATAACTCAGGTTCACATGAAAGTCATTTATTCTGTTTCATGTGTTATATGAATTTCTATTAATCCTTAGATCTGGCTTTTTTACTTAATTTTCAGTAATTTAACCAGAGCAGTAGAGCAGTGGGTAGAATTATAGCCATTCACAACAGAGGTAATGAGTTCGAGCCCAGGTTCAATGAGATCTCAAAAACAATACTTAGTACTGTTTTTACCCAGGAAACGAGTGATTTATATAAACTTTTTCTTTGCAATCAAGCTAAAATAAATCAGTAAGAACTAACTGTTATAAGGGAGAAAGGTAAAGAAAGATGCTGAACCCGTCCTGATAATGATGTAAATATGGTACAACAGTTTCCTCTTTAACTTTTTCTCTTTTTCATACTGTCTTGCATTCCGCATGAAATAGTTATATATTATCAGACAATATTGATTTTGAAAATGTAAGAAACCATAAAACAATCCCCAAGCTTATGCTAGCTTGTGCCAATTTGAATAACATATCCTGTATTTATCACGCAGCTTAACGTAGACTGCTTCTCCAATTCATACAGTTTATATATACGGAAATATTCGCTTGTAAAGATTCTGTCTGGACCATTAACTTTTATAATAGACTCTTCCATTCTTGGTTTTGGACCATCCCATTATCATACAGGGTAGTTAAGGTAGATTTTACAGATTGAGAGCCAAACATTTTTACTTTGTTTACAAATGTTGCCATGGCTAGCAACAACTATCATTTGCATGATAATCAAGTTAATGTTGTCATTTACATGGCTAGCAACAAATGTCATTTACACGGCTAGCAAGAACTGTTGTCATTTACATGGCTAGCAAGAAATATTGTCATTTATGGAAGTAAGCTAAAGTTTTCATTGGCAATATCATTTATATAATAACATTTCCATTTACATGGCAATCGGGCTATTGTAATTTACATGGCTAGCAAGCTATTGTTGGACTTTACATTTATAAATTGGTGCTAATATTATGATATTATATTATGCAATTTTCTTGTATATACATTGGCAAACAATGCCACGTGGCCAATGGGCGGAGCAATAGTCACTCTTGTATTTACTTGGACAAACAATGCCACGTGGCCAATGGGCGGAGCAATAGTCACTCTTGTATTTACTTGGACAAACAATGCCATGTGGCCAGTGGGCGGAGCAATAGTCGCTCTTGTGTTAACTTGGACAAACAATGCCACATGGCCAGTTGGCAGAGCAATAGTCGCTCTTGTATATACTTGGACAAACAATGCCACATGGCCAGTGGGCAGAGCAATAGAAGCTCTTGTATTTACTTGGACAAACAATGCCACATGGCCAGTGGGCAGAGCAATAGAAGCTCTTGTATTTACTTGGACAAACAATGCCACATGGCCAGTGGGCAGAGCAATAGAAGCTCTTGTATTTACTTGGACAAACAATGCCACATGGCCAGTGGGCAGAGCAATAGTCGCTCTT
This sequence comes from Panopea generosa, assembly GCA_029582155.1. Classification (NCBI taxonomy): domain Eukaryota; kingdom Metazoa; phylum Mollusca; class Bivalvia; order Adapedonta; family Hiatellidae; genus Panopea; species Panopea generosa. Next base: position 10,558,127 of record CM055907.1, on the reverse strand, counting down.
GTATATACGTTGGCAAACAATGCCACATGGCCAGTGGGCAGAGCAATAGTCGCTCTTGTATATACGTTGGCAAACAATGCCACGTGGCAAGTGGGCGGAGTAATAGTAGCTCTTGTATTTACTTAGACAAACAATGCCACGTGGCCAGTGGGCGGAGCAATAGTAACTCTCATATTTACTTAGACAAACAATGCCACCTGGCCAGTAGGCGGAGCAATAGTCGCTCTTGTATTAACTTGGACAAACAATGCCACATGGCCAGTGGGCAGAGCAATAGAAGCTCTCATATTTACTTGGACAAACAATGCCACCTGGCCAGTAGGCGGAGCAATAGTAGCTCTCGGGGGTCAATCATGACCATAGTGATGAAGTTTATACAGTACTGTTCAAGATTTGTAGAAGGCTGCAGTTTACAAAATTCTGTATAACATTATTTTTATTCTTATCAAATGAAAAGCTTTAATTCATTAAATATTCAAGATGGCCACCACCTGCCAAAAAATTTACATTTTCGAAGAAACCACGTCATAGTGAGTGACCTTGGATCACTATGTCAAGAAGGGCATGGAAGGAAACACATAAGACTTGTTACTTAACTATTCTGCATTTCAAAATGCAGCAAGACAAACTATATTAAAATGTCAACTAATTTGCAGCCTTTCTATCAATTTTATGGAATCTGCAATCAAGCGGCAGACCCGCGTGTTACAGACACACTGTCTGTTCCAAGTGGTGCTGGCTTCCGCTATTAACGTTATATGGCAGTTTCAGGAGCAAAACAAGAACTATTCACTACAACACTTGCATACTTGCCTTGTCACTCAAAACACAAATTTATTATTATCGAATACAGTGACATGCCTCAACTGTGCTGCTGCTGTTGCTGCTGCTGCTGCTGCTGCTGCTGCTGCTGTTTATGATGATAATTTATTATTATGGTAAAGTCTCACCTTGATGAGGATTACATTCAGAAAAATTCTACTCCTGAAAATTATGATTTTATTGATGATGATGATGATGATGATATTGCTGCTACTTCAGTGTAAGTTTACAATGATGATTGTGGTGGTGATGATGATGGTGATGATGATGATGGTGATGATATTGCTGCTACTTCAGTGTTAGTTTACAATGATGATGGTGGTGGTGATGATGATGGTGATGATATTGCTGCTACTTCAGTGTTAGTTTACAATGATGATGGTGGTGGTGATGATGATGGTGATGATATTGCTGCTACTTCAGTGTTAGTTTACAATGATGATGATGGTGGTGATGATGATGGTGATGATATTGCTGCTACTTCAGTGTTAGTTTACAATGATGATGGTGGTGACGATGAAAATGATGGTGATGGTGATGATGATGATATTGCTGCTACTTCAGTGTTAGTTTACAATGATGATGGTGGTGGTGATGATGATGGAGATGATGATGATGATGGTGATGATATTGCTGCTACTTCAGTGTTAGTTTACAATGATGGTGGTGGTGGTGATGATGATTGTGATGATGATGATGGTGATGATATTGCTGGTACTTCAGTGTTAGTTTACAATGATGATGGTGGTGGTGATGATGATGGTGATGATGATGATATTGCTGCTACTTCAGTGTTAGTTTACAATGATGATGGTGGTGGTGATGATGATGGTGATGATGATGGTGATGATAATGCTTCTACTTCAGTGTTAGTTTACAATGATGATGGTGGTGGTGATGATGATGATGGTGTTGATATTGCTGCTACTTCAGTGTTAGTTTACAATGATGATGGTGGTGGTGATGATGATGGAGATGATGATGATAATGATATTGCTGCTACCTTAGTGTTAGTTTACAATGATGATGGTGGTGGTGATGATGATGGTTATGATGATGGTGATGATAATGCTGCTACTTCAGTGTTAGTTTACAATGATGATGGTGGTGGTGAGGGTGTTGATGATGATGGCGATGATGATGATGGTACTGCTGCTACTTCAGTTTTAGTTCACAGTGATGATGATAATGATGATTCAATATTCATTTCTTTATTAGAATACTGTATAATGACTTGTGTCTTTTACTGACTGTTTTGTATCTTAACTAAGGAATGGTTTATACCATGACGCATTATCTAACCTCAACAATACTTCTGGGATATATAGATCAGCGTGATGGTCTGGCTGTAGATGGTACATGTCAGTTTATCGTTATTAATATGAAGCTATTGTACGGTCTTATCTTTATAAATTTAATATGATTGTAAGAGGTTCCAAAGATAAAACGCTAGGGACTTCACCTTTCAACAGCTCACAGAATCTGATGGAGCGCGTGGTCCAGTGGTGCAGCACGGAACCCATGATGGGAGGGTCGTGGGTTTGATCCTCTGCAATGGTGTGGTGTCCTTGAACAAGACACTGAATATGCTTAATAGTGGTTCTGCAAAGGAAGACTTCAAGTGTGATTTGTCTAAGTTGTAAGAACTTGTTCAACAATCGAGGTAAAATAAATAAATAAGAATCTGATATGAATACACTGTGTGTTCTATTACAGTGAGTGTCTGTGTGCCGTATCACAGTTAAATACAGTCAAACCTGTCTTAAGCAGCCATTCAAGGCAATTAGCAAAAGTGTTTTTTTAAGACATGTTGTTGCTTTATACAGGTTAATTTGCTCTGAAAGCGTAGAAATGGGAAATGTGGCTGCTTAAGAAAAGTGGCTGCTTAATGGAGGTGGCCACTTGCACAGGTTTGACAATATGTACACTGCATGCCGTATTACACCTGTGTGTTGTATCCCATTTATAATCTGTATTAAAATTAATAGCTGACTAAAGGCAAGGTTTACATGGTTTTATAGAGATTACAATCATGATGATATTTATTTGCTCCTACAGACATATTCCACAAGTCCTTATGCCTAGTCGATATGTAACACTGTAATTTGTGGCAGACATGCCTAGTCACTGACTGATCGAAATTGAATCTGACTGGAATAATTCATGAACAATTGTTGCGAGAGATGACAAAAAATCGTTAGCCTTAGTCATATACTACTAATTTCCAATGGATAGAAAAGAAATTGCTCTTTAATACTTGAAAGCATTTTATTTTATTTTTTAGCCTTTTTGTTGAAGATCAGATCATGTGTACCAGTTACAGCTGGTTTGGTCAGTGGTTTTAACTATACAATATTTGCCTCTTACCAATACAGCTAGTGGTCTAATGGTAGAGCATCCAACTCGCATGTGGAAGGTTGTTGGTTTGATCTCCGGCTGGGTCGAACCAAAGACTTTAAAAATTGTACTTGAGGCTTCCTTGCTTGGTATTTAGATGATAGTTCTAGGTCTGGTCGGCCTTGTGTCAGTATATTGTGACTGGGTGGGGTAACATACCATGTGTCTGTGGCATGATACGTCAGTGTATTACAATATGACTGAAACATCATTAGCAATGCTAAACACCATACAACAACTACAACCAAAACACCATGGTTTGAATCACCTTGTCGACTTTGTAATCGAGGAGTAAATTGGTTGTAAAAATTGATGAGGTCCAATATTTTGTCCAGAAAGTTTGCCAGTTGCGGAAGGATGATGATTCAACTAAGATTCCCCCCCCCCCCCCCCCACCACCACCACCACCACCAAAAAAGCACAACACAACAACATAACAACAACAAACAACAAAACACACATAAAACAACCCCAAAACACAAATATTTTGCTATTAAAAATGATAACTACAAATTCCAATTTGCAGTAATTGTCTAGACATTGGCATGTTTTCAGTGAGCAGGATCGATCAGTGTAATTAGACTGCCCTTAAAACTTCAGATGGGATTGATTTCTGATGAATTTACATTTCTTACCGTTCTTATTGGAAATCAATGGGATCATGAAAAAGACAAACGCGTGCATGTAGAAGCGATATCAGATCAGTAGGTTCAGAATTGATCCAGTTTACCAGAAAGTTTGTAATTTTCTACTGATGTTGCTTTACTTGGTGGTAATACACCAATGATAGATCGGTGGTGAAGTGGAGTCCCTTGTGTGTTGGCAGTTGTCAGTTTGATTCTCAGGAAGGTTTGAATATACCAAAAACTTTAAAAACTTGTATCATAATTTATTTTCTATAACAGACTTGTCTTTCATTGATCAGACCGCGGCGTGGTCTAGTGGTAGAGCGTCCGCTTTGCATGCGGAAGGTTGTGGGTTCAATCCCCGGCTGGGTCATACCAAAGACTTTAAAAATGGTACTAGAAGCTTCCTCGCTTGAGGCCCAGCATTTAGAGGAGAGTTCTAGGTCTGGTCGGCCCAATGTCAGTATAATGTGACTGGGTGGGGGGTATCATACCATGTGTCTGCGGCATGATACTCCAGTGTGACAGCGCTTAGAATACTGTCTCAAGTAGACACCGTCGCGATATGACTGAAAAATTGTTGAAAGCGACGCTAAACACCATACAACAACAACTTTCATTGATCCATTATTAGTTTGCAGTTGAGGAATGTTATATTTAAAAAAAAAACCAGCAATGTCAAAATGGAATTCCACTCATATTTTTTGCATCAAATTAATATATCAATGAAAGTGTGTGTATTACTGTCCGAAATTTCATTTTTGAGAATGTATTTAATATAACTTATAAATCTAGTGCAGTCTTGCCAAGTTCTAGTTGATACTAATTTATACATATTCTTGTTTGCCAAGAAAGCTTAACCCTTTGCTCCATAGATACGCATTTTCCCCGCACCAATCACAGAATTAAGGCCTTTGCAAACAGTGCAGGAAGAGTGTACATTGCTCATAACGAGCAATCTGAACACTTCCTTCACTGTTTTCCACTCTGTCAGTTAATATAAACATAATTCACCCATTGCCAATATGTGGTGAATTAATGCTTTCAATTTGGAAGAATCCAAGAAAATGCTTATGGAGCAAAGGTTTAAAAGCTTATTTGAACTGCTCTCGAGTCTGTTTTCTGGATAGAACCATTTTTTAGAGGCCATCGGGTTGAGCTGGTGGGATTAAACCAGCAACCTCTGGCATGAGCAGCCAACACTTTCCACTGCACTATAGCTGCACGTGTCAAATTCTAAAAATATCAATAAAAAGAAATTATAAAAAAAAAACACTTAAATAATGTAAAAAAAATGTATTAAAAGTATAACCAGGAATAGTGAAAAATATGATACAAGAGTTATGCCCCTTTCAAAGATAAAAACAAAATTAAGTGTCCAAACAAATATCATACTGAAGTCATCTATTTTTGTATGTAAATCAGGTAGATTTATGATTTTTAGAAATAGATAAAAGCGAAATTTATTAAGATTTTTGACCATCCCTTTACATCAAGGATTTATTGACTTAAAAGCAATTAGTAATACCTTACAAATAGCATTCATCTCCTTGATGTGGTGACTTTAATTAAAATTCAATTAATTCCTTTTATTATTTATAGAATAATATAGAAATTTGAAATTTCTTGATAAAAGGTACATTGTCTTCAATAGTCAGATGAATGTTGCTAGTAATCTATCACTTCTGAATGGTAATTTTACACTTTTGTGCTCCTCATTTATTTCTGCATTTTCGGAATTAATTCTTTTTCTTTATTACTGATCAAAATCAATTTAATCGTTTTATGTACTTCTGTTATTGCTTTTTTTTTTTTTTTTTTTTTTTTTTGCAATCAATTACTAACGAAATGTTAGTCTGGGAATTAATTGCTTTTAGTAATGGTTGTTGATGGAAAAACTTGTTATTTAATTGTTTATTTTGCTGTATCAGAACTAGGTGTTTTTAGGTTTACAAAGGGGTTTTAATATAATTCATATTTTCATTATTATAATGGATTTATGAATATAAAAAATTCACAATTGTTTGTAAAGCTAATAGTAATTGATATTATAATTATTATTGAGGGGAAAAATGACAATACTGATTTTTCTTTACTGAATTGTAAGGATTCCAGTGGGAAAGTTATAAGTTACTTGCAGAGATGGGGTGTGATCGAGTATTGGTTAATCTTCCAGGATCCCAGGACACAGTGGTTAGGTTAACTGATCATCTGTTAGCCCTCAATGGCATAAAAATGGCACTAAATATTCAATTCAGTGAATCGTAAGGGGTAGTTACACCACAGTGAATAAAGTGGTCATTACTTACACTAGAGGTTACAGGTTCGATCTCCAGCTCAACCCAGTGGCCTCTAAAGGCCTTTTTCCATGGCACGTATTATTCTGACGGTTTCGGTACCTAAAGCCAAGGGGTCTGTGTGCGCAGAACAGGTGCTGCTTTTGTAAAAAATAGCTTCACACTATCCAGCATAATTTCGATTCCATCAGGGCAGATTTCTGCGCTGACTAATAACCACACGGACAAAAGTCGCCAGTATAGGTGATTTTTCTACGCTTGTCTGCATGTACAATGCATGGAAATTCATTTTGGATGGGCATTACACAATAAATACATGTGTACTTCCACAGCACATGCCTCTATAAAATCTGCATAGACAATCTGCTTCATGGAAATTGATTGTCTGTGTGACAAAAAGTAGCTTAAGGAAAAACCTGCACAGCAAAAATGCGCGCCATGGAAAATTGGCTTAAAAAAAACATCACTCAGTACTGGTTTTACCCAGGTAGCAGACCCCAGAGTGGCTCCGTATAAGTATTTGCAACTGACATGAAATAAATGACTGTCAAACTTGTGTTAGTGGTCACCTCTATTAAGCAACCACTTGTCTTAAACAGCCACATTTATTTTTACGATTTTTATCATTTTAGTTTTAATCAACCTGTTTTAAGCAGCCTACTTCCTAATACAGGGTCTTATCAACAATTTTCAGTCATATCACTTGACAAGTGTCTGCTTAAGACAGTATTGTAATACACTGCCCCACACTGCAGGTTGTCATGCCATGATATAATACCCCACCCAGTCACATTGTACTGACACTAGGCTGACCAGACCAAGAACTATCTTCTAAATGCTGAGCACCCAGCAAGGAAAGCTCTCTTGCTATTTTAATGGTTTTTGACCTGGGGTTTGAGGCATTACAAGTTTAACAACTTTGTAAAAGCAATTGCAATACGTCACAAAGTATGCAGTCATATACTATATATATAATAGTATCAGGCCTCTCATGGTTGTGTGTATAGGAAGTGTGCAGGGGGGTGTAAGGGGGGGGGACTGACTATCTGACTCCATCCAGGGGTCATGAGTTTGAATCCATGCCCTATGAGTCTCCATGATGACCGATATACAACATTGCATCGTATTGTCATTTATCTATTACCACTGATTCAAGTGGGAAAGTTATCTGTTACTTGCTGAGATAGGTGTGTTCTAGTACTGGTTAACCTTCCAGGATTCCAGGAAAGAGTGGTTAAGTTAACTGAGCATCTGTGTAAGCCCTCGATGGCGCTAATATGATGCTAAGTATTCAGACAAACAAACTGAGGCTAATGGTCTGTGATTTTTTCTAAGTCTATAATGTTGGTTAGTTGTAACTGTGTAACAATTGATTACAGTCTTCCCTGATAACAAGAAGATGGGTCAATCAAACACTGGACATCATTAATAATTGTCCTATTGATTGAATCTTGAAGAACAGAACCAGTAATAACCGGGTGAATGTCAGGTCAGAGGAGAAACTTCTAAGACTACAAATTACTGTAGATATTGTTACAAATCTGGTAGATTTTGTCCATGGTGATGTATAATATGTTGGTATATGATATGTTGGTATATGATATGTTGATGTATGGTTTGTTGGTATATGGTATGTTGGTGTATGGTATGTTGGTATATGGTATGTTGGTATATGATATGTTGGTATAAAATATGTTGGTATATGATATGTTTGTATATGGTATGTTGGTATATGGTATGTTGGTATATGGTATGTTCATATATGGTATGTTGGTATATGATATGTTGGTGTATGGTATGTTGGTATATGATATGTTGGTGTATGGTATGTTGGTGTATGGTATGTTCATATATGGTATGTTGGTATATGATATGTTGGTGTATGGTATGTTGGTGTATGGTATGTTGGTATATGGTATGCTGGTATATGATATGTTGGTATATGGTATGTTGGTATATGATATGTCGGTGTATGGTATGTTGGTGTATGGTATGTTGGTATATGGTATGCTGGTATATGATATGTTTGTATATGGTATGTTGGTATATGATATGTTGGTATATGGTATGTTGGTGTATGGTATATTGGTGTATGGTATGTTGGTATATGATATGTTGGTGTATGGTATGTTGGTGTATGGTATGCTGGTATATGATATGTTGGTATATGATATGTTTGTATATGGTATGTTGGTATATGGTATGTTCATATATGGTATGTTCATATATGGTATGTTGGTATATGATATGTTGGTGTATGGTATGTTGGTATATGATATGTTGGTGTATGGTATTTTGGTGTTTGGTATGTTGGTATATGGTATGCTGGTATATGGTATGCTGGTATATGATATGTTCATATATGGTATGTTGGTATATGATATGTTGGTGTATGGTATGTTGGTATATGATATGTTGGTGTATGGTATGTTGATGTATGGTATGTTGGTATATGGTATGCTGGTATATGGTATGCTGGTATATGATATGTTGGTATATGATATGTTGGTATATGATATGTTTGTATATGGTATGTTGGTATATGGTATGTTGGTATATGGTATGTTCATATATGGTATGTTCGTATATGATATGTTGGTATATGATTGTATTTCTGGGATTTCTTGCAATGACAGTACGGAGTGGTTGTTTAGTGGATAGAGTGTTTGTCTTTCATGCCATGTTACGGGCTCAATCGACAGCTAGAGTAGATTGATGCCTCTCAAAATAACAACACTTACTACGAAAATACGCATTTTATCTGGAGCTCTGACTTAGTACTAGTTCTGTCGAGGCAGCCCACTCCAGAGACGTTCATATAAGCTTTGAGTTTTCTTTTCTATCAAGCTAAAATAAATTATCGGTAGAACAAACTTAAGATAATGATATTTTTGTATATTCCCCAACCAGTTCAGACTGCTGACAAAATTTTTCTCAGAGTTCTGTTAAACAAACAGTAGTAGAAGAAAGATATGGTGTTAATGAATAGGTCATGTCTGATGTATGGCAATGATACTGGTTTATTTACAGGTCCTGTGATCAATTGGGAAGACTGACAAAAAACTCACTTCATGTTTAACTTGAGCAAATAACTGAACAAGAACTAGACAAGAACTGAACAAGAAAAAAATCATTATTATCATAGCCAATTCATTTAACTAGAAATGAGCAAAGAAATTGTTGAGTCAAAGTGACTGGTATATTACAAATACTTTGTGGCTATAGGGCATTTTATTCAATAACTGATATTGTGACAAATAATCTATCAGTACACATTTACTGCCGGTTTATTGATGTCCATATTAACTGAGAGTTTATTGATGTCCATATTTACTGCTGATTTATTGATGTATATATTTACCTAGTTTCTTGATGTCAATTTTAATGCCAGCTTCTTGATGTCCAAATTTACTGCCAGTTTCTTGATGTCCATATCTACTGTCAGTTTCTTGATGTCATAAAAACTACCAGTTTCTTGTTGTCTATATTTACTGCCAGTTTGATGTCCACATTTACTGTTGATTTATTGATGTATATATTTACTGCCAGTTTCTTGATGTCCATATTTACTGCCAGTTTCTTGATGTACATATTTACTGCCAGTTTCTTGGTGTCATTATTTATTGCCAGTTGCTTGATGTCCATATTTACTGCCAGTTTATTTGTGTCCATATTTACTGCCAGTTTCTTGATGTCCATATTTACTGCCATTTTCTTGATGTCCATTTTTACTGCAGTTTATTGGTGGCCATTGATAGTCATATTTACTACCAGTTCCTTTATGTCCATATTTACTGCCATTTTCTTGATGTCCATATTTACTGCCAGTTTCTTGGTGTCCATTGATATTTATATTTACTGCCAGTTTCTTGATGTCCTTAATTACTGCCAGTTTATTTATGTTAATATTTACTACCAGTTTCTTTGTGTCCATATTTACTGCCGATTTATTGATATCCATATTTACAGCCAGTTTCTTGATGTCCATATTTACTGCCAGTCTCTTGATGTCATATTTACTGTCAGTTTCTTGATGTCCATATTTATTGCCAGTTTCTTGATATCATATTTACTGCCATTTTATTAATGTTATATTTACTGCCATTTTCATGAGATCAAGGTACAATTAATTTCTGCATGGTGCTGTTTATTATTCTCAAAATCATGATGTCCGTTATGCACTGACCACAATCAAACTTTTGCCCATTCTCTGAGGTCCATTGTGCTCTGACCACAATCAAACTTTTGCCAATTCTCTGAGATCCACGGTGCACTGACCACAATCAGACTTGCCCGTTCTATAAGATTCACTGTGAACTTACCACAATCAGACTTGCCCGTTCTCTAAGGTCCACTGTGCACTGACCACAATCAGACTTGCCCTTTCTCTAAGGTCCTTGGTGCACTTACCACAATCAGACTTGCCCGTTCTCTATGGTCCACTGTGCACCACCATCAGACTTGCCTGTTCTCTAAGGTCCACTGTGCACTGACCACAATCAGACTTTTGCCCATTATCTAATGTCCACTGTGCATTGACCACAATCAGACTTGCCCTTTCTCTAAGGTCCACTGTGCACTGACCGAATGGTTTTAACAAACTTGTTGCCAGATTTTTTAGGTCAATGGTGCACTGATCACATGCACGGTTATAGTATTTTTTGCCAGCTGTCTGAGGTCAATGATGGATTTTGCTAATAGGTTTTATCCCCCACTTAGCGAAATTGGTCTGTCCGTCCCTTTATCCATCCATCTGTCTGTCTGTCTGTCTGTTTGTCCATCTGTCATGCTTTGGTTTCCATGAAATACTTAAGAATGCCTGAATCTAATCTTTTAAAATTTTATCACAATGTCTGTAATGACAAAACACAGGCTAAGTTCAATTTAAGGGGTTTGTTACATTTTTTGTTCAACAGTTTTACCCTTTTAATTTATGAAAAATCGTATTTTGGGGGGTTTCCGTGCAATAACTTAAGAATGCCTAAATCAAATCTTTTGAAAATAGCTGAGGACATAAATTCACTGAATTTGCTTGTTATCTATTACTTAGTCTATATGATGCACTGACCACTTCGCTTTCCAATTGTTTTTTTGCCAGACTTCACAAGTCCACACCATTTGCTAATTTTTAGCTTGCTGGGATGAAGTCCAAGGAGAGTTATTGTCATGACCCCGGCATTGTCGTCGGCGTTGTCTGTAGACACCTAGGTTAAACTTTTGCGTTTAAGTTTAAGATATCTATGCAACCACTCATTGGATGTGAATGAAACTTTGCATGTGTGTTCACCATCATCAATGGAACACACACAGATAATATCCATAACTCTGGATTGCATTTTGGCACAGTTATGGCCCTTTTTGGACTTAGACATCCAGAGGCAAGCTTTGTTGGTCTTCTGACAACTCTTGTTGTAAGTTTTCTCAGGGCCCACAACGGATTCTTTTGAATGTAATTGCAGGCATACGGGCTTGAGAGTAGTGGATCTGCCTCAGTGGAGGAGAGATGTTCAGTTACAGACTAATTGTTACACCAAAACTCTTTATACATGGTATCAGTTGTGTTTTTATTTCCATGACATCAATAAAGATGTTTGTTTGCAAGAGGTCGTTTGCAACATTTGGCAAGTTGTGCAGTAAACTATTAAAGAGACAAAAAAAAACTATTAATTGATCAGACAAAATGAAAATTGAATATTGCATGCCTTTGATGCATAAAGTTTGGTAGAAAATTACCTTAATATGGAGTAATAGCTGCATTGGTGAATAGGCGGAGAACAGGCGGGCAATCTAAATTATTTCTGCTGGTGCTGGTTCTGTTTGAAGCAATGGTTATTATGTTTGAATTATTGTGAGCTCTGTTTCATTTAAACGTTCAGAACTTGCAGCATTGTATGGCAGTGATGGTTTAGCATTGTGCTACCACTAGGTGGCACTTATGCACTGACCTGTGTCCCATTGAATGAACCCTAGGATTTGTCTTTGCTAGAATTTAACCCTTTGCTCCATATGCATTTTCTTGGACTCTTCCAAATTGAAAGCATTAATACACCACTTATCAGCAGTGGGTGAATTATGTTTATATTTACTGACTGAATGGAAAACAGTGCAGAAATTTACAAGCAATCTGAACTCTTTATGCACTGTTTTCAAAGGCCTACTGATATTGGTGCAGTAAAACGCGTAACTTTGGGGTAATGGGTTAAACAAGTCGGGAGCGCAGCAATGATGTCTTTCTCCTCTGAAACAGCATTCAGACACCCGATTTGTTCTAATTTAAGTGATTTGCTGAATCCAAGAATTAATGCCATCTCTTTCAGAAAACGTCTCATGGTCAGCAATATTTCTGGTATAAAAATATTTCAGGCAAAGTTTATATGTTTGAATATACTCACGAACTACGCCTACTAATTAGAAATATTTATCTTTATTCAAAACATTTACTTAAGTGGGGCAGTAATGTAATGGATAGAGTGTTGGCAGCTCATGCCAGATGTTGCACGTTCGATCCCCTAATCAACCCGATGCCTCTCATAAAACAACAATAAGTACTGGTTCTACCCAGGAAGCAGACTCAATTTATTATATAAGCTCTGAGCTTTCATCACAATCGAGCTGAATAATTATAAACTAAAACATTTGCTTGAAGTTAATAAACATTTATTTAAAAAAAAAACACGTGAATTTAGAGACAATTCATAAACATTTTTCAATTAAAATAGTCCCTGCCTTCTAACCAACCTGCATTGTGGGTATGAATAAAATAGTCCATGTCTTCTAACCACCCTACCCTATAAAAATAACCAAAATCAGTTTAGAGCACATGGATCAAACGGATCTAGTAACATCATCTGGGGAAACATATTTGATGGGTTGGTGGGTTGGTAGAAGACAGTGTGTGTATGCAGGCAATGAATGAAGGAATGAATGGGGTTTTACAGCATAACAACACATTAAAGGTTATTTGATGCCAACAAGAAGGGAGTTTCCAGGTTCACTCTACAAGTAAAAAAAAACAAATTAACATACAGATAAAAAATCAATAACAATTGAATATGCAAAATGAACCTAAAACCTTGAGTTTCAGCAAATTCTATCGTATTACTCAAATTGTCTCTTCTTATGACATGCATGAGCCACAGTGATCCTATTCTTGCCATCACTCATATGGCTCCCTGGAACCACACAGGGGTAGATAATTTAACCACAATAATGAACATGACAAAAAATGATAAAATGGACATGACACATTCGGAGGATTCCTACCCCTCTGCTGAGATAGACAGTGATTCTATTCTTAGCCGGAACCACACCGGCTACATGAATGCAAATAAATGAATAAGTTTAGGCAAATAAATGAATTGTTATAAACAAAACAAATTAATTAGAAGAGGCATATAAATGAATATACAATAAATAACTGAGTGCTGTGTACACAATGAATGCAATGCAAATGATAATAGAAGGGTCAGTCACGTCTGATTAATTGTTGTTATATTTAGGCTGATTAATAGGAGAACCAATCGGTCTTGTGAGACGAATAAATAAGCATGGTATCGGTATTGCTTAGACGCTTGTATTTAATAGATCTGTGTCTGTGAAAGCTTGCATTTTCCAATATGCGCCATGTGTTTGGAGTTTGGTATGTGCATGAATGCTGTAGACTCTTGCAGGCATTCAAGTCTAAAAATTAAAGTTTTGTGTTTCCTGTGATGGATGTTAATTTGGAAAAATTTTAAATGCGCAGAGAGAGAGCTGAAGCATTTGAAATGGAATTTCTATTTTGTGCATTATTGAACTGTTGCACTTTGAAATTGCAGATGCAAATTTCAGTTTGTTTTTGCGTATCTGTGTAAAGAGCACACAAGCTCAACTCATTATTTTAGTGTTTAAAAATAAAGTTCGAAGTATTGATTTTTTATTTTGGAGATTTTTTTTTTTTACATAAAATTATATTTTATGATGGTAATTTTTGTTGGAGATTTTCTTATAAACTGGTTCTTAATGATTTTAATTGAAATATTTTAGGAGAAATTTGAGAGAAATCATGGTTTTACTTTTAAATCAGATTCAGGGACTGTTATACTACTCAGATATTGTACTCAGATCGAAATACTGTTGTTCTATATAGATTGAAGGACTGTGGTTCTACTCTGATTGAAATACTGTGGTTCTACTTTGATTGAAATACTGTGGTTCTATATAGATTGAAGGACTGTGGTTCTACTCTGATTGAAATACTGTGGTTCTACTCTGATTGAAATACCGTGGCTGTACTCAGGTTGAAGGACTGTGGTTCTACTCAGATTGAAGGACTGTGGTTCTACTCAGATTGAAGGACTGTGGTTCTACTTAGATTGAAGGACTGTGGTTACTCAGATTGAAGGACTGTGGTTCTACTCAGATTGAAGGACTGTGGTTATACTTAGATTGAAGGACTGTGATTCTACTCAGATTGAAGGACAGTGGTTCTACTCAGATTGAAGGTCTGTGGTTCTACTCAGATTGAAGGACTGTGATTCTACTCAGATTGAAGGACTGTCGTTCTACTCAGATTGAAGGACTGCGGTTATACTCAGACTGAAGGATTGTGGTTCTACTCAGATTGAAGGACTGTCGTTCTACTCAGATTGAAGGACTGCGGTTATACTCAGACTGAAGGATTGTGGTTCTACTCAGATTGAAGGTTTGTGGTTCTACTCAAATTGGAGGACTGCGGTTCTACTCAGATTGAAGGTCTGTGGCTCTACTCAAATTGGAGGACTGTGGTTCTACTAAAATTGGAGGACTGTGGTTCTACTCAAATTGGAGGACTGTGGTTTTACTGAGATTGAAGGACTGTGGTTCTACTTAGATTGAAGGACTGTGGTTCTACTGAGATTGAAGGACTGTGGTTCTACTTAGATTGAAGGACTGTGGTTCTACTTAGATTGAAGGACTGTGGTTCTACTAAAATTGGAGGACTGCGGTTCTACTCAGACTGAAGAACTGTGATTGTACTCAAATTGGAGGACTGTGGTTGTCTTCAGACTGAAGGATTGTGGTTCTACTCAGATTGAAGGATTGTGGTTCTACTCAGATTGAAGGACTGTGGTTCTACTCATATTAGAGGACTGTGGTTCTACTAAGATTGAAGGATTGTTGTATTTAGATTGAAGGACTGTGGTTCTACTCAGACTGAAGGAATGTGGTTCTTCTCAGATTGGAGGACTGTGGTTCTACTCAGATTGAAGGACTGTGGTTCTACTCAGATTGAAGGACTGTGGTTCTACTCAGACTGAAGGACTGTGGTTCTACTCAGATTGAAGGACTGTGGTTCTACTCAGGTTGAAGGACTGTGATTCTACTCCGATATAAGGGTTGCCCTTAATCAGATTGAAGTACTTGGCTATATGCACAGGAGATCTTTCTCCAAGGGGGTCTTCCAAGACCGAGTGGTCTGTCTTCTAATGATCAGTTGCAGCTGCGGTATTGGTTGGGTTTGGGTCAAGCTATGTCCAAAAGCTTTGTTAAAAAGTTATGCATAGAAGAACAGTGGTCGGCCGTTCTAATCATCTGAGGTCTTGCTCCAGCACTAAAATTGTATATTACCTAAATATAACCTGTCATTTGTTGAAAATGATGTTATACCCTATTCTTACTCCAAAATTAGACTTTAAGATAGAACTATAGAGTAATTAAAGTAGTAGAAGTGCCAAACGTTTCTTTTTAATAGGGTTTAATGCCATTTTCAACACAATTCAGGTCATATACAATAGAATTTCATTGGTTTGAACATGGATGGCTGGAACACCACATACAGCTTGAACCATTTATCTTGCCCGGCTGAATTCCTATATCCATGTATACACATGAACATGTATAGAATGATGTTGAACAATATTTTGATTGAACAACTCAAACTATTTTATCCACTCCTCAAATTTCTACTGTATGGCATATCCAGTTTTGTAGGTGGAGGAAATGACTTCAAACTGAATCTAAGTAGAGCTGTAACTGGAAACTTTCTCACATAAAGTTATTGGAACGAGCAGGACTCAAACCTATGACCGGAGTCGTAAGATGTAGATGACCTTGAGACGGCACCTTAGACCACTCGGCCATGGAGGACCCCTCCCATGCAAACAAACCATTGTGACTGTTATCTTGCAGTTGTAGGATTAATACAGTATCATCATGCCAATTTTGTTAAAAACCAGTGTATGGTGCTGTTTAATTTTCAACACATTTCAGCTGGGCCGAATTAGCACAGTTGGTTACACGTCTGGCTATCAATCCAGGGGTCGTGAGATCGAATCCCCGCCAGACCACAGTCTCTGTGATGGTTGATATACGACATTACGTCTCATTATCATTTGTCTCTCACCATTAATTCAAGTGGGAAAGTTATCAGTTACTTGCTGAGATGGGGTGTGCTCGAGTGCTGGTTAACCTTTCAGGATCCCAAGGAAACAGTGGTTAGGTTTAACTGATCATTCTGTTAGCCATCGATAGCATAAAAATGATGCTTAATATTCAGTCAGTCAATCAGTCAATCAATCAACACATTTCATGTTACGTATGCCATATCAAGTTTTATTGGTGGAGGAAGATCTCAGAATGAATCTAGCTGGAACCACCGTCATTCACTGGCAAACTAGGTTTTAACCAACAATTACCTTGGCAGCCAATGAAAGTTTCTTATAGGATGTTTGTTTGAAATGGAAAAAAGTTTCTTAACCCTTTACTCCATAGATATACGTTTTCCCGCACCAATCACAGAAGGCCCTTGAAAACAGTGCAGGAAGAGTTCAGATTGCTTGTTACGAGCACTTCCTGCATTGTTTTCCACTCTTTCGGTTAATATAAACATAATTCACCCAATAATTCAAAAGTCTTCTATATTAGAGGTGTCCAAAGGCGTCTATATTAAAGGTGTCCAAAGGCGTCTGTATTAGAGGTGTCCAAAGGTGTCTGTATTAGAGGTGTCCAAAGGTGTCTAAATTAGAGTTGTCCAAAGGCATCTATAATAGAGGCATCCAAAGGCGTCTATATTAAAGGTGTCCAAAGGCGTCTTTATTAGAGGCGTCCAAAGGCGTCTATATTAGAGGCGTCCAAAGACGTCTATATTAGAGGCATCCAAAGGCGTCTATATTTGAGGCATCCAAAGGCGTCTATATTTGAGGCATCCAAAGGCGTCTATATTAGAGGCATTTAAAGGCGTCTATATTAGAGGTGTCCAAAGGCGTCTATATTAGAGGCGTCCAAAGGTGTCTATATTAGATGTGTCCAAAGGTGTCTATATTAGAGTTGTCCAAAGGCATCTATATTAGAGGCGTCCAAAGGTGTCTATATTAGAGTTGTCCAAAGGCGTCTATATTAGAGGCGTCCAAAGGTGTCTATATTAGAGGTGTCCAAAAGCGTCTATATTAGAGGTGTCCAAAGCCTTCTATGTTAGAGGTGTCCAAAGGTGTCTGTATTAGAGGCGTCCAAAGGTGTCTATATTATTTGTGTCCAATGGTGTCTATATTAGAGGCGTCCAAAGGCGTCTATATTAGAGGCATCCAAAGGTGTCTATATTAGAGGCATCCAAAGACATCTATATGAAGTAAAGGGTTAATCAAAGCTTATTTTATTACATATTAAAGATCATGTTGTTGTCGTGTCTTGTAATAATCTCTGCACTAAATACTTGGACATTTTCTACAAGATGTAACAGCAGTTATAGAAACTTTTCATCCAGCTTATTCCTGGAATTAAAATGTGTCTTTTGTGAAGTAGCCGTATAAGTTTCCTGTTTCTTCGTATCGTTTGATTTGTGATATTAGTTAAAATATCAAAGAAATGACAAGCTTAATTATGGTTGTTTTATGACAATCTTTTGTCATCGCGTGATGTTTTGATGGTATTTTTAAGCTTCCTGTGGATGCCTGTGTGATGTAGAGACGATCTTTTTATATAGTGATCACATTGTGGCGGGTGTTTTCATGTTTATCGGTGTACTTGTTCTGTTGCATGTATACAGTTAATTGTAATTAACAAATTTAACGATGCAAACTCTTTAAAAAAAAAAATCGAAAGCTATGGCTTTGTTATCTTTTTGAAAAGCTTAACTTGTATATGGTATTTTTAAAAAGCTAAGCTTATAGATTTTGTGGTAATGCTTTATTTGAAAAGACCAACTTATATATGCAGGGTTTTCCATGACCTTTAAATTTTGTGTTTTTGTCACACTATTCAATCAAATGAGCCATTAAGTTCTCCAATCTGCCTTTAAAATCTCATCATAATGGGGGAACAAATGATTGTCAATTTTAAAAGTATTAAAGAAAACACTGGTTACCATATAAATAAGTAATCACTGTTAAAATTTGCCAAAAGTAATATTGCTCATTTAGTTACAGCCAATATTTTGTCTATTCTGTACCAATGTAGCCAAGATCTAATATCTGTGGTTTTGTATTAGGCCACAATGCCTACCATGGCCATATTATTTATATAAAACATCCGCATCGTCCAATAATTGAGTGAATGCCTCAGCCGATATTAGTTGACCAATATTATGTGCTCATACAAGCTTACATCTTTCCACTACGCTGAATCTATCGTAGAACTCAACTCGTTGATTCAGTGGAATTATTCCTCAAGTGGAAGGCACGTATTGGACTCGCACGCATAGCGATTGTTGCCAACGAAAACAGGCATGGGAAGCTGAAGTGCAACATGGAAATTAGAAATTAATCTGATTTTCTCTCATTGATTGATTATAAATAATCCTCGGGGATACTTGGAAACCAAAAAAAAAGTCACGATTGAATGGATGAGGTCGTAGGACAGGGTTATCTGTACTGTGATGGAATTTAACAACACAGAAACACAGCACCGACACAGAAACACGACTTACACAGTTGATTGTGAAATCTCATATTGTCTATATTTCCTGTTGTTCATTCATACGCCATTGTTTGAGAAAGTTTCCAATTCATCTTCACATTGTTTCACTCAGGTTTGAGAAAAACTAAATGTTTTTGTGTGGTGTTCTTTTGCAGGTTTTTTCATAGCTGGGTTACTGTTGTTTAATTATTTATGGAATAATGTGTTGTAGGATTCCAGTATTTAACTAAAAATAGATTTCGAAATTGGAGATATACTTTTTATCAATAATCAAACAAACTCCGCAAAAACTCAGGAATTTGGTGGAATTAAATGCATTGATACATGTAAATGAAAGCCTTTAAATAGGACAAAAGCATCTAATTAAAGACAATACCAAGCTTGATTCAGTAAGTCATGCCAAGGCTTGTGAAACTGTTACGCTGGTAGTTCGGAAATGAGGGAACTGGATAATATGAAATATGAACGAAGGAATTATGCATTTCCTGTTTGGGCTGTCTATTTGGTAAGAGTTTTATTATTATACTAGAATTAATAACAGTGTCTGTTTTAAAGGTAGTTTATGAGGATTTTTCAAATTATTAAAGAATCATGTCTATAATTGTACACTCACTGAACCCGTGTTGCCTAAAGGATGTCTATTGAACCCTTTGCTCCATAAGCATTTTCTTGAACTATTCCAGTTGAAAGCATTGATTCACCACGTTTCAGCAATAGGTGAATTATGTTTATATTAACTGACAGAGTGGAAAACAGTGCAGGAAGTGCTACAGTGTTTTACTCTTCCTGCACTGTTTTCAAAGGCCTTCTGTGATTGGTGCAAGAAATGTGTATCTACGGAGTAAAGGGTTTAACATGCCAAATTAAGGGATTTCCTAACTTGGGCTACATGCCTAGGTTAGACAAGAATAGATTTTATTATTATACTAGCAAAGATAATATATCTCAAGCACATATCTAAGGATATAACTATCTCAATCATGCAATTCACATATCTCAAACATATCTCAAACATATATACCAAGCAGTAAAATTAGCCATCTTGACAACACATTGTCTATCTCATAATATATTGATTAACCTCTTTTAACAGAAAACTCTGACAAAATTTACATATAATTTAGTATAACAGTGAAACATAATTGATGAAATAAACAATGGATAAATAAAACTGAACATGAATGCAATACGGCATCCGAGTCATTTGATATATGCAAAATATTATGTAAACAGTGACTTTTTGGGCCGTTTTTGTGATTCCATTCCTCTCCCAAAAAATGTTTTTTCCCCCCTAATATAAGATTAAATGCCAGTTTAACAGTTCAAAAACAATTAGAAATATGGATGTTGGCCTGTAAACTATTTTAAACATACACTTAACAAATTTTAGTGTTTTGATTGTTCCCCATTTTCATCGTTTCCTAAGGGACCTACCCTCATTCCTCCAAACTCGACATATTTGTATTTTAGAGATAAATGCAATGTTCTTTGATAAAATTTTTGCAAGTAATGCACATTTTAATAGAAGTTAATATTTTTAGTTTAAAAATTTTGAAAATGAAAAATATTTAAAAGATACATTTGAGACAAAAGATTACAATTTTGAGTAACATAAAACATGTTTGTAAATTGCATGTTTGTTTTAAATTAACAGTCTGTGCCAACTATTCAGAACTATAGTCTATGAACGAGAGACTTTCCAAAATTACATAGTCCGAACTCAATTGTTAGAATCTGCAAATGACAGTTTTAAGACCTAAATTTTTATCATTTGATCATAATTCTCTGCAGTTTCAACAAGAACTTATAGAGAGGTCCTTGGTTTCAGCAAAGAAACTACGTAAAATTCTCGCAACATCTAGCTTGAAAGTTGTTCCATTTCGATATAAAGTTGTAGAAATGGTCGGAACACTTTGGTTGTCCAGTTAAAAATGTCATAGACTGGGTCTCTTGTTATATTTTTTTTTTCAGATTTATTTGATATATATCAAATGTAAAATGAATGTACGGTATGTGAAAATGTTTCCAAATTGTCCAACTACAGTAAACTTTCACATTGCAATTTTAAATTACGAGACAGCAGAATGTTAATTTTCCATTTAAATAAGATAAACATTCACGGTTTTGCTTCCTCAACCATTAAAGACGTTATTTGGAAGACACACTATCAACCCAGAAACATTAACAAACTAAATAACTACACTGTCACTAAACAATATAACACAGTGGAAAGTTTCCCTAATTAAAATCTTAAGGTCGCTAAAATGCGTTTGTTTATTTGTTTACAATTTAGAGTTCACTAGCTCCTCCCTAGAATTCCAACTGTTTAACTTGTCAATCAAATGAAATAACAATGCAAAACTATAACAACAACAATCCAGTGGTAACTTTGAAATTTTGAAAAAGGGCTCTCTGATTTGAATCATGTTTGGAATTACATAAAACCTGCGATTGAGTCATCTTGCTGTTTTTATTATCATCACAGTTAGGCCATCAATGCAACTTATTGACATAAAAAAGAGTTGCAATTCAAGTTTATTAAAAATTTCAAAAGTGTGATGGTGACAAATGCAGAGAATATATAAACAGATCCTTGTGGAATATTTACATGATGTTTTAGCCTCCCTACAGGGTTCGGATCCTTGTCGAATAGTTACATGATGTTTTAGCCTCCCAACAGGGCACGGATCCTTGTGGAATATTTACATTATGTTTTAGCCCCCCAACTGGGCACAGATTCATGTGGAATATTTACATGATGTTTTAGCCTCCCAACAGGGCGCGGATCCTTGTGGAATATTTACATGATGTTTATGCCTCCCTACAGGGCGCAGATCCTTGTGGAATATTTACATGATGTTTTAGCCTTCCAACAGGGCGCGGATCCTTGTGGAATATTTACATAATGTAAATAATGTTTGTGCCTCCCTACAGGGCGCAGATCCTTGTGGAATATTTACATGATGTTTGTGCCTCCCTACAGGGCGCAGATCCTTGTGGAATATTTACATGATGTTTGTGCCTCCCTACAGGGTGCAGATCCTTGTGGAATATTTACATGATGTTTGTGCCTCCCTACAGGGCGCGGATCCTTGTGGAATATTTACATGATGTTTGTGCCTCACTACATGGCACGGATCCTTGTGGAATATTTACATGATGTTTTAGCCTCCCAACAGGGCGCGGATCCTTGTGGAATATTTACATGGTGTTTGTGCCTCCCTACAGGGCGCAGATCCTTGTGGAATATTTACATGATGTTTTAGCCTCCCCACAGGGCGCGGATCCTTGTGGAATATTTACATGATGTTTTAGCCTCCCAACAGGGCGCGGATCCTTGTGGAATATTTACATGATGTTTTAGCTTCCCTGCAGGGCGCGGATCCTTGTGGAATATTTACATGATGTTTTAGCCTCCCAGTTAATGCATTTATGATTTATTATTTGTCATGTTCCACAAAGCTTTCAAGCTTTTTAATGGAATCAGAAGCAGCTCTGATACTGGTTTAAGAATAAGTTCAGAAGGTCAGCAGTGTATGGTTTTATTGTACTGAGATGGTTTAGTTAATATCATATTTGGTAATACGTATTCACAAGGGGATGAGTGAAGGAATAAAGTAACTTTTATTGAATGGTATACATGACTGAATTCAGAAAAACAGAGAGCTCCGTCATTTGTGGGTTGTTATGTACATTTTTGTCATTTTAAATCTGAATCCAAGAATAGGGTAATGTTTGATATAATTAATGTACTCAGAAAATAGAGTAGTTTATTTGATGTTGTGTACATTCTTGTCATTTTAAATCTGAATACGTAAATAGGGTAATGTTTGATATAATTAATGTACTCAGAAAACAGTGTAGTTTATTTGATGTTGTGTACATTATTGTCATTTTAAATCTGAATACGTTAATAGGGGAATGTTTGATATAATTAATATACTCAGAAAACAGAGTACCGGTAGTTTATTTAATGTTGTGTACATTATTGTCATTTTAAATCTAAATCCGAGAATAGGGTAATGTTTGATATAATTAATGTACTCAGAAAATAGAGTAGTTTATTTGATGTTGTGTACATTCTTGTCATTTTAAATCTGAATACGTAAATAGGGTAATGTTTGATATAATTAATGTACTCAGAAAACAGTAGTTTATTTGATGTTGTGTACATTCTTGTCATTTTAAATCTGAATACGTTAATAGGGGAATGTTTGATATAATTTATGTACTCAGAAAATAGAGTAGTTTATTTGATGTTGTGTACATTCTTGTCATTTTAAATCTGAATACGTAAATAGGGTAATGTTTGATATAATTAATGTACTCAGAAAACAGAGTAGTTTATTTGATGTTGTGTACATTATTGTCATTTTAAATCTGAATACGTTAATAGGGGAATGTTTGATATAATTAATGTACTCAGAAAACAGAGTAGTTTATTTGATGTTGTGTACATTCTTGTCATTTTAAATCTGAATACGTAAATAGGGTAATGTTTGATATAATTAATGTACTCAGAAAACAGTAGTTTATTTGATGTTGTGTACATTCTTGTCATTTTAAATCTGAATACGTTAATAGGGGAATGTTTGATATAATTAATGTACTCAGAAAATAGAGTAGTTTATTTGATGTTGTGTACATTATTGTCATTTTAAATCTGAATACGTAAATAGGGTAATGTTTGATATAATTAATGTACTCAGAAAACAGAGTAGTTTATTTGATGTTGTGTACATTCTTGTCATTTTAAATCTGAATACGTTAATAGGGGAATGTTTGATATAATTAATGTACTCAGAAAACACAGTAGTTTATTTGATGTTGCGTACATTATTGTCATTTTAAATCTGAATACGTTAATAGGGGAATGTTTGATATAATTAATGTACTCAGAAAACAGAGTAGTTTATTTGATGTTGTGTACATTCTTGTCATTTTAAATCTGAATACGTAAATAGGGGAATGTTTGATATAATTAATGTACTCAGAAAACAGTAGTTTATTTGATGTTGTGTACATTCTTGTCAATTTAAATCTGAATACGTAAATAGGGTAATGTTTGATATAATTAATGTACTCAGAAAACAGAGTAGTTTATTTGATGTTGTGTACATTATTGTCATTTTAAATCTGAATACGTTTATAGGGGAATGTTTGATATAATTAATGTACTCAGAAAACAGAGTAGTTTATTCAATGTTGTGTACATTATTGTCATTTTAAATCTGAATACGTTAATAGGGGAATGTTTGATATAATTAATGTACTCAGAAAACATAGTAGTTTATTTGATGTTGCGTACATTCTTGTCATTTTAAATCTGAATACGTTAATAGGGGAATGTTTGATATAATTAATGTACTCAGAAAACAGAGTAGTTTAATTGATGTTGTGTACATTCTTGTCATTTTAAATCTGAATACTTTAATAGGGGAATGTTTAATATAATTAATGTACTCAGAAAACATAGTAGTTTAATTGATGTTGTGTACATTCTTGTCATTTTTAATCTGAATGTATGAATAGGGAATGTTTGATATAATTAATGTACTCAGAAAACAGTCATTTTTTCGCATCACATTAATTCTTGCCATTTTAAATCTGAGAATAGCGGGGTGTTTGATATATTCATAAATGTTTCTTTCTTCTGCGAATCTGCCTTAATCACTTTAAACATTTGTAACACACTTAGCGCATTTTCTTTGGGTTGACATGGTTATAACACTGCAAACTACAGAAAAGAGCATACCGGAACTTTACAAAATATGCACCAATTATTTACTGCTTTTAATTCTGAGAACTTTAGTTTTACACATCAGTTTCTAACCAGATTTGGGGTCCTCCTTGGCTGAGTGGTCTGAGGCACCGTCTCAAGATCACTTACTTCTCACTGCTAAGGTCGCAGGTTTGGGTCCCATTCGCTCCAAAAACTTTATGTGAGAAAGTTTGCCAGTTACTTGTGGAAGGACAGTGGTTCTATTCAGTCTGAGGTCTTCAACTGGAATGTGTTGAAAATTCTAGTCAGATTTGTAGCTATGAAACTCTTTGATTTTTTGTGAGTGAGCACATCAATAAAATGCAGCATGGTAATCCCAGTTGCAAAAATAATCTCGGAAACTGAAAACTTTAACCTGCAAATTGCTCCTGGATTGTACGCTAGTGAGATATGTTTGAGAACCTTTGTAAGTAACCAGGGTTGACTGGCCAGGAAGTTAACCCTTTTCTCTATTGATAGGCATTTTCCCGCACCAATCACAGAAGGCCTTTGAAAACAGTGCAGGAAGAGTTCAGATTGCTCGTAACGAGCAATCTGAACACTTCCTGCACTGTTTTCCACTCTGTCAGTTAATATAAACATGATTCTACCATTGCTGATACATGGAGAATTAATGCTTT
The DNA here is from genome assembly GCA_029582155.1 of Panopea generosa. Lineage (NCBI taxonomy): Eukaryota > Metazoa > Mollusca > Bivalvia > Adapedonta > Hiatellidae > Panopea > Panopea generosa. Next base: position 10,532,713 of record CM055907.1, on the reverse strand, counting down.
CAATAATAGAGGTGTCCAAAGGGGTCTATATGAAGTAAAGGGTTAAAGCAGATCTCTGAGAGCAACACAGTATATGCATCTACTCCCTCACCCGGATGTCTAGTATACTGTTAGTTAACCACCTTTATAATAAAACTGATATTGTTTTCTTCAAAAAAAAAAAAAGAAGAAAAGAAAAAGAGAACTATGAATATGTAGCTTACAAAATGAAAGCTTAATAAATCTTCCGACATGGTTATAATGGTGACATGGGAATAACAGTTTCATTGTTGATGTTTATTGATCCTCGTAAGTCCAGCGTACACGCTAGAGTCAGTTCCAACTCTGTTAAAACACTTGCAAACTAGACTGGACCATTGATTTTTTTTTTTTTTTTTTTAAACTTATAATATAATGTTTATGGCAGACATTTCTATCCTTGTTTTATGACCCAAATCGTTCAAAAGTGAGAAAATTGTAACAGACTATATTGTTTGATGATACAAATCTACACCGTACAGACTTTATTATTGCCCCTCCCTTACCCGCCCGGCAACAGTCTCAGTGATGATTGATATACGACATTGTGTCTCATTATCATTCGTCTCTCACCACTGATTCAAGTGGGAAAGTTATCACTTACTTGCGGAGATGGGGTGTGCTCGAGTACTGGTTAATCCCAGAAACAGTGGTTAGGTCAACTGATCGTCTGTTAGCCCTCAATGGCATAAAATGAATCAATCAATTAATCCTTACTCTATGCAGAGACGATGTTCGTCTTTGTTTCATGAATTTTCATGAAATATTAAGAAAGTGGGCACTTTTCATTTGATTTTTACACCACTCCATAGCGTAAGGTCACGTTGGTTCACAACTGTGTTGACATGTGATAGGTAATTGAAAGGTCGTCACAACAGAAATATATCAGTCTTATATTAATGAGATTTTGACTGAGAAAAACCCGAACTTGCAAACAATGTATTATTATTACTCTGATAAGAGTATGAAGGCTCTGACAATTTATTCAAGGCACACGTGGAGAAAATAAGGAATGATAAAACAAAGTTCACTGTAAAGTTAAGAAGTAATGTACAAGTCTCAATTATTATTTTAGCATATAACAAGATCACAAACCTCGAATTGCTAAGGTCGTAGAAAATCTCGCTCAGTTAAAAGACTTCATGTGAGAAGGTTTGCCAGTTAGTTGTGGAAGGACGGTGGTTCTATTCAGATTCATTCTGTTGTCTTCCTCCACCAATAAAAATGGACATTCCATAGTTTAACTGAAAATTTGTTGAAAATAGTGTTAAAGCCCACGAAAAAAAATATTAGCACAATATTCAACGCATTACAGATCATAATTTGGCATCCTTGAGTTTCATTGGTAGAGGAAGTTTTTGTTAATAACCACATGTTTTTACAATTTACTAAGCATGTATGAAAACGTTCTCTCAAAAACATTTTCTTTCATTAAATATTTATTTTATGGCTCTCGTCAAATTTAAATAAACATGTGAGGATTGTCAGATGACAGTTATTTCAAAATAATTAAATTATACAGAAAATTGAAGCGTGATGAGGCAGATATGATAAACAATAGAAGGCTTGGTGTGTTCTGTTTTATCAATGTGTCATGCCTACTATTTCTGACAATATTGATTGGCACCAATATTTACAATAGTCTTTTTTTTTATATAAATTTTATAATAACAAAATTTAGTAACATGAGAAATATCGACAAGTCTAAGTATTTCTCGGATATTACTAAATGTTCAAATAAGCGGTGTTTGCTCAGGGTCCATAGCTACTTCGCTGTGATAATGGCATTTTTTATCAAAATAACCAGTCCCAGTGGAATAGATGGTGGTATTGAGTGCATTGTGGGTAATGTTACATTCAGTAAGAGTATGCATATTTAATCAAAGTGGGACATCATTAAACAGCCTATAATTGGGTTTGCTGGTCGTTTGGGGTAGATAAAAAAAGTGATGAAGGGTCTCCAGTAAGTTTGTACATAGTGATTGAACATGTACAGCAGTATTTATATTGATTCATTCACTTTCAAGTGGCTCAAAATATATCCTGGTTAATTAACTAAGTTCAAGACTTGAACTGATGGTGAAGTGGTTGAGGGTCAAACCTAGTCACAGTAGGATGTAGGCGTGATCCTCGACTTGGAAGCCAGTAGGATGTAGGCGTGATAATTGACTTGAAAGGCAAAAGGATGTAGGCGTGATCATTGACTTGAAAGGCAGGAGGATGTAGGCGTGATCATTGACTTGGAAGACAGTAGGATAAAGGCGTGATCCTCAACTTGAAATACGGTAGGATGTAGGGTGATCCTGGACTTGGAAGACAGTATGTTGTAGGCGTGATCCTTGACTTGAAAGACAGTAGGATGTAGGCGTGATCCTCAACTTGAAATACAGTAGGATGTAGGCGTGATCCTGGACTTGGAAGACAGTAGGATGTAGGCGTGATCATTGACTTGGAAACAAGTAGGATGTAGGCGTGATCATTGACTTGGAAACAAGTAGGATGTAGGCGTGATTCTTGACTTGGGAGACAGTAGGATGTAGGCGTGATCATTGACTTGGAAGACAGTAAGATGTAGGCGTGATCCTGGACTTGAAAGACAATAGGATGTAGGCATGATCCTCGACTTGGAAGACAGTAGGATGTATGCGTGATCCTCAACTTGAAAGACAGTAGGGATGTAGGTGTGATCCTCAACTTGAAAGACAGTAGGATGTAGACGTGATCATTGACTTGAAAGACAGTAGGATGTAGGCGTGATCCTTGACTTGGAAGACCGCTATTCCGTTCCAGTATACAATACAATAAATTTGAGTATACTCTGTTATAATCTTTCAAAGGGTCCTCCGTGGCCGAGTGGTCTAAGGTGCCATCTCAAGATCACCTATCTCACAATGCTGAGGTTGTAGATAGGATTCGTGCTTGCTTTATGTAAGAGGGTTTGCCAGTTACTTGCGGTAGGGAGGTGGTTCTACTCAGTCCGATTTAATCTGAGGTCTTCCACCATAAATACAACTGGATAAGTTGCTATAATATGCCATATACAACCTGAAATGTGTTGAAAACGGTGTTCAAAAAAGAAAATGATAGTCCATCAATCTAACATGCTACCAAGGGTCCTCCCTGGCCGAGTGGTCTAAGGCCCCGTCTCAAGATCACTTACCTCTCACCGCTAAGATTGTAGGTTCAAGTGCCGCTTGCTTCAAAAACCTTATATGAGAAAGTTTGCCAGTTACTTGCAGAAGGGTGGTGGTTCTACTCAGTCCTGACTCCATCTGGGGTCTTCCTCAACCAGTAAAACTGGATATGCGATATTTAACCTGAAATGTGTTGAAAATGGTGTTGGTCCCCATTCAATTAAAAAGACAACACGCTACCCACAACGCACATGTTTTTGTTGGATATTTTGGGATGATTGTTTGTCAGAATGATAATTGTTTCCCCAAACCAGATGAGGTTCATTGGACTTAAAATAGTTATGTCAGTCCTAGCGTGACATTGTAAGTTTATAATATCCAGCTGACTTACATATCATAGAAACAGGGAAAAGAAAGAACACATTTGTATACATCTTTGGTTACATTTTATTATATCTAATTTTGTAAAAAAATTTACTTGAAAAGAGAAAATAGGAACCTTTCATCTATTTTTAGCTACGCTTTACAGAGGAAATTAGAATTCAGTTATTGTTATTGCTGATTAGCTTTTAATGCCCCTCCTACCATTTCTGTAGACTGGCACATTAGTTTGAATAAAGCCAAATAGCAGTTTAATATAGGAGACTGAGGGAAGTATTTCATGGGTTTAAACATAAGAAAAGCAAAAATGAAAAATTTTGTGCCATTCTGGATATTGTCCTGTGATACCAGAGTTTGTATAATTTAAACTTTTTTTATGGAAGTGAGTGAAGAATCTTAAGATTTCAGAATCAAAATTGACTATTGGAGTTGATGTAATTGAAAATATACTTGAATAATTCAAATATTAGATCCAGATGTCAACATAATGGACAGCACACATGACCTTGGTGTCATGGTAAATTGTCCGTTGTCTGTCCGTCTGTTAACCTTTTTCTTGTAGACGCGATAGCAGCTTCATTTTTTTATTGTATAACCACAATATCTCGGGCGAGTTCTTGAACCAGTGTGGTTCGACAACAAATGCCCCCACCACAGGGCTTACAACCACATTTCAAACAAAACTTTAAAAAACATTATCTCTAAAAGTTTAAAGCCTAGACCTTAGATATTTTACATGTAGCATTGCATTGAGGTCCCCTAAAAGATTTGTTGAAATTGGGTTCATGGGGTCAAATTTGGGGTCGCAACAGGGGTCACTGTTTTACATAGAGTTATGTAGGGAAAATGTTGTAGATGCGATATATATATATATATAGCACCTTCATTTTTCATTGAAGCATGATTCGGCCACAAATGCCCCACCACAGAGCTTTTAAGCATATTTTAAGTTAAATTTTAAAAAAAAGTTTCTCTGAAAGTTCAAGGCCTAAACGGTACATATTTTACATATAGCATCTGTTGACAGTAGAGCGATTCAGGTCATGTTGGCCCTCTTGTTTTTAAAAAACATTTCATCACAAGGAAATTACTAAATGTGTATAATACATTATTGCTAATTATTGAAAATTGAATATTGATAAATACTTTGCAATTCTCAGATCACATGTTTCTCACTTCAGGAATCTGAATGGGAACATGAACACAAATTTGATAGAAACCACTCCATGTGAAGATCCCATGTCAGATCTTGTCATCCCATTTGATTCCGTTTCATTTAAGAACACAAGTGTTGTTTCACAGAGATTGTGTTTTAAAAATAAGAATCAAGACAGTTAATTGAGTTTTTGTTTCAGTGTTTTTATATAGTCCCAGCTAAAACACACTGTTTTTTAATGGATTGAGCAGAAAATTAAACCTATGCAGGCACTGACAGAATGAAATCCCAACTCCCTGCAGAGATAACGCTGGAGCCTGTCTGATAATTTCTTGGATTAACGGAGTTTTGATAGAATTTTGGACAGTTTAGGATAATTCTATCCTTGCTGTAGAAATCCCAGGGGAAATCTTCCAGGATTAGATGTCAAACCCAATGAAATAATTTACAGAAACGGAAAATGTTTTTAAGTCTGACTTGACAGTAGAATGCAGTTAAGGCTGGGGAAAATAAGATACAAAAAATAGATATGGTGTTTATGTATTGAATTGTCTGCAATAACTGCCATAGATTTATTAATATTTTATCTGCTGTTGTCTGTGATGGGTTACAATTATACAATCTAGTTTATTAATTGATAGTCTGTGACCTAGTTAATCAATTAAAATTATATGACCTTGTCAATAAATTGATAATCTGTGACCTAGTTAGCGTGCTAAAATTATACAACCTAGTTAATAAATTGATAGATAGTTCGTAACCTTGGTAATAAGTTATTTTATGTCACTTGGTAAATCAGTAGATAGGTCTTGACCTAGTTTTATGATTAAGAATATATGACATAAATCTTAAATATTGTGTTGATAATAGTCTGTAACTATGTGAATGAGTTTATAGTATACTCCTTATATAACTTATAGTCTGTGACTTAGTTTATAGTCTGTGACTTAGCTTATAGTCTGTGACTTGGATTACAGTCTGTGACTTATTTTATAGTCTGTGACAGCTTATAGTCTGTGACTTAGTTTACAGTCTGACTTAGATTGTAGTCTGTGACTTAGTGTGACTTAGTTTATAGTCTGTTGTAACTTAGTTTATAGTCTGTGACTTAGTTTTATAGTCTGCATGAGTGATTTTCAATAAATCATGTGATGTATCATATTTGTATATGGAAACCCCCAACCAGGTCTGTTGCAGATATCATCTAAAGTCAAAGGCAAGCTTGAACCAAAAACACGTCATTTAGAACAAACAACTTATGATTGAAATTAAACTATTTTACCACATGCTGCCAGAATGTACAGGCTGTGTGACATCCAGAATGTACTGGCTGTGTGACATCCAGAATGTGCTGGCTGTGTGACATCCAGAATGTACTGGCTGTGTGACATCCAGAATGTACTGGCTGTGTGACATCAAGAATGTACTGGCTGTTTGACATCCAGAATGTACTGGCTGTGTGACATCCAGAATGTACTGGCTGTGTGACATCCAAATGTACTGGCTTTGTGACATCCAGAATGTACTGGCTGTGTGACATCAAGAATGTACTGGCTGTGTGACATCAAGAATGTACTGGCTGTGTGACATCCAGAATGTACTGGCTGTGTGACATCCAGAATGTACTGGCTGTGTGATATCCAGAATGTACTAGCTGTGTGACATCCAGAATGTACTAGCTGTGTGACATCCAGAATGTACTAGCTGTGTGACATCCAGAATGTACTAGCTGTGTGATATCCAGAATGTACTGGCTGTGTGACATCCAGAATGTACTGGCTGTGTGACATTTATAATCTGCAGCTTACTCTTCATGTTTTGTGCCGAACCAGGCTAGCTCAATCAGAAATGTTTCTGTCATTGCAGAAGTCATGAGTTTAAATCCCTATCAAGCCACAGTATCTGTGACAGTTTGACATGGTCTTTGTTCTCTGGCCATAAATCTCTCACCTCCAAACATATGGGGAAGTAGTCAGTGTCTAAGACTGGTTAACTGCTTTTCTGATCCCAGGAACAATGATTAGGTCGCTAACTGCCATTATATGACAGAAATATTGTTGTGAAAAATCTTCAAATCCCCATACTAACAAAATCGAAACTGAATTTGCAATCTATATTGATGTCAGCTGGACCATTATAAATTAATTGAAAAATAGTCCAAATTTTTCTTAAAAAGAGGAAGTAGGGAGGGAGGATTTTATTTTTTTATTTTATCTTTTTGATATTTTGTTGGTTTTAATTTTTTTTTTTAAAAAAGCATTAAAATAAAAAGGGTCGGGGTGGCATGAAAACTAGGGGGCAGGTGGGGATGATAATCTAGTATCTAATGTGGCCTTGACTGATACTCTGATTCATTTGTGGTTCATTTTTGTTTTTTATATATTTTCAGGCGAGAAGAAATGATCGAGAAGAGATCCGTAAGAAGCTTGCGATGGGTGTGGATGATGAAGATGGGTATGATGACAATGATGACGAGGATATTGGCTGCAAGAAACCCAACCTTCAATCTCGTCTGCACAGTGGGCTTCAGGTATATATATACATTATATATATATATATTATTTTCAATGGCAGAGCATATTATCACCGCTGTCCATGCATACGTCTGAGAATGGTTTCCAGCTTATATCTTTAGTTTTAATAGTCAAATTTAAACCAAATTTGGTGTGTGACTTCACATTCAGGTAATACAGGTCAAGATTGTATTTCGTTCCGGTCAGATGATTTTTGATGGAGTTATGCCCCTTTTTGGACTCAGATTATTGACAAATGTCAAGAAATTGGTTTCTGCTTGATATCTCTTGAAGAATTGGATGGATTTGATTCATATTTTGTAGAAAGATGTATGGTGATAAACTACAGCTCAAGTTCGATTTCCGTTAAAATCCCTGCATATTAATTAGATGTTCTGGGCTCTGGCTGATAGTTTCCGACCTCTAAAGTCTTTATTTATAGACCGATTTTGACAAAAATTTATATTTGGCTTTATATCAACAAGTTCAACAATGGATGGAATTGACGGATATTAATTAGGTGATCTGGACTCTGATTGGCTGACAGTTTCCAACCTCTAAAATCTTTATTGGTAGACCGACTTTGATGAAACTTGATATTTGGCTTTATTGATATCTACAATGTAGTTACAAAGTGGGGGCATCTGTGTCACATGGAAGCATTTCTAGTTGCCTTGTGAATTAAGGCCTAAATTTAAAGATTGCTTTATTGTCCTTCACATACCCATCATTTTCATCTTGGGTAGGTAGGTAAATTATTATATTATATTTTGCATTTTGTCCAACATAATGTCTAATTATAACCTTTTCCTTGCAATTCACTCTTTAAAGTGTAATAACCAGTAAATAAAGATGTTTATTTTATAAAGAAATGAACAACAAATTTATGAAAGACAAACATTGTTGCGAATTTTCATCCCCTTCCGAGATTTTTTTGTTATTGTTGGAATATAATGTTATGGATATGATAATCCATTCATGTAGGAGAAAAATAGTGTTGCGAGAGAAATGAACAAAAAAGAATAATTCTTGTCACTGGATTCGAACTCCGATCACTCAAGTGACAATCCGCTGATATAACAGAAACGTCCGATAAAATTATTGGCAACGACAAACATTAGAATTTTTTTTTTTAGGGAATGCATTGATTGATTAAATATTTAGCATTTTTATGCCATCAAGAGCTAACAAAAGTTCAGTTACCCTAATCACTGTTTCCTGGGTTCCTGGAAGGTTACCCAGTACTCGAGCACATCCCTTTAGCTTTTTTATTATTAGAGTAGGGACAATATTTTTGGGAAGGAAGGTAAAGGACAAATAAACAATATTTTATTTTGTTCCTAATTTTCAACACATTCTGATCTATTTATGTACAGTTTTCCAATTTTTTTTCAGCAATTCCTTTAAAAAAGGAATAAAGTTTCGAATTAACTAAAATTTGAATTTTCAAATGTCACCTGCTCAGGGTATGCCCAACCAAATTTGTTCATTTTAATTCACAGTTCTATTCAGTTAGTATAAGTTTTTGTTTACCCTCGAAGCTTTGTTGTAGGCATTTTGGCTAGCAAGAAAATATGATAATGTAGTCCCAGGACAGCATCGGCAGGGTCACTATTCCTCCGATGCTGCACCACTGGCTGGAACAAATGATTACGTAGTAAGTTAATTTGTCGGTTCAGGTATTTGTCAATTTATTTCTAGCCAGGCCTGATTAGCTCATTCAGTTAGCATCTGACTATCAATCTTGGACTGCAAGTTCAAATTCCCATGGCAACAGTCTCCATGATGATTGATATACAACATTGTGCCTCATTATCATTTGTCTCTCACCACTGATTCAAGTGGGAAAGCTATCAGTTACTTATGGAGATGAGGTGTGCTCCACTGGTTTACCTTTCAGGATCGCAGGAAACAGTGGTTGGGTTAAATGATTGTCTGTAAGCCTCTGATGGCATAAAAATTACACTAAATATTTGATCAATATTCATGAATATCGTGAGTTTGAATCCCCCGCCTGGCAACAGTCTCCGTGATGATTGATATACGACATTGTGTCTCATTATCATTCGTCTCTCACCACTGATTCAAGTAGGAAAGTTATCAGTTACTTGCGAAGACGAGATGTGCTTGAGTACTGGTTAATCCCAGAAAGCAGTGGTTAGGTTAACTGATCGTCTGTTAGCCCTCGATGGCATAAAAATGACGCTAAATATTCAGTCAATCAATCCTGAAAATCTGACATTGTCTGGGATGGTCTAGTCTGAGTCACTTGGGTCTAAGAGTTTAATAACTGTTTATTGTTCAAGTGTATTTCTATCTCTTCTGTCACATCAACTGCTTCATCTGTATCATCCTTAATAATGTCATACTACATACTAAATAATAAATGATCACATGGTTGTGTTTGAATGTAACCTTCATTTATATTTGTAGATATGCTTCATGAACGAGTCTCCGGGGGATACAGACAGTGAAGGTCGGTCTCCACGACAACATGAAATCCATGACAATGTCAAATTGATGTCGAAAGTCGATGATCTTGTTGATTCTGATGTAAGTTTTTATGCCTCAGCCCTTTATGGGGTTGGGATGGGGGCATATAGATTTGCTCTTTTCCTATTTTACACTTTTTTGTGAGCTGTACTCTTAAACTTTCCAACTAATCTTCACTAAACTTGCTAAGAAGTATCAGTATAAAGTCCAATTGCGTGTATCATCATTATGTCCATCAACTCTTGGTAGAGTAATGTCCCTTTAATTATTTGTCATGGTAAATCTATCTCTAACACTCCCTTGTCAGTTCCAGTCCTCCTATTCAACTTCTCAAATGATTTTGACCAAACTTGCTAGGGAGTATCAGTATGATATCCTAGATACACATGTTGTCCTCGTGTTCCGGTTCTTTCTGTTTTAAGAAAGTGTCACCTTAAGATAATTGGTCAGTAAAAAATTATTTTAAACTAACAAAGATGGAAATGAGAACTCACTGGTTTGTCTGGTTTTGTCACATTTAATATAGTCAAGTGGTAATATCCACCTGCTTGTGGGAGGTTGTATGTTCAGTTACCAGCTGGGAAATATTCATTGCTTTATACAGTTATTGAGATGTGTTTGTTTTAATGTGTAAAGTGTGTATGTGTTAGACTGCCCTGGGTGCAGGGGCGTAGCTCGGCTGAAAACGATGTGTAGGCACAGTTGAAGAGGGTCTGGGGGGGCATGTTTCTCTGGAAAAAAAATCAGCAGACTAGATTATTTTTTAGGGGCCTGATTATCCTTAACATTAACCTTGAATTCACTGTTTTATTACCAAATAAAAATAATGTTTTAAGGTTTGTTCACCTCAATAAAGGTAAATATGAAGGAGCATGAGGGTCCAATTTTATTGCATTTCTTTGGCATTTTTATTTTTACACAAGCCTACAAGCTACGCCACTAGGGTTTGCACCTTAGACTGATCAATGTCTAAGATACTCAAGATGGAGAAGAGACCGCAGCGTGGTCTAGTGGTAGAGCGCCTGCCTCGCATGCGGAAGGTCGTGGGTTCGATACCCGACTGGGTCATACCAAAGACTTTAAAAATGGTACTAAAAGCTTCCTCGCTTGGCGCTCAGCATTTAGAGGACAGTTCCAGGTCTGGTCGGCCCGGTGTCAGTATAATGTGACTGGGTGGGGTATCATACTACGTGTCTGCGGCATGATACTCCAGTGTGACTGCGCTCAGAATAGACACCGTCGCGATATGACTGAAAAATTGTTGAAAGCGACGCTAAACACCATACAACAACAACAACAACAACATCAAGATAGAGAAGATGGTTGAATGATATTTGAGTAATCTCCAACAAGATGGATGATGTCTCTGCCAATTTTGACAAAACATTTACAGCAGATATTGGAAGCAGATAATAACATGACAACTCTGGCTTCGATCCCAAATATGTAAATATTTGTCCCCATGACGGCTGACTCAGATGTTGAATATAAACTGGGAAATTTCCATGGCGTGACTTTTACATGAAAGAATTTGAATGATCAATATATGCATGCCGGGTTAGGGGAGCAAGATTTTCTTTAGTTTATTCTAATTTATTTTAGCTTGATGGTGATGAAAGCTCAGAGCTTAATTGAACCACTCTTGTGTCAGATTCCTTGGTAGAACCAGTACTGATGGTTGTTTTTTGAGAGGGATCATGTAAAGCTGGGTATCAAACTATCAACCTCAGGTGTTAGCAGCCAACACTTTATCCACTACACTACCCCCAACCTCCTCCACCTCGGAATATAAAGATTATATTTTGGAGTCATACCAATTAAATCTATAGCCGGGCCCTATTTGCTCAGTAGGTTACGTGTCTGACTATCAATCCAGGGGTCGTGAGTTCGAATCCCTGCCCGGCAACAGTCTCCGTAATGATTGATATATGACATTGTATCTCATCATTCGTCTTTCACCACTGATTCAAGTGGGAAAGTGATCAATTACTTGCGGAGATGCGGGGTGTGCTTGAGTACTGGTTAATCCCAGGAAACAGTGGTTAGGTTAACTGATTGTCTGTTAGCCCTCGATGGCATAAAAATGACGCTAAATATTCAATCAGTCACTCAATTTATGGTTTTAGAAACTGCTTCATTTGGTACTATAGCAGTTTGATTAGTCGGCTTAGGGTCAGTATAATGTGACTGGGTGGGGTATTATTCCAGGTGTCTGCACCATGTCAGTCCAGTGTACAATGCCCAAAATCATAAAATACAATGCTTCTCAAATATAAACACTTGATTTAAAGTAGAAATTAATCAGTGATGCTCTATATAAAGTATTAATTACATTATTAGAAAATAATGCAGCTGTGGTCTAGGGGTAGAATCTGCCTTGCATGTCGAAGGTTGTTGATTCTATCCCCAGTAGGGCCATACCAAAGACTTGAAAAATTGTACTAAAGGCTTCTTTGTTTGGTGCTCAACATTTAGATGATAGTTCTAAGTCTGGTTGGCCTGGTGTCAGTATAATGTGACTGGGTGGGGTACCATACCATGTGTCTGCGGCATGATTCACCAGTGTGGCAATACTCAGGATACTGTCACTAGTAACCACCATCCCGATATAGCTGAAAAATTGTTGAAAGCGATGCTAAACACCATACAACAACAACAACAACAACATTATTACAAACATGAATGGAATTATTAATATTACCCTCCGAGGTAGCCATTTTTGATAAAATTATCATTTGTATTGTGCAGAATATTTTAAATGCATTTAAAAACATTGCTAAAAAAAGACCCCTGGTAATGGGTACCACAAAGGGTTTAATGACCTCCACACTGTTCAGTGGGAGCATTATGGAGTTATTTATCCTTAAATCATTATCTCCCTTATCTTCTGAAGTGTGAAAAATTATGGAGTTATTTCCCCTTAAATCATTATCTCCCTTATCTTCTGCAGTGGGAAACATTATGGAGTTATTTGTCTTTAAATCGTCTCTTATCTTATGCAGTGGAAAACAATATGGAGTTATTTTCCCTTAAATCATTATCTCCCTTATTTTCTGCAGTGGGTAACATTATGGAGTTATTTCCTCTTAAATCACTATCTCCTTTGTTATTGTATCTATTTTTGTTTACGGTTTTACCTGTCCATTCCTAATGTTTAATTATGTATTTTACGATTTTAGAACAATCTAAGAACGGTTGCTGACCTTAACAAAACATTAGCATCGTCAGAAACTGCAAGGAGTTCTAGTCCTCCTAGATTAAAATCGGCAAAGCCCGATTCAGAGCCTGTCGCTGGGGATTTTCACAGTCGTCAGGAGCAGCTCCAGAATGAGGCCAAAATGGCTCTAGCACAGGTAACCATGGAGACTGAGTATTTTTTTTATTATATATGAAAAATAGAAATAAAAATTGTGTGTTTTAATTAAAGCATCTTTTTGGTGTTTTATCTGATGATGTATTGCTATCTTTAGTTTTAAATACTCTAGGTATAATTGCATTTGTGAAGGAAACATGTTACAGTCAACGGCATTTGTCTAGATTATATATTTCCAGTGAAAGATATTCCACTGATTTGTTTCTCAAAATAAGTTGTCCTGTTTGTATAGTATTGTTCTTTATGGCCATATTGTCCTCAGTGCCGTCTCACTGTCAGGGTAGTAAGAAAGATTGACAGTGGTCAGTGGTCCCACTCGGACTCATTCTTAAGTCAACCACTACAAATGAAACTTAATGCCATACTTCCATATACAGGGGTCGTGAGATTGAATCCCCACCTGGCCCCAGTCTCCGTGATGATTGATATATGACATTGTGTCCCATTGTCATTCTTCTCTCACCACCGATTCCAGTAGGAAAGCTATCAGTTACTTGTGGAGATGGGTGTGCTTGAATACTGGACCTAGGAAAGACTGATTAGTTTAACTGATCGTATGTTAGCACTTGGTGGCATAGAAATGATGCTAAATATTCCGCTGCGGCATCTGTTACATCTTATATACCTTTAATTGACAGATTGTTTTATTATTAATGTTAAATAACTGCAAGTTCAGTGGTAGAGCATTGACCCAGGATTGAAGGGTCATGGGTTTGATTTCTTGCCACGACTGTTTATTGTGTCATTGAGCAAGACACTTTATACGCATATGCTAAGTATTGCTTCTACTCGGGAAGACTTCAAGCATGATTCGTCTAAATTGTAATCACTTTTTTCACAATCGAAGTAAAATAAGTTTAAACTTAATGATTTAAATGGAACTTGGCTGAGAGAATTCCAAAAGCAATACAGCAAGCCAGTGTACTCATATCTACGTCTTGCGAGAAAAAAATATCCAGCAGACGGACGAAAGTATCAATTCAATATAAACTGCAGATTGAAATACAAGAGCAATAAAATAAATAAAATAAAACTTTATTTTTATCAAAGTGCAAATATTACCTGTTGCAACTAATAATTTTATATCTGTATAAAAAAATCACAAGTTAAGCGGTGTTGGGGGATTTTCTTTTTTAAATTTTGTGGAAAATGGGTCATAGGGTTAATTCTAATTCAGAGGCATGACCAGAGCACGCTCAGTCTTACTTAAAATCATTTGCATAACTCATCGTGAATATTCCAAATGTACTTGAAATTATTCAGAATGTGTTCAGCTTACTTGAAGTTTCTGAATGTGATGAGACTTGGTGCACTGGACCATTTTATGTATTGAAATCTCTCAGAATATGCGAATTATGAATTGAAATATCTTGGAATATGCTAATTTTGATAGAATTCACCAGAATATGCCAAGTTTGATAGAAATTGTCAGAATATGCCAAGTTTGGTAGAAATCGTCAGAATATGCTAATTTTGATAGAAATCACCAGAATATGACAAGTTTGATAGAAATCGTCAGAATATGCTAATCTTGATAGAAATCACCAGAATATGCCAAGTTTGATAGAAATCACCAGAATACGCCAATTTTTATAAATATCATCAGAATAGAATAAATTATGCTATTTTAAAAAAAATCATTTGAATATGCTAATTTTAATTGATTCCCCCCCCCACCCCCCCTCCCCAGAATATGTTTACCCAGTAATTCATTAAAAATAATCACAGACTGTAAGTTGTACTCACATTTTTACTGATAAGCTACCAACTTTTATTGATGTTGATGCATGTCTAAATATGTCGTGTACTACAACATACACAACTATGCCCTCTATATGCAGGCTGGAAGTATGGCCCATATGCAGTTGGAGATTGAGAAACAGTTACAGAAGAAATCCCCAATGGCGGAAATGGTAAATATTCCTGATGTTTGTAAAAAAGAATGGCTAAAATAGGAGTAGATGCTGAAAAATAAGTTGTTTGGCTAAAATAGGAGAAGATGCTGAAAAATAAGTTGTTTGGCTAAAATAGGAGTAGATGCTGAAAAATAAGTTGTTTGGCTAAAATAGGAGAAGATGCTGAAAAATAAGTTGTTTGACTAAAATATGAGTAGATGCTGAAAAATAAGTTGTTTGGCTAAAATAGGAGAAGATGCTGAAAAATAAGTTGTTTGGCTAAAATAGGAGTAGATGCTGAAAAATAAGTTGTTTGGCTAAAATAGGAGAAGATGCTGAAAAATAAGTTGTTTGGCTATTGGCTAAAATAGGAGAAAATGCTGAAAAATAAGTTGTTTGGCTAAAATAGGAGTAGATGCTGAAAAATAAGTTGTTTGGCTAAAATAGGAGAAGATGCTGAAAAATAAGTTGTTTGGCTATTGGCTAAAATAGGAGAAGATGCTGAAAAATAAGTTGTTTGGCTAAAATAGGAGTAGATGCTGAAAAATAAGTTGTTTGGCTAAAATAGGAGAAGATGCTGAAAAATAAGTTTTATTTGGCTTGGCTGAAGTATGGGTAAATACTTGAAAAGAAGGTGTATTGGGATAAAATAAGGGTGAATACATAACAAGAAGTTGTATTTGGCTCAATTTTGGTAGATGCTTGAAGAGAAAATGTATGGCTAAAATATGCATAGCCATGTATCTCTTGTAAAAAATATGCATAGAACAGAAATTATATCTCTCGTTAAAATATGGGTAGAACAGAAATTATATCTCTCGTTAAAATATGTGTAGAACAGAAATTGTATTTCTCATAAAAATATAGATAGGCTACTAGAATATTTAAATTTCTGACTCAATAGAGACTCTAAAAATTAAGTTTCACACTTCAAATCCAAGATATAAAGTACGGTTTGTGTCAGTTTTTTGTCACTTATAACAAGTTCTGCAGACGCCATATAGCCAGTATGTCTGATAATGGTTTGTAACCGTTAATAAAGTAGATGACAAACACTCTCTAAGCATTGTTCTGTCTGTCTTACGAGCAGTGGTAATGCATGGTTAGTGGAAGCAGTCTGTCTTACAAGCAGTGGTAATGCATGGTTAGTGGAAGCAGAATATTTCGCTTTTCAAGCATTAGGTACAGTTGCAGTACACATGGATACACTGCCGTCTCGTAATTAGGTGGTCCCATATAACGCAAAACTGAATGTAACGTATCTTACTATTGCTCCCAAGTATAAAATTGATATTTATTAAAGAAACATAATGTACATATGCATTCAAGGGTTATCTTTAAAATTAATATGTGTTAGAGTTTCCCGCCCCAGTGTTTCAAAGCGGGCATAGGGGTTATTATTTTTTTAGCAGAAAACAGTGAATTCCTTTACAAAATAAAAAAAAAACATTCTCAAGATAATGCGAATTTAGAAATAAAAGCATTGATTCTATAGTTTTTAACACCGGCTTGGTCCTCAATAGTAGAGAGTTCTTGTTCACTGCCTCAAAATCTCATCGCTGTGTCAGTAACCTCAGTGTGTCCGTGTGTATAACCTCAGTGTGTCCGTGCGTATAACCTCGCTGTGTCCGTGTGTGTATAACCTCACTGTGTCCGTGTGTATAACATCACTGTGTCCTTGTGTATAATCTCAATGTGTCTATGTGTATAACCTCACTGTGTCCTTGTGTATAACCTCACTGTGTCAGTGTGTATAACCTTGCTGTGTCCATGTGTATAACCTCGCTGTGTCCTTGTGTATAACCTCACTGTGTCAGTGTGTATAACCTTGCTGTGTCCATGTGTATAACCTCACTGTGTCTGTGTGTATAACCTTGCTGTGTCCGTGTGTATAACCTCACTGTGTCCATGTGTATAACCTCACTGTGTCCGTTTGTATAACCTCACCTATTGCTAAGTGTGAAAATTTGACAGCAACTACAGAGCTTTTGTGTTTATCTGTTAATCTGATTCATGTATCTTACTCTTCCAAAAAAAACTTGATGTCATATGCTGGTAACTTGCTACATGTTGAAAATGGCATCAAACCCCCTGAAAAGTAATGGATAATTTCATGCATCTTCAAAAGCAATAGAGCTAAGTTGTATTTGTTCTTTGTGTTTTTGACATCGCATTCTTGTTGCATATTATTCCTTAGAGAATTTGACATTTAGAAGAAAATATTTTTAATAAACTAATATAGGTTAACATTTTGTTGATTTTTAAGTGCTTAAACACATTTTCAAAATGTCAGAAAGTAATATCTGAAGTTCTCTAAATGTCAGACTATTATGTTTCCGCAATAAGTCTGATGTTTCAGAGTGGTAGAACAGGAATGGTATCAAAGAAATTGACTGGAACTTGTGTTTCAGAATCACTTAATGGAGTACAAAACAAACTGTACATCACAAATTGCAAGACTGTTAAAGGAATTACATGTATATCAGAATTTTTCAAAATTTTAATATTGGCTAAAACATTTTTTCCCAAAATATATCATAGACCCTCCATATTGCAAAAAAAACGTGCCAAAATAAGATATTGCAAAGGTATTTTCTAACCTGGTCTACATGTCCTGGTTAGACTAAAATAGATTTCCTGCTGATTAGCTCAGTTGATAGTGTTTAAAACTAGTTATATTTTAAAGACATTTATAGCGTTTTTCCTGATATACATGTGTACTACCTTTAAGTCAAAGACAACAATATTTACCAGAGGACTGGCATCTCCTGTTTGGCTTCTAATACATAATAATCGTCCGGACTTGCCATATTGACTAATAACCCCATTAATTATCTGTTTGCCATATTGACCAATAGCCCCATTAATTATCTGTTTGCCATATTGACCAATAGCCCCATTAATTATCTGTTTGTCATATTACAACAAGAATAAGACTCTAATTTTCCAAGACTTGGTAATGTGCCAAACACATAAAAGACAGCTTCACAAGTGATCCTGTGTTAACCAGGTCTTTGTTAGTATGCATGGCCTTATATTTGATGTCCTTATATTTGATCATGGCCTTATATTTGACCATGTCCTTATATTTAACAGTGTCCATATATTTGGCCATGTCGTTATATTGACTATGACCTTATATTTGATGTCCTTATATTTGACCATGCCATTATATTTGACCATGTCCTTATATTTGATCATCGTCTTATGTATTTTGATGTCCTTATATTTGATCATGGCCTTATATTTAACCATGTCCATATATTTGGCCATGTCCTTTTATTTGACAATGTCCTTATAGTTGACCATGTCCTTATATTTGATCATGACCTTATATTTGACCATGTCCTTATATTTGGCCATGTCCTTATATTTGAAAATGTTCTTACATTTGACCATGTCCTTATATTTGATAATGTCCTTATATTTGATCATGGCCATATGTTTGATCATGTCCTTAGTTTTGACCATGTCCTTATATATGACCATGTCCTTAAATTGGATCATGTCCTTATATTTGACCATGTCCTTAAATTGGATCATGTCCTTATATTTGACCATGTCCTTAAATTGGATCATGTCCTTATATTTGACAATGGCCATATATTTGACCATGTCCTTATATTTGACCATGTCCATATATTTGACCATGTCCTTATGTTTAGCCATGTTCTTACATTTGACCATGTCCATATATTTGATCATGTCCTTATACTTGATATGTCTTGATCTGTTAAGTCCAAAGTTCTCTTCTTACAAATGCTTCGATTTGTCCAAGTAATATGTATTACTGTACTTTAACAATTATAGGCTGGTTAAAATTATAAATCCTTAGTTGTAGGAAAACTGGCAATCCCTGGGTATAGGAAAATATGAAAATTGACAATTCCTAGGGATAGGAAAACTGACAATGTACATATATGTATAAAAAACTTTTACGAACTCTAGGTTTGGGAAAGTGTGAAAATTGGCAATCCCTGGGTAGAGGAAAATTGCATACTGAAAGGAAAAACACTTTCGTTTAAGAAGATGACTAATAAATAGAATATTCCAACCCACATGGGTTGTTTTTATTTTTTTTGTTTTCATGCGTAATGTTTTCGTCTGCTACATTTTGTAGTTATTGAAACTTTCATCCACAGACTTTCAATGATATCGGGATTGGAGACTGTCAGCTAAAGATAAAAAACAACTGCACAGTCATGTCCATTACAACAACTGCTGCATGTTCACCAAGCTGGCTCTGCGGGTGGGCCAATTGTCTGGCGCAGTTGCATATATTGTTTTGTTATTTGTTTGTATGATTGCATGTCTGCCGTTTATTTTTCTAATTACAAGGCTGGTTATTGGTTACTGTTGTCTGGAGAAACATTCATTGTAAAATTGTGCAATTGATTAATCATTTCCATGAATTTGACTACTTTTATATTGGCCATTATTCAGCAAGAAATTAATAAGACTTCATGATTCAGCAAAAGCAGACTGGGATCAATGTTATATTTTACTGTCAATTTATAATTATTTCATAAATTCATTTTTATTGCATAGGCAAAGTTTCTGCCAGGACTGTAGTCCCTGCAGAATATCAGGATCATGGTGGCATAATTTCACCCATAATGCTTCACTGCAGGAAGAGGAAGTTTCCCAATAACTGGTAGTGTATTATGACTGGGTGGGGTATCGCCTCTTGTTAATGTAATATGACTGGGTGGGGTATCGCCTCTTGTTAGTATAATATGACTGGGAAGGGTATTGTCTGGTGTTAGTAGAATATGACTGGATAGGGTATTGTCTGGTGTTAGTAGAATATGACTGGGTAGAGTATTACCTCTTGTTAGTGGAATATGACTGGGTGGGGTATCGCCTCTTGTTATATTATATGACTGGGTGGGGTATTGTCTGGTGTGAGTGTTTTATGACTGGGTGGGGTATTGCCTGGTGTTAGTGTAATATGACAGGGTGGGGTATTGCCTGGTGTTAGTGTAATATGACTAGGTGGATTATCTTCTGGTGTTAGTGTTATATGACTGGGTGGGGTATCGCCTCTTGTTAGTGAAATATGACGGGGTGGGGTATCACCTCTTGTTCGTATTATATGACTGGGCTTGGTATCGTTTGGTGTTAGTGTAATATGACTAGGTGGGGTCTTGTCTGGTGTGAGTGCTATATGACTGGGTGGGGTATCATCTCTTGTTAGTGTTTTATGACTGGGTGCGGTATCGTCTGGTTTTAGTGTAATATGACTGGGTGCGGTATCATCTGGTTTTAGTGTAATATGACTGGGTGGTATATTGTCTGGTGTTAGTGGAATATGACTGGGTGAGTATCGCTTCTTGTTAGTTTTATATGACTGGGTTGGTAGAGCCTGTTGTTAGTGGAATATGACTGGGTGGGGTATAGCCTCTTGTTAGTGGAATTTGATTAGGTGGGGTATCGTCTGATGTTGGTGTAATATGACTGGGTGGGGTATTTTACCGAGTGGGGTATTACCTGATGTTAGTATAATATGACTGGGTGGAGTATCATTTGGTGTTAGTGTAATATGACTGGATGGGATATTGCCTGGTGTTAGTGGAATATGACTTGGTGGGGTATTGTTTGGTGTTAGTATAATATGACTGGGTGAGGAATCTTCTGGTGTTAGTGTAATATGATTGGGTGGGGTATTGTCTGGTGATAGTGTAATATGACTGGGTGGGGTATCACCAGGTGTTAGTGTAATATAACAGTGTTGGGTATCACCTGGTGTTAGTTTATTATGACAAGGTGGGGTATCACTTAGTGTTATTGTAATATGACTGGATCGGGTATCATCTGGTGTTAGTGTATTATGACTGGGTGGGATATTACCTGGTGTTAATATCATATGACTGGGTGGGGTGTTAACATAATGTGACTGGGTTTGGTATCAGCTGGTGTAAATATAATGTGACTGGGTGGGGTATTGCCTGGTGTTAGTATAATATGACTGGTTGGGATATCACCTGGTGTCAGTATAATTTGACTTGGTGTATCGTCTGGTGTTAGTATAATGTGACTGGGAGGGGTATCTCCTAGTGTTATGATAATGTGACTGGGTTGGGTATCGCCTGGTGTTAGGATAATGTGACGGGGTGAGATATTGTCTGGTGTTGTATTTGAGAGGAACCAGGTCGAGACAGGGATCAAACCCACACATTTGGCATGAGCATTCAATGATTTATCTACTGCACTACAGCTGTAGTAGACTGTCACCATAATAGTGGCTCTGGTAGATGCTGTCAATATGATTAATAAATTGTTGACAATAATGACACCTAATACCATACCTATGTACATCAAGACAAAACAACTAATTACAACAGCCAAGTACTTTTAAAGATGGTTCCAAGTCTAGATGTTTGAGTTTTAGTTGACTTCCTGGTTTTGAGATGGGAACCGACTCCCATTATTATCTTGCTAATCTTGTACTCTCCCAATTATTGTCCAGGGAATCATGTTTTATGACCAGAAAGTAATGATTTTTTCCTACTGTTTGAACTAATTGGCTTATGTTTAAATTACATCAAGTTTATGAAACAGAAATAGACAGAAAGTTAATAGAGAGTTCATGAAAGACAATGGATGTGTTGAGCTCAGTTAAATGTTTGCTAACATTAGCTAACATATTTTTCTCAACCTCAAATTAACACGCAGTATGTGATTATGTTTTGGGAGCAGCAGGCATTATACATACTTAATACACTGTTATGTGAAATATTGTTTATTTAGCACATGGCTTCTAAAATGTACCAGAAAACTTCCCAGTAAAAACCCTTTTGAGGTAATATTTTATGTTTTATATTCACCTTCCAAGTGAAAATGAAAAGTTTGTTATTTCATTGGAAATACTGTCAAACCTGTGTAAGTGGTCACCTTTTATAAGCAGCCACTTGTCTTAAGCAACCAGAGATATTATTTCCCATTTCTATGCTTCATAGCAAATTAACCTGTAGTTAGAAACACCCTGTCTTAAAGGCCACTTTTGTTCCTTCCCTTGATTGGCTGCTTAAGACAGGTTGGACTGTAACTGGCATATTTTGTCTGGACTACCAATATAGGGTTGTGGTTCCGGGACAAGTGTTATGTGAACTCTCAGGTCTATTTCCAGAGGATCTATACATCATGACATGCCCGGCCCGATTAGCTCTGTCAGTTACGCGTCTGACAATCAATCCAGGGGTCGTGAGTTCGAATCCACCGCCTGGCAACAGTCTCCGTGATGATTGATATACGACATTGTGTCTAATTATCATTCGTCTCTCACCACTGATTCAAGTGGGAAAGTTATCAGTTACTTGTGGAGATGGGGTGTGCTCGAGTACTGGTTAATCCCAGGAAACAGTGGTTAAGTTAACTGATCATCTGTTAGTTCTTGATGGCATAAAAATGATGCTAAATATTCAATCAATCAATCAACATCATGACGTCGGTGAATGGGATACTTATGGAAATGGGAATTCAATTTAAAGGGGTATCCCACTGGAACAAGCATCTGACAATTCTTTGTTCAGTGCCGACAAGTTTTATCAGATATGTACAACTGGCCATTATGAAGTAATCAATGATTTATGGTTAGAGTGTACAGGATACATCAATGATTCATAAAACTTTGGTCAGTGTTTTCCTGCATTCTTTAGGTAAATCTCCCTGTTATGTACAGATGTCTTTCCCAACATGTGGTGGATCGCGTGTTGGACACTCATACCAGAGGTTCAGGTTTGATCCCAATCTCAAACTAATGCCTTTTAGAAAACAACATTCAGTACTGATTCTACCCAAGAAGCAGGAGAGCGGTGTTCAAATACGCTTTAAGCTTTCTTCGCAGTCAAGCAGAAACAAATTAGTATAAACTAACATATACTTAACATCTGTCAACAGTTCACCTAAAGTAATACTGGTAGATATTAAACAAGCTATTGACTCAGTACTCAAACACACCCATCTCTGCAAGTACATGTAATTGACTCAAACACACCCATCTCTGCAAGTACATGTAATTGACTCAAGCACACCCATCTTCGTAAGTAATTGACTCAAGCACATCCATCTTCGCAAGTAATTGACTCAAGCACACCCATCTTAGCAAGTAATTGACTCAAGCACATCCATCTCCGCAAAAAATTGACTTAAGTACAACCATCTCTGCAAGTAATTGACTCAAGCACACCCATCTCTGCAAGTAATTGACTCAAGCACACCCATCTTAGCAAATAATTGACTCAAGCACACCCATCTTCGCAATTAATTGACTCAAGCACACCCATCTTCGCAAGTAATTGACTCAAGCACATCCATCTTCGCAATTAATTGACTCAAGCACACCCATCTTCGCAAGTAATTGACTCAAGCACACCCATCTTAATAAAAAATAGCAAGTAATTGACTCAAGTTCATCCATCTCCACAAGAAATTGACTCAAGCACACCCATCTCTGCAAGTAATTGACTTAAGCACACCCATCTCTGCAGGATATTCATTCAAGCACACCCATTTCTGCAAGTAATTGACTCAAGCACACCCATCTCTGCAGGTAATTGACTCAAGCACATCCATCTCTACAGGATATTCACTCATGCACACCAATTTCCACAAGTAATTCACTCAAGCACGCCTATCTCTGCAAGTTATTGACTCAAAAACACCGATCTTCGCAAGTAATTGAGTCAAGCACACCCATCTATGCAAGTAATTGACTCAAGCACACCAATCTCTGCAGGTAATTGACTCAAGCACACCAATCTCTGAAGGTAATTGACTCAAGCACACCAATCTCCACAAGTAATTGACTCAAGCACACCCATCTCTGCAAGTAATTGACTCAAGCACATCCATTTCTGCAGGATATTCACTCAAGCACACCCATCTCTGCAGATATTCATTCAAGCACACCCATCTCTGCAGGATATTCACTCAAGCACACCCATCTCTGCAGGATATTCACTCAAACACAATCATCTTTGCAGGATATTCACTGAAGCACACCCATCTCTGCAGGATATTCACTGAAGCACACCCATCTCCACAAGTAATTCACTTAAGCACACCCATCTTTGCAAGTAATTGACTCAAGCACACTCATCTCTGCAAGTAATTGACTCAAGCACACCCATTTCCACAAGTAATTGACTCAAGCACATCCATCTCTGCAGGATATTCACTCAAGCACACCCATCTCCACAAGTAATTGACTCAAGCACACCCATCTTTGCAAGTAATTGACTCAAGAACACCGATCTCCGCAAGTAACTGACTCAAGCACACCCATCTCCACAAGTAAATGACTCGAGCACACCCATCTCCGCAAGTAATTGACTCAAGCACACCCATCTCTGCAGGATATTCACTGAAGCACACCCATCTCTGCAAGTAATTGATACCTTCCTCACTAAAATCAGCAGTGAAAGACAAATGGCATTGAGACGCAATGTCATATATCAATGATCACAGAGACTGTAGTCGGATTGGGATTCGAACGCACAAGCCCTGGATTGACAGAAGCATTTCGGAATAGATGTTATTTTTTCGGTAGATGCTTAACAAGCTAATAACTGAGTGTTCTGGTTGCAGATTTGAATTCATTGCTTTACATTTCACTGCTCATCCAAATAAAAAGAAATCCACTGCCTTCCCCATGGGATGTGTATAGCGTTAAGCGGCGCTTTCAAAAACATTCTGTTAATATCACGACGGTTTCTACTTCAGACAGTATTCTAAGCACTGCCACCGACTTGGAACTATCCTCTATATTTGCTGAGCGCCAAGTTTCTACTACCATTTTTAAGTCTTTGATATGACCTTGGGTATTTAACCAACACCTTCTGCATACAAGGTGGACACTCTACTACTAGATCACACTGAGGTCTTCCCATGGGAGCATAGTGGCAAGTTTCTTTCTGGTGTATGGGTGTCATAGAATCAGTCTGAGCTTCAAGAAATTGGTATTTAACTTCAGCATTAGAGGAATGTTCTAGAACTGTTAGCCAACAAAATGAATGAAAACAACATATAAATCATTACAGAGCACATGAAAAACACAACTCAACTAAACACAACACATTATATCTACACAAACTACTATGTAATAAAGAATGGTGCAGTGCAGTATAGTACCATGCAGTGCAGTGTCATGCAGTGCCATGCAGTACAGTATAATGCCATGCAGTACAGTGCAGTGCCATGCAGTACAGTACAGTACCATGCAGTGCAGTGCCATACAGTACAGTACCATGCAGTGCAGTTCAGTGCAGTGTCATGCAGTACAGTGCAGTGCCATGTAGTACAGTACAGTACCATGCAGTTCAGTGCAGTGTCATGCTGAATAGTGCAGTACAATGCAGTGCCATGCAGCACAGTGCAGTGCTATGTAGTACAGAGTAATGCAATGAAGTACAGAACAGTGCAGTGTAGTATAATGTGGTACAGTGTAGTACATAAAAGTACAGTACAGTACATACAGTGATATACAGCACAGCAGCAATGTACAGTACAGCATGGCAGCAATGTACAGTACAGTACAGCAACAAAGTACAGTACAGTACAGTTTAGTACAGTACAGCAGCAATGTACAGTACAGTACAGCATGGCAGCAATGTACAGTACAGTACAGCAACAGTATACAGTACAGTACAGCAGCAATGTACAGTACAGTACAGCATGGCAGCAATGTACAGTACAGTACAGCAACAGTATACAGTACAGTACAGCAGCAATGTACAGTACAGTACAGCATGGCAGCAATGTACAGTACATTACAGCAACAGTATACAGTACAGCATAGCAGCAATGTACAGTACAGTACAGCAACAGTATACAGTACAGCATGGCAGCAATGTACAGTACAGTACAGCATGGCAGCAATGTACAGTACAGTACAGCATGGCAGCAATGTACAGTAGCACAAACTACAGAGCATCACAGCATTGCTTAATATTATTCAACACAAAATAGTATTTTTAACTAAGGACACAACAAAATAATCGACTATTCTGCTTGTTTAATTTTCCGACCAATAAAGAAATACTTATTAGATCTTCTTCTTTATTACACTTCCACAATGAAAATTAGGCATCTTTGTAATAAAGATTGTCACGACTTGGCAGTAAATCTTCCCTTTACTGGGGAACTGTCTATATTGGTCACATTATGGTGATTCAGAAACAGTCTGGTAATATCGTCCAATTTATAGATCCCTGGGGAATGAAAGAGTTAAAGAACCGCTTCTAGAATCATGAGTTGCTGTACTCATTCAATTTGTCTCATTTTTATCTTCCCTGAATTAGGTCAGCAGGACAAACTGTGTGAAGATACCATTGTATTGTATTGTAATGTATTGCGTGTGTTTGCAGGAACTGTTTGGTAATTAGCTCTACTGGCCAAAGGCCAGAAGTGCTTACACGATGGCGCATTGTCCGTTGTCTGTTAGTAGCACTTTCTCTGAAACCACTAGGCCAATTAAACTGAAACTTAACATGGATGTTTTTATTGCATAGGAGACTATACAGAAGATTTTTTTTTTTCGATCTGAAGTTCTGAAAATGGTCGCCGTTATTAAAAATAGTCCAAAACTTAAAAAATCTATTTCTCATGAACGGCCCAACAGATTTTCAAAATGTTTATGTAGTAATGATGACCAAATATAGTTTTGTTAGATTTGTTCAAATGGTGCCCCTTGTGTTAAAAATAACCCTGCCTCGATGTTTCTATTGCATAGGAGAATTTCAAAAAGTGCTATAACCACTATGAGTCAGTAGAGCATCCTCAGGCCCTCTTTGGCCTCTTGTTTTTACGTAGGTGTCTGCTTGAGACAGTTGTACATGCGCAGCAGCACTGATGTACCATGCTGCAGACACATGGTTTAATAACCCATTCACATTATACCGAAACCTGGGCTGACCATTTTTAGAACTGTCCTCTAAATTTATGCCCAGTGTTAAGTGTAGAAGTATCAAGAACTTTTTTAAAAATTGTTTGATGAGCAGAGTGGTGGTGTAGTTATAGGATGTTGGTAGCTCAGGCCAGAGGTTATGGGTTTGATCCCAGGCTCACCTGGTTACCTCTCAAAAGCATTATTCATTACTGGTTCTATCAAGGAAAAAAAGCTCAAAGTGATTTAAATAAGTTCTAAGTTCTTCGAAACCAAGCCAAAATAAATTGATTTAAAAGATAAAAAATGTAAATTTTTAATTTATATCATAATAAATAGTTTATTTATTATATAATATATATTTATAGTTTTGTTCTCGGTGATTTAATGGATTTTGAACCAATTAATATTGATTTGATTTGATTTGATTGATTTAGATTTGCTCTTGTCCTATTAATTATGGTTGGCTTGTTTTTATATTGGTAGGTCTTGGTCATATCATGTTTTTTCCCCCTGGAAATTGAAGATCTGTACTCCATTATCTGGCAAACAAGTACAAATGATTATTTTGTACCCTGCAAACCAGTCAAACTGACAATCAGTAATAATCAAGCCCCTGGATGACACAGAATTAAAGGCTAATCAAGGCCGCAGAGATGCTTCCCTGTAAACTAATTGAGTTGTAATGAATGATGAAGTGGCTCAACACTTGTACTTGTTTTGTGTTGGAGTAGAACGCTGATATATACATGCAGGAGCTGGAGATAGAAACACTGAATAGGTTTTGTTTTACGAGAGATTTTAGAAAATGTTTGAACAAATACAGTCAAACCTCTCTTTAGCAGCCAGTTAAGGGAAAGAACAAAAGGCTCTTTAACCCTTTACTTCATATAGACACCTTTGGAGACCTAATATAGATGCCTTTAGACACCTCTAATATAAAACGCCTTTAGACACCTTTAATATAGATGCCTTTGGACACCTCTAATATAGACACCTTTGGACACCTCTAATATAGATGCTTTGGACACCTCTTATATAGATGCCTTTGGACACCTCTAATATAGACGCCTTTGGACACCTTTAATATAGACGCCTTTGGACACCTCTAATATAGACGCCTTTGGACACCTCTTATATGGATGCCTTTGGACACCTCTAATATAGACGCCTTTGGACACCTCTAATATAGACACCTTTGGACACCTCTAATATAGACGCCTTTGGACATCTCTAATATAGAAGACTTTTGAATTATTGGGTGAATTATGTTTATATCAACTGACAGAGTGGAAAACAGTGCAGGAAGTGTTCAAATTGCTCGTTACGAGCGATCTGAACTCTTCCTGCACTGTTTTCAAAGGCCTTATGTGATTGGTATCTGTGGAGTAAAGGGTTAAGACAGGTTGTTGGTTGATACAAGTGAAATTGCTCTGAAAGCATGGAAATGGGAAAAAGCAACATAACTGTGGCTGCTCAAGACAAATGGTTGCTTTATAGAGATAACCGCTTGCAGGTTTGACTCTACATGTATTTACATTTGTATTTATATGTGCAGGAGTTGGGGTAGCCAGATTAAATAAGGCATTGATGGACATCTTTTTCATTGTTTAGATATCAAATACTTGTCTCGGAAGGTACAAAATGAAAAATCGTCAATAGTTCCTTAGAGAGGTGCAATATGTCATACAAGAGTTGGGTAGGATACATAGTAATTCCCGCTGGGGCGGGGTTTTAAATGTGGTCCCGCTGTGCCTTATTCAAGCATGTTGTTATGAAAATATGCTATCCTAAAAAGGGGATTATAATGCCACCGGTTCATGTGCAGGGAAAGTCATGTCTCAATCTCAGTGAACTTCTGACAGTCCCTGTTAGCTCAGTTGGTAGCATGTCTGACTATCAATCCAGTGGTCGTTTGAATCGCCACCCAGCCACAGTCCCTGATATAACATTGCGGCTCAATGTAAATTCATCTCTCACCGCTGATTGTGGGAAAGTTATCAGTTACCCCCCCCCCCCCCCCCCCCCCTACAATTTAACAAATAACATATACTGAATACTGATTAACTTTCACAGTTCCCAAGAAAGAATGGTTAGGTTAAATGATTGTCTGTTAGCCCTTGGTGACATAAAAATAATGCTAAAACAAACCAATCAGTGAACTATGTTTAAATGCAATCCATAATGCTGTGTTATTTAGCCTTCATTAGAAACGAGGCTGCCCATGACCCAAAAAGGTGTTTGGAAGTAACAGAAAGAAGAAAACTAACAATACTAGATCATGTCTCAACATTTTTGAAACTGTTGAAGTGATTTTTCCTCCAATCACAGTGATGTTTTGTTACTGATGGTGTTTTTTGTAAATCCTATTTTATCACTGTTGCGATTGCGGTTCCTTGAATGGCCAAGACATGCACACTTAAGTGTTAAGAGTTTGACTGCGAGGTTGGTTCTGGTTTGTTCTTGTTTCAACATGGTTACTATGGTTACACAAAAAGACAGTGCTACATGCCCGACTATGACATTTAATTCTTTAAAATTGAGAAAGATTTATATCTAAAATGACATGTTTCAGGTCGGTATTCCTGGTCTGGGGGAAAGACGGAGGAAGAAGTTGGGAGTGCGTAAACTACAGGAAATGAACCTTGCACAGATACAAGTCTTGTATAATGACCTTCACACACAAATAGAGAGTAAGTACCAATTTCTTTGAGCAAAAAGTTGAGTATTGTAGCCAAATTTGTATTTTTTTATTTTTCTCTTTCATACCAATATACAACGTAGCCTGGGATCCAACCCACAACTTCCCATATGCTATGCAGACACTTTATCACTTAAACACACAAGTGATAGCACAGAGAGACATAGTCTAGCTTATAGCCTCCCCCTAAAAAAAAAAACACATAAAACAAAAAACACCTGTAAATACCCAACAAATGGTACACTCTGATTTTCCCAACAATGGAAAAAAATAAGAATAAATTATATATTGATTGCTGTGTATTTAGAGTGTATATATATATATATATATATTTTGGGGTTGGGGAGAGGGGCTATTCGCAAGACTCAGTTTGACTGTGTGTGATAGTTGATTGACTGGTTGCTCCATTTATTTAATTGTCTGCTGTTCCGTCAGCTGTTCAATTAATTTAACTGTCTTGCTGTTCCATTTATTCTGCCTAGCTGTTCTATTTATTTAACTGTCTTGCTGTTTCACTTTCTTAAATGCCTTAATAGCTGCTCAATTTGTTTGCTTACCTGATTTACTTGCTCTGGGATGACAAACCAATTACTTAGTTAACTGCTGAGCTGTTCAATTAGACTTGTCAGTCTTTCTGGTAATTACCTTTTGTATTTACACAAATTTGTTATATTTTTTTATTTCATATTTACAGATTTGAATGAAGAATTGGTGCATCTACTAATGGAGAGAGACGAACTTCACATGGAGCAGGATTCTATGTTGGTCGACATTGAAGATTTGACACGGTAGTTTTCACATTTTAGCTCCAAGCTTAAATAGAGTATATCAGGAAAAAACACTTTAACTGTCTTAAAGGCGAGTTTATCAGGAAAAAACATTATAACTGTCTTAAAGGGAGTATATCAGGAAAAAACACTATAAATGTCTTAAAGGGAATATATAAGGAAAAACAATAAAACTGTCTTAAAGGGAATATATCAAGGAAAAACACTATAAATGTCTTAAAGGGAATATAGCAGAAAAAACACTATAACTGTCTTAAAGGGAATATAGCAGAAAAAAACACTATAACTGTCTTAAAGGAAATATATCAGGAAAAAACACTATAACTGTCTTAAAGGGAGTATAGCTGAAAAAACATCATAACTGTCTTAAAGGGAATATATCAGGAAAAACCACTATAACTGTCTTAAAGGGATTATATCAGGGAAAAACACTATAACTGTCTTAAAGGGAATATATCAGGAAAAACAGTATAAATGTCTTAAAGGGAATATATCAAGGAAAAACACTATAAATGTCTTAAAGGGAATATATCACGAAAAACACTATAACTGTCTTAAAGGGAATATATCAGGAAAAGCAGTATAACTGTCTTAAAGGGAATATGTCAAGGAAAAACACTATATATGTCTTAAAGGGAATATAGCAGAAAAAACACTATAACTGTCTTAAAGGGAATATAGCAGAAAAAAAACTATAACTGTCTTAAAGGGAATATAAGAGGAAAAAAACACTATAACTGAAAAACACTATAAATGTCTTAAAAGGAATATATCAGGAAAAAACACTATAACTGTCTTAAAGGGAATATGTCAATGAAAAACACTATAAATGTCTTAAAGGGAATATAGCAGAAAAAAACACTATAACTGTCTTAAAGGGAATATAGCAGAAAAAAAACTATAACTGTCTTAAAGGGAATATATCAGGAAAAAACACTATAACTGTCTTAAAGGGAGTATAGCAGAAAAAACATAATAACTGTCTTAAAGGGAATATATCAGGGAAAAACACTATAACTGTCTTAAAGGGAATATATCAGGGAAAAACACTATAACTGTCTTAAAGGAAATATATCAGAAAAAAACACTCTAACTGTCTTAAAGGGAATATATGAGGAAAAAACACTAACTGTCTTAAAGGGAATATATCAGGAAAAAACACTATAACTGCCTTAAAGGGAATATATCAGGAAAAAAACACTATAACTGCCTTAAAGGTAATATATCAGGGGAAAAAAACAACACTATAACTTCTTAAAGGGAATATATCAGGAAAAAACACTATAACTGTCTTAAAGGGAGTATATCAGGGTTTCTCAAAATGTTGAAATTGGCTAAAACATTTTTTTCAGATACATCATGCCTATATATAATTGAATCTATTTAATATCTTTTTAAACATGGCAAAATGATACATTGAAAAGGGATTTCCTAACTTAGGTTAGACTTAAATAGATTTCCATCTTAAAGTTTTAATATATTTTGTGAAGTATCAAATTGTACTAAATGGGTCACATGATTTCATTTCGATTCCATTTTGAACCACTATACAGGTTTACATGTAGTGAATATGTTTCATCTTAGAAAATGTCTGAATGAAAATGCAAAGGTCATCAAAAAGTGTTTAAGTGCTGTCTATTTTTAGAATACAGATAAGTTTACCACTCTGATATAAATAACAATTTAGTCAGTTTTTGGTGGATTTGCCATACCAAACCATTCAAATTGTATCAATGATAATGAGAGGCTCTTTATCCGTTTTGAAAATAATTTTATCTTTTAAGACATTGATAACGATTTTTCCTGATACACTCACTTTAAAAAATAAAACAAAACAACATGTGCCATGGTTACAGTTTATCATAATGAAATCTGTAGCAGACGCTGAAATGGACGTTATTTACATTGTAATGTTGGCGATATTTTATATAGAGAAGGAAAAGCAATTTTTATGATAAGCAAGATTTTAAGAAAACCTTGTTTTCAATTATCCTACTTCCATTAATTTTTATTATAGGAATACAAATCAAAATTCTTTCTTTGCATAATGAAATTCTGTACAAAATGAGACCATGCCATTGTTAAAATACTTATGATAACAAAATTTGCATACTGCAACTAAAAAACAAAAAAAATTTGCCTTCAAACAGCAATGTTTTTATGACCCCGCCATTTTCAATGGGGGGGCCATATAGTATCACCGCTGGCCTGTATGTACGAAAATGGTTTCCGACTTATATCTTTAGTTTTATTTAATTAAACAGATTTAAACTAAAGTTATGCCCCTTTTTGGACTTAAATTATTGACGAATGTCAAGAAATTGGTTTCTGCTCGATATCTCTTGAAGGATTGAATGGATTTGATTCATATTTGGTAGAAAGATGTATGGTGATAGACTACAGCTCAAGTTTGATTTCCGTCAAAATTCCTGCATATTAATAAGGTGTTTTGGGCTCTGGTTGGCTGATAGTTTCTGACCTCTAAAGTCTTTATTTATTGACTGATTTTGATAAAAAGTTATATTTGGCTTTATATCAACAAGACCCAGGTCAAGTTCGAAAATGTAGGGAATTGGTGCATATTAATTAGGTGATCTGGACTCTGATTGGCTGATGGTTTCCGATCTCTAAAATCTTTATTGATGGACTGATTTTGATGAAACTTAATATTTGGCTTTATATAAACAAGACCCAGGTCAAGTTCAACAAAGGATATAATCGGCACATATTAATTAGGTGATCTAGACTCTGATTAGCTGACGGTTTCTGACCTCTTGCGATAGTCAAATTGAAGTTTGCGATAGCTGCCATCTACAATGTAGTTACAAAGCGGAGGCATCTGTGTCCCATGGACGCATTTCTAGTTAATCCAATATAATTTATTTAACAAAATGGCATGCAATAAACCAATTCTTCAGTGATGCTAAAAAAACTTAGTTTCGTTTAGTTGAAACTTATTTATTTTACTTTGATTGTGAAACAAGTTACATGTATTGCTGATACGATTAAGCTTGAAGTGTTCTTGGGTAGAACCAGTACTAAGTATATGCAGATAAAGTGTCATGCTCAATGACAAAACACATAGCCGTGGTGGAAGATCGAACCCATGACCCTCCGATCATGGGGCTGATGCTCTAGCACTGGACCACATGCTCCCTACAAAATACTGAAAATTCTATGACCATGTTTTCCAGACACTCATTCAACATATACATCTGTGAGAATTCATAAAATATTTAGTTTCACCATATTCAAATTCTAAAGAGAAAATTGTCTCCTTGATTTCCTTGTGGAATATAAGTTATTATGAAAAAAAACCTCCCAGCGTGATTAATAAAAGCAGAATAGCCCATGTTGAATTGTTCTGTTTCTAACATTTCTGTTGTTGATGTTTTATATTATGAGCCGTGACATTATTTGCTGTGAAAAAGATCTTTCAATATAAAAAAATATTTTAATGATCTTTTTTACAAAATTATATAATATATATTTTTTATGATAAATAAAATTATGGTGAAGAATGAGGCAAAAAGATAGGGAAATTTGATTGGAGTATATAGCATCATTTTTGTTATGTCATCGAGGGTTCACTGATGATCCTCTGGTTGCTAATTAGTCCCCTACCAGTTTCACCGGAAGGAACTTTGGGTGTATCCTCTGTCTGTCTGTCTGTCTGTCTGTATGTCTGTCTGTCTGTCTGTCTGTCTGTCTGTCTGTCTGTCTGTCTGTCTGTCTGTCTGTCTGTCTGTCTGTCTGTCTGTCTGTCTGTCAAATATCTGACAAAAATTGTGGTTGCTATGGCAAAACATTGGTAAAATCACATATACAAAATTATCAAAGCTGCATTTGTGAAACTAAGCATGTGGTTTAAGGGCAATAAGGAGAGCATGCATATTATTTTATTAATTTTTTAGTCAGATAAAAATTGTGATTGCTGTGGCAACAAATTTGGTAAACTGGTCAACCGGTAGGGGACTTATGTATTGTTTGTAATACTCCAGTGTCTTATTTCATTTTACTTTTATTTCTACTTTTATTTTCATGTTTTTTTTCTGATGCATATTGTTTTGTTTTTTCAGCCGGGCCCGATTAGCTCAGTCAGTTACATGTCTGACTATCAATCCAGGGGTTGTGAGTTCAAATCCCTGCCCGGCAACAGTCCTCGTGATGATTGATATACGACATTGTGTCTCATTATCATTTGTCTCTCACCGCTGATTCAAGTGGGGAAGTTATCAATTACTTGCGGAGATGATGTGTGTGCTTGAGTACTGGTTAACCTATCAGGATCCCAGGAAACAGTGGCTAGGTTAACTGATTGTCTGTTAGCCCTCGATGGCATAATGCTAAATATTCAATTAATGGTTTTTTTTGCAGGAGAGCTGAAGAAATCGCCGAGAAGACGAAAGGTGGTAAACTGAAAGACAGTAAAAACAGTGTAAAAGGCAAACTGCCCAGCAGATAGCAGGATCAGTGTGTAATAGTGAATCAACATAATACTGTGACGTTCTTCCAAGCTGTGTAAACTGGCATATAGAGACACCATGCATATGTGTTATCACGATTTACTGTACACAGAACAAAAATGCGTGTTAATGTCCTTTACAATTTATGCATTTTGATTTTGTGATTATGGTACAAGAAGTTTTATTTATTCCAATTGTTTTTCATATCATTATCACTACTTATTCTGGTGTTCTTTGTGACGTGTTTTAAGTTTCAGAAAAGTTTGCATAGCATGATTCATGTGATAAAATGAGAAAAAAATGAAATACCAAAATGTTTTCATAACATGTGTTTTTGTTAAGATTTTCACAACAAAAGATATTAATGCAGCAACATGTAGTATATGTTGAACCTGTCTTAAGTGGTCAGTCAATGGAAGGAGCAAAAGAAAACTTTTAAGACAGATTTTTTGCTTGATAAGGTATTTGCTCTAAAAGCATAGAAATGGAATATAACAAATGTGGCTGCTTAAGACAGGTGGCTGCTCTGTAGAGGTGACTGCTTACACAAGTTGACTGTATTTACATTTCGGAAACACTACCAAACATGCGCAAATATATTTGTGCAGTGAAAATGACGTATCCAATGTGTTCCTGTGAGATGGTCTAGCAGCTGAAGATGACAAGATATAGTTTTCTGCGGCTCTAGAAAATATATGCATATCAATGTATAGCTAGAACAGGATCAACAGCTCCAGAGAACAAAAACATGTTGAAGGAATCTGATGTGAAAAAGATTTACATAATGGAAAGCATGATCTGTTTTAGTATCAATTCAATTCTCAAAAGGAAATATGATAATATATAATTATATTATCCAATTATCTATTTTGAAACTACATTGTTCTATTTTTTAGATGGAACCTACCGTATTTAGGATGTTTTGTATTAATTATTTAATAAAATAGCCATCACTATTAATGTGTTACCTGTATATGAACATTTTAACTATAAATAGAATGACATCATTTCAGATAAATGTATTTGATTTATAAAATGAATTTTACAGAAACATTATGCATAAGCAGTTAGAAAGTATTAAGTTTTAAGTGTTAGAATGTTTGGATGGTTTTAAATATACGTAAACCCCCATCCCCATGTTCCTGGTTCATGCATTTTGCAAAATGGGGAGGGGGGGGAGGGGGTGGGGGTGCATTTATTTTGGCCAGAGAAATTTTATATGAAATGTGTGTAAAATACCATAAAACACACTTTCAGTGTCATTTAGTCAAATTTAACATTTTTAACCGGACGGCCATTCATTATTCTGAGTGTTAGGTCATTATACCCCCAGATACAAAGGGGCTATATAAGGGTCAAGCACGCTTGATTGTCTGTCAATCTGTGGACAATTTTTGTGACCGCTATATCTCAGCAACCATTGGCCCGAATTCATTGAAACTTCACATGGGTGACTGGTACCAAACCTGGCTGTGCATATTGTCGGCATGTTGCGCGAGAATAATTTTTCAATGAATTATGTGCAATAATTGTGTCAAGGCGCCATATGGGGGTATTCATCACCTTCAGCGATATTTCTAGTTTTATTTTCCATAAAAATAAAATGATGCAGGCATTGATTTGGAGGTGTACAGTATGTATTTGGACAATTCTTGAAAATAACTCCCGAGAAAAAGTATTTTTCAGTAAAACATTTTGAAACTATGGCAAGGTTTCAATCATGAAACGGTTAAATAACATGTGGAAATACGTGATCATTTCTATGTGGATTGAAAATGCTTTACATTTATATCTTTGACAGTATAATATAGATCAGTTTTCTGAGAGAATTTTAAGGCCCATTTGCTCTCATTTTTTTATCTCCCTTGAACCGTTTTTGTGATTTAAAGTATCGTCTGTCTTCACCTTATTTTATAACTACAATTAATTCAGATCAATTCATTTTTTTTGTTTACTTTAATCACATAATTATGAATATATTATTAACAAAAGCTTACAAGCAAATCATGATAATTTTTCTGCTTGTATTTATTGATAAAGGGAGGTAATTAATCAACAGACTTACTCCTCTTTATCAATTTTTTTTTTAGATGGAGTCTTGATATTTATGGTTCTGGAAAAAAACAAATAAACTTGTACATGTGAAAACAAAATCGATTCGGAAATTACAATTACATATTCTATTAATAGAAATGCTGAGAGCAAACTTGTAAAAAATACAAGGTTGCATTTAGTTAAAACGTTTGCAGATATTTTCCTGGATACTGGCTCAACCTCAAATTAGCACTCAGTATGTGATAGTTTCAGGGAACCAGGTAGCAAAAGTGCTGTTTAACTGTACTGTAGCCCAGGTGATAGATTACATTCTAGAAAAATGTTTACTTTACACTTTAGGCCCATAGGTGTGAGCCCACCATTGAGTTTTGTTCTTTATTCTATAGTAAATAATAAATGTTTGAAGGCTTGTCATTCATAGAGAGATCCAAATGAAAGAAGTGAAACTTACATTTTATTGTTTGTCAAGCTTTACACTATCAAAATATGATAAGAAAAGTAGGGGTCATGTGTCATATAAGAGATTATTTTCTATTCAGTGTGTACACTGTTGACAAAGTGAAAGTAGACTTCCGAAATCATATATTCATACCCCATTTCCAAGTATCAATTTTTTTCCTATAAATTCACAATTCAAACATGACAATGCTTTCAAAATACATCTATAATGCCATTCAAATAAAAAATGAGCATTAAAATAAGGAAAATGCATTTTTAAAAGAGAAACAAGGATTATTTATGACCGCCATTATGCGACTACCCCTTGTACATTTACACATGTATATTTTAATTCTGTTATGATGCCAATACTTCTAGACCCAGTACTCAGTATCCCTGTTAAGAAGCAAAGACAGAACAAGGCTGGTTTTCACCAACCATTCTTAAGAATATTCATAGACTTGGACTTAAGAATGGATTTTGAACACACTTTGAGACCATTTTTTGAGATAAAAATTCTGCAAGCATGTGGGGACACCTAATATATAGTTGAATAAAACATCAGTATTATTGTATCTGTCATGGTCAACTAGATATCTTAAGTTGAAATTTGGATTTTCAAGCTTAAATCTAAGAATATTTCAAGAATTGTTGGTAACACATAATTTGACCGGTACCAGTATACTACATTTTAAACCAGATGTTTCACATAATTTGACCGGGTACCAGTATACTACATTTTAATCCAGATGTAACACATAATTTGACTGGGTACCAGTATACTACATTTCAATCCAGATTTAACTTGTTGTTCCGTGTATGAAATAACACAAAGATACAGCACATTCAGACATGGCACTTT
Source organism: Panopea generosa (assembly GCA_029582155.1). Classification (NCBI taxonomy): domain Eukaryota; kingdom Metazoa; phylum Mollusca; class Bivalvia; order Adapedonta; family Hiatellidae; genus Panopea; species Panopea generosa. Next base: position 10,494,556 of record CM055907.1, on the reverse strand, counting down.
TTTCACCAACATTTTACTTAAATACTTAACTTAATTTAGACTGGTTATTTATCCATTACATAATGAATGTCAATGAAACAATATGCAGTTTTACTAGAAACAGTCTAAAATCATGATTATCTGACTGCTTGTTTTAGATTTAAGTATATGTTGGGAAAACGGGAGCCTGATATAGCAGATAATCATTCCAGATGTAGTTTGGGGTTTGTGAATACTTTGAAATATGTAATTTAGGCCATAATAAATTAATTGCTAGATTATCATCCCCGCCCCCTAATATCCGTGCCACCCAGACCCTTTTTATTTTCATAACAATTTTTTTAAAAAAAAAAACATCAAAAATTTTAAAAATAAATAATAAAATCCTCCCACCTTTCATTCTTAAGAAAAAATTGGATGATAATCTAACAATTAATTTATAATGGCCTTATAGGAGTATGAAAGGAATAACATAAGTGTGTACACAGCATACATGTGGTAAGTTATTGAACGTGGGGGATGTTAATTGATATAAATGGCATATAAATGTGTTGTGTATTAGGAGTAATTGAACAAAAGGGATGAATTTTATTTGTACAAAAGCAATGAGATGATGTAATTTATATACCCCGGTATGCACCGCATCATTTAACCAAAAAAAGTAAAATGTGTTGTATGTAAACATGAAGACTGTGTAGCAGTGTACACGGCATATATGTGTTTACTAATTTGAAGTCATATTACCTTGAACAAAACTTACTATTTTCCCGCTATTTGAAGAATGGTGAAGGGGCATTGTGTTACCCCTGTCCATCAATTTGTTCCTTTGTTCGTACATCCCTTGGCGGGAAAAAAAATTGGTTTCCGATCAATAACTTCTGAAGGTATCTATGTATTTAATTAATATTAATTGTGTAGCTGTGTAATTATAAAATGCATGCCAAGTTCCATATTTGTCAACATCGGTCAGATTTTACACAATTTATTGCCCCCATTTCAACTTAATTTTTCGGTAAAAAAATGGTTTCCAAACAATAGCGGGAGCATTCTTGTTGACAGACAAATTTCTAGTTTAATATGTGCATTAATAATGTATAAAAGTAATTTTAGCATGTTTTTTAGCTCACCGGATTGAAGTCCAAGGAGAGCTATTGTCATGACCCTGGCGTTGTCGTCTGTAGACACCCAGGTTAAACTTTTGCCTTTAAGTTAAGATATCTATGCAATCACTCATTGGATGTGAATGAAACTTCGCATGTGTGTTCACCATCATCAATGGAACACACAGAGACAAGAATCATAACTCTGGATTGCATTTTGGCACAGTTATGGCCCTTTTTGGACTTAGACACCCAGAGGCGAGCTTTGTTGTCTTCTGACAACTCTTTTATGTATAAAATGGAATTCAGTGATAGCAATCATATTTAGGCAATTTTTCATGATTTTTGGCTTCCCTCTTTAAATTGTTTCATAACCTTTAAAAAATTTGATTTACCTAGATATAAAATGAACATTAATATTTTATAAATACATAACATTCCTTTAAGGTTGCATGGTATAAAGTACTGTTGTCACATGACCACTGATCGCTGAGGTCACTGTATCAAGCCCAGATTAGTCTAACGGTTTTGTGACAGAGTTAGCCAGGAAGGAAATGATAGATCATAAAATGATACAGCTGTATATACAGATTGTTATTATACTTGATACGTTACCTGTAACATCTCCAGTGAATAATTATGTGAGATTAATTTTAATATCTGAGACCTCAAGTGTGATTAACGGAGTTTACATTCACGTGAGATCATGCAGGTAACCGTCTCAAGTTAGTTTAGTTATTAACCTTTAATTATACATATAAATTGTATAACTTTGTTTTTTGTTTAATGTATTGTCATAATGAAACAAAAACTCAATATCGACAAATATGATCACCATCAGTAGAAATTTGTGTTGAATTTTTCAAATTTTATTTCGGCAGAATGTTTGAGCTACACACGCAGCATAATGTTCCTATGTCCAGTAGTTGCTAAAAGATGTTCTGAGAATGTTATATGTATCAAAATGCTGTACATTATTTAATAAAATACTGCGTACAATACCCTCCCAGTCACATGGCCAGGTACAATAACCCACCCAGTCACATTGCCAGCTTCAATAACCCACCCAGTAACATGGCGGGGTATAATACCCCACCCAGTCACATTGCCAGCTTTAAAAACCCACCCAGTAACATGACGGGGTATAATACCCCACTCTGTCACATTATACTGTCACAGGGCTGCGTACAATACCCCACCCAGTCACTTTATACCAGCACAGGGCTGCATATAATAGCCCACCCAGTCACATGGCCGGGTACAATACCCCACCCAGTCACAGTGTCAGCTTCAATAACCCACCCAGTAACATGGCGGGGTATAATACCCCACCCTGTCACATTATACTGACACAGGGCCGTGTACAATACCCCACCCAGTCACATTATACCAGCACAGGGCTGCGTACAATACCCCACCCAGTCACATTATACTGGCACAGGGCCGCATACAATACCCCACCCAGTCACAGGGCCAGATACAATACCCCACCAAGTCACATTATACCGGCATGTGGCCGGGTACAATACCCCACCCAGTCACATTATACTAGCACAGGGCCAGGCACAATACCCATCCAGTCACATTATACAGGCATGTGGCTGGGTACAATACCCCATACAGTCACATGGCCAGGTACAATACCCCACCCAATCACATTATACCAGCACAGGGCTGGGCACAATACCCACCCAGTCACATTATACAGGCATGTGGCTGGGTACAATACCCCACACAGTCACATTATACTGGCACAGGGCTGGGTACAATACCCCACACAGCCACATTATACCAGCACAGGGCCGGGTACAATACCCACCCAGTCACATTATACAGACACAGGACCAATCAGTGTTATTGTACAACTCGGCTGATATTCAAACCCATCATCTTCAGTTAGCAAAGCAGATGCTCTGCCACATCTGCGATATATATATACTTGTTTAAAATATCTACTTATTAATTTGATGCATAATTGAGTAATTGCTTGTGGTTGACATGGTTACAAGTACCGGATGTTGAAAGATTACTTGTAATATGTAAGGAAGTAATTTATGTTGTCAATTTTTGTTAATTTTCTTGTATACTTGCATTTCATACTTCTTTAACATTAAATAAAACAATTAATACTACTGTAAACTTCTCGTTTTTTTCACCAGTCTCACCAGTTACTTAGTTAGATAATAAATCAGGAAAAGAAGGAAACCTTTTTGTTGCAAATCAAGACTCAGATATCGGCATTTTTTCCGAGGGTTAGATATTTTTATCTCAGTATACTGTCCTGGGGCTGTGATAAAACACTTGCACAGAAACGGAATGGGGTTTAACGCCATTTTCAGTACATTTCAGGTTATATGTGGCATATCTAGATTTATTAGTGGAGGAAGACCCAAGAATGAATCTGAGTAGAGCCATCGTCCATTTGAAAGTAACTAGCACTTTATTCTGAAATAAATCTTTTGGATAGAGTGGGATAAACCTATGGTCTCAGGGGTGAGGAGTAAGCGAACTCGGAGGCCCCACTGCGACTGATTCATCTATGATATGGCGCACGACTCGAAACCCATCAAGGTGACAATAAAATGATAGATTATGTGAAATAGTTATTCAGTGGGGATAAAATTTTCAGGGGGAACTTCACCTTTCTATTCGAATCTCATCTGTTGCTGCGATAGTGCGAAGGGGTGTGTGGAGATCAACGCCATTTTCAGTCATTGCATATCACATGACATTTACTTGTAAATGTACGAGACCTTGAAATAAATCTGAGCAAAATCCCCATCTTGCCACAACTTGTGGCGAGAAGAAACACTGGTCAACATTGGAGAAAGCAGTTTGAAACCATTTTTTTCAACAGGACCTCCATGGCCAAGTGGTTTAAGGTGCTGTTATCCAATCACCGCTTACCTATCACTGCTGAGGTTGGGAGTTCCAAGTCCTGTTCACCTCAAAACTTTATGTGAGAAAGTTGAGTTACTTGCTGAAGGACGACGGTTCTACTCCGATTCATCCTGGTTTTCCTCCACCAACAAATCTGGATATGTCATATATAACATATCATGGCAAAACTATATGTTAAAAAGGGATTTCCTAACTTGGCCTTCATGCATATATTTGCCTAACATATATTCCTACTGAAAATTGCGATGTATTGTGTGACGTATCAAATGAGTGGCATGATTTAATTTTGATCCGTACCCACTGTACCCATTCATATCTGTTAAAATGTGAACCCGCTCCAGAATGTATACCCTGCTTTGCAATGCTCACTGTTAAGCACATACTGATTGGTTATGTTGACTTTGCTCCAATGCGAGCAAAATACTACAGGGTCAATAGTATGGAAGAACTTTTCGATAACGTTGATATAAAGTATATATTTGATTTTTTAAAGGAGGTTAAATTTTTTAATTATTTTTAGTTAACCCATTGGGTTAAAATATTTTATTACTATTTTGAAATTATCTATTAATATTCCCATTTATTTGTAAATAGTTTTACTAAATTTTTATTTATTTAATTTATTATTGTCATCATCACATTCATTAATCTTTGCGTGCACTAAATGACATATTTATGTCGACGTGCCATAAAACAGCATTCATTTTGATCAGTCATATTGGTTATAAATTATAGAATTTGTTTCATCTTAGCACAGTCTGGTAGACCAGATGAAAGTTATCAAGCAGTATTTGCGTGCTATCTATTTTCAGAATTAGGATTACAGTTCAACACTCCTGTTTTGGCAGATTTTAAATACAAATGTATTCATATATTATTTATACATTCAAACCTGTCTTAAGCAGCTAGTTAAGGGAAGGAGCAAAAGTGGCCTTGTAAGACAGGTGGTTGCTTAATACAGGTTAATTTGCTCTGAAAGCATAGAAATGGAAAAATAACAAATGTGGCTGCTTAAGACAGGTGGCTGCTCTGTAGAGGTGACTGCTTACACAAGTTGACTATATTTACATTTCAGAAACACTACCAAATATGCGCAAATATATTTGTGCAGTGAAAATGACGTATCCAATGTGTATGGAAAATAGTATATATGGCTGCTCAAGACAAGTGGTTGCTTAATAGAGGTGGCCACTTACACAGGTTTGACTGTACATGATAATGAGTGTAAGAATGTCTGATCAAGTCAATTTCAGAACTTGACAAAGATATGGTTTAAAAGTTTTATAAAGAATACCTTATGGTTAATACAACTGAATGTCAAACAAATTTTGAAGTTGAAAGGTCATTCTTCATATCAAAGTATCTAAATATATTGAGTATATCAACCATCACGGAGAGTGTGGCTGGTCAGGGATTCAAACTTGTGATATATCCCTGGATTAAGTAATACATGCTATGTACTAAGCTAACTGGGCCCAGTTTTATTCAAAAAGAAAAGAAGGCAGACGAGTTCTTGAACCAGCATGATTGGACGTCAACAATTCCATCCCCCAAGGGCCCCGACCTCAACAAACGTTTTAGGGTCCTTCATGCAATGCTACATGTAAAATATCTAAGGTCACACCCGGGCATTTGTGGTCGAATCATGCTGGTTCAAGAACGTGTCCGAGATATTGTGGTAATATAATTTGTGTGCAAGTTTGATTAAGATTCAATAAAAAATGAAGGTGCTATCAAAAGGTTAACGGAAGGACGACAGACTATTTACCATGACACAAGCCCTGCTGACCTTTGGCCAATAAAGCTAAAAATGCATTTTTTATTCAAGATGAATGCCCACAAAAGCTCACATTTGATTCTACAGAAAATTCAAGCGCTATAGTCGAAGGGAACTTCAAATAATTATACAGAATTTATACTGCAGATATTCTAATGGGAACCAAACAGGTCAGTCGAAATGGTATGTATGAAAAGAAGAACAACAGTTTAAAAATCATTTTATGTATTTTTTTAAATAATACATAATAATCTATGAATATCAAGAACATAAATTGATGTATGAATACATGAAAGAGATGGGAGATGATGAGAATTTCGCATAATTGAATTTGTGTCAACTCCGCTAAATTGTCAACTTGTTTGGGATGCAAGTTTAATTTGATAGATTTGGTTTTCTCATCTGTTAGCCCTTGATGGCATAAAAATGGTGTTAAATATTTAAATAAATAAATAATCATTATTATAATGTTGCTAAATCAATGTAAATTTCTTGTCTCTTCTTTATGTGTCCATATAAACTTTGTGATAAAAATATATATTTTGAGCTCCAATTGCTATATATCAATGCACCATAATACATGTATTTTCATTTTATGTGAGATTTGAAAATATCAAATACTATATATATTTTAAATCTCTGGTTTGCATTGCTAAATGTTCAACCTATAATATTTACTTCAACAAGGGTTAATGAAAATGATAATCTATATTTAAAATCAAATGCAGCAACATTTTTTTGTATCAAATCAATATTCACTTTTTTTTTTGTAACTGATTTTCTGAATTTAATTATATTTATTGCCACTTATAATGACATTTGTCCCAAAATTCATAAAACATTAGACACTGTACCATTGTTTAAATAATGTAAAAAATGCCGGAAAATGTGCACACCATACATATGGGAAAACCGGTCCAGATACATTCTGCCCAAAGAGTTTGGTATAGACATATATCAAGCAATTGACAGGAAAACAGTCCCAGATACATTCTGCCCCAAGAGTGCGGTATAGACATATCAAGCAATTGACAGGAAAACAGTCCCAGATACATTCTGTCCCAAGAGTTTGGTATAGACATGTATCAAGCAATAAACAGGAAAATAGTCCCAGATGCATTCTGCTCGAAGAAACTGGTATAGACATGTATCAAGCAATTAACAGGAAAATAGTCCCAGATACATTCTGCCCCAAGAGTTCGGTATAGACATGTATCAAGCAATTGACAGGAAAACAGTCCCAGATATATTCTGCCCCAAGAGTTTGGTATAGACATGTATCAAGCAATAAAAAGGAAAATAGTCCCATATGCATTCTGCCCCAAGAGTTTGGTATGGACATGTATCAAGCAATTGACAGGAAAACAGTTCCAGATACATTCTGCCCCAAGAGTTCGGTATAGACATGTATCAAGCAACTGACAGGAAAACAGTCCCAGATGCATTCTGCCCCAAGAGTTTGGTATAGACATGTATCAAGCAATTGACAGGAAAACAGTCCCAGATACATTCTGCCCCAAGAGTTCGGTATAGACATGTATCAAGCAACTAAACAGGAAAATAGTCTCAGATGCATTCTGCCCCAAGAGTTTGGTATAGACATGTATCAAGCAATTGAAAGGAAAACAGTCCCAGATACATTCTGCCCCAAGAGTTTGATATAGACATGTATCCATGTATCAAGCAATAAACAGGAAAATAGTCTCAGATGCATTCTGCCCCAAGAGTTTGGTATAGACATGTATCAAGCAATTAACAGGAATATAGTCTTAGATACATTCTGCCCCAAGAGTTTGGTATAGACCAGGCCTTCTACAATTGCCGGTTTTTCGGTTTTTGGACCAATTTCTGAAGTTCAAAACCTGTTTTCGTTTTGAAGTTTGGTCCAGATATTTTCTATCGGTCGTATAAAATCTCATAAATTGCTCTTAGCATGCCATACTGACTTTGCGGCAATATCATTTGACCCAATAATCCGTTTGTTTTGTCACCTGTTGTGCGAAATGATGTCAATTTCGACTAAACCATTGACGGTATTAGGGGAGTTTATCGGAAGAGTCTATCGCTATGTAGCACGCCTTCGATGTGTGATCTGCGACCCATAGCGTTCTGTCGGCTCATCAAGACTGTTTGCGTCCGTAATTTCTTTGATATACCGCCAGTTAAAGCTGGGACGGTCAGACCAAATATTGTTTGCGTCATTCACATATTTGGTAAAACGTGCAGTGTAACTTGTTTGTTTCATTTTTTTTTTAAAAAATAACTTTAATTATAACATCAATGACATTAATTAATGCAAGTGACAAAACCCGGACCGATTTTGTTTTGATGTGGGACAGGTTCTGAATGATTTATTTTGGTGGTTGAACTGTTACATTGGTTTCCACAGTGATTATTTCACGCAGCTTCCGGAACTTGCAACACTTCAGGTTTGATCGAACATTTTTAATATAATGAAAATTATTCAGTAAAGCAGAAACATAATGTCAGTCATTAAAATGTACACATTGTGATAAAGTATGTTATAAATAATACACAAATAAACTTGAAATCGTTCCCTATTAATAAATAGACGGAGAAAATACATGATGCAGCTGACATGGTGGGTGGGGTATGCATACGTGTAAAGGCATAATGTAAGGCAACTTTAGTGATTTTTTTAAAATAAGTGCGATTCTTACGGTAGTAAAAAACTTGGACCGATTTGCATTTTGGAATTTTAGAAGGCCTGGTATAGACATGTATCAAGCAATAAACAGGAAAATAATCCCAGATGCATTCTGCCCCAAGAGTTTGGTATAGACATGTATCAAGCAACTGATAGGAAAACAGTCCCAGATACATTCTGCCCCAAGAGTTTGGTATAGACATGTATCAAGCAACTGATAGGAAAACAGTCCCAGATACATTCTGCCCCAAGAGTTTGGTATAGACATGTATCAAGCAACTGATAGGAAAACAGTCCCAGATACATTCTGCCCCAAGAGTTTGGTATAGACATGTATCAAGCAACTGATAGGAAAACAGTCCCAGATACATTCTGCCCCAAGAGTTTGGTATAGACATGTATCAAACAACTGATAGGAAAACAGTCCCAGATACATTCTGTCCCAGGATCTCGGTATAGACATGTATCAAGCAACTGACAGGAAAACAGTCCCGGATACATTCTGTCCCAGGATCTTGGTATAGACAGCTCCAGAAACTCGGTGTAGACTGCCCCAAAAATTCATTACTTGGTATAGATTTCCTCATGAACTTAGTAAAGAATGCCCTGGGAACTCGATATAGACTAATTCAGGAACTCTGTGTAGACTGCCTTAAACTGCTCAGTAAAAAATTCCCGTACAGTACAGTACAGACTGCCCAAGGAATTCAATATACATGTAGACTTCCCTGTGAATTCAGTATTGACTGCCCCATGAACTTGGTATAAACTGCCTCAGGAACTTGTTTTGTCAATTCAATGAATAAAGGTTAAAAAATTTGGTGAGGAAAAATAAAATTTCTTGCAGAATAAAGATCAAAGTATCCACCAAGTTTCATTCTTTTATGTCTGATATTTATTTAGCACAATTAATATAACTGAATATTCATTTAAAGCAATAATACTTTATAGTTCAATAATTTATATTTTATTTTATCTCCGTAATGAAAAATGGGTAAGTAACAAATTTCGACACACCATAATTTCTCTCATGCCATTCTAAATCGTAACAACTAAATCTGAAATTGTTGACCTGTTCGATCATTTCTCATACACATGAGAAGGCAATAATTGAAAAAAAAGAACAAAATTATTTTCTTTTTGTTGACTTGGTTTACCATAATTCAATGTAAATACTAGAACTACTTTATATCTCTGACTGGATATTTATAGGCTATGCCTCTTAATAAAAGAATATTTCTTTGAACACCGTACACTTGTTATGTGTATATATGTGTATATTGTGTGTATATATTGAGTTGAGCTAAATATCATAATTGCATGGAAAAAAAAACAACATAATATTTTCTCTTTGTTTATATACCATAAAGTCGGCACATGTTTGGTTATGTCTATAGGACACTAGCTACTTACACTTGGGGCGTTATTTAAAATATGTACTGAGGTTGCAACAAAACATGATTTCTGGATTAATAAATAAAAATGCATTATCCAAATGTCAAGTCTTGAAGTTCAAGGTTCCCGATCTTAAAGTTCCTGTCTAGAAATTAAGGACACCGGGTGCCAGTCTCTCCCAATAACCTCACATAATTCATATTTAACCCTTTACTACATAGATACGCGTTTTCCCACACCAATCACAGAAGGCCTTTGAAAACAGTGCAGGAAGAGTTCAGATTGCTCGTAACACTTCCTGCACTGTTTTCCACTCTTGTCAGTTAATATAAACATAATTCACCCATTGCTGATACGTGGTGAATTAATGCTTTCAATCTGGAAGAGTCCAAGAAAATGCTTATGGAAGCATACTTTGGAGAAATTTATCATTAATTATTACCGAACACCACAAATCCAGAATTTACCTATCAATAGTTTCCGAGGTGAAATACTTTTAATAACTGAACAACATGTTTTTACTTTATTTGTGTACTTAGAACTTTTTATCAAAATGGACAAACATTTAATGCCATCATATTACTATATTCAAGGCAAGTCCCCCACCCCCCTGCACCCCAATTCTTATGAAAGAAGTTGCTTATCTAGATGACAGAATGAATATCTTGAAAGAGTTAAGACTTTTCTTCAAGCATTCCTGGAGTTGTTTCCTTTGACAATATGATGCTAAAGTTGCTTCCCATGTGCGCTGATACCTCTCTATCTGGAGTTGATTCCCTTAGAATCTATAACACTATTTGAAATTACTTCCCTTTGGATCTTTTGCATTTCCTGGAGTTGCTTTCCTGGAGTTGCTTTCCTTAAGATACACTATCTGGGGTTGATTCCCTTAGAATCTATTACACTATTTGAAGTTACTTCCCTTTGGATCTATTACATTTCCTGGAGTTGCTTTCCTTAAGATACACTATCTGGGGTTGATTCCCTTAGAATCTATTACACTATTTGAAGTTACTTCCCTTTGGATCTATTACATTTCCTGGAATTGTTTCCCTTAAGATACTATCTTTAATTGCTTCTCTTGCAAATTCTGGGGTTGCTTCCCTTATATTTCTATCTGGAGTTGCTAATCAGTAGTCAATAATGCCATTATATTGGGTATGATGAGATAATACTTTCTATCTTGTGTTGCTTTCCTCCAAACGCTACCCGGAGTTACTTCCCTTGATAAATAATATCTCTATCCAGAGTTGCGTCCCTTGATGAGATGATACCACTATAATGCTCTATATACAATGATGGATGATTAGATATACATCTACGTTAAGTCCTCTCCTTCTTTTTGATTGGTCGCTTACTAAGGTGTTTTGAAATTATTTCTGAGATTTTTGGTTTATGGTCCAAAACTTTCAACATTGAAGATTTTGCTTCCACTAGCTGATCTGATATAAGTTTGCATCTTTGTATGTTACCCTGAAATAAGAAATACAGATTACATTCATAAGGACAGACTGAGTAACTTCACAAAGCTTCAATTTAACTTATATATTGATTCAGTATCAACATATAATTTTTTTTGAACGGGGTTTAACACCATTTCCAACACATTTCAGGTTATATGTGGCATGTTCAGTTTTATTAGTGGAGGAAGACCTCAGACTGAATCTGTGAAGGACCACCGTACTTTCCTCAAGTAACTGGCAAACTTTCTCACATAAAGTTTTGGAGCGAGTAAGACTAGAACCTATGACCTTAGCGGTGAGAGGTAAGTGATCATTAGAACACAGCGCATTAGACCAATACGCCACGGAGGACCCTTATTAACTTATAACAATGATCATTATCATCAAAATCATTTATAACACTGAAAGCTTTTGATAAGTTTCAATGCAATATTTGGTCCTTTTGCTGCTAAAACGTGTAACTGTACCGCAGTAATGTTTTGTGCTAAGCTTCCATTGTCCATGCCCATCACCCCACCCAGCCATGTTTTACTCATAAAACCACTGAAAGCACCCAGAGCCTCGAGAAAAAGCTACTGAAAACAGTTCTTTAGTCTTTACAATCATGTACGTGGCTTACAGTATTACCATACACATTTTGTTTTTCTACTCCATACAATTTCAATAACTGTATTGTCACAGAAGTGAATAACACTAGATTTGTATAATATTTAAAAAATGATATCCAAGTCACCCCCAAGCACAACAACACATGCAATACAAATATCTAACAAAGAGTCATCAGGATGACCAGTTCAATATTTTCAATATTTTGTTTCTAGTCTCATATATTAGCAACACGATTCCAATACTAGTACATAGTCACCTTGGATAAGTGCTGTTTTTTTCTTCAATATGTTTTTATTTACATCAAACATTTACATTTACACACATACTTTTACAAACACACACATATATAATATATATATATATATATATATATATATATCATTTTTAAGGTATGTTTTTCGGAATTATGCTTTCTATAATATAAGGCCATTTACATATTGCTAGTAATATCCATCAATAATGAACATACAATATAGATGTCCCTAAAGTTACAAAACTGAAGTATTTATTTGATGCAAACAAATTTTTTTTTAATTGTAGGAAGAAAGCTTCGACTTGAATTAATTTGTTAAATTTTTGTTTTAAAGAAGTGAAATAATTGAAACTAGAAATGCGTTCTTGGGATGCCCCCTGCTTTGTAACTACATTGTAGATATCAATAAAGCCAAATATCAAGTTTCATCAAAATCTGTCCATCAATAAAGATTTTAGAGGTCGGAAACTGGCAGCCAATCAGAGTCCAGATCACCTAGTTAATATGCGCCAATTCCATCCATTGTCGAACTTGACCTGGGTCTTGTTGATATAAAGCCAAATATAAATTTCTGTCAAAATCGATCAATAAATAAAGACTTTAGAGGTTGGAAACTATCAGCCAATCAGAGCCCAGAACACCCAATTAATATGCAGGGATTTTGACGGAAATTGAATTTGAGCTTTAATTTATCACCATACATTTTTCTACCAAATATGAATCAAATCCATTTAATCCTTCAAACAATATCGAGCAAAAACCAATTTCTTGACATTTGTCAATAATCTAAGTCCAGAAAGGAGCATTACTTCATCAAAAATTATCAGACTGGAACAAAATACGAACTTGACGTGTATTACCTGAATGTGAAGTCACACACCAAATTTGGTTGAAATCTGTTCATTAAAACTAAAGATATAAGTCGGAAACCATTTTTTTCAAATGTATGGACAGCAATGATACTATATGCCATCCCCCCCACACCCAATTGAAAATGGCAGGGGCATAATAAAATTGAAAAACAAGGTAAGACAGTTTTGTCTTAGTTCATCATTCAATGTTATATCTAGATTTAATACAATACCTATACTTGCTTTTCTAAAAGCATTAAATGTAGTTATTTTGGTCATATGAAATTACGAGTACGGTAGATAAATTAATTACCTGAGTAAGTTCGTGAAGCATTCCTGACTCGTCCTCCATCAAGCTGTGTTTAAGAGGCGGCGTGGGGGCCAACGTAGTCTGCAGGCTAGCTATTTTTATGTTCAACTCTTTTTCTAATTCCATCTAAAAGTAAACAACAATTGTTTTTTTTGTATTGATTTGTGGGGATGGGGATTAACTACATGGCATACACAAGTCGCGCCAGATTAATTTACTGGAACAGAAGGAAATCATCGTTTGTGATTCATTTTCAGCACATGTTGTAGAAAAGATTTATTGGTAAAGGAAGAAGTCGGACATATCGTCATATATGGATACGTTGATTTGAGTAGAGCAAATATCTGGCAAACTTTTTTGATCATCTTTTGCTGGGCTGGTTAGCTCAGTCGATAACGCGTCTGACTATCAATCCAGGTGTCGTGAGTTAGAATCCACGCCCGGTAACAGTCTCCGTGATAATATTTATACGACATTGCGTCTCATTATCATTCATCACTTGCTGCTGATTCAAGTGGAGAAGTTATCAGTTACTTGCGGAGATGGAGTGTGCTCGAGTACTGGGTAACCTTCCAGGATCCCAGGAAACAGTGGTTAGGTTAAAAGATCATCTGTTAGCCCGCGATGGCATAAAAATGGAGTAAAATATTCATTCAATTGATTATCTTTGGAAGGAACATGAACCCACAACCTCACCAAGTTATCCTGATGATTGGCTTCCGTAGTAAACTAAGCTCTCAAGCTTGATTTCAGAATTCTGATTAATCAATAAAATAATATAGAAATACACAGTTGACAATCCTTACTTGCAACCACTTCCACTGAGCCTAATATTTAAATTACCGAAAATTATGAAATTGCTTTAAAAACTTTCCTGTGTCATAACACCAATTGATTTAAAATTTTAACCGAAATGAACATATCATTTGGTACCGATCAGAAGTGAAATTGAAGAATTAGATAATATGATGATGCGGTTACCCAATTAGCTTAAACAGTGTAAACAATATGTCTGCACCAAAGTCACTGGAGTCTGTAGGTTTGTTTCACTGTAAACAGAAAACACCAGCTGTTTAGTAAAACAGAATATTAAGTGCCCGAATCTTTGATTAACAGTTGATTGAGTGGAACCGATAACCGATTATGAAATGGGAACAGATACCCTTCATTGTCACAAACTGATATCGAGAAGCCATCACAAGACTCCGGTAACGTTTTTGTCATGAGTATATACAACATAGAGATTTCTCTCATGAATGCACTACTGGCAGGGAGTACAAAAATATATACCAGATCCTCAATCTGAGCTGCCATATGGAATAACTTCCATCCCGATGCTTTCTGAACAACCCCTTTCTGGTTGGACAACTCATTGACAGTTGGTCTCCGTTCGTCTAAAATGAAAACGACGGCTGTGTTGATTTCATATTGATTTAGTAAAACAATTACATACAAATAATTATGCTTCTAGTAGAAAATTTCGCCTTAATAGGCTTGCACATATTCATTCAATTATATCCTTAACTACTACAAATTACATTTCAAAATCTTGAGCTACACTTTGTTCACATTTCGTATGGGTTTCTATGTATGAGTCTTATTTATGCTTTTACATGCAAACAAATGGTTTCCCAACTCATAGCCAAAAGCTAGTCAATTGATAGGCTGTACAATTCATTATTTCAACATCAATTGTTATAAACCAATAAATTATCAGTATTTTGACTCATTAATCAATGATCAGTCTTTTGACACATCAACCAATCAATGATCAGTATTTTGACACATCAACCAATCAATGATCAGTATTTTGACATATCAACCAATCAACGATCAGTATTTTGACACATTCTGGTGGGTTGAGTGCCTTTTAACTTTTTAACACATAACGGGTTATATATGGCATGTCCAGTTATATTTGTTTCAAGCGGAAACCCTCAAAATGAATCTGAATAGAACAATGTCCATAGGGTTGACAACTTCTTATCCAAATGTTCGACCAAGCCTTGCATAATCTTTTACTTGCAAAAAAATAATATTTGGAAGATGGTAAAACTTTATGTCAATTAAAATTATTTCATATTTTTCAGAAGAAAATAGATAAAATGTGAAGATTACATTTTTTTTTCACCTACCAAATAAATCAACATCTTAGAATTTTGATAAATGCTAAAATTATGAATTAAAGGGCATCAGCCAGGACTTCAGAATGACAAATAATGCTGTTCATGTACCCCGGCTGAGCAATACACATATTTGATACATATACGTAATAATGATCAGCTTAAATATACAAAACAGCCTTGTATGTTAACTATAAAATGATATTGTTTGTATAAATATATATATGTACCTTTAGGTTTAACGTCCGTGTAGCGGACAAAATGATTATTTTTGGGTTTCCATGAGATATTATAAAAATTTAGTAAAGACACGCCCGACCGACATTTCTCCAATGTCCATCTAACACCATCATCATCCACAAACTCTGTAACAGAAAAAAAATCATTATTAGATAGTTTGTCTGAGAATTGTAACAAGTGCAACAAAGATCTAATTTCATAAGACATTCTTCCTGGGTATTCTTCCAGCTCTATTTCTGGGCATTCTTCCAAGTCCTATTCCAGGGCATTCTTCCCGCCCTATTTCTGGGCATTCTTCCAGTCCTATTCCAGGGAATTCTTCTAGTCCTATTCCTGGGCATTCTTCCAGCCCTATACATGGTTATTCTTCAGCCTTATTCCAGGGCATTCTTCCAGCCCTATTCCTGGGCAATCTTCCAGCCCTATTCCTGGGCATTCTTCACACCCTATCCCTGGGCATTCTTACAGTCCTATTCCAGGGCATTCTTCCAGCCCTATTCCTGGGCATTCTTCCAGCCCTATTCCTTAGCATTCTTCCACCCGTATTCCTGGTTATTCTTCCAGCCCAATCTCTGGTTACTCTTCAAGCTCTCTCTCTGGGCATTCTTTCAGCCCTATACATGGTTATTCTTCCAGGCCTATCACTGGGCATTCTTCTGACATGCATCATTTCTTCCTTATGCTAACCCAATGCAGCTTGCACAAGAAAACAGCCCATAGTTCTGGTAAGGAAACGAAGACTTGCCAATCCTTGTCAGATACCCAAACACAACATAACACCACTCACCAACAACTTTTTTTACGATGTTAGTTAACTTTAAATCAATTAATTTTAACTTGATTGCAAAGAACGCTCAAACCTTATATGAACCACTCTGAAGTCTGCTCTCTGGGTACAACCTGTACTGAGTGTTTTTAAAACTCATTCGGTCCAGCTGGAGGGCACAACCTCTGGCGGAGCAGTCAACATTATATCCACTTTATTACTGTCCTACTTAAAATTAGACATTAAATATACCAACATGTAACTATTGTACAATTCTGTACAATTATCATGTATTATTTGTGTAAATTTTCATTTACCTTCTCTAATTTCGGGTTTATCATCATATGACAATTATCATGTATATTTGTGTAAATATTCATTTACCGTTTTAATTTCAGGTTTATCATCCTCTGACAATGCTTCTGTACAATTTTATCATGTATATTTGTGTTAATATTCATTTACCTTCTCTAATTCAAGGTTTATCATCCTCAGACAATTATCATGTATATTTGTGTAAATATTCATTTACCTTTTCTAATTTCAGGTTTATCATCCTCTGACACTTGTGTAAATATTCATTTACCTTCTCTAATTTCAGGTTTATCATCATCTGACAATGCTTCTGTACAATTATCATGTATATTTGTGTAAATATTCATTTACCTTCTCTAATTTCAGGTTTATCATCCTCTGACAATTATCATGTATATTTGTGTAAATATTCATTTACCTTCTCTAATTTCAGGTTTATCATCCTCTGACACTTGTGTAAATATTCATTTACTTTCTCTAATTCCAAGTTTATCATCCTCTCACAATGCTTCTGTACAATTATCATGTATATTTGTGTAAATATTCATTTACCTTCTCTAATTTCAGGTTTATCATCCTCTGACAATGCTTCTGTACAATTATCATGTATATTTGTGTAAATATTCATTTACCTTCTCTAATTTCAGGTTTATCATCCTCTGACAATTATCATGTATGTTTGTGTAAATATTCATTTACCTTTTCTAATTTCAGGTTTACCATCCTCTGACAATTATCATGTATATTTGTGTAAATATTCAATTACCTTCTCTAATTTCAGGTTGATCATCTTCTGACAATGCTTCAGTACAATTATCATGTATATTTGTGTAAATATTCATTTACTTTCTCTAATTTCAGGTTTATCATCCTCTGACAATGCTTCTGTACAATTATCATGTATATTTGTGTTAATATTCATTTACCTTCTCTAATTCCAGGTTTATCATCCTCTGACAATTATCATGTATATTTGTGTAAATATTCATTTACCTTCTCTAATTTCAGGTTTATCATCCTCTGACAATTATCATGTATATTTGTGTAAATATTCATTTACCTTTTCTAATTTCAGGTTTACCATCCTCTGACAATTATCATGTATATTTGTGTAAATATTCAATTACCTTCTCTAATTTCAGGTTGATCATCTTCTGACAATGCTTCTGTACAATTATCATGTATATTTGTGTAAATATTCATTTACTTTCTCTAATTTCAGGTTTATAACCCTCTGACAATGCTTCTGTACAATTATCATGTATATTTGTGTAAATATTCATTTACCTTCTCTAATTCCAGGTTTATAATCCGCTGACAATTATCATGTATATTTGTGTAAATATTCATTTACCTTCTCTTATTTCAGGTTTATCATCCTCTGACAATTATCATGTATATTTGTGTAAATATTCATTTACCTTCTCTAATTTCAGGTTTATCATCCTGACAATTATCATGTATATTTGTGTTAATATTCATTTACCTTCTCTAATTTCTGGTTTATCATCCTGACACTTGTGTAAATATTCATTTACCTTCTCTAATTTCAGGTTTATCATCCTCTGACAATGCTTCTGTACAATTATCATGTATATTTGTGTAAATATTCATTTACCTTCTCTAATTTCAGGTTTATCATCCTCTTACACTTGTGTAAATATTCATTTACCTTCTCTAATTTCAGGTTTATCATCCTCTGACAATGGTTCCTCATCATCCTCATCCTCAGCCTCCTCCTTTATACATGCCTCAACAAGTTTGTCAAACACATTCACGGGAGTGTCACGTATCTCTTCTGTGGCTTGTCTGAAGTAAAAGATTTCATTGACTCAATGAGATTAAAACCTAGATTAGATGCCATAATTGTCACTGAAATTGATCCCAGGAGGAAAGACAATTTGTGTAATACTAAGATTGAAGAAACATTTAGATTCAAAATGTAGCAATTTATATCACATAACATCTTTAAGAAGAGAAATACGTCTGTTGACAAAAGCATATTATTTACCAGAAACCAATGTTTTACAAGAAAATAAGTAGGGGGCCACAACAATAATTTGACTGATGTTGACAAATATTAAACTTGACCTGTATTTTATAATTATACATAAAAACAAGGTACACAAGAAATATTACTTAAACACATACACCCATAAAGTTATTAATTGAAAACCAAATTTTTACCTTGGACGGACGGACGGACGGACTTGACTTATCACATGGTGCGCCTACACCATTCCTCAAGGGCATAAAAATTTAACAATTTATATAATATCTGAGAGTTTATCTGTAGCAATTTTATATCTGTCTGACCAGATTACACAGGGAAGCACTTGTGACTTTCTTTAAATAATATATTGAAAGGCATGTGTTTTATTTAATGGAGAAACACCATTTACAACACATTTCAGGTTATATACTGTATATCCAGTTTGTTTGCGGAGGGAGACCTCAGAATGAATCTAAGTAGAACCACCGTCATTTAGCAAGTAACTGGTAAACATTCTCATATTAAGTTTTTCAATCATGCAGAACTCAAACCTACGTAATCTGACAGCAGTGACAGTTAACGGATCTGGAGACGGCGCCTCAGACTATGGAGAACCCTGAAAGACATTTGACAAATTAATTCTGTTCAGAAATAAAATGGAAACTTCACTTACAACAATTGCTTTCTTCTTTTCCTTGGGGATGCTTCAGGAGTGTTGGTAGAATAGCCTGGAAATAAACAAGGGAGTATTGGTAGAATAGCCTGGAAATAAACAAAGGAGTATTTGAAGAATAGCCTGGATATAAACAAGGGAGTGTTGGTAGAATAGCCTGGAAATAAACAAGGGATTATTGGTAGAATAGCCTGGTAAGAAATAAACAAGGGAGTGTTGGTAGAATAGCTTGGAAATAAACAAGGGAGTTTTTGTAGAATAGCCTGGATACAAACAAGGGAGTGTTGGTAGAATAGCTTGGAAATAAACAAGGGAGTATTTGTAGAATAGCCTGGATACAAACAAGGGAGTGTTGGTAGAATAGCCTGGAAATAAAAAAGGGAGTATTGGTAGAATAGCCTGTAAATAAACAAGAGAGTATTGGTAGAATAGCCTGGAAATTTACAAGGAATACTTGTTTGAATTTATTTTTAGTGTAATTTTTATACCATCAATCAGTTCAATTCAACACTCTTTCCAGGTATACTGGAAGGTTAACCAGTGCTCGAGCACACTCACTACTGCAGGAAACTGACAACTTTCCCACTTAAACAAGCAGCAAGAGAAAGTTCATAGAAAATACGGAATACAAAAAGGAAAATTTAAGAGTGAACTGTGAAATAAAAAACATACATATCATTATAGCACCGCAAACGGGTGCAGTTGCTCATCTTTATTAAAGTCCATTAAGGTCAGTGATGAAAACTTTTTGAACATGACTGTGGTCAATACTATTAGAGAATAACAAAAATCAAACCCAAGCTAAACGAAAACTTTGGAGCCTAAATCTTAGTAACTTATCTATATACATTACTTGTATAACATATGAAGGTGTCTTTGATGTTTAGACACTATAACATAAGTAGTTTATTCTGAAACAGAGAAAAAAGTAAGCTAAACAAAAAACTTTAACCGGATGACGATGGTGCCACTGACACCAGGGTCATAACAATAGCTCTTTTTTTTCTGTCAAAAGACGAGCTAAAAATGCACATAAGAGTTGTTATACAAGTAAACAGTCATTCAGATACTGTGAAATCATTAATTTTCATTGGGGTTGTGGGATTGATTATCACTTATTTCATGGCGGGTCTCAACAGCAAAATCAAATCCCCACAAATTTATCATTGGTATAATTCTATAAAAATCCCTACTGTATATAAATAGTACCCAGAATGTAGGCCTTCGTCTCCTAATCCGTAAAATATTTCTATTTAGTGTACATACATGTATGTACATGCTGGATTTGTCTAAGTCGTAAGAACTTATTCACAATAGATGCAAAATAAATAAGTTGACAAACAGCAGGGGATGCAGTTACTCTTGAATAATCTATTAATCAATGGTGTGGCTAATGGATCCAATTTCATAATCCAGAGCTTTTTTTCTGGAAACTGGAAAGAGGCCAAAGCCTTCGATATTAGGAAAGAAACAGCGTGATTGAGGGAAAATTGGGAATATTGTTAAGGCTTTAGCAAACTGGAAAATAAAGAGTAACACTGTTTAGGTAATGTTGTACCCAATAAATATCTGCTAATACAAAAATACTTCATATCCAGTTGGGTTATTTAATCCCCTAATGTACAAAAAATTAAAAAAAAAATTTTTGGCCTAAAATTGGGGGAATAAACATGATATTTTAACTGTAAAGCCACTTAATTTGGCCTGTTTAATAAGGTAAAAAAGCCCTGCAATCATAGGTTCCACTCAACTAACTGATAATGGAAGATATTAGGTTACTAGACATTCAGTTTTATAATGTATTAGATGGATAGTGCTCTCGGTTCATTAGTTTACAAGGCAATTTTGTAAAACAATATATGTTAAGCAAATTTGGTGTGCAGGTCTACTATCACTCTATCAGGTCTTCCTCCACCAATAAAAAATGATGTCATATATAACCTGAAATGTGTTTAAAATGGCGGTAAACCCCATTATAATATAAAAAACACACAACACTTTTAAGCCAAAATTAGGCAAATGTGTGACCATATTTTCTAATTCTTCAATTTCAATTATAGGTACTAAATGACACGATTTTAAAACATACAATCAGTGTTATAATGACACGAGAAAGTTTTATAAGAAATATTCATAATTTTCGGTAATGCGAATATTACGCTGAGTAGAGCTAGGTGTGAGTAAGGAACGACAACTGTGTAATACTATACCAGACTTCCGAAATCCAATTTAAGCACTTAGTTTACAATGGGAATTGGTAGATTTTCAATCCTTTAAAAACTTAAGTATGGGTATTCTTTCAAATCAGGATATGACATGAATGAAAAACCAAGAAACAACTCTTACCTCGTCCCACAATTTCATCACTTTAACTTTTTACTCCATAGGCATTTCAACTGGACTCTTCGGAACTCAAGTCACACATAGTCAACTTCCATGAATAGATACATTTTACCTATTTATTCTGATAGAGCAGAAAACAGTGCAGAACCGGTTCTGATTGCTCGTTACAAGCAATCAGAACTGGCTCTACACTGTTTTCAAAAGCCTTCTATATTAGAGGTGTTCACAGGTGTCCATATGAAGTAAAGGGTTAAAACACAAATGAACATATTAATTGCGGTTGACATATATGAACTGATAAAAATGGGATAAAAAATATCTTGGGGAATAATATATGTAATATTTAAAAACATGTTTTATGTATAATTACCATTTTCTAATGGGTCGGGAGGCTCTTGTTTCACCTTATCACTGTGGGGCTGTGTGGGGGTCGTGGCCTCGCTCGATAAAGCAGTGTCAGTTGATGATTGGCTCTCACTGTAATGTGTAGCGGTAATTTAAATACTTAATTAAATATTAATACGATATGGGCAGACTTGATAATATATCCTACATGGGCAGACTTGATATCATTAGAATCTTTCAAGGGATTGAGGTTTGAATAGAAAATTCTGTCCAGAAGTATGACTGTTTCGGCGTTAATGAATATCTAGCCTGTAAACAATAAAACCGTGATCATTAGAGATGGAGTTTTCTAGCTGAACCAAAAAAGCAATGAGTGATTATTTTCTTGCATTATTAACACATCGAGTGGTCCAGTTATTTTTGATAGCAATCTTTGTATCAAAGGTCACTATGCAATTGTCACAACCTAAACGTGATTAATATTGAATATATATACATAACATTAGGCCATTATAAATAAATTGCTAGATTATCATCCAAATTTTTCTTAAAAACAACGAGGGTGCGAGAAATTAATTTATTAATTTTTATTTCTAAAATTTTGGATGTTTTTTTAAAAATAATAAAAAATTATGGGGCGGGCAGGGATGATAACCTAGCAATTAATTTATTATGGCCTTACTGTTAGCACCGACTCCCTCTCTTACAAAGGAGGGGGTAAAGGATAAAGATTAATGAAACAATATCCCGGTCAGGTACAAGAACAAAGAGACACTTGTCCTTTATAGTAATAAGGGGAATATTGTATTTGTTATGCTTGTTCAAATATTTAGAGTCATTTTATGCCATCGAAGGCTTACAAAGGATCAACTAGCCTAGCGACCTCTTTCCTGGGACCCTGGAAGGTTAACCAGTACTCCAGCACTCTTATCTACATAAGTGTCTGATAATTTCCTCACCTGAAACAGCGGTGAGAATGACAATAAGACACAATGTCGTTTATCAATCATCAGGAAGTGTGGCTGGGCGGGGATACGACTAGGGCTGTCACGTTTACACATGTAAACAGATCTATGTGGTTTAAAAGCAATATGTGTTTACTAATAATACTAATCTAATATACGTGTACACTACCTTGACCCTAGACCCCAGTAAATTTGGTAAATTAGTGTATAGATTGTTTGACGAAGTAACAGGCTGTTATTGAATATTTTCCAACCATCCTTGAGTGTTTCACGGCATTATTAATCATTATGACTGTGGAGTTTGACTTACAAAGCCAGAATTATTTCAAAACTGCAATGTCATGAGCAACATGTCAGCCATTTGTTTGGCGAGTTATTTAAACATTTACAGTATATTTTAATAATTAATTGGATTGACAGTCAGATACTCTACCGAATGAGCCAGGCCTGCACAAACTATTTTAACAGAAAGTTACCATGACCTAATGTTAAAATCATGAAACAAGGAAATTTTTTTAATATTGTTCTTGGTCCACAACATTAGAGCTGCATATTCCGCTAAATAATGTTTATTATGTCTCCCATCATGCACAAACACCCTCCCTCGTCAGTTGACTACTTCTATTGTCCAAGATTCTTCATTAAGTCAACATATAAAGCAAGTATTTGAGCACTGATTTGTGAAAAAATTTCATAATGTTTAACATACCCGGACGCTGGTGTTTTTGGCGAACTCATATTAGACTGTGGTGTGCTGTCTGGCCGCGGTTCCGGTCGCGGACTGTGTACTTCTGTGGCCGTTGTCATAGCCAGCTGTTTCTTCACAGCTGATATACTGTAGTATTAAGATAGCAGATTTTTTAAATACTATGTAATAGCCTCTAATATTTAGTTAAAAATGTAAATTTTGTATATTTTCCAGTAAGGTTTCAATGAAATTGATTGCTTTTGTGGGGAAGTATTGTTCATTCCTTGTAAAATTGTTTTAATGTAAGTTACAAAATTTCAGATTTTGATTTCATAAGAATTCATTTCTTAAAGCCAGATTCACTTGACGATTAACCAGTATCAGATCAGATACACTCCTCGTTTCTGCCAGTCACTGACTACTTCCCAACATATTCAGAGGTGGGAGATTCATTATTGTTATATATTTCTATTATTTTCTGGATGAAAAATACAAAAATTACAGCTACGGCTTGTATAACAAGAGGCCCAAGAGGGCCTGAGGATGCTCTACTGACTCAAAGTGGCCATAGCACTTTTTGAAATTGTACTATGCAATAGAAACATCGGCCATCTTGAATTTTAGAAAGAAAAATTAAATCTTTTGTATAGTCTCCTATGCAATAGAAACATCCATGTGAAGTTTCAATTTAATTGACCTTGTGGTTTCAGAATAAATGAAAAAAAAAGAGAGAATTTTCTGTTTTCCGACAGTATCCCTATGTAAAATTGTAAGTCCCCTTACAGGGCCCCTATTTATTTTAGCCCCTAAATTCTTATCTGCAATCAAACCCCTACACATAGGGATAATTTATGCAAAATATGCACAAATCTGACATACCGGTTCTTAAGAAAACAAATTTAGTAATTCCCAATTTGTACCCTTTTGGGGCCCCTGCTGACCCCTTAAGACAGTGGAACCTAGTCATTTTTACAAATCTTAACCTCCTTCATCAAACAATGCTTCTGTGAAAATATAGGCAAAATCAATTCCATTTAAAGCAACACATCCACGTTTGAACTTTTAAAAAAAAAATTTAATTGAGTTATGAGCACATTTCCCATACAAACATATGATCAATTAGCTGTATATGAGCATATAAACACAATCCGGAACAAAATGATGCCCAAATTATAATGCGTGACTAACACTTTATAAAACAAGCGTGTAACTCACCCGATTAAAAAAAATATTGTCAAAACGACTTTCAAGGCAGGTAAAGTACACTACGCACTAAAATATGAAGTTTTTTAATACGACTCGCATAATTCAATTTGAAGCTAAGTTGGAATCCTCGGCAATTTAAAAATAATTTATAAAGCGTTTGTCACGCTTTATAATTTGGACATCTTTTTTTATAATTCTAAAGCGTTCTGGATAGTGTTTGTTAGCACATATACAGCTCACTGACCATATATTTATGTATGGAAAATGTGCTCACAACTCAATTGAAAAACTTTTTAAAAACGTTTAAACGTGGATGTGTTGCTTTAAAAAAAAAAAAATAAAAAAATATTATAATGACATGTGTCCCCTAATTGAACTCTCAGGGCAGGGTCATATTTAACCCTAGGGACACCATTTGAACAAATCTAACAAAACCATAGTTGGTCATCATTATTACATAAACATTTTGAAAATCTGTTGGGCCCTTCATGAGAAGTTTTTTTAAGTTTTGGACTATTTGTAGTAAACGCAGCCATCTTGAATTTCAGATCGAAAAAAAAAAAATCTTCGGTATAGTCTCATATGCAATAGCAGTGTTTTCTCCAGAGTGCATTTCTTGCGTTTTTGACGGAATTAAATCTCATTTGACGCAATCAAGTTTGTTCAGTGCGACCACTATGACGCACCCTTAAAAAATGACGCATTCATGTTTACCTACAATCGACAAATTGCTTTCTCCACTGGCTATTTTTGGAAGGTAACGTGGTATGATTCAGGGAATCCCCAATGCAATTGCATTGGTGACTATGATCACAACGTAATTTTCCACGAAGCAATATGGAATCATCAAAACAACGGCGTCTCACCAGTTTCTTTACAAAAACAGATAATAAAAAAACTTCAGTTGAATCGGTAAGTCAATCTTCGCCACAATTGCCGCTGAAGTCCAAAATTTCTGTTCACGATTCTAAAAGAAAATTGCCCAAGTGAGAATTTAGGGACAATTTCACCAATTTCAGACATTCAACAATTTTACAGCATGTTTCATCAGTGCAGCATAAGGCTGCATTAGAAGCAAGATCTCTTCGATGTAACATGCAGAAACAAACGCATTCAATTGTGTTTAAACAATAATTGGAGCTCTACAGACTGTTTACTGGCTAAGAAAAGAGAAGTTACCAACTTCAAAGTACAGCTCATTGTTGAATTTACATCGAGCTCAAGGTTGTTCATTTCCTGGTGAGTTAAATGTCGGATCCACAACTACATACACCTCCCAATTTATAGCAGAAGATTTGCAAGAGACAATTTCCAGTGTAATAAATGAGGACCTCAACACAAAACTAGCCAAAAGTCCATATATTGCAATTTTATTGGATCAGAGTTGTGATATTTCAGTTACTAAAAAACTTTTAGTATATGGAAGAACAATTACTTCCGATTTTGACTTAGAAACGCATTTCATATGCAATGTACAAATACCGGATGGTAGAGCTCCAACACTATATGATTCAGTGAAACAAGCCCTTGCAGCTCAAGATGTCCCATTAGAAAAGATGCTTGCAATTGGTTCTGATGGAGCTTCAGTCATGACAGATGTAAAGAATGGTTTTGTGGCACTAGTACGCAGGCATGACTCGCCCTTTGTACTTGGTGTTCATTGTATAGCACACAGGATATCATAATTGATAAAACTCTAAAAAATAATTTTTGAGGGAACTTAATCTGCCTTGAATGTAAATGCAAGATGCTTTCAAATAAAAGTTGATTTGATGGTGGTACAGATTGATATTTATCATATAACATAATTATATTTAATTATTGCCATTGCAGCTATATATTTATTTGAACATTGTGCAATTTATTTTTATATTATATTTGATTCTCATTTCAGATTATCTCTTTGTTTCAGACAGGCTGCTGAGAAGGTGCCTTACTTGAAGTTCTATCAGCAGATCTTGTAAGATGTGTTCTACCATTTCAAGGTCAACCCTGCTTAGAGAGAAAATGAAAGAAATTCAAACTGTTCTACAAGACCCCTTGATCCAGTATAAAGAACTGCACAGTGCTAGGTGGTTTTCGATGTATGCTGCTCTTGAAGCTGTCTATAGAACCTGGGGATCGCTTGCTACATATATAGAGTCACAGATGGAATCATCAAATGACAGCACTTCAAAGGGTTTCTTTAAGAAGATTACCACATTTACATTCATAGCAACTACCTACCTGCTTATGGACATTATTCCTAAAATCACTCAGCTCAGTTTGTTCCTCCAGAAAGAGAACATTGACCTGGCAATGCTGAGGCCAAGTGTTGATAGTGTCGTTCAGCAACTGACTTGGCTAAAATCCAATGATGGAAATTGTCTGTCTGAGTTTCTTGTTGTTGCTGGAGAGAAACTCACTGAGTTCAAGGGGGTCAAAATTGTGGACACTCCTATTCTTCGTCAGCAATTCATTAAGACAAGACAGACCTTTCTGAGTAATTTAATCCAAGAGATTGAGAGAAGGTTTCCTGCAGTGGCCACAGATGTTATCTCTAACATGGCTGTACTGAACATGAGTGGTCTGTCCCTGCTGTCAGAGAATGACAGAAAAGAATATGGAGTTACCCAGTTGAAGGCTATTACTGATCATTATGGACAGGAAGACAGTGGAAATCCTCCATTTGTTGATGCACAAGAAACCTTGCTGGAATTGTAGAGATGTAAAGCCCTAGTTGTTCAACAGCAGTATCCTTGCCATACTGTTATATCTACATGGAAGCTATTGTCTGTAAATCACCCAGATAGTTTTCCAAACCTGAAGAAACTAAACATGGTAGCAGTATTGGCACCACTTCAGACAGCAACTGTTGAACGAGGGTTCAGTGTCCAAAATGACATCAGAGTTGCATCAAGAAACAGACTCTCTAGCCAAAGACTGGACACCTTGATGAAATTATCCCTATGGCCTGATATTGAGGACTTTGATAACCAGGAAGCACTGGCCCAATGGAAGGCAGTGAAGCAAAGAAAAATGTTTGCCAAATAAGACTGACCATGATATTGATCATTATATCAAGACTGCTGACAGAGTAGGGTTGGACTGACTTTGTTATAACAGTTATTGTTTAATTCCAAAAATCATTTGATGTGAATCTGTCTCTTCCAGTTATTTTAACTTGTTGAAGAGAAACTTTTTAAAGTTAAATTGTTTTGAATTGAAAGCTGTTAATTAAAGTTTTATATTTGTGTGAAACAGGAAATAAAACTGTTTTAGTAAAATATGTATTTTTTACCTCTATTTTTTTTAAAATTCATTAAGTTTTAGACTAGTCAACTTATGACCCCCAAAATTTGAAAATGACCCCCAGATTTTTAGTGAGTGGGTCATTAATGACACCAAAAAAATGGAGCTGGAGAAAACACTGCAATAGAAACACCCATGTGAAGTTTCAATTTAACTGACCTAGTGGTTTCAGAACAGATGAAAGAAAAAGAGAATTTTCTGTTTTCCCATAGTATCCCTATGTAAAATTCTAAGACCCCTTACAGGGCCCCTATATATTTTAGCCCCTAAATTCCTATCTGCAATCAAACCCCTACACATAGGATAATTTATGCAAAATATGAACAAATCTGATATACCGGTTCTTAAGAAAACGAATTTAGTAATTCCAAATTTTTACCCTTTTGGGGCCCCTCCTGACCCCTTAAGACAGTGGAACCCAGTCATTTTTACAAATCTGAACCTCCTTCACCAAACAATGCTTCTGTGAAGATATAGGCAAAATCATTTCCATTTTAAAAAAACTAAATAAAAAAATATTATAATGACATGTGTCCCCTAATTGAACCCTTGGGGCGGGATCATATTTAACCCTAGGACACCATTTGAACAAATCTAACAAAACTATAGTTGGTCATCATTTCTACATAAACATTTTGAAAATCTGTTGGGCTGTTCATGAGAAGAAGATTTTTTAAGTTTTGGACTATTTTTAGTAACAGCGGCCATCTTGAATTTCCAATTGAAAAAAAAAAATCTTCTGTATAGTCTCCTATGCAATAGAAACACCCATGTGAAGTTTCAGTTTAATTGGCTTAGTGGTTTCAGAGAAAGTGCTGCTAACAGACGACAGACGACAGACAACACGCCATCGCATAAGCACTTCTGACCTTTGGCCAGTAGAGCTAAAAATTATAACAATATCAAACTTAGAATATGAAACGGCTGTTTTTACTCACAAAGTATGAAAAAAAAGGGGGTAAATTTACGCACATTTAACAATATTTACTAATACATTAGCCTTGGAAAAACAACACAATTTGCATAAATTGCTGATCATAACCTACCCTTCATTTGTTCTTTTCCGTAAAATACTTGGTCTTGGTGAAGCACTGGGGTTGTTTACAGGTGTAGAGCTGGGGGTGTTGGGCGCGGGCTGTCCTATCTGTGGGATATGGGAATTCTGGGTAGTTACTGTGTACAGACTACTCGCAACTGCAGCCACCGCAGCAACAGACATCCCTGACGACTGGGTTGTCATGGAAACGGGTTGGGCAGTCATGGAGACGGATACATCGGAACTTGTTGATGTGACTTTCGAGATGCCAGCTATATAAAATGAAGAAAATTATGTAAATTTTTATTAAACTAGTTTTAATAATCTTTATATCAATGTGCTGATGTTTCATTTAGACATTATATTACATAAATTTCTCTAGTACAATTTTTTAATATATACAGAAAAGATGTGTGGTAAAGTTTAAGCCCAGTGTTTTTTAAGGGGGATTTAGGGGGGAAAAAGCGTTGTAATGATAAAAAGGGGGGGGGGGGGGAATCAAAACAATGCAAATCGTAAGCATGTATATTTAAACCAGTTAAACAGGTCAACATCCTTATTTTTCATTGTCTCTAACTGTTAAATTTCACTTACAAGAGGCCCAAGAGGGCCTGAGGACGCTCTACTGACTCATAGTGGCCATAGCACTTTTTGAAATTCTACTATGCAATAGAAACATCTGGTTGGGGTCATTTTTAAATCTAGGGACACCATTTGAACAAATCTAACAAAACTATAGTTGGTCATCATTACCACATAAACATTTTGAAAATCTGTTGGACCGTTCATGAGAAGAAGATTTTTTAAGTTTTGGACTATTTTTAGTAACGGTGACCATCTTGAATTTAAGATGAAAAAAAAATCTTTTGTATAGTCTCTTATGCAATAGAAACATCCATGTGAAGTTTCAGTTAAATTGGCCTAGTGGTTTCAGAAAAAAAGGAAAAAAAATAAGAGAATTTTCTGTTTTCCCATAGTATCCTTATGTAAAGTTCTAAGTCCCATTACAGGGCCCCTATATATTTTAGACCCTAAATTCCTATCTGCAATCAAACCCCTACACATAGGGATAATTTATATCAAATATGTACAAGTCTGACATACCGGTTCTTAAGAAAACGATTTTACTAATTCCCAATTTGTACCCTTTTGGGGCCCCTCCTGACGCCTTAAGACATAGGAACCCAGTCATTTTTACAAATCTTAACCTCCTTCACCTAACAATGCTTTAGTGAATTTATAGGCAAAATCATTTCCATTTAAAAAAAAAAAAAAAATATATATATATATATATAATTTATTATATATTATATCGAGATGTGTCCCCTAATTGAACTCTCGGGACAGTGTCATATTTAACCCTAGGGACACCATTTGAACAAATCTAACAATACTATAGATGGTCATCATTACTACATAAACATTTCGAAAATCTGTTGGGCCGTTCATGAGAAGAAGATTTTTTAAGTTTTGGACTATTTTTAGTAACGGTGGCCATATTGAATTTCAGATCGAAAAAAAAATCTTCTGTATAGTCGCCTACGCAATATAAAACCGTGTGAAATTTCAGTTTAATTGGCCTTGTGGTTTCAAAACAAATGAAAGAAAAAGAGAATTTTCTGTTTTCCCATAGTATCCCTATGTAAAATTCTAAGTCCTCTTACAGGGCCCCTATAAATTTTAGCCCCTAAATTCTTATCTGCAATCAAACCCCTACACATAGGGATAATTTATGCAAAATATGAACAAATCTGATATACCGGTTCTTAAGAAAACAAATTTAGTAATTCCCAATTTTTACCATTTTGGGGCCCCTCCTGACCCCTTAAGACAGTGGAACCCAGTCATTTTTATAAATCTGAACCTCTTTCACCAAACAATGCTTCTGTGAAGATATAGGAAAAATCATTTCCATTTAAAAAAAAAAAACAAAAAAAAATATTATGACATGTGTCCCCTAATTGAACCCTCTGGGCAGTGTCATATTTAACCCTAGGGACACCATTTGAACAAATC
Organism: Panopea generosa; assembly: GCA_029582155.1. Lineage (NCBI taxonomy): Eukaryota > Metazoa > Mollusca > Bivalvia > Adapedonta > Hiatellidae > Panopea > Panopea generosa. The sequence continues at coordinate 10,463,250 of CM055907.1, read as the reverse complement.
TAACAAAACTATAGTTGGTCATCATTACTACATAAACATTTTGAAAATCTGTTGGGCCGTTCATGAGAAGAAGATTTTTTAAGTTTTGGACTATTTTTAGTAATGGCGGCCATCTTGAATTTCAGATCGAAAAAAAAAAATCTTTTGTATAGTCTCCTATGCAATAGAAACACCCATTTGAAGTTTCAGTTTAATTGGTGTAGTGGTTTCAGAGAAAGTGCTGCTAACAAACGACAGACGACAGACAATGTGCCATCGCATAAGCACTTCTGGCCTTTTGCCAGTAGAGTTAAAAATCAAATCCAAAAACAAAAAGGTTTTTGGGAGGGGGAATGGGGCCAAAAAGAGCAATAGATAAGAACTGGAGCCATATTATCAAACTATTGTAAACAATATTTACAGTTTAAGCCTTTACTCCATAGATACGCATTTTCCCGCACCAATCACAGAAGGCCTTTGAAAAACAAGAAGCCCAAGAGGGCCTGAGGATGCTCTACTGACTCATAGTGGCCATAGCACTTTTTGAAATTCTACTATGCAATAGAAACATCAGGGCAGGGTCATTTTTAACTCTAAGAACACCATTTGAACAAATCTAACAAAACTATAGTTGGTCATCATTACTACATAAACATTTGCAAATCTGTTGGACCGTTCATGAGAAGATGGTGGCTATTTTGAATTGAGAAGAAGATTTTTTAAGTTTTGGACTATTTTTAGTAACAGCGGCCATCTTGAATTTCAGATAAAAAAAAAAAATCTTCTGTATAGTCTCCTGAGCAATAGAAACACCCATGTGAAGTTTCAGTTTAATTGGCCTAGTGGTTTCAGAGAAAGTGCTGCTAAAAGACGACAGACGTCAGACGACAGACAACGCGCCATCGCATAAGCACTTCTGGCCTTTGGCCAGTAGAGCTAAGTGCATGAAGAGTTCAGATTGCTCGTAACAAGCAATCTGATCACTTCCTGCACTGTTTTCCACTGTCAGTTAATATAAACATAATTCACCCAATATTTAAAAGTCTTCTATATTAGAGGCGTCCAAAGGCGTCTATATTAGAGGTGTCCAAAGGCGTCTTTATGGAGTAAAGGGTTAATAATACATGTATGTATATTAATATATTTCAATAATGATTTTGTCAATAAGACAAAATCATAATGAAATACCTCTGACTGCCGATTTCAAACTTTGAGGAAAACACTGGGACTGACAAACATTTATTGAATGCCCCTCCAAAATACTTCCGAGTAGCAGAGACATAACAACACTACCTACCTTCAGTGCTGGCTGCGTGATACTGTGTGGGTACAGGCTGGGTAGTCTGCGGAGTGCTCTGTCTTAAGGAATCTGCCATCACCATTAAGGGGTGGTTAATTCGCAAATTTGTACCCGCAACAGCCTGGGATACGCTATGACTGACAGCCTGCAGGGACGCTAGGTTTGCAGTTGTTTGAGAAGGTACTGAAAAAGTTTAGTTTTCATTGCACAAAAATATATACAGGTTCGAAGTGGACGAGTGGTTTAACCTACAAACTTAAGTAACTGAACAACTTTCTTACATAAAACTTTTTAATTGAGCTGGGCTTGAACCAACAACCTCAGTGGTACAAGGTATAAGTGGTGGTAAGACGACACTGCCTCAGATCACACAGCTACGGAGCTGGGCTTGAACCAACAACCTCAGTGGTACAAGGTATAAGTGGTGGTAAGACGACACTGCCTCAGATCACACAGCTACGGAGCTAGGCTTGAACCAACAACCTCAGTGGTACAAGGTATAAGTGGTGGTAAGACGACACTGCCTCAGATCACACAGCTACGGAGCTGGGCTTGAACCAACAACCTCAGTGGTACAAGGTACAAGTGGTGGTAAGACGACACTGCCTCAGATCACACAGCTACGGAGCTGGGCTTGAACCAACAACCTCAGTGGTACAAGGTACAAGTGGTGGTAAGACAACACTGCCTCAGATCACACAGCTACGGAGCTGGGCTTGAACCAACAACCTCAGTGGTACAAGGTACAAGTGGTGGTAAGACAACACTGCCTCAGATCACACAGCTACGGAGCTGGGCTTGAACCAACAGCCTCAGTGGTACAAGGTACAAGTGGTGGTAAGACAACACTGCCTCAGATCACACAGCTACGGAGCTAGGCTTGAACCAACAACCTCAGTGGTACGAGGTGTAAGTGGTGGTAAGACAACACTGCCTCAGATACCAAAGCTACGGAGCTAGGCTTGAACCAACAACCTCAGTGGTACGAGGTATAAGTGGTCGTTAGACAACACTGCCTCAGATCACGCAGCTACGGAGCTGGGCTTGAACAAACAACCTCAGTGGTACGAGGTATAAGTGGTCGTAAGACGACACTGCCTCAGATACTAAAGCTACGGAGCTGGGCTTGAACCAACAACCTCAGTGGTACGAGGTATAAGTGGTCGTTAGACAACACTGCCTCAGATACTAAAGCTACGGAGCTGGGCTTGAACCAACAATCCAGTTATATGAGGTATAAGTGGTCGTTAGACGACACTGCCTCAGATACCAAAGCTACGGAGCTGGGCTTGAACCAACAACCTCAGTGGTACGAGGTATAAGTGGTCGTTAGACGACACTGCCTCAGATCACACAGCTACGGAGCTGGGCTTGAACCAACAACCTCAGTGGTACGAGGTATAAGTGGTCGTAAGATGACACTGCCTCAAATCACACAGCTACGGATGCACCAAATATGAGTAAAAACCAAATTTCATAAAGTAACTGACTTACTGTCACACTTAAACCTTTAAACAATTCTTTATTAAAAACATTACCCCTCCCCCTCCCCCATGTTAATCAAAGTTTTTGATGCACCCTGTTACTTACATAGTCCAGGCCTTGCATTGGCTTGAGCCTGCGCAGCGATCTGGTGCCTCATCAGCTGCTGGTAATATGGATTTTCTTGAGACAGGATGTATGGCGGGATGAATGGCATAGTGGGTAGAGACCTGTAACAATAATCATATAAGTATTAAAGAATGTCTCACCAAGTTTACTAGTATTTGTACAAAATTGGGCTGTGGGGAGAGAAATGGTTTTCAAAGCTATTTTCAGCACATTAATTATTATTACTGGTAGAGATATAGCTAAGAACGGACCCAGAGTCTATTTTAATTAACTGGCAAACTTTCTCATAATTATAATGTATTAGGACAGAGATGGCTTTTTTACAATACACCATTGTTTGGTGTTTAGCGTCAATTTCAACAATTTTTCAGCTATATTGCAACCGTGACGGCTTGAGACAGTGTTCTCAGCCCTGCCACACTCGAGTATCATACCACAGACACAAGGTATGATGTCTAAACCAATCACATTATACTGGCACTGGGCCGACCAAACCTAGAACTATCCTTTTAATGCTGAGCGCCAAGAAAGAAAGCTTCTATAACCATTTATCAAGTCTTCGGTGTGACCCTACCAGGGATCAAACCCACGACCATTTGCATGCGAGACAGACGTTCTACCCCTAGACTACACCGCTGCAGTTAACAATACATCACAAATGGACAAGACTGATGGATGAAACCAAGCAGTATTTTAAATAAATCAAACTAAGTTTAGAATTAAAAAATCAAGAACTGTCGGAAGGACAGCACGCTCGAATATTTCGATGCTGTTCTAAAACGGCAGCTTTTTCAGAATATAAGTACCAAATAGAAGACAATTAAAACTGAGGTGTGGTAAAATTAAGCTAAAATTATTGCTTGCCAGTTAAAAATAAATTAGCAAAATAATTCACAAACACTTTTTATTTTTATCATCAACAAGGCATTATATCAATACCAGTTCATGAAAATGGATCTAAAGTGAAATTTTTTTACTGCTTAGAAACAAACAAAATAAGAAAAAAGAGATTTAACTCTTAGGGAAGGCCAATTTTGCGCCCAGGGTCATGGTTTTGAACAGATTTGAGAGAGGACCACAAACTGACCCTATTTCAAACATCTAAGCTCAATGCCGTGTACCGGTACTACAAACTTTACAAAATTTCTAAGTCTAAAAGGGAAATAATTCTGCCAAAACGCAATCCAATCAAGATTCGTGTCTATGAGTTTCCTTGAGGATGCTGAACACATATATGAAGTTTCATTCATGTCCAATGACAGGTTGATAAAATAAGTACACAAAACTAAAAAACAACCTGCTAATTATCTCTAACCAAATTTTCTAACTGCAAAAGGGCCATAACTGTTGGTTGTTTTTTTAATCGGGTTTAATGTCATTTTCAACACATTTCAGGTTATATATGGCATATCCAGTTTTATTGGTCGAGGATGACCTCAGACTGAGTGAACCACTGTCCTTCCGCAAGTAACTGGAAACTTTCTCACATAAAGTGTTTGGGGTGAGCGGGACTCAAACCTTAGAGGTGAGAGGTAAGTGATCTTGATACGGCACCTTAGACCACTTGGCCACGGAGGACCCTTCCATATTTGTGTTACTACAATCTAGAGTTATGGTTCTCATCTCTGTGCATTCCGTTCGATGCTGAACACACGCTAAGTTTCATTCACATTCAATAATAGGTTGATGAAATATGTACATATTCAAAGACTTTAATCTGCTAAAAAACTCTAACCAAATCTAAAAGAGCCATAATTCTGCCAAAATGCAACTCAGAGGTATGGTTCTTATCCCTGTGTGTTCCATAAATGATGTTGAACATATATGTGAAGTTGCATTCATATCGAATGAGTAGTTGCATAGGTATCTTACCTGATCAATAACTTTAACCTGAAAAATTAAATCCAAAAAGGAACATAGCTCTTCCAAAATGCAACCCAGGATAGTCAAGCTTAAAATTTAAAACACACTAAACTTAAACAAGCTATTTTGAAGGTAAGGGTCAATGATCCCCTAGGTATCAGTTTCACAGCGCTATTTCATTGTGCATGTCTAGTTGTCGTTATATATTCTATTTAAACATTTTTGATGAGTACACTGAATGTTTACTAATGTTGTTGTTGTAGTATCATCTGTACAATGAAATCTATTCATTATACTATAAATGAACTGGAAATGTGTGTTCGCATTAATGCCCTCGCTACTGAATGAAAACAAACTTATTACCAAAAATTAAGTTGAAAAGGGCCATATCTCCTGTAAAAAAATTGCAGACGCTGAAAAATATCAAACTTGACCTGTACTTCAAAATTATACAAGTAAACACGAAGAAAAAACTAAGCATCAATTAAATATATAGCTCCTTTCATAAGTTATTGAAATTTTTTTTTTACCTTGAAAGGATAAACAAACAGATTAACATCTAATGCCCCTTTACCACTTTTCAAATGCCATTCGAGCGGTGTGGTATAAACAAACAAATATTTTTATTTATACTATAATTGATAAATAACCGTGTTGATAAGCGTACTTACATTTCTACTATAATTGATAAATAACCGTGTTGATAAGAGTTCTTACATTTCTATTATAATTGATAAATAACTGTGTTGATAAGCGTACTTACATTTCTATTATAATTGATAAATAACTGTGTTGATAAGCGTACTTACATTTCTATTATAATTGATAAATAACCGTGTTGATAAGCGTACTTACATTTCTACTATAATTGATAATTAACCGTGTTGATAAGAGTTCTTACATTTCTACTATAATTTATAAATAACCGTGTTGATAAGAGTTCTTACATTTCTACTATAATTGATAAATAACCGTGTTGTTAAGAGTACTTACATTTCTACTTTAATTGATAAATAACCGTTTTGATAAGAGTTCTTATATTTCTACTTTAATTGATAAATAACCATGTTGATAAGCGTACTTACATTTTTACTATAATTGATAAATAACCGTGTTGATAAGCGTACTTACATTTCTACTATAAATGATAAATAACCGTGTCGGTAAGCGTACTTACATGTCTACTATAACAGAAATATAACCGTGTCAATAAGCGTACTTACACTTCTACTATAACTGAAATTTATCCGTGTTGATAAGCGTACTTACACTTCTTCTATAACTGAAATATAACTGTGTTGATAAGCATACTTACATTTCTCTCGTCTCAGTATGACTGTTGTTACTTGTGGCAGTTGTAATAATGGGCAAGGCCCTGTGTGGCTGGTTTAAAAACAGACCCATGTTATGGGCCTGCAGTTGACTCTGGGGTGTGTGGGTCTGACCAGCAGGCTGAGTGTGGGCATGTGCAGGCTGGGGCTGAGGGTAGGAAGTGGGCTCTGTACGATGATCATGAACCGTACTATGTGATGTTGGAATGATGTGACTCTGTGAAGGATGCTGTCTCTGGGGTGGAACTTTGGCTGTAACAGAATGTAGTAGAACTCCTTTATATTCATCAATCAATTTCATTCAACTGTCAATCATTTATATTCACCAATCATATTCATTCAACTGTCAATCATTTATATTCACCAATCATCTTCGTTCAACTGTCAACCATTAATATTCACCAATCATCTTTATTCAACTGTCAATCATTTGTATTCACCAATCATTAACTGTCATTGATTATGTTTATTTAAATTACATACAGTTTAACCTGTGTAAGCGGTCACCTCTATTAAGCAGTCACCTGTCTTAAGCAACCATGTTCCTATTTCCAATTGCTATGCTTTCAGAGTAAATTAACCTGTATTAAGCAACAACCTGTATTAAAAGGCCAACTTTGCTCTTTCCCTTGGCTGGTTTGACTGTATATATATATAAAGCTGTTGCAATGTGTTCCAGACAGACAAAAGATCAATGATCTGATGACATATTGCTGTAATGTTGTGGTCTGATAATGGCATATTGCTGTAATATTGTGGTCTGATAATGGCATATTGCTGTAATGTTGTGGTCTGATAATGGCATTTTGATGTAACACAGTGATCTGATGACATACTGCTGTAACGCTGTGATCTGATAATGACATATTGCTGTAATGTTGTGGTCTGATAATGGCATATTGCTGTAATGTTGTGGTCTGATAATGGCATATTGCTGTAATGTTGTGGTCTGATAATGACATATTGCTGTAATTTTGTGAATTGATAATGGCATTTTGATGTAACACTGTGATCTGATGACATACTGCTGTAACGCTGTGATCTGATAATGACATATTGCTGTAATGTTGTGGTCTGATAATGGCATATTGCTGTAATGTTGTGGTCTGATAATGGCATACTGCTGTAATGTTGTGGTCTGATAATGGCATATTGCTGTAATGTTGTGGTCTGATAATGGCATATTGCTGTAATGATGTGGTCTGATAATGGCATATTGCTGTAATTTTGTGATCTGATAATGGCATTTTGATGTTACACTGTGATCTGATGACATACTGCTGTAACGCTGTGATCTGATAATGACATATTGCTGTAATGTTGTGGTCTTATAATGGCATATTGCTGTAATGTTGTGGTCTGATAATGGCATATTGCTGTAATGTTGTGGTCTGATAATGACATATTGCTGTAATTTTGTGATCTGATAATGGCATTTTGATGTAACACAGTGATCTGATGACATACTGCTGTAACGCTGTGATCTGATAATGACATATTGCTGTAGTGCTGTGGTCTTATAATGGCATATTGCTGTAATGTTGTGGTCTGATAATGGCATATTGCTGTAATGTTGTAGTCTTATAATGACATATTGCTGTAATTTTGTGATCTGATAATGGTATTTTGATGTAACACTGTGATCTGATTACATACTGCTGTAGCGCTGTGATCTGATAATGACATATTGCTGTAATGTTGTGGTCTGATAATGGCATACTGCTGTAATGTTGTGGTCTGATAATGGCATATTGCTGTAATGTTGTGGTCTGATAATGGCATATTGCTGTAATGTTGTGGTCTGATAATGGCATATTGCTGTAATGTTGTGGTCTGATAATGACATATTGCTGTAATTTTGTGAATTGATAATGGCATTTTGATGTAACACTGTGATCTGATGACATACTGCTGTAACGCTGTGATCTGATAATGACATATTGCTGTAATGTTGTGGTCTGATAATGGCATATTGCTGTAATGTTGTGGTCTGATAATGGCATACTGCTGTAATGTTGTGGTCTGATAATGGCATATTGCTGTAATGTTGTGGTCTGATAATGGCATATTGCTGTAATGATGTGGTCTGATAATGGCATATTGCTGTAATTTTGTGATCTGATAATGGCATTTTGATGTTACACTGTGATCTGATGACATACTGCTGTAACGCTGTGATCTGATAATGACATATTGCTGTAATGTTGTGGTCTTATAATGGCATATTGCTGTAATGTTGTGGTCTGATAATGGCATATTGCTGTAATGTTGTGGTCTGATAATGACATATTGCTGTAATTTTGTGATCTGATAATGGCATTTTGATGTAACACAGTGATCTGATGACATACTGCTGTAACGCTGTGATCTGATAATGACATATTGCTGTAGTGCTGTGGTCTTATAATGGCATATTGCTGTAATGTTGTGGTCTGATAATGGCATATTGCTGTAATGTTGTAGTCTTATAATGACATATTGCTGTAATTTTGTGATCTGATAATGGTATTTTGATGTAACACTGTGATCTGATTACATACTGCTGTAGCGCTGTGATCTGATAATGACATATTGCTGTAATGTTGTGGTCTGATAATGGCATACTGCTGTAATGTTGTGGTCTGATAATGGCATATTGCTGTAATGTTGTGGTCTGATAATGGCATATTGCTGTAATGTTGTGGTGTGATTATGACATATTGCTGTAATTTTGTGATCTGATAATGGCATTTTGATGTAACACTGTGATCTGATGACATACTGCTGTAACACTGTGATCTGATAATGACATATTGCTGTAACGCTGTGATCTGATAATGACATACTGCTGTAACGCTGTGATCTGATAATGACATATTACTGTAATGTTGTGGTCTGATAATGGCATATTGCTGTAATGTTGTGGTCTGATAATGACATATTGCTGTAATGTTGTGGTCTGATAATGACATATTGCTGTAGTTTTGTGATCTGATAATGGCATTTTGATGTAACACAGTGATCTGATGACGTACTGCTGTAACGCTGTGATCTGATAATGACATATTGCTGTAGTGTTGTGGTCTGATAATGGCATATTGCTGTAATGTTGTGGTCTGATAATGGCATATTGCTGTAATGTTGTGGTCTTATAACGACATATTGCTGTAATTTTGTGATCTGATAATGGTATTTTGATGTAACACTGTGATCTGATGACATACTGCTGTAACGCTGCGATCTGATAATGACATATTGCTGTAATGTTGTGGTCTGATAATGGCATTTTGATGTAACACAGTGATCTGATGACATACTGCTGTAACACTGTGATCTGATAATGACATATTGCTGTAATGTTGTGGTCTGATAATGGCATATTGCTGTAATGTTGTGGTCTGATAATGGCATATTGCTGTAATGTTGTGGTGTGATTATGACATACTGCTGTAACGCTGTGATCTGATAATGGCATTTTGATGTAACACTGTGATTTGATGACATACTGCTGTAACACTGTGATCTGATAATGGCATATTGCTGTAATGTTGTGGTCTGATAATGGCATATTGCTGTAATGTTGTGGTCTGATAATGGCATACTGCTGTAACGCTGTTATCTGATAATGACATATTGCTGTAATTTTGTGAATTGATAATGGCATATTGCTGAAATGTTGTGGTGTGATTATGACATATTGCTGTAATTTTGTGATCTGATAATGGCATTTTGATGTAACACTGTGATCTGATGGCATTTTGCTGTAACGCTATGATCTGATAATGACATATTGCTGTAATGTTGTGGTCTGATAATGGCATACTGCTGTTATGTTGTGGTCTGATAATGGCATACTGCTGTAATGTTGTGGTCTGATAATGGCATATTGCTGTAATGTTGTGGTCTGATAATGACATATTGCTGTAATTTTGTGGTCTGATAATGGCATTTTGATGTAAAACTGTGATCTGATGACATACTGCTGTAAAGGCTGTGATCTGATAATCACATTTTGCTGTAATGTTGTGGTCTGATAATGGCATACTGCTGTAATGTTGTGGTCTGATAATGGCATATTGCTGTAATGTTGTGGTCTGATAATGGCATATTGCTGTAATGTTGTGGTCTGATAATGGCATATTGCTGTAACACTGTGATCTGATAATGGCATATTGTTGTAACACTGTGATCTGAAAATGGCATATTGATGTAACACTGATCTGATAATGGCATATTGATGTAACACTGTGATCTGATAATGGCATATTGATGTAACACTGATCTGATAATGGCATATTGATGTTACACTGTGATCTGATGACATATTTCTGTGACACCGTGACATGATGAACCATAGATCATGCAATTCTACCTGTATTATTATTTTAAAACTTAAGAAGTTCAACTTGCATTGTTTACCTATAGGAATTGAGGAAGCTGTTGTCCCAGTACTAATTATTGGTATGGTAACCGTGGTGGTTGACAGTGCAACAGTTACCGTTGACAACGGTGAGTTAGTCATTGGCTGACCTGAAATCAAACAATACAACACCATCACAGAAGAAAATTTATATACAAACAGTTCCAATTATTGTTAATCTACGAAATATTTATAAAATTACCAGAACCTAACGCTGACATTATACAGAACGCAATCAATCGCGAATTATCTGCAAAAACATAATCAGATTTTAGAAATCGTCACCATTTTGGCGAAGGGAAATAATTTTATACTCTTCATAATGGAGAATTTGAGAGACACCCGCGAATTACGTCATCGTCTATTTTTTTTAATCTTTGCTCAGGTAGGTGGTAAGAAACATGTACCTTGTTTGTAGATATCCGACTAATCTGAGCGGTTATTAAAAATAAATTAATTTATATTCAAAGCTATCAACCAATCACATTAGAGGAATAAAAATAGATAGATGAATATGCATGTGAGGTTCCAAAGTCGCATTATCGGGCATGTGGTGTGATAAACACAGCGGTGGTCAATTGTTTATATTGATTAGTTACGGTCTATAAACAACAGTTTGACCTGTGTCGTATCGAATAGAGATATTTGCAGACCTGTGTATTGTGAAAACTAAATTGTCCAATTTTTTAAGACAAGCCTGATTGGCAAGTAAATTTGAAAAAGGCACACGCCCGAATCCAGATTTGACAAGCCCGGGCATCGGGCTATCCTATTCTTAGAGCACTGGAGCTTGCCTTAAAAAATTTTTTTTAATCAATCAGAGAATCTTTTTAAGGATATGTAATGACCAAAAATATTTTCATTTAACACCAAAAAAAACCCAAAAATTTTCCCAACTGGCGAGATTATTGGAAGCGGTAAACAAACTGTATTTAAATTTAGACCTGAAAGAGTTTTTTAAATGTCATCCTTTTTCTGTTATTTTTTTTTTGCTTGTCACACATGACCACAAATTACCTCAATCATATATCTATTTTTAAATGTCTTATTTCATCTAGGTTAAGTTTATCATGGTATTAAATCAGTCAATGAGCTCTATTTCCAGACTGTTTCATAAACCTTAAATATGTATATAAATATTTATAACAAAATGTGAGTTTACTTTCACATCAGCAATGAGAGGAATGCCAAAACCTCTCACCCATTGATGAACATATAAATAATCAAATGGTAAGATTTAAATAGCTACAAACTAACAGTACCTCTGTTCCCCTTAGCTGCGAGTGTAGGGTGGTGCATCACCGGGGTCACTGAATGTGTCATCACTACTTTCGGCTGTTGTTGCATATTCATGCCTTGAGTTAGGTGAACCTTATTGGGTTGATATGTTGTGGTTGCCTTGCCAACACCTTCTACGCTGGAACGCGAGGCTTGAAGCGTTATCTGTATACTGGGTGTGCTAGTGGCCGACGTGACATTGTGTAAAGAAATACTGGCCCTGAAATAACAATTTAACAACTTTATATATAACTGCTCTCAATTTAAATTAATGAAAATATCAATACAAGTGACGACTCTGCTAGGCCTTTGTGTTAGTGGTGCATGATGGGATTTATGACATGATAGTGATGGGTGTGTTTTATGAATAATACTCAAGAGGAGCAACTTCATCCAAAAGTCAATATTATTTTTTTACCTCAGTGGCAATGACCTTTGGTCAAACTCTTAGTCACCATGACATTTAATAAAACACATCAAGTTCAATAAATAAATAAAATCTGAATGCATTGTTCTTTATTAATTTGCTGTCACAATTATTTTTATTATCGAACAAAAAAAATCTATTTGCTTATAAAAGTTAATTATTGACAGTTTCTCCATGAAACAAATATTAGAAAATCAAATTTTTTTTAAAAGTAACCCTATACACAGGTATTTTTTTTAAAAGTAACCCTATACACAGGTATTTTCCTGGACAAGTAATCCGTCAAACAGGTATTTTTTGGAAAAGTAACCCTATACACAGGTATTTTTTGGACAAGTTACCCTAAACACAGGTATTTTCTTGGACAAGTAACCCTATACACAGGTATTTTTTTGGACAAGTAACCCTAAACATATGTATTTTTTTGGAAAAGTAACCCTATACCCAGATATTTTTGGACAAGTAACCCTAAACACAGGTATTTTTTTGGGACAAGTAACCCTATACACAGATATTATCTTGGACAAGTAACCCTAAACAAAGGTATTTCTTAGACAAGTAACCCTATACACAGGTACTTTTTGGACAAGAAACCCTATACCCAGATATTTTTTGAACAAGTAACCCTAAACACAGGTATTTCTTGGACAAGTAATCCTATTATTATCTTGGACAAGTAACCCTAAACACAGGTATTTCTTGGACAAGTAACCCTATACACAAGTATTTTTTGGACAAGTAACCCTATACCCAGATATTTTTTGGACAAGTAACCCTAAACACAGGTATTTTTTGGACAAGTAACCCTTAACACAGGTATTTCTTGGACATGTAACCCTATACACAGATATTTTTTAGACAAGTAACCCTAAACACAGGTATTTTCTTGGACAAGTTACCCTAAACACAGGTATTTTTAGGACAAGTAACCAACACACAGGTATTTTTTGGACAAGTAATCCTATACCCAGATATTTTTTTGACAAGTAACCCTAAACACAGGTATTTTTTGGACAAGTAACCCTACACGCAGGTATTTTTTAACCCTATACACAGATATTTTTTAGACAAGTAACCCTAAACACAGGTATTTTCTTGGACAAGTTACCCTAAACACAGGTATTTTTAGGACAAGTAACCCAACACACAGGTATTTTTTGGACAAGTAATCCTATACCCAGATATTTTTTGGACAAGTAACTCTAAACACAGGTATTTTTTGGACAAGTAACCCTACACACAGGTATTTTTAGGACAAGTAACCTTATACCCAGGTATTTTTTTGGACAAGTAATCCTATACCCAGATATTTTTTGGACAAGTAACCCTATACACAGGTATTTTTTAGGACAAGTAGCCCTATACACAGGTATTTTATTGGACAAGTAACCCTATACACAGGTATTTTTTTTGACAATTAACCCTAAACACAGGTATTTTTTAGGACAAGTAACCCTAAACACAGGTATATTTGGACAAGTAACCCTAAACACAGGTATTTTTTTGGACAAGTAACCCTATACACAGGTATTTTTTGGACAAGTAACCCTATACACAGGTATTTTTGGACAAATAACCCTATACACAGATATTTTTTTGGCAAGTAACCCTATACAGAGATATTTTTTGGACAAGTAGTCCTATACACAGGTATTTTTTGGACAAGTAATCCTATACCCTGATATTTTTTGGACAAGTAACCCTATACAGAGATATTTTTTGGACAAGTAACCCTAAACACAGGTATTTTTTAGGACAAGTAACCCTATACACAGGTATTTTTTTTGACAAGAAACCCTATACACAGGTATTTTTTTGGACAAGAAACCCTAAACACGGGTATTTTTTTGGACAAGTTACCCTATACACAGGTATTTTTTGGACAAGTAACCCTATACACAGGTATTTTCTTGGACAAGTTAACCTAAACACAGGTATTTTTGGACAAGTAACCCTAAACACAGGTATTTTCTTGGACAAGTAACCCTAAACAGAGGTATTTTTGGACAAGTAACCCTTAACACAGGTATTTTTTACTGGCCTAAGCAAAACTGTAATATAATTGCAGTTTGTCCTTATAATGAAGAACCTTGTTCTCACCTATGGGAATCAGAAGCCTGCCCCGTTCCAACACTGACAGCTGGGGAGCCAGACCTGTTTGTAGGAGGGGTACCAGGGCGCATCATCTGTGGTATAACATTACGGATCGAACCCTGAAGACTTAGGGGAAGGGTAGTAGAGTGGGCAGGCATCTGTATGGAGGTGGGCAGTGTCGGGCGCTGTATGCTAACTGAGCCTGCTCTGACATGCTGTGCTGCGACGACACCTGTCAAAACAAAAAAGAAAGATGAATATTAACAATTAAAATGATTCAAATTGGACAATTGTCTAAATTATTTGGGACAGCAATAAATTATGTAGTAAATGATGGATTATTTACTATATAGTATAGCTTTCCAAAAGCTATAGTAAGATAGGGCCTGTGATTGTAGTTGCATTACCCCACTCATTTCTGTGGTCATTTATCAGTAGTCTGCAGAAGATATGTCAATCTTTTAACCTATTAAAAAAAAATTTAGTTACTACACTAAGTATCAAGCAGTACTAATACCCTATAGGAAATGGGTATTTACTAAGGTGTGTGCTTTTTTCCACCGAAAAGGTGTGAAATTCAGAAACACTTGCTGGAGACACCATATCGAAATCATGTGCATTTAGGATTTAAACACATAGTAAAGTGGGAAATAAACTTGGTTATACACTTAAAATTCTGGTTATTTTTAAAGATTTGCTTACCGGCTTTTCTCAGTTATAATTACAAATATAGCTGAACATTGTTTGCACTCTTTGGAATTTTCCAATACTGGTATGCAAGTCACGTGACTAAGGACCTGTTACGGAAATTTTTACTATATTTAGCGCACATTGCTGATCTGAGATTTGTTTGTGTTGTCACTGTGTGATTTGACCTGAGGGGAAAACACAGTTGGGTGTCAATTAACGAGTTAATTAGCTTGTTATTTGGGAGAAAGGACAGTGACACTGATTGGCCAAGATATTTTAGCTGTTGAAGCATACTAAAGGTGGTTAAATATATGGAAAATTTAGGTAGAAGTTTGCCAATGTTTTAAGATTTTCACCAAATGGAATTTCTTTGCACCACTTTTATTTATATCCATAAATGTCAAATGACAGTACTTTCTCTAATGTTTTTATTCGGCTGGCATTTTGTTTTAAATAACATGCCACGTGACAATCATAATGTTTAAGGGGAAAATGTTCAACTTGAACATTAACCAAGTATTGGGAATTGGAGCTGAAATTTTCAATCAATTAACTGGACAATTCGGATGATTGATAATTGATTAAAAGTTGATTTAACTGATAATAGGTGTTCTATTATAATAACCCGAAACAGTCCAAGGAGTATCATCTTTTTATTTTTTCCTGGTCTTTGTTTTTTCAGTCATGTTGGTAAGTTTGAAAAGCTGCCAGACTCAATTTTTGTCCAATCAGCGTTCAGTTCAGTTAGAAGGAAGAACAACTATTACACAATAATTGGCATAAATCATTGACGAAAAAACTACCTGGCTTCTGTTTCACCAACATTTTACTTAAATGACCTTCACCTTTCAGGTATGGGTATGGGTCTTACTCCTGACACGTCGTCATGTTATGTTGATCATTTGTAGCAAGCATTTATAAAACCCATCTATGCATGACAAAGTTACAGACCAGACAAAAAATCTCACACAAACTCAAAGTGTTGTCAAACAAACTCAAATTCTGACCTTGACCTTTGAGGAACGGGTGTGGGTCTTACTCATGACATGTCATGTTGATCATTTGTAGCAAGTTTTCTTTAAAATTCATCTTTTCATGACAAAGTTAGAGGCCAGACACGAAATCTCACACAAACTCAAAGTGTTGTCAAACAAACTCAAATTCTGACCTTGACCTTTTAGGTACGGGTGTGAGTCTTACTCATGACATGTCATGTTGATCATTTGTAGCAAGTTTCCTTAAAATTCATCTTTGCATGACAAAGTTAGAGGCCAGACACGAAATCTCACACAAACTCAAAGTGTTGTCAAACAAACTCAAATTATGACCTTGACCTTTTAGGTACGGGTGTGAGTCTTACTCACGACACATCGTCATGTTGTGCTGATGATTTGTAGCAAGTATCAACAAAATCCATTTACGCATGACAAAGTTACAGACCGGAAACGAAATCTCACACAAACTCAAAGTGGTGGCAAACAAACTCAAATTGTGACCTTGACCTTTGAGGTACGGGTGTGGGTCTTACTCACGACATGTTGTCATGTTATGTTGATCATTTGTAGCAAGTATCAACAAAGTCCATCTATGCATGACAAAGTTACAGACCGGACACAAAATACCGGACGGAAGGACGGACGGATGCTGCGATTACTATATGTCACCAAAAAAATTCTGGGGGCATAAAAAATACATCACAGAAACAACAAAGATAACGGTCGGGTGACCTAATTAACGGTTAAATATGTTCACCTGTTCATCAACATCAAAACACTGCTTGCAGAAGATGACAGATTGGCAATTTTTCCTATCAACAACAAAAATAGCTCCAAACCTAATTTCTTTATTTTATTATCAAAATTAAAAGATGACAATCCATAGTGAATAAAATTACACTATTTACTCAAACTATGAGTTATTATATCGAAAACATTAATATAAAACCCTGTTTATGATTATACCTGACGAACAGTCGAATGGTGTTAGAGATTATAGCTCCCCCATCAGATGACGTCACTATGCATAGTAGTAAATGCTTAAAACAATTTTTTTATGAATGAAAATTGCCGCGTTTTTTAGTGCACAGCGAGATTAGTGTATTCTTCCGCATTTCCATGGAAATTGCATGCTTCCCGTATCGTATCTTTGAATTTTTGTACAGAAAAAAATCCGCAATAAATAAAACTCTTTTATTGTATAATACCGTATTTACCCTATGTATTGGGACAGCAACAAATAATTAATTTTTTTGCTGTCCCAATACTTATTATTCAAAAAATAATAATTTTTTTTACTGTCCCAATACATAGGGTGAATACGGTAATTTCGGTATTTCTATGTTCCGTATAGATAGCGGTAAGTGTACTTTTAATGTAGCATTCAATAAAATATCACAGATATAACTACAAACAGTTACATAGCAATTAGGTATGTACACTAATTACATAAATACATAATTCAATTACCAAACCTACGTTCATGTTTTCATTTGTTTTCTTTAATCCATTGTTTTTTAATCCAATTGACACAAACCATAATCGTTTGTTTTCAATTTGTATAAATACAAACACCCTTATCCGTAAATTGTATTGTAATTTCCTTTTATACTTTGCAAAACCTCAGTCTCGATGTAGCGTGCCCACGTGCTTTGAAGTATGCCGACCAAAACTCTTTTGATGTATGCCGATACATGTGCGTCAGTTTAACACAGTTTGAGAATTTAAAAAAGGGGCACTATAGTTGAGATTATAACAAAGATTTTTTTATATTGAAATAGAAATAATTAAAGGTAATTGTTTGTTTGAAACTGGGTGTGGTTAAAAAAAATAACATTTTCCAATCAGAGAACAGTTGTCTTTTTGACGATATAATTGGTTGAAATCGTGCTACCTTTATACGTCCCAAATTTACTCGCGCTTCTTTTGATGACTCGCGCATAAATGCACCCCAACACATATTTTAACCATTGACAAGCGAGAGATTTCCCCAAAAAAAAAGAACTAACTTATTTTCATAATTTTTGTCGGCACAAAAATGACCCAATTAATCATTTAAAATAAAACAAAGTATTTTGAAAAATCCCTCGCTATTCATTTGTAACAATATGTTTTGACTATAAGTTTGAGTTATGCATTCACTTCACTACATTTTACCGCAAACATAATACACGCCAGAGGGTCAATAAATTATCTATAATCTATACTGGAACTACATATACCCCAGTCATAAATAAAATACACTTGGCATCATGTCAATTTCATCATACGAACATGTCACGGATACACAATAGAGCAAAGTCAGACTGATTCCACAAAAATTACAATGCGGTATTGGTAAAGTATAATAAATAAATGTGAGCCAGTCTAAATTTTCAATCTCCATTGGTTTACAATTGGTAATAAGTACTAATCTTATGGACACGAGTGATGCATTCTCTACCGGCATTTATACAATTCTATATCAAGTTATATTTGGTAAAAAAAAAATAATGCCGATAAATTTTCGTGTAATATATTTTATTATGCAAAAACCATCAATACATTGCTTACAGTCTCTATGCCCATTAAATTTAAAGAATTGTATGTACATTACACGCTTATGTCTATTTCTTTTTCCACCGACACAATTTAATTTTGACCTTTTGCTAATATGCGATGACGTCAACTCTGACAGTTTCTTGCATCACTTTAACGTCGCGTGTTATTTCACTTCGACGAAACGAACATGTGTTTAAAGATAAATTAATATCAGTTTGTTGTGGTGTCGTGTAAACAGTTGTCAATCATACAACAAAACAACGTCATAAAATCGGTGTTTAGATATAAATAGGTCAGTTAATTGGGGAATTGTGTAAGCAGGCTATGTACCACCTGATTGTTTAATCACACGTTTACAAGCAAAGGAACGATGCCCGAGGCAATGTTGTTTTTTTTCATGTATAATTCGGGATTAAAACTTATAACAAAGTAATTATTTAGTTACAGGTATGGCAAATTATAGACTTTAAATAATAAAGAGAGCAATAACTATTTTACCTAATCTTTAATTATTATCAGAAATAGAAAATTACGATGTACAGGCAATGTTTTTCATGGATATTTTGGGATTAAAATTTATAAAACTTCGCATTTTTCGGAGACAACAATGTCCAAAAAAAATAAAAATATAGGTGTCCCAAAACTTAGGGACGAAAAATTATCAGAATTTTTAAAAAATTCTAATGTGTCCCAATTCTTATTATCAAAAAAATAATTATTTTCCTGAAAAATAAGGGTGTCCCAAAACATACGGTGTCCCAATACATAGGGTAAATACGGTACATCCTCTGCTATGGCAAATGAGTTTTGAAACTTGTGAACTACTTTATCGGTCAGATGAATATGGCGGTTCCTGTCATACGTATCTTGTATAACAAATTGCTAGGGCTTCGCTTGCCTTCCAAAAACCAAAAACTAACTTAATTTTGACAGATCATTTATTTTTTATTTAACCTTATGCCTCTCATAGACGACTTTCCACACCTGTATCGATAGCCTCATAATCACGACAAATCCCGCTTCTATTGATAGCCTCATGATCACGCCAATTCACGCCCGTGTATTTCAATCGCAAAAATAACACACATAAACTTAATATTCCGCAACAGGAAGTTTACATTTATGTAAAATAACATTTCCCCCAAGTAAAATTACCCATGGCATCATAGTGTTACTATTAAAAGTTTTTATAAAAATAGCGTCCAATTGAACATATGGGTAAAGTGTGATCAAGGGAGGTCATCGCCCAGTCGCATTATGTAAAGTGCTGGAATTTTCCATGATTTGCGCGGGAATCTAAAAATAAATCAGGGTCAAATACAATTTTCTGAAAACAGAAGCAGTCTATTTTTGTGTTTTTGGAAATGTGCATCCCGCGTCACAGGAAATTAAACTATGTTTACACGCGAGCCGACTTTCCGCACACTTTTGAAGTTGTGTTTTCACAGCTGACACAATTTCATGGGTATATTACGGTGTCGTACTGACTAAACGGGGAAACAAATCACTGATATTGGTAAGATTTTGCCTATTAAGAAAGATCAAATAAGAATCCCACTGTGTTTGAAAGATGGAACAATTTTTTTTCAATTGGGTATTTAATAAGAAACATAAGAAATATTATGCGCATACTCATAAATAGATTTATACATTGTAAGATTTATAAATTATCGCTTCACAAGCAGAATGATATCTGTATTATCAATATAAATAAAATACTTATCGTATTAAAATGAAAAGTTATTTTCTTGCTAGTATCGTTATTGATGGGATAATTTTTAATAAAGATTCATATTAGTTCCAAAGCGTACTCATAAACAACAACCATAATGCATGTATTTATTAAATCCTGCACTTGTTTTATAC
Source organism: Panopea generosa (assembly GCA_029582155.1). Taxonomy (NCBI): domain Eukaryota; kingdom Metazoa; phylum Mollusca; class Bivalvia; order Adapedonta; family Hiatellidae; genus Panopea; species Panopea generosa. The sequence continues at coordinate 10,442,876 of CM055907.1, read as the reverse complement.
ATGACGTCTACACGATTGCTATAAAATTACCCTAAATTTGGAACCGTGTGTTAAGTTTTAAATGTCACATTTCAGTGACGTCAGCGTGTACAAATAAAATACCAAAAATATGAAAATTAGCTCATACATGTCAAATGATGAAACGGACATTGAAATTTACATCAGACTTTTTTATATGCGTCTATGTTTCCATCGTTTATGGAATTTTACTGTCACATGATGTTAGGGCTTTTCCAGAATTAAATGTATGGGGGGGTCGGACGGCACTTATTTTTTTTACCCACAGAGCATAAAATTTAATTGTGATATATACCACCATGCATAAAATTTTAATTAGATAAAATACCACCATGCACAAAATAAAAATAAAAAAGAGGCTAAAATCCCCTTTCTAATGTTTTCTTACTGTAACGCTTCCAAAATTACCAGTCTGGGCGGTTGCCTACTTTCTTTGAAGTACGCCGACGTTACACTTTGATCTAATGCCGATATGCAAGTGATTACGTCACAAATTACCTCAGGTCGAGAATTAAATAAAGGGGCACTATAGATAACAAAAAACGAAGAAAAAAAACACAACATAATATTAATTAAAGGTTAGTGTTTGTTTGTAACTAGTTGTCTTCTAAAATGTTTTTTTTTTCAGTTAACTAATTTCTTAAAAAAGAATTACTATTAAATTGATAAGATCCGTAAAGAGAGTTATGCTACACATGCCTAAATTTATGCACAGAATGAACACGCTGTCCCTTTCATTAACGCATTGTGCCAATGTCCGATGACGTCACTCTGACAGTGAAACAAACATTATTATGACACATGTTATTTACTCCCTACTATCGATAAAGGTTTAATCTAATTTGACCTCATTTCGCACACCCGATGGCAAACAATCCGGTTATGGATGCTCAAAGACAATTTCACAGTCCAATTTATGTTTTTGTACGACCGTTAAGAAACATCTGCTTTTCGCCATGATTTTTTCAGACACTGGGGTAAGAATGAGGCGTATAGGGTGTGGGATGACATATCTGAGAATGTTGATTTTATTTTCACTGCTAACGCAATGTCTTAATTTAGATTTGTTGTCACAATAGACTTTGCATTTCTTGGGGTTTCTTTTTGTGCCGAATAAATTAGTGTTTTACACTATCTGACAAACAGCGCGGGTATGCATATAATTATAGCAATGCCGCCGTAGAGTTGAATTGTAGTTTTTGCGGAATTTAATAATATACACGTCTGTATACTCATATCCGTATTGGAGTATTTGTAAACATATCCGATACGTCAAATATTGATATATAATTCGTAAAATTTACTTGAGGAGATAATTTTGTGACACGGCATCTCGGCATCAATTTAATAAAGTAGACGTGGTTACGGCCCGCTATGAGTGTATTCCGCCATCTGATTAGCTCGTACATTTCCGTGTTAATAATTTATTCACGACTAAGAGTATGTTTCTTGTCCCTTTTTGGGAAGTCCGAAGGTAGATAATTATACTTTATTTCAAACAAAAAAATTAAATCATATGTTGTTGTCGGGTGATGTAATTATATTATGGCGGTCTTAACAAAAAAGATCAATCAGTTTGAGATGAAAAAGTTGATTGAAGACATCACCAGTGTATCGAGTGTCCAACTGTGTAGTCGCGTAAAAGTTCACTTGGTCATGATGTCTGGAGGTTGTGTATTACAATCGTTACAACACGCGTGTCAGTGGCAAACATAAAGGTCAAATCAAGGTAAATTTAAAAGACCTGCAGTTTCTGCTGCGATAAAGATAAGACGCTCGCCGAAATCTGACGCTGCGGGATGTTGACTCGGTGCGGTACATGGGGAAGGACAGGGGAAGGACAATTTTATGTTTTTGTATACGACGGGAGGAAATATTTGGGCAGAAAATGTATAAAATTTCGAGAAGAAAAACGGTGTTGAAGAAAAAATTCGGTTCAGAGACGGAAATACCGGCAAGGCATAAAATTTTAATAAGCTCTTACCCCGCAAGGCATCATTTTTTTTTATGAAAACACCCACCAGGCATAAAATTTTAATTATACTGCCGTCCGACCCCCCCATACATTTAATTCTGGAAAAGCCCTTACCAATAAACACAAGATTTGTGTTGTTTTTTTATTATGTAGATCTAGTTTGCATATACATCTAAATTTTATGTTTATTTCATTTAAAAAAAAATAAAACAAACATGTAGATATAGATCTAGTTTTGATTGCTGAAAATGTTTCTTTTTTTATTTCTGGAAATGAAATAAACCAAAAAAGTGAATCTTATACATAAATTTTTACTTCATCTTATTTTCTGTTCCTATGTTTCATTTAATATTTGCTTTACAATTTTAAACTTTACACTGTGAGAAAGATAATTAATTTCTCTACAAAGTTTCCATATACAAAATAAGTATAAAATGAAGTCGTAATGTTGGAAATATGTGTTAAAGTAGCAAGGTGTTAAATTATCAACATGTTCCTAATACCTTCATGGGGAGAGTGTAATCTGGCTATCATTACCTGAGCGTGACAGATAATGAGAAAAGGGGTACACAGTATTGGTAAGCATGGTTGATATGATAATACCTTTATGAGGCAAAGGGTTAATGTGTATCAATGAAACCATATGCAGTTTTACTGGAACCAATCTAAAATCATGATCACCAGGTTGCTTTCCTTAGATTTAAGAATATATGTATCTCAGGTAACAATAAGGAAAATAATACAAACCCCTTGGTAAATGTGAAAATGTGGTGGGGTGATGGGCTGTCCCGGGCTGTACACTTCTCACTATGGAGCTCACGTTTGGAACATGCAAGGTGCTGCCCCCGTGTGTGGCAGGCGTACTGGATGCCCCACTGATCTGGACTGGTATAATGTTTGAGATTGCTGTACCAGTCTGCATGGAAGTCACTGGCGTTGTGGACGTCAATGAAAGTGGAGCCTTCTGTATATCTGAAATAAAAAGAAAATAATTTTCATAGTCAAAGTATACAACTTAGAAAGTAATGCCTTGAGAACTGATGAAATGTTAAATGGGTTTGATGTTACATAAAGTAGCAGTGTAGGAGGAAGACAGAGGTGGCAGAAAAACCCACATCTTTGGTTGGGTAACGTTCATACCCACTCTCACAATATGGAGTAGATTGTTCCCTTTGCTTTTTGGAAATGGGGCCAGGGCTTTCTGAGGGGAGAATTTCTGCATCATACCTCGTTATGCAGAAACTCATGATACAAGAATAAAAAGTTGAAAAGTAATTACAGTTAGCCTTACCAACAGCAACTTTCCTTAGTTTCTTTTACCAAAAAATCTGAGCCCTGAGAGTTATTTAAAAAATAAATTTTCAAGTCTGGCTTGAACAAATTTAAAATTTGTACAAAATATGTGTAAAATGGAATAAATTACTATTAAATGAGACATTTATACAACTTTTATACAAATTTTGATTTCTCAGGCCCAAATTCACCCCCTACAAAAAAACTTATTTTTTTCAAAATGCTTGAAGAGGGCATTAATTTGGGGATAAATCTTTTTGAAGAACCAAAAACATGATCTTAAATAGTTGTCTCTACTCATAGATCATACAAATGCAGGTAAAGGACACCACATTTCTGGCCGGGGGGGGGGGGGGGGGGGGGGGGGCATCAAACTCATACAGGACAAGGTCAGCGGATGTGTTTATCATATATTTCTCACCTTTTTTGTGCACCGCTGGGTTCTGACTGGTAATCTGGTGTGCAGTAACTGGCCTGGCGATTGCACTTAAAACTTGACTCCCTGGCGCTGGGGCTATCTGTCTCGTAAGGGTTTTTGTGACCTAGAAAACAAAAAGATCATTTTTAGGGTGTCTACCTCAGGGTAACAGTAGATAAAAAACCCATGTTGTTCAGGTAATAGGGTTGAAATGGGGCTGAGTATTTCATTTAATACAAAACAAAATTTTAATCAAAGGCCTGAATGGCCAGATGGAAGGTTTACTACTTGAGCAAATTCATTAATTACATATGGGAAATTGAAACATGTGTCAAGAAGATTGCACACATGTATGTCATAATGAATCCTCGGAGTGGGCCTTGCACTTTATCAGGATGAAGAAGAAGCTGTCAGATATTCCTGACCTCGGAGCGAATTTGTTCATGTCTACCGTGCAAATAAAATTAATCTTTTGCAGAATATCATCATCATTGCTATCATATGCATGACTATCCATGGTAAAAAGCTATCATGGAAAGGAACAGTACCACACGCCGCATATAGTCTAGATTTGACTATTTGTGACTTTTTGTTGCTAAATGTCCAACTTTGAATCCCACGAAGAACTAGGTATTTCAATAACGGAGGCCCTGAGGGTGGTGTCACATGACGGCCTACGCCACACATTGAATGTGTGGATGAAAATATGTGCATTCTGGGAAGGGGTTGTACTTCAAAAAAGAAAAACCTTTAACTGTGAGTAAAGATAGTTGTTAAAAAGTTACTGGGGTTGTCCATAAATATACTGATCACCTCTTGTAGCATGCCTTTATATATATTTACTCATTGGCCCCGCATTGCAAAAATGATATCTATTTAAAATAGATTTCCCGCTTAAAATTGCAACGTAAGTTATTTTTTGACGTATTAAATGAGTTCATTTTTATTTCAATTCGATCTGTCATGTTTACACCAGGGCTAGAAATTTCCAGTAAAAAACAGTTGTCCTCCCCTTTCCAACATTTTTAACTGAATGCTTAAAATAAAAGAAATATTAAGGTCAGTTTCTAAAATCTTACTCGTCCTGACCAAATGTTCACTTGGCATGGTGAGCGGACGAGTGTAATTTCCAGCCCTGTACATGTACAATTTGTTTCATCTTAGAAAGAGTTTGAATGGGCATTTCATTTTACGTTTACCACTCAGCCTGAAACATGTTTTTGTCAGGTTTCGGTGGACTTGATATACCAACCATTGGGACTTTATTTCTTAAATGAGAATGAGATGCTTTTTATCCATTTAAAAAAAATGATTTTACTTTAACCCTTTACTCCATAGATATGCATTTTCCCGCACCAATCACAGAAGGCCTTAGAAAACAGTGCAGGAAGAGTTCAGATTGCTCGTAACGAGCAATCTGAACACTTCCTGCACTGTTTTCCACTCTGTCAGTTAATATAAACATAATTCACCCAATAATTCAAAAGCCTTCTATATTAGAGGTGTCCAAAGGCGTCTATATGAAGTAAAGAGGTAAAAAGACATTTATAGCACTATTCCCTGATAAACAACCCAATCCCAAATGCAATGAACATACTTGTGGATATGATTGATAAAAATCCTTCTGATCAGTTTGAGAAAGGAAATTTTCTTTGAAAATTTAGTCAATCCTATTTGGATCACCTCCTGGTATCTCATAGAAATTAATTTTCTGTCATGAAAGAAACCTAATTTGCTTCTACTCGACAATGCTTCAAATCTCAGGTGTAATAAAACCCTTGAAGACGTAAATGAGTAAAAGAAGAATATTCCAATTGAAGTAATCAAGTAAAAAATCAAAGTGTCCAAGGCCGACAGCTTTTTTATCTGAACAAATCTGTAATCACTATTCAGACAAGGAGATAATGTATACGAAAACGGACACATATCTGACCAGTCAGTTTTTGAGAAAAATTGCTGAAAATTAACAAATTCAACCTTCTTGGACTCCTGACCGAGGTGCGCTTTAATAATATTCATAAGAAATCTAAGTCACCATGATTCAATACCAGTTCAATGAAAATTTAAACAAAATACAACATGAGGAAAGTTGTTTAACCCTTTAATCCATAGATACGCGTTTTCTTGCACCAATCACAGAAGGCCTTTGAAAACAGTGCAAGAAAACGCTTATGGAGCAAAGGGTTAAATAGAAAGACGCAAAAAAATAGCGATAATAAATGCTCACATATTCAGCAAAAAGCCAGTAAGGTGTGAATTATAAGTATATTTCATGGGTTTGAGGTGCAGATGGAAAATTCCATCTCGAGGTATAAATGTTTTGTCATCACGAGGCTACGAGGGACGGAATTTTCAATCCGTACCGAAAAACCCTGAAAAAAACTTTTTCTTGTTTATAACCGTGTGATTTTTCCCTGGTTTAATTAATAGCGGCACAAGAATACCTTAGTTTTTATGAAGCATTATGAATATGTCAAAGCACAAGGATTTTATGGATGATATTACGCCGTAGTGCTAGGATTTTATGAATGGCTTTACATCTTAGTGCGAAGGCAGGGTAAAAGTGCATGCAGGGGGTCTAGGATGAATAACCTGTACCTGGTAAAAATATGCAGAAATCGATATGCAAGAATAATATGATCTCTTCTTACCTGATAGGTCTGCCCATGTCCCAAGCCCAGCGGCATCTGAGTTGGGGCCGATGACATGTGTGGCGTTCCCTTCGGTAGTCTTGACAACAAGTCCTTCTGAGCGTCTTCCCCTCGACGGTCTCCAGGTGTCGATGGAAAACTTGGATTGTTCATGCTCCTCTGCATTGGAGATGTGGCTGATCTGAAATCATATATCATGTTTCAGTTATAAACTCACCTGTTGTCCATTATTACATAACTGTGAAATTTTTTATTTAATTCATGAATCATGAATCAATTTCATTTGCTTTGAAGCTCATGAGATATCACATGTCATAATGAACTTAATGTACAAAAGGGTTCATGAAAACTCTGCTTACTACATGTAAGTTTCAGAGCCTTTTTTCTGGAAAAAGAGGCCTAAATCTTTGAAATGGGGGAAAAACAGCGCAACTGAGGGGACAATGGGATTCTTTTTTAAAGGCTTTAGCAAACTGAAAATAAAGCTTAACACTGTTAAGATCATTTTTTAACCAATAATTATCTGATATTACAATAATACTTCATATCTAGTTGAGTTTTTTATTCCCTGTAAAAAAAATGAATAAAAACATTTTTTTTTTCATTTTAGGATTTATTTGGGTCTCATTTGGGGCTAAAAACATGATTTCTAAACTGGGAAGCCACCAAAGTTCAAATCTCACGAATGTTCGACAAATGAAGTCTGTGACCTGTATTTATATAATAGATACACCCAGCTACACCAACATGTCCTAGTTATCAATTAACTTTTTGCACCTGTAGCTATTGACGTTAAATTGACACGATGCGAGAACAACTATCTCTCCGCCCACTGGCCACATGACTTTTTATCCAAGTAAATACAATGAAGTGTTTACTAAAATATACCAGTAGTTTGTTTAAGGAAAATGGTGAGGTATAAACCATGAACCAATATCGCTCGCTGATTGAATTATCAACTTGTTTGATTGAGAGCCCGTGCTTGGTCAATTGAATTTTACAGTGGAAAACTGGAACCAGATTTATAAGGGTCTCTGCTGGTGGCCACGAAATTCACAAATAGCACAAGAGTTACGAAATGGCAACGATTTTTTCATAAAGATGGATATCACTGGCGTATGCCTGTTTTTATCAATACTGCTAAATGATTTGTTCCTTTACCAACTCTGACAGCTGGTAATTCAGGAAACCAGACTTATAAAAGTTGTAAGCAGGCAAGTGAGATGAGAAATCTCTGTACATCTGTGTGTAGAGATGCAATATGAAAACTGTGTTGAAATAAAATAAATGTTGTCCAAGATCATGACATAAGAGCCTTTTTCTGAAAATTTGGAAGAGGCTTAAGTCTTCATGATTGGGAAAATTGAGAACTTTGAAGGCTTAAGCAAACTGGAAAATAATGTGTAACAATGTTAAGATCATGTTCTTACCATTAATTATCAGATATATATTGCAATAATACTTCATATTAAGTTGGGAGATTTATCCTGTAATGTAAGAAAATATTTAAAGATAATAATTTTTATTTAATTTTTCCCCCCCCCCTCAATTGAGAAAAAACATAATTTTTGAATTGGGAAGCCAGTTTTGCTGTTCATTTTCATTCTTTTTATTCACAACTAGACTTAAACTGTAACATCATGCTTGAGGTTGATAGAATAAAGTTATTAAGTATTATGAATAAAATTCTGATGTTGCTGTAGAAAGAAGTGGGTGGGGTATGGTATTTAAATGATTTTAAACAATTGCCAGCGATAATTTATTTCCTGAATTCATTATACACAGGTGGTTGTATGTTTGAATCAATCTTTATCAATACATGACAAATTCAACTCAATATTTTATTATTATTTATTGTTTACAATATTGAGGGCAATATTTTGACATTGGATCCAAGATGGCTCTTACTTTATCAATTTGACTTCTTATTTTATTCAGGGGAATATGGTAGCTATACAATTTTGGAAACTAGATCGGAAGACAGCAAACAGACATTGTTTTAAAGAGCTAGCTTAACCCATCTTGGTGATGAACTGCAATAAAACTGATGTTTGTAAAATGTGTGGAAACAGATGACGACATATGCAGCAAATTTCTTGGGGGAAAAAGGCAATTAAAAAGGTCAGTGGAATAGATGACAGGAGTTGCAGTGGTCTAGAGGTTAGCATGCTTGCTCCCAGACCCCAAGGTACCCGGTTTGATAACTGACGAGGTTTCCACAGTACCTTATTTGGGTATCTTAATGTGAAATCCTGCAATCCCCAGACGGGATTTATAGCAGTCAGTCTTGTGTACAGGGAGAGTCATACCCTATGCACATAAAATATATCACGTAACTTCTATAAATGTTAATCAGTGATGCAACTGCCTGAAAACCTCGGAAATGAGGTTTACTTTAATAAGCAAAAATTGATTGTTGGAAGAAAAAAGGAGGAACAATAGATCAGCCTCTATAATTGTTTTCAAAAGGGACACAGATATTCACTACAGCTGCACGGTAAAACAGGTTTTTACCTGTGCCAGTACATACCATAGACCATTATGAGGATTTTGTACATACCAAGTTACACGCTAATAAACTCAGGTATACCACCATCGGCACTGTACTTTTTTTCTCGTGTTCCTCACCTCTATCATTCACTGAAGTGCGGAAAAACAATGACAGAATAGTTGCCACGGCGGAACTAAATTTTGAGGGAAATACTTAGCCATTATGGAATGTCCACTTTCCATTGAGTATTTTTAAGTGTGCAATGAAATTATATATATGCAGCAACAGGGTAACATCGAGAAAATGCCAGTTGCCAAGACGGTCTCGTATCGTTAGGAGTATTAATTTATTGCGTACAGTCGAAGTTAATTCGGATGTTTGTAGCCTTTTAACCATCATGTTTTAACCTGCGAAATAACTAATCAAGATTTTTATTTACTTGCTAGTATCAAAGTCAAATTTAAGGCAAATAATTAATGGCAACGTTAATAAAAATCTGATGACTGTAAAAACACGAGTTTACGGCTTTCCCCACCACCTTGGAAGAAACGTCGCCTGTTTATTTTATGTTATTTTGCTTAAATTGCGACAGTTTCCTGAAATTTTCTTGATATTTTGTAAATTTTACATGCTTTGATGATCAAGGAATCATAAATTACTACTTACCTTAAAAAACAAACACTGTGAAGGTGAAAAAATGCGTTTTCTTTTACATTACTAAATAAATTGATATTTGGCTCTCCGATGTACGACGTCATGTATTTTCGTTTTTGGTTGGTTGAAATTGGTCACATGGTTTGTTTACTTCCGTGTCGATTTTTTCGACTGGTTCCTCGCACGCATTCAATTTTCATACGAAGAAAGACTGTGAAGCCGAATGCAACACTGAGGGCAGCACCTGTTTTGGCGTAAATGGGTCAATTACCGTAAAACTTCAAAATTAAGCTAACTGCTATATTTCTCAGTCAGAAGTAGAATTTACATTCATAAAGAACAGCGAATCGTTTTAACGGAAGTAACGTTATTATACCTTTTTGAATAGCATACTTAAAACAACAACGAAAAGCACGTTTTGAAAGATTGCTAAATTTGAAAACAACCATAAAAAACAGCTAAAAACAAAGTACTTCAAGTACCGAAAGAAAACATGCATGCTTCCGATACTGTCCCGGATCAATTCTGACCACTTAGACAGGGTGGTAGCATATATGCATATTATATATTAAAAAAAAAACACCAACGGGATCATAAAGTTGCTGGCACAGACAAAATGAACTAGAGCTGAAGGAATTAAGATTAAGAATTGGACCCATCTTTAAAGATAATATTTCAGCAATCATTTCAACAAGGCCTAGTACCAAAATATTTGACTAAAGCAAATGTGACATCACTCTCAAATGTGACATTATATCTCTGGATATAGAGAAAAGAGATCGTGTGAGACACAACTCGTTATGCTTTAGGAGGATTTTGCGAAAACTTGCAGCTGACCTCATCATCCTACAAGATTTCAGCTAACCATGGAGGCCCTCCAGGGGGGGGGGGGGGGGGGAGGGGGGAGTCCCTGTTCTCTGGATCTCTTAAAGTAATGCCTATTGTTCCCCAGATCTCCAAAACTATTTGCCAAAGTCCCCAAAAGTATTTTCTCCATGTTCCCTAGATCTCCAAAAGTTTTAAACATAGTTCCCTGAAAGTACCAAATAGTGTTTCCTTAAGTAAAACGTCTACTATAATCTTCTCTATTATTATTTACACATAATCATAATAAGCAAAATCTGTGTACTGTCTTCTTTTCCTTGTTTAAAATATCTATGGTCTATGGCTTGAACTTTCAGAGAAAAGGTGTTTTTTTAAGTTTCCTTAAAAATGTGCTTGTAAGCCCTGTGGCAGGTAGCATTTGTGGTTCAATCACGCTGGTTCAAGAACTTCAAGAGTTTGTGGTTATACAAATGCTGTGCGAGTTTGGATAAGATTCTTTGAAAAATGTGGGGGATGCTATAGCTTCTACAAGAAAAAGGTTAACGGATGTACGATAGACAATTTACCACGACATAAGCCCTGCTGGCCTTTGGCAAGTAAAGCCAAAGATATCGATGGAAGGACAGAAGAGACAAAAATAATGAACAACTGAACGGTTAATTTACAAAAGGCAATAAATACACATACATTATTGACTTTATTGTGTAAACACGATCAAATAAAAAAAAGAGTAGATGCCGGGTGGGATTGAACACCAGTCCTAACGATCAGAAGTCGCCGATATTAACCACTGCACTATTCTGCCTTTACTCATCAGTACTGTAAATATATCTCTGATCGGAATTACCATCCAAAATTTATTTCGGGTACATACGATTATGGGATGAAGTTATGCAGGGTCCCAGACTAGGTTAACACATAAGAAACCCCCAAAGCTGTCAAAAGCTGTTTCAAGCAGTCGACATCTCATTTTAAAAATAAATTATGATCAAGTATAAAAATTATACATAAAATCAGTGACTTAATTACAGAGACTGGCAGGCTAATAGCAATATAATGTCCACGGCACTTTTAGTATTTCTATAATAACTCTTCGAATCTTGGTCTGATTTTAACAATTTTGGTGCCAAAGTAAAGCTGAAAAAAAAAAATGATGACAAATTCCAATTATCAATTATTTAATATTTTTCTTCTGAATTTAGATTATTACGGATTGAAATCGAAATATGTTGACATTTCACGAAAAAAAAAAAGATTTTTAAACAAAAAACGGCAGTCTTGATTTAACAAATACCATGTAGGCCTACGTTTAAACAAAATACAATAAAAATAGAAATACTAGGTAAAAAGTTGAAGCAGTGAGTTTTCCATCGGTGGCGAAAGTTTCATATTGATATTTATTGAAGTCGTTTTGCTTATTTCTAATTTAAAAAATGGGCTAAAAAAGAGAAAACGATCACACAAAAAACTTAAAGCGTAAAATTCTTCATTTCTTTAAATTTAAAAAAGAAAAAAATAATCTCCCAGATCAAGCCCTTTCTTTTGATACCATAATCACAAAATTACGTTGTTTGATTCTGTAGGATATGTGTTTCCATGATTTAGAAAACGCCACGTGATCTAGTGGTAAAGCACCGAACCCATGATCGGTATTTCAGTCCTTCGCCACGACTATGTGTGGTGTCCTTGAGCAAGATACTTTTTCCACATATGCTTAGTAGTGGTTATACCCAGAAAGACTTCGAGCGTGATTTGTCTAAGTCGTAAGAACTTGTTTCAAAATCGAAGTAAAATAATTAAGTTCAAACTAAACTAGAAAAAGCCAAAATATGCCACCTGAAATTTAGACAAGTGCCTCCAGTTGCCTATCTCTGTTTATATATGTCTCTGATAAAATTGATCAAATTAAGTACTTTTTTCATTAACGACAATATCCCTAAATTTCTAAAATTAGGCCTTTGATCCTTGGATCTCTGAAAGTAATGGCCAATGTTCCCAAGATCTCTGAAAATAAAAGACCACGTTCTCCTGATCTCCAAAAACCCCGGGAGGGCCTCACCATGAGAAACTGCTCCACAAACTCTAGTATTACGGAGTCCAAGGTAATTCTTTAAACTGGTTAAAAGCATTTCTCAGTGACAGGACACAAACTAATTTTTGAGGATGAGCAATCTGGTAAAATTGAAGTCACTTCAGGGGTACTCCTGGTCCTGGTCCCTATCTTATTCGTTACCTACATTAACGCTCTGCCTGAAAGTATCACCTCACAAGTAAGGTTACTTGCAAGCAATACAGCTTTATATCTTACGATCAACGATAATCAGACTTTACAGACTGACCTTGAAAAACTACAGAGAAGGGAAGCCTTGTGGGATATGGCAGTCAACACATCATAATGTGAAGTTGTCCATTTATATAGCACTGTTAAAAAACACCAAACCCACAAGGTAAATACTCCGTGGACACGTTTTAAAGACAACTGAGTCTATCTAGGTGTAGACATCTCAAACAATTTGTCATAGAATAACCATATAGACAGAGCAGCAGCCAAGGCCCAACAGCTCCCCAGGTTTTGTCAAGAGGAACATTAAAGTGAATTCCCAAAAGATCAGAGAGTGTACTTACAAAACTTTAATCCGCCCCCAACAAGAGTATGCCAACACCATGTTTGACCCTCACACTAAGTCCAATACTGACAAACCGGAAAGAGTTCAGAGACGTGCAGAACCCTGGACCATGTATGACTATACCCATTACTCCAGTGTTACTGACATGCTAGATAAACTAGGTTGTGGAACATTAGGCACTAGGGTTGACTATTACATGCATTCTTTCTTCCCTCTTACAATAGGATAGTGGACCTGCTACATGCACATGTATTGCAGCACAGTGGACCATTTATGACTTTACCCATTACTCCAGTGTTACTGACATGCTAGATAAACTAGGTTGTGGAACCTGATGCACTAAGGTTGGCTATTACAAGTATTCTTTCTTCCCTCTAACAATAGGACAGTGGACCAGCTACATGCAAATGAATTGCTGAACGCTGGACCATGTATGCTTATCCCCATTACTCAAGTGTTACTGACATGCTAGATAAACTGGGCTGTAGAACCTTGGGCACAAGGGTTGACTATCACAAGTATTCTGTCTTCCCTCTTACAATAGGAGAATGGACCTGCTACATGCACATGTATTGCTGAACGCTGGATCATGTATGCCTATACCCATTACTTCAATGTTACTGACATGCTAGATAAACTAGGTTGTGGAACATTTGGCACTAAGGTTGACTATTACAAGTATTCTTTCTTCCCTCTTACAATAGGAGAGTGGACCTGCCACATGTTTTGCTGCAAGGAAGACCATGTATGACTATACCCATTACTACAGTGTTACTGACATGCTAGATAAACTAGGTTGTGGAACCTGAGGAACTAGGGTTGACTATTACAAGTATTCTTTCTTCCCTCTAACAAAAGGATAGTGGACCTGCCACATGTATTGCTGCACGCTGGACCATGTATGACAATACCAATAACTCCAGTGTTACTGACTCGCTAGATAAACTAGGCTGTGGAACCTTGGGCACTAGGGTTGACTATTACAAGTATTCTTTCCTCCACCTTACAATAGGAAAGTTGACCTGCCACATGTATTGCTGCACGCTGGAACATGTATAACTATACCCATTACTCCAGTGTTACGGACATGCTAGATAAACTAGGTTTTGGAACCTTGGGCACTAGATTTGACTATTGCAAGTTTTCTTTCTTCCCTCTTACAATAGGAAAGTGGAACTGCTACATGCACATGTATTGCTGCACGCTGGACAATGTATCACTATAGCAATTACTCCAATGTTACTGACATGCTAGGTAAACTAGGTGGTGGAAACTTGGGCACTAGGGTTGACTATAACATGTATTATTTCTTCACTCTAACAATAGGATAGTGGACCTGCTACATGCACATGTATTACTGCACGCTGGACCATGTATGACTATATCCATTACTCCAGTGTTGCTGACATGCTAGATAAACTGGATGGTGGAACCTTAGGCACTAGGGTTGACTATTACAAGTAGTCTTTCTTCCCTCTTACACTAGGATAGTGGACCTGCTACATGCACATGTATAATTGCACGCTGGACAATGTATGACTTTCCCCATTTCTCCAGTGTTAATGACATGCTATATAAACTAGGTTGTGGAACCTTAGGCACAAGGGTTGACTATTACAAGTATTCTTTCTTCACTCTTACAATAGAATAGTGGACTTGCCACATATATTGCAGTGCGCTGGACCATGTGTGACTATACCCATTACTCCAATGTTACTGACATGCTAGATAAACTAGGCTGTGGAACTTTGAGCAATAGGGTTGACTATTACAAGTATTCTTTCCTCCCTCTTACATTATGATAGTGGACCTGCTACATGCACATTTATTGCTGTACGCTGGACCATGTATGGCTATAACCATTACTATAATGTTACTGAAATGGTAGATAAACTAGGTTGTGGAACCTGAGGCACTATGGTTGAATATTAAGTATTCTTTCTTCCCTCTTACACTAAGATAGTGGACCTGCTACATGCACATGTATTGCTGCACGCTGGACCATGTATGACTATACCCATTACTCCTGTGTTACTGACATGCTAGATCAACTAGGATGTGGAACCTTGGACACTAGGGTTGACTATTACAAGTATTCTTTCTTCCCTCTTACAATAAGACAGTGGACCTGCCGCATGTATTGCTGCACGCTGGACAATGTATGTCTATAACCATTACTCAAGTGTTACTGACATGGTAGATGAACTAAATTGTGAAATCTTGGGCACTATGGTTGACTATTACAAGTATTCTTTCTTCCCTCTTACAGTAGGATAGTGGACCAGCCACATGTATTGCTGCACGCTGGACCATGTATGACTACATCCATTACTCCAGTGTTAATGACTCGCTAGATAAACTAGGCTGTGGAACCTTGGGCACTAGAGTTGACTATTGTAATTACTCTTTCCTCCCTCTTACAATAGGAAAGTTGACTTGTCACATGAATTGCTGCACGCTGGACCATGTATGACTATACCCATTACTCCAGTGTTACGGACATGCTAAATAAACTAGGTCTTGGAACCATGGGCACTAGATTTGACTATTACAAGTAGTCTTTCATCCCTCTTACATTAGGATAGTGGAACTGCTACATGCACATGTATTGCTGCACCCTGGACCATGTATGACTATACCAATTACTCCAATGTTACTGACATGCTAGATAAACTAAGTTGTGGAACCTTTGACACTAGGGTTGACTATAACAAGTATTCTTTCTTTCCTCTAACAATAGGAGAGTGGACCTGCTACATGCACATGTATTAATGCATCCTGGATCATGTATTACTATATCCATTACTCCAGTGTTGCTGACGTGCTAGATAAACTAGGTTGTGGAACCTTAGGCACTAGGGTTTACTATTACAAGTATTCTTTCTTCCCTCTTACAATAGGATAGTGGACCTGCTACATGCACATGTATTGCTGCATTGTGGACCATGTTTGACAATACCCATTACTTCAGTGTTACTAACATACTAGATAAACTAGGTTGTGGAACCTGAGGACCTAGGGTTGACTATTACAAGTATTCTTTCTTCCCTCTTACAATAGGATAGTGGACCTGTCACATGTATTGCTGAACGCTGGACCATGTATGATTATACCCATTACTCCAGTGTTACTGACATGCTAGATGAACTAGATTGTGGAATCTTGGGCACTATGGTTGACTATAACAAGTATTCTTTCTTCACTCTTACAATAGGATAGTTGACCTGCTACATGTATTGCTGCACGCTGGACTATGTATGGCTATAACCATTACTATAATGTTACGGAAATGGTAGATAAACTAGGTTGTGGAACCTTGGGCATTAGGGTGATTATAACAAGTATTTTTCTTCCCTCTTACAATAGGAAAGTTGACTTGCCACATGTATTACTGCACGCTGGACCATGTATGACTATACCCATTACTCCAGTGTTACGGACATGCTAAATAAACTAGGTTGTGGAACCTGAGGCACTACGGTTGATTATTACAAGTATTCTTTTTTCTCTCTTACAATAGGAGAGTGGACCTATTACATGCACATGTATTGCTGCACGCTGGACCATGTATGACTATACTCATTACTCCTGTGTTACTGACATGTTAGATAAACTAGGATGTGGAATGTGGAACCTTAGACACAAGGGTTGACTATTACAAGTATTCTTTCTTCCCTCTTACAATAGGATAGTGGACTTGTCACATGTATTGCAGCGCGCTGGAACATATGTGACTATACCCATTACTCCAGTGTTACTGACATGCTAGATACATTAGGTTGTGGAACCTTGGGCAAAAGGGTTGACTATTACAAGTATTCTTTCTTCCCTCTTGCAATAGGATAGTGGCCCTGCTACATGCACATGTATTGCTGCACGCTGGACCATGAATTGCTATAACCATTGCTCCAATGTTCCTGACATGCTAGATAAACTAAGTTGTAGAACCTGAGGCACTATGGTTGACTATTACAATTATTCTTCCTTCCCTCTTACACTAGGATAGTGGACCTGCTACATGCACATGTAGTGCTGCACGCTGGACCATGTATGACTATACCCATAACTCCTGTGTTACTGACATGCCAGATAAACAAGGATGTGGAATCTTGGGCACTAGGGTTGACTATTACAAGTATTCTTTCTTCCCTCTTACAATAAGACAGTGTACCTGCCACATGTATTGCTGCATGTTGGACCATGTATGACTATATCCATTACTCCAGTGTTACTGACATGCTAGATGAACTAAATTGTGAAATCTTGGGCACTATGGTTGAATATTACAAGTATTCTTTCTTCCTTCTTACAATAGGATAGTGGACCTGTCACGTGTATTGCTGCACGCTGGACCATGTATTACTATACCCATTACCCCAGTGTTACTGACTCGCTAGATAAAATAGCATGTGGAACCTTGGGCACTAGAGTTGACTATTGCAAGTATTCTTTCCTCCCTCTTACAATAGGAAAGTTGACCTGCCGTATGTATTGCTGCACGCTGGACCATGTATGACTATACCCATTACTCCAGTGTTACGGACATGGTAGATAAACTAGGTTTTGGAACCTTGGGCACTAGATTTGACTATTACAAGTATTCTTTCTTCCCTCTTACAATACGTTAGTGGACCTGCTACATGCACATGTATTGCTGCACCCTTGACCATGTATGACTATACCAATTACTCCAATGTTACTGACATGCTAGATAAACTAGGTTGTGGAACCTTGGGCACTAGGGTTGACTATCATAAGTATTCTTTCTTCCCTCTAACAACAGGACAGTGGACCTGCTACATGCTCATGTATTACTGCACGCTGGACCATGTATGACTATATCCATTTCTCCAGTGATGCTGACGTGCTAGATAAACTAGGTTGTCGAACCTTAGGCACTAGGATTGACTATTACAATTATTTTTTCTTCCCTCTTACATTAGGATAGTGGACCTGCTACATGCACATGTATAGCTGCATTGTGAACCATGTTTGACAATACCCATTACTCCAGTGTTACTGACATACTAGATAAACTAGGTTGTGAAACTTGAGGCACTATGGTTGACTATTACAAGTATTCTTTCTTCCCTCTTACTATAGGATAGTGGACCTGCTACATGCACATGTATTGCTGCACCCTGGACCATGTATGACTATACCAATTACTCCAATGTTACTGACATGCTAGATAAACTAGGTTGTGGAACCTGAGGCACTTTGGTTGACTATTACACGTATTCTTTCTTCCCTCTTACACTAGGATAGTGGACCTGCTACATGCAGATGTATTGCTGCACGCTGGACCATGTATGACTATACCAATTACTCCTGTGTTACTGATATGTTAGATAAACTAGGATGTGGAGCCTTGGGCACAAGGGTTGACTATTACAAGTATTCTTTCTTCCCTCTTACAATAGGATAGTGGACTTGCCACATGTATTGCAGCGCGCTGGACCATATGTGACTATACCAATTACTCCAGTATTACTGATATGCTAGATGAACTAGGTTGTGGAACCTTGGGCAATATGGTTGACTATTAGAAGTATTCTTTCTTCCCTCTTACAATAGGATAGTGGACCTGCTCCATGCACATGTATTGCAGCACGCTGGACCATGTATGGCTATAACCATTGCTCTAATGTTACTGATATGCTAGATAAACTAGGTTGTGGAACCTAGAGCACTATGGTTGATTATTACAAGTATTCTTGATTCCCTCTTACAAAAGGATAGTGAACCTGCCACATGTATTGGTGCACGCTGGACCATGTGTTACTATATTAATTAAGTCAGTGTTACTGACATGCTAGATAAACTAGGTTGTGGAACCTGAGGCACGAGTGTAGTATTCTTTTTTCCCTCTAACAATAGGATAATGGACATGCTACATGCACATGTATTGCTGCACGCTGGATCATTTATGGATATAACCATTACGTCAATGTTACTGACATGCTAGATAAACTAGGTTGTGGAAACTTGGGAATTAGGGTTGATTGTTACAAGTATTATTTATTCCCTCTTACAATAAGATAGTAAACCTGCCACATGTATTGCTGCACGCTGGACCATGTGTGACTATACCAATTACTCCAGTGTTACTGACATGCTAGATCAACAAAGTTGTGGAACCTTGGGCAATAGGGCTGACTATTACAAGTATTCGTTCTTCCCTCTTACAATAGTATAGTGGACAGGCTACATGCACACGTATTGCAGCACGCTAGACCAAGTATGACTATACCCATTACTCCAGTGTTACTGACTTGCTAGATAAACTATATTGTGGAACCTGAGGCACCAGTGTTGATTATTACAAGTATTCTTTCTTCCCCCTTACAATAGAATTGTGGACCTGCTACATGCACATGTATTACTGGACCATGTATGACTATAACCATTACTCCAGTGTTACTGACATGCTAGATAAACTAGGTTGTGTAACCTTGGGCACTAGGGTTGACTATTACAAGTATTCTTTCTTCCCTCTTGCAATAGGATAGTGGAACTGCTATATGCACATGTATTGCAGCACGCTGGACCATGTATGACTATACACATTACTCCAGTGTTACTGACTTGCTAGATAAACTAGGTTGTGGAACTTTGGGCAATAGGGTTGACTATTACAAGTATTCTTTCCTCCCTCTTATATTAGGATAGTGGACCTCCTACATGCACATTTACTGCTGCACGCTGGACCATGTATGGCTATAACCATTACTACAATGTTACTGAAATGGTAGATAAACTAGGTTGTGGAACCTAAGGCATTATGCTTGACTATTACAAGTATTCTTTCTTCCCTCTTACACTAGGATAGTGGACCTGCTACATGCACATGTATTGCTGCACGCTGGACCATGTATGACTATACCCATTACTCCTGTGTTACTGACATGCTAGATAAACTAGGATGTGGAACCTTGGGCACTAGGGTTGACTATTACAAGTATACTTTCTTCCCTCTTACAATAAGACAGTGGACCTGCCGCATGTATTGCTGCACGCTGGGCATTGTATGACTATAACCATTACTCCAGTGTTACTGACATGGTAGATGAACTAAATTGTGAAATCTTGGGCACAATGATTGACTGTTACAAGTATTCTTTCTTCCCTCTTACAATAGGATAGTGGACCTGCGACATGTATTGCTGCACGCTGGACCATGTATGACTACATCCATTACTCGAGTGTTACTGACTCGCTAAATAAACTAGGCTGTGGAACCTTGGGCACTAGAGTTGACTATTGCAATTACTCTTTCCTTCGTCTTACAATAGGAAAGATGACTTGCCACATGTATTGCTGCACGCTGGACCATGTATGACTATACCCATTACTCCAGTGTTACGGACATGCTAAATAAACTAGGTCTTGGAACCATGGGCACTAGATTTGACTTTTACAAGTAGTCTTTCTTCCCTCTTACACTAGGATAGTGGACCTGCTACATGCACATGTATTGCTGCACCCTGGACCATGTATGACTATACCAATTACTCCAATGTAACTGACATGCTAGATAAACTAAGTTGTGGAACCTTTGACACTAGGGTTGACTATAACAAGCATTCTTTCTTTCCTCTAACAATAGGAGAGTGAACCTGCTACATGCACATGTATTAATGCACGCTAGACCATGTATTACTATATCCATAACTCCAGTGTTGCTGACGTGCTAGATAAACTAGGTTGTGGAACCTTAGGCACTAGGTTTGACTATTACAAGTATTCTTTCTTCCCTCTTACAATAGGATAGTGGACCTGTTATATGCACATATATTGCTGCATTGTGGACCATGTTTGACAATACCCAGTACTCTAGTGTTACTAACATACTAGATAAACTAGGTTGTGGAACCTGAGGCACTATGGTTGACTATTACAAGTATTCTTTCTTCCCTCTTACTATAGGATAGTGGACCTGCTACATGCACATGTATTGCTGCACCCTGGACCATGTGTGACTATACCAATTACTCCAATGTTACTGACATGCTAGATAAACTAGGTTGTGGAAACTTGGGCAATAGGGTTGACTATAACAAGTTTTCCTTCTTCCCTCTAACAATAGGATAGTGGACCTGCTACATGCACATGGATTACTGCACGCTAGACTATGTATGACTATATCCATTACTCCAGTGTTGCTGACGTGCTAGATAAACTAGGTTGTGGAACCTGAGGCACTAGGGTTGACTATTACAAGTATTCTTGCTTCCCTCTTACATTAGGATAGTGGACCTTCTACATGCACATGTATAGCTGAATTGTGAACCATGTTTGACTATACCCATTATTCCAGTGTTACTGACATACTAGATAAACTAGGTTGTGGAACCTGAGGCACTTTGGTTGACTATAACAAGTATTCTTTCTTCCCTCTTACACTAGGATAGTGGACCTGCTACATGCAGATGTATTGCTGCACGCTGGACCATGTATGACTATACTCATTACTCCTGTGTTACTGACATGTTAGATAAACTAGGATGTGGAGCCTTGGGCTCTAGGGTTGACTATTACAAGTATTCTTTCTTCCCTCTTACAATAGGATAGTGGACTTGCCACATGTATTGCAGCGCGCTGGACCATATGTGACTATACCAATTACTCCAGTGTTACTGATATGCTAGATAAACTAGGTTGTGGAACCTTGGGCAATATGGTTGACTATTAGAAATATTCTTTCTTCCCTCTTACAACAGGATAGTGGACCTGCTACATGCACATGTATTGCTGCACGCTGGACCATGTATGGCTATTACCATTGCTCGAATGCTACTGACATGCTAGATAAACTAGGTTGTGGAACCTTGAGCACTATGGTTGATTATTACATGTATTCTTTCTTCCCTCTTACAAAAGGATAGTGAACCTGCCACATGTATTGGTGCACGCTGGACCATGTGTTACTATATTAATTAAGTCAGTGTTACTGACATGCTAGATAAACTAGGTTGTGGAACCTGAGGCACGAGGGTAGTATTTTTTTTCCCTCTAACAATAGGATAATGGACATGCTACAAGCACATGTATTGCTGCACGCTGGATCATTTATGTATATAACCATTACGTCAATGTTACTGACATGCTAGATAAACTAGGTTGAGGAAACTTGGGAATTAGGGTTGATTGTTACAAGTATTATTTATTCCCTCTTACAATAAGATAGTAAACCTACCACATGTATTGCTGCACGCTGGACCATGTGTGACTATACCAATTACTCCAGTGTTACTGACATGCTAGATAAACAAAGTTATGGAACCTTGGGCAATAGGGTTGACTATTACAAGTATTCTTCTTCCCTCTTACAATAGGATAGTGGACATGCTACATGCACACGTATTGCAGCACGCTAGACCATGTATGACTATACCCATTACTCTAGTGTTACTGACTTGCTAGATAAACTATATTGTGGAACCTGAGGCACAAGTGTTGATTATTACAAGTATTCTTTCTTCCCTCTTACAATAGGATTGTGGACCTGCTACATGCACATGTATTGCAGCACCTTGGACCATGTATGACTATACCAATTACGCCAGTGTTACTGACTTGCTAGATAAACTAGGTTGTGGAACCTTGGGCACTATTGTTGAATATCACAAGTATTCTTTCTTCCTCCTTACAGTAGGATAGTGGACCTGCTATATGCACATGTCTTGCTGCACGCTGGACCATTATGACTATAACCATTACTCCAGTGTTATTGACATGCTAGATAAACTAGGTTGTGTAACCTTGGGCACTAAGGTTGACTATTACAAGTATTCTTTCTTCCCTCTTACAAAAGGATAGTGGACCTGGTACATGCACATGTATTGCTCCACGCTGTACCATGTATGACAATATATATAACTCCAATGTTACTGACATGCTAAATAAACTAGGTTGTGGAACCTAAGGCACTAGGGTTGACTATTACAAGTATTCTTTCTTCCCTCTTGCAATAGGATAGTGGACCTGCTATATGCACATGTATTGCAGCACGCTGGACCATGTATGACTATACCCATTACTCCAGTGTTACTGACTTGCTAGATAAACTAGGTAGTGGAACCTTGGGCACTAGGGTTGACTATCACAAGTATTCTTTCTTCCCCCTTACAACAGGGTAGTGGACCTGCTACATGCACATATCTTACTGCACGCTGGACCATGTATGACTATACCCATTACTCCAATGTTACTGACATGCTAGATCAACTAGATTGTGGAACCTTGGGCACTAGGGTTGACTATCACAAGTATTCTTTCTTCCCTCTTACAATCAGATCATGGAACTGCTACATGCACATGTCTTGCTGCACGCTGGACCATGTTTGACTGTACCCATTACTCCAGTGTTACTGATATGCTGGATAAACTAGGTTGTGGAACCTTGGGCACTAGCGTTGACTGTTACAAGTATTCTGTTTTACCACTTACAATAGGATAGTATACCTGCTACATGCACATGTATTGCTACAAGCTGGGCCATGTATGCCTCTCCCCATTACTCCAGTGTTACTAACATGCTAGATAAACTAGGTAGTGGAACCTTGGGCACTAGCGTTGACTGTTACAAGTATTCTGTTTTACCACTTACAATAGGATAGTGTACCTGCTACATGCACATGTATTGCTACAAGCTGGGCCATGTATGCCTATCCCCATTACTCCAGTGTTACTATCATGCTAGATAAACTAGGTTGTGGAACCTTAGGCACTAGGGTTAACTATTACAAGTATTCTTTCTTTCCTCTTACAATAGGATAGTGGACCTGCTACATGCATATGTATTGCTGAAAGCGGGACCATGTATGACTATACCCATTACTGCAGTGTTACTGACTTGCTAGATAAACTACGTTGTGGAACCTTGGGCACTAGCGTTGACTATAACAAGTATTCTTTCTTCCCTCTTACAATAGGATAGTGGACCTGCTACATGCCACATGTGTTGCTACACAACTTCGAATTATTCAAGCTTGTCGTTAGCCAGCCCCAGCCAAACAAATCATGAATATGTTGGGAATGTTTTTAACGTTCTTTTATCTTGTCGAACTATTTTAACATATGTGACACTATTTTAACCTTAATCTTATTATGCTTTACTTTTCTTTTTTCAACTAACTATTGACACGAAGCGCAGCTGCCCGAATATGCCCTTTGAGGCGTGTGACCAAATATAAGATAGATGATGTGAGAGTTTTGTGCATATACAACTCTCGTTTAATGTATGTCATTTATTAGTTTTGTCTTAAAAGTATATACTGTAGTCATGGCAACCGTAGATTCCGAAAGAGTATGCCACAGTGGCATGACTCTTGCGAAAAAGTTGAGGCAGTGAGTCGATCTCATTGTTGTATGTGAGATGTTCTTTTAAAATATCTAGTCGCTTTGTTACTGTTACGAACCATTATATATTTTATAAAAATAACGCCAAACTGTTATTGGTGCGTCTTTGCTCCATCGTATATCGTCAAGCATGTCCCCAAGATGACTAGTGTAATGTCATCTACATGTCCATGCTGTTTTTTGTAACATTTCATTTTTATGTTTGCTGACACTGGTTGTGTGTGGGGATTCCAAATTGGAAAGGCAAACCGAGTTAGGAACTAAATATAAAGTCTGAAACACACAAACCTTGGTGAAAGTGAAAAGTGATTATGGTGATATGTCTGGTCTAGTTTATAAGTCTGTTGCTTTCACCTCGTCAAGCCTCTGTCCATACTAAGTGTAGCGGTAATTAATTTGTTTGTCTGGCCGGTGTTGTGTTATTCTCATCGAGTGACATTTGAATATATACATTGAACTTCATGCCCGTCTGGAACGTTCAATGCAGTGATGAGAATAGATATTTTTAAAGAGGACACAGTCATACTTCTACTGCTGCTGCTACTACTACTACTACTACTACTACTACTACTACTACTACTATTGCTACTACTATTTCTACTACTACTACTACTGATACTACTACTATTACGACTACTACTACTACTACTACTATTTCTACTACACCTACTACTTCTACTTCTACTACTACTACTGCAACTACTACTACTACTATTATTACTACTTCTACAACTACTACTATTTTTGGTTCTACTACTACTGCTATTACTACTACTACTTCTGCTACTACTACTGCTACTATTACTACTGATTCTACTACTACTTTTGCTACTACTACGTCTGCTTCTACTTCTACTACTACTACTGCTATTACTACTATTATTATTACTGCTGCTGCTGCTGCTACTACTACTTCTACTACAACTACTGCTACTACTGCTTCTACGACTACTACTACTACTACTATTACTACTACTACTGCTTTTACTACTGCTTCTACTTTAACTACTTCTTCTACAACTACTACTATTATTACTACTATTACTACTGCTGCTACTACTACTACTTCTACTACTCTTACTACTGCTACTATTAATTGTACTTCTACTACCTACTACTACTTCTACAACCAGTGCTACTACTTCTAACACTACTACTATTATTACTACTACTACTATTACTGCTGCTGCTGCTACTTCTACTTCTGCTGCTACTACTTCTATTACTACTATTACTGCTACTTATAATAATAATAAAATAATAATAATGATAACAAGGACTTAAATATATATATACATATACGTCCGTGATTATAATCATAAAAATGATAATATAATGATAGGCTCAATAGTAATGATAATAATTATATAGGTTTACCATATACATCTGTAAAGAATAAAGACTACTGCATGTATACTACAGATACACCTATGATATATATAATATAACACATCACCTATTCTATAGAGACCATATTATAGTACATTTCGCACAGTTTATCGTAACAGAGGAAGTAATCCATTTATTTTGTTGACAATACATGATAATTGGGTCATTTCCCTTTACCAATTCGCATTTTTTTAGTAAACTTAGAGTTCCCACAGTTTAATCATTGCTCAACAGAATGTATGACTGTGTATCTGTATGTGTTTTTAATTAAAATTTTACACATACTGATCAAAATACGTAACTTTAAAATCAAATCAAATCGAATACATTTTATTTAATGTTGGTATGATAAATACACAGAAAACATAAGCTATATATAAAACTTTTGAACCGACAACACAGAAATCTTTACAAAAATTTGGAATAATAACATTTGACAAATCGTTTATTGGACTATTATACAATTATGGACTTTTCAGCTGCACCAGAAAAAAAATAGACCGAGGTAGTAGGCAAGGTCACTATTTATGTTTTTTTCTGGTGCATAGCACATCATATTACATAACTGAAAAGTCCATAACTAATAAATTAATTAATTATGAGCATTTACTATCTTTTTCGTATAGGAAATGCCAAAAAATCAGCAAGTTCAGATTTAACATTTTATAAAAGTAAAAATGAAAGAAGTTTAAATAGAAGTTCAACGTCTTAATCCTCAGTCACACTGGATCATACGTTTTCTGGACCATACGACTGGTGGCAATTTGGACGAGGTATGACCAATCGGCAATTTTGCTACGATCTCATTTAGTGATCGCATACTGCGATTGCTCTTAAGACTGGTGGTAGATAATCGTATGATTGGTGGGTGGTACGCGTGGTCGTGCGATCACCAACGGTTGGAGACGATCGATAGCAAGATCAATCGTAGGTGATCGTGCGACTAGTGGTGGCGACCTGCGACCGCTCGCATGGTCGATCGCAACCAATCGTAGCCAGTTGTAACACAGATCGCTCGATCAAATATCAAGGCTCGAGATCGTGCTTCAGTCAGAGAAGCAATTCTTCGAACATGCAAGGTTTCATGCGCATGTAGTTGGTGAAATCTCACTGTGATTTCCTCTGCGGTTCCCGCATCAGGTTGGCGTATTTGCCGCATCAGGTTGGCGTAGTTGCCGTAGAAGGACCGCCTCTCTTGGCGCTGGTTTCTTTGTTGAATAACAGCTGCGACAACAGCACCCAGCTGTTGTTGTTTGTTGCAAAACCCAAAATAAAACTGTTCAATATCAAATAGTATTCTGTTCAATTACGGATCATTGTGGCCAATCAGAATTCATTTATTTATACATCATATAATAATCAAAATATACAGCCACAGGCAAGAATAGATATAATGGACATTGGTTAGTTCCCCCACATCATCTGATTTTTTTCATGAATTTAATTTTCAAAAAAATAGTGACAAACATAAGTTGAGTAAAGGCCTTTTACTTCAAGGTACAGCCCACATACCATCAACTGTCTTCAGACACGAGCTGTGCAAAAGCTATACCGAATAGTCTTATACGGCAAACACAGACAGCTGGAGGACGTATTACGTGTCAAAATAAGCCCAACAACAGAAATATTGAGCCAGTCTTTCCTGATAAAGACCCTTTCAAATCGCCCATTTAGGGGCTAAAGTTAAGTCCTAAATAAAGTGGTGCACATTTTAACGGATTATTACAAGACTAAACCGGCTCAACACAACTGTAGTCTGGTATGACAACATGTTTAAAGGCAAGTCAACAACAAATAACCCTTTTCATGCTCATTTACTTAATTCATCTGAAACAGCTCATGCGACTAGTTTCCTCAGTCGCAATAAACATGTTTTTTTTCTACATTTTCGATTTTAATTCTGTATAATGCATGAAGCGCGAGGATTGGTCCTAAATACATTTCTCCGAGGAAGGACTAATCAGTGCGCTTTAACAGAGATTTGAAAAAAAATATGAAAAGATGAAAGATGAAACCCAGATGAGGTTCGGGAACTAACCAAGGTCCGTTACTCCTGCCTGTGCATACAGCTACTTAAGCATAGCACACATACATCATAAAGCTTAACATTAATTGTATTACATTATGTTAAGAAAATTAACAAATTATAAAATTATATGGAAAATAAGTGTAAGCAATTTAAACATCACTTCAAATCTTTTGTTGCTGAGTCAAAATTTGTTGATGCTCCCAGCAAACTAGATTTTGACCGGGCAACTAATGTTTTACATCAAATTTACTGATTCCACCTCCAACAAGTCTCCTTCCTTTTCATTGGATAAGAGCGATCACATAGTGACCCCTATATATCTATAGTGGGTCAGTAGATTTCAATGGAGGGCAGGCAAATCAATATATCAAACATGTTTGAAAGTGATACGTAAAAACTCCAAAAGTGAGAAATTGTGTTTTATAAATAAAGATGCACATAAGACTGTAATAGGGCCTAAATTAGGTTCGAGATTGTATTTAATAAAAAATATTTTCACAGTTATTTGGTTATTGACATTGATATCTCGGTATGGCGTCACTAATAACACTGATATATTGGCAAAATGTCAATAATAACATTGATATCTCGATATAATGGCACTAATAACATTGATATCATGGTATGGTGTCACTAATAATACTGATATATTGGCATAATGTCACTAATAACATTGATATCATGGTATAATGGCACTAATAACATTGATATCATGGTATGGTGTCACTAATAACATTGATTTCTCAGTATAATGACACTAATAACATTGATATCATGGTATGGTGTCACTAATAACACTAATATATTGGCATAATGTCACTAATAAAATTGATTTCTCGGTAATGTGTCACTAATAACATTGATATCATGGTAATATGTCACTTATAACATTGATATCATGGTTCGATGACTTTAATTACACTGATATCTCGGTATAATGACACTTATAACATTGATATCTCGGTATGATGACACTAATAATATTGATATATCAGTATTGTGTCACTAATAACATTGAAATCGTGGTAAATTGTCAATAATTACCATTGATATCTCGGTATGATGACACTAATAACATTGACATCTCAGTATGTTGTCACAAATAACATTGATATCTCGGTATTTTGTCATTAATAACTTAAATATCCCGGTATGATGTCACTAATAACATTGATATCTCGGAATAATGTCACTAATAGCATTGCTATCTCGGAATAATGTCACTAATAACATTGATATATCTGTATGGTGTCACTAATAATGTTGATATCTCGGTATGGTGTCACTGACATTGATATCTTAGTATTGTGTCAGTAATAACATTGATATATCAGTAAAGTGTCATTAATAACTTTGATATCCCGATATGATGTCAATAATAACATTGATATTTTGGAATAATGTCACTAATAACATGATGTATCGGTATGGTGTCACCAATAACGTTGATATCTCGATATGGTGTCACAAATAACATTGATATCTCGGCATTGTGTCACTAATAACATTGGTATCTCGGTATGGTTTCACTAATAACATTGATATCTCGGTATGGTGTGACTTATAACATTGATATCTCTGTAAATATAATGTCAGTAACAACATTGATATATCTGTATGGTGTCGCTAAAAATGTTGATATCTCGATATGATGTCACTTTTAACATTGATATTTCGGTATGGTGTCACTAATAACATTGGTATCTCGTAATGGTGTCACTTATAACATTGATATCTCTGTAACTATGTTGTCACTAACAACATTGATGTATCGTTTTGATGTCACTAATAACATTGATATATCGGTATGTTGTCACAAATAACGTTGATATCTCGGTATTGTGTCACTAATAACATTGATATCTCGGTATGTTGTCACTAATATTATTGATATAACGGTAATGTGTCACTTATAAAATTAATTTTCGTTAGGGTGTTACTAACAACTTGATATATTGGCATAATGTCACTAATAAAATTGATTTCTAGGTAATGTGTAACTAATAACATTGATTTCTCGTTATGGTGTTATAATATTGATATCACGGTAATGTGCCACTAATAACATTGATATTTCGGTATGTTGTCACAAATAACATTGGCATCTCGGTATAGTGTCACTAATAACATTGATATCTTGGTATGATGTCACTGATAACATTGATATCTCGGTATGGTGTCACTGATAACACCGATTTATCGATATGGTGTCACTTATAATACTGATATCTCGGTATGGTGTTACTAATAACATTGATATATCGATATGGTGTCACAAATAACATTGATATCTTGGTATGATGTCATTAATAACATTGATATCCCGATGTGGTGTCACTTATAACATTGATAACTTGGTATGGTGTCACTAATAACATTGATATCTCTGTATGTTGTCAGTTACAACATTGATACATGTATCTCGGTATGGTGTCACTAATAACATTGATGTCTCGGTATGATTTCACTAATAACGTTGCTATCTTTGTAATGTGTCACAAATAACATTGATATATCGGTATGTTGTCAGCTATAACACTGATATCTCGGTATGTTGTCACAAATAACATCGATATCTCGGTATTTTGTCACTAATAACACTGATATCTCAGAATGTTGTCACCAATAACACTGATATCTCGGTATGATGTCACTAATGACAATGGAATCTCGGTAAAGTGTCATTAATAACATTGATATCTCGGTATGATGTCACTAATAACATTGATATCTCGGAATAATGTCAATAATAACACTGATATCTCGATATTGTGTCACTAATAATATTGATATCTCGGTATGGTGTCACTTATAATATTGATATCTCGGTATGATGTCACTTATACTATTGCTATCTAAGTACGGCGTCACTAATAACATTGATATCTAGGTACGGTGTTCCATTGGTTTCTCGATAAATTGTCATTAATAACATTGATATCTTCTTTTGATGTCACTAATAACATTCGCATTTTGATATGGTGTCACTAATCACACATATATCTCGGTATGATGTCACTTATAACATTAATATCTTGTTATAGTGTCACTAATAACATGGGCATTTTGGTACATGGTGTCACTAATAATATTGGTATTTTGGTATGGTGTCACAAATAACATTGAAAGATCGTTATGGTGTCACTAATAACATTACTTTCTCACTGTGATGTCGGTGATTATATTGATATTGTGAAACGATGTAAATTTGCATTAATAATGCGCCATAATGATATATTTTATAAGATTATAAGCGTTATCGGACCTTATATAGTGTTGGTGTCATTGCTGGAATTATATCACATAATGTTGATACTGATTACATTAATGTTTCCATATGACGTCACCAGTACCGTAGATATTTCGGTGTGACGTCACTTCGTAAAGGTTGTACCTGTATAATGCGGACACTAGTACAATATAACGGTTATATATTGTGTCAGCACGTAGTTTTAAATATTTTCTGTATTTTCAGTTATTCACAACATCTAATTCTTATTTATATGTGTTAATCCTTTATCCTTGTCACCGTCCACGTTAAGATACGACGCACATAATAATATATTATATACTCAGTATTATCATTTAGTTGACAATTTAAAAATCTGCAGTTTTCTGTCTCCATTGGCATTACTAGACACGGCAAGTTGTGTTTGATCTCTTGACAGGCAGATACACCGTGGATACCACATAGAGACCAACTTGTGTGTGCTCATAATCGTACCCTCAGTAGAGATTTGTACAATCGAGTTTGTTTCATTGCTACATACAAAGAAGCAGCCAGACTGACACGCGGCTATTCCTATTGGTTCCTTTATCCTGTCATCTTTAATCATCACTTTTGTCGCATCCTTTGTATCGTATATATACACGGCGTCTTCGTCCTTTATAGTGAGAATCAGCTTGTTTTCTGCCTTCATGTAAGCACATTTGGAGTCATTAATATCGTAGACTTTACTTGGGAAGTCAACATGGAACTGTTGTTCTTCTCCTGATTTAGAAACTATACCCGCCGGTATGTCTCGGTCGTAATTACCCACGGCAAAATGGTTGTCGTCGTAAACAGATATCGAGAAGCATGTGCACGTCGTTGTTATTGTCTGTATAGGTGTAAGCGTGTTGTCCTTATTTACATCAAACACGTCTATCTGTTCACCACACATGGTAATATATAGTTTATTATCAGACGGAGAAACAACGCCCAATGGTTTATTTTTTAATTTGTTTGTTCCAACAATATCCAGTTTTTCATTCATTATCAGACATCTGTCGTTCTCATTATCCACAGCCACCAGTCGTCCATCAGCCAGATAGTCCATGCCGCTAAACAGAGGTTCTTCTAAATCCTGTTCCGCCTTCTTTATATCTACTGAAGCGACCAGCTCCAACACTACTGGTTTGACACCAGGAGTGGGTGTTGATGATTTCACAACAATAGTTCCTAGGTCAAAGCTGGGCTCCATTATTCGTTGTAGTTGCTTATTTAATTTTAGACATATCTCAACAGATTGCACTGTTGAAAACGACTCTTCAGTCGACGATTCATAACTCGTGAGCTGGTCGTTTAATTTGTGAGTAGCAATACATTTCTGCGACGCCGACCCATGTTGACTCACTGCTTCTTGCGTACATAACGAACCCCCTATTGCCGCTATTAAACTTTCACACTTTACACGGCATTCGTTTAGCTCACATGATTTCTGCTTTTGAATTGTGGCCGTCTCATTCAGTATCTTTTTTTCAAATTCATCGATTTTCTTATTTAATTCTGCTCGAACCGTTTGAATAGTTTCTTTGATTGTAGCTACTTGATCATCTATTCCCTTTTCAGACTTTCTAAAATGGTTTGCAGGTTTTCTCAATTTATCTTTGATGGTCTTCAAGTTTGTCTTTATTGTTTCCATGTCCTGTTCGTCTTTGTTCTCAGCTATTTGATCAATCTCGACAACATTTTTACATGTTCTGTGGGTAATGATGGCGCAACTACTACAACATAGTTGTTTGTCATCCACGCAGTAAAACTCGATTTGTTTTGAGTGAGTTTCACAGCGGTCCAACCCTGTCATCGATCTACAGAGATCAATTTGACTTAAGTTGGACGCCATATCTTCAATTTCCATCAATTCATGACCTTCTGTGAAGGAAAACGTACCATGGATATTAACACAGGAAGAACAAAGATACTCTTGACAATCTGGACAGAACTTCTCGGCCTTCTCGGAGTTGTCTCTTTTCTTGCAAGGTTCACAGTTTACTTCTTTGGTTTGGCCCTCACCTCCCTTCAGAGACTTCACTTCTATTAAAGACAATATAGCATAGTTGGATGGCAGTGATTTCGCCCACCCGTCTGAAAGTATGTCTTTCTTCTTAGCGATAGTGATCTTTTTACAAAGTGGACACTCTATCCCGTCCTTTAAGGTCCCGCTGGTTTTCATTTCCGTAACATGTGAGTTGATACATGGTTCACACAGCGTATGTAGACATGACAGTAGTTTTGGATCTTTGTACGTTTCCAGACATGTAGGACAGTTTAGTTTAGCCTGTTCTGCCCTTAGCTCATCGCTGGCATCCTCATGATATTTAGCCGCCATATTATAAGTTAACAGTTCTGAAAATATATAAAATAAATGCAGACGAGGTACACGTTATCTACAAAAATGAACAGACCAGTTTTAACTACACGTTTATAGGGACACAGGACAATCAATATTTACTCATGTCCACGTGTCACCTGTGAACGTATATCCATATGGAAACGTAATATTACTATTGAAAACGTTATATCAATTGACATGTATATGTACCACGACAGTGGTTCAGTTAGTTTGTATAACATGAGTAAAAAATCTTTAAAATAGAATTATGTTATTTATTTTATTTTATATCTATCTATCCTACCAACATAAAATTTAGAAATAAAAGATTTATTTTTAATACAACTTAAACAAATACGAGAAATTTGATGTCTTTGAACCGTTTACAAATAGAATCGAAACTTAGCGTCTGCATACATAATATGGTATTCTGATATCGTATGCGCATAATGTTAATATATAATTTTAGATATCATTTCATCAAAATTGCTGTGTGTCCCTTTTAAACAAGAATTAAAAAATAAATTATAGAAAAACATTATGATGTGAAATATATAGTTAAGTGTGCTATTTCCCCCCTTATACCATATCTGGATGCATATAGATCTGATATAGAAATGTATATTTATTAGGCATTTGCAGAATATAGTTATGTTCTTAGTTTGAATGCACGGGTGTCAGACACGCTGTGGCACGGAATATGGTAACATCTAAAGGGGCATTGTAAGAGATATCGAAAAAGCTAATGCAGGATAAACGTCTAACATTTATTACATATACATGCATTTCTGATATCTCAATGCATAGAGATATTACACCATGAAGAAGAGATATCTGATTATTGTCGTGTGTCCCTTTAAGATTCACAAGGGACAGCATCATCGTTGATAACATACAGAATCATGAATGTATTGTCGTAATAGGTGGTTATTGTGTGCTAATTGTCTATTAAAACATCAAACATTAAAAAACGAAACAAATAAAAATCACGATCAATTCAACAAGCGTTTAATGAAAGTAATCAATTACAAAAACAGCATAAAGATATTTGTTGTATGGTGTTTTCAGTTATAACACGGAAGTGTCTTATCTAAACTCTACTACACTGGAATAGCATGCCGCAGACAAACGGAATAACAACCCGCAAGTAATATTTTACTGACTCCAGAACTATCCTCTATATACGAAGTGTCAAGTAAGGAGGCTGGCTTCTGTTGTTATTGCTAATGTCTTTGATATATCGACTAGGGATCAAATCAATGATCACCCGCGGGCGGAAGCTTTATCACTAATGTTAATTTTTTTTAAAGAAATTGAGAAAGCAGATCCTAGAACATTCTACCCGCAAGTATCAGTGACACCACTGCATATGTATAGGTATTTTTACAAAGACTATACAAACGCAATAAGTGTCATCTGTGACCGTGTAGCTTAAGAGGCTGGCGTTTAATGATCACTTACCTAACACCCCTGAGGTTGTTGGTTCGAGTTCAGCTCGGTCCGAATACTTTGTATGGAAATGTTTGCCAGCTACTTGTAAAAGGACAGTTGTTCTACTCAGATTCATTATGAGGTCGTCCTTCGCCAATAAAATTGCATATACCATTCATTCATTAGTTGAGCATGGTGTTTACTTCCATGATTCAAACGCAAGCACGCACGCACACACGCACGCTCGCTCGCATATACACACACTTAAGCTACATGTATGCTACATGTATATCGTTAATTTACACAGCTCTATAAAAGTATAATTAGTGCACCAAACAATAAATAAAGTGTAACGTATTATTAATTACATATTATTAATTAAAATGTATCATTACGTGTTATTATGTACTATTATTACGTATTATTAATTACGTATTATTATTAATTATTATTAATTACGTATTATTAATTACGTATTATTAATAACGTATAATCAATACGTACATGTATTATCATTACATATTATTATTACTTATTATTATTACGTATTATTAATTACGTATTAATATTACTTATTATTATTACGTATTATTAATTACGTATTATCATTATTAAGTATTATTATTACGTATTATTAATAACATATCATTAAATACGTATTATTAATTACGTATTATTATTATTACGTATTATTAGTTACATATTATTATTACGTATTACTTTTACGTATTATTAATAATGCATAATTCATAACATATTACTAATAGCGTATTATTATTACGTGTTATTATTACTAATTATTATTACGTATTATTAATAATGTATAATTTATTACATATTACTAATAACGTATTACTATTACGTATTATCAATTACATATTATTAATTATGTACTATCAATAATGTATAATTTATTAAATATTACTAATTACGTATTATTAATCCTGTATAATTTATTACGTTTCGTTAATTTGATATAATTAATAACGTTGTATTAATTACATTTTATTAATAACATATTAATAATTTCATTATATATTCTGTCTCTTTCCCTGAGCGTGTTTGAACTGACATTAACTTCAAGGACAATAAATGTTTTATGGTGTTTAGCGTCGCTTTCAACACTTTTAGTTATATCGCGACGGTGTCTACTTGATACAATATTCTAAACGCTGTCACTCTGCAGTATAATGCCACAGACATGGTATGATACCTCGTCCAGGCACATTATACTGACACCGGGTCGACCAGACCTAGAACTATCCTCCAAATGCTGAGCGACAAGCGAGGACTCTTCTAGTAACATTTTTCAAGTCGGGTATCACCCGGTCGGTTATCAAACCCAACACCTCCCGCATACGAGGCGGACGCTTTACCCCTAGACCACCGCTGCGGTCTGTAATGACAGTAAAACAACATATGTTTGATATTGAAATATAATTTACTTAAGTTACAATGTTATGCCGTTTCATTATTTCTGATTTGGCAACTCGGTATCTTGTTTACTAGTAACGTATAACGACCATAAGTGACACTCTCCTCGTCACTGCTATAGTTTGTGATCCCTTATTATTTAAATTAGATAACTTCTAAACCTTGACACAACTTGAAAATACAATCATTAACTTTATCGACCATATCGCGTACGGTAACAATCACGTGACAAACCTATTATTGTACATGTATGTACACACAGGATTACCTCGACGATTTGATTATGTATCGAAGAAAGAGAGTTGAAATGATAGTGATATCTTTTATTCACAAATAATATACAATTACATTGTTGTTGTAGTTGTTGTTGTTGTATGGTGTTTATCGTCATTTTCAACAATTTTTCAGTCATATCGGTGTCTACTTAAGACAGTATTCTGAGCGCTGTCCCACTGGAGTATCATGCCGCAGACACATGGTATGGTACCCCACCCAGTCACATTATACTGACACAGGGTCGACCAGACCTAGAACTGTCCTCTAAATGCTGAACGCCAAGCGAGGAAGCTTCTAGTACCATTTTAAAAGTATTTGGTATGGCCCGGTCGGGGATCGAACCCACGACCTTCCGCATGCGAGGCGGACACTCTACCACTCGACCACGCTGCGGTCAGCAACGTCATACATGATTTTACATGTAAACCTTCAGTGTGAAAAGGGCGGTGTTGTTTGATGGATATATTGTTGCAACTAACGCCAGAGGTCACGGGTTCGATTTGGCATCAGTCAGATTGCATTAAAAAACATTCAAGACTAGTTCTGACATGAGAATGGTCTCGCGTGATATTTACACAATCTCTGAGATAACTCCAAAGTAGATATAAAATCAATTAATGTATACCAGGAACAAATACGTTTATATTTACACACGTGCAAAGTATATTTAAAGACAGGTAACATTGATTATATTCAAATCAAGTCGGTCTGTCTGTCGGTCGCGCACATATCTCATAGATATCTCTTATCAAATGTCACAGCTTGTTTTAGTTTTAAATAAATGGCATCTTAACTGATGATGCTTCGATAAAATATAATTGAATAAAACCAAATCATTTAAAGCTGCACAATCGGTATTTATGTCCATTCAAATCAATAACAACTGGTATAATTGTAATATTAAGTATACATTGTGATTTTCTGGATCATATCTGGTACAAATACCGTTGTTTATCATCAACACATAGTTTAAAACTTTAACATGAACACGTTCAATATCAGGAGTATAATGAAATCCCCGTATTTCAGAACCATAGTTTAATATAGGAGCAACCATGGCATCAAACACACATGTATTTAAACTCGCTATTGTCGCCTATTGTCAAATCAATAACAACTGGTATAATTGTAATATTAAGTATACATTGTGACTATATGGATCATACCATTGTTGTTTATCATCAAACACACATGTATTTAAACTCGCTATTGTCGCCTACTCTCCATCTTTCCTTTAGAATCAGCATAAACAACTATGACCATGATAGATATGCAAAATGTACTTCCTCCTTTTTAAACACGATATATTTCTTTACTAGTATCGACATGAGCCTCCATGACATAAAACATATAAATAAATATTCACACATATCACGTCGGTGTTACAAATATACACACATATCACATCGTTGTTACAAATATACACACATATCACATCGTTGTTACAAATATACACACATATCACATCGTTGTTACAAATATTCACACATATCACATCGTTGTTACAAATATACACACATATCACATCGTTGTTACAAATATTCACACATATCACATCGGTGTTACAAATATACACACATATCACATCGTTGTTACAAATATTCACTCATATCACATCGGTGTTACAAATATTCACACATATCACATCGTTGTTACAAATATTCACTCATATCACATCGTTGTTACACAATTGTATGTTGTTCTTTATTATAATGCTTTGGCAACATGGTGTCTGAATAGTATATAAACAATTGATTTACTTGTGTCAAACAAATTGATGTTACCGACTATGACCTTTAACATTTGACTGTAAATCTATGTTCATTGTCTACTAATAACCTTCTAAACTTAGTTTTAATTTTCACTCATCTCGCCAGTCCTCTAATTGGTGTTTCTTTATAGTTGTATACCAATATATTAATTATGTGATAGTTGAACAAATATTAAAACCACGACACAACTTCAAAATGAAACCAAACGTTATCGCTCATATCACAAAGATGTAATAATCTCGTGATCAACATGTAATCGTGTATATAGAGTCTATATGTACATTATCTAATTGTCACTCATCCCGCCAGTCCTGTAATTGGTGTTACTTTATAGCTGTATACCAATATAATTATGTGGTACTTGAACAAATATTAAAACTACGACAAAACCTCAAAATGAAAGCAAACGTTATCGCTCATATCGCAAAGTAATAATCACATGATAAACATGTGATCGTGTATACAGAGTTTACATGTACATTATCTAATTGTCACTCATCTCGCCAGTCCTGTAATTGGTGTTACTTTATAGCTGTATACCAATATAATTATGTGGTACTTGAACAAATATTAAAACTACGACAAAACCTCAAAATGAAAGCAAACGTTATCGCTCATATCGCAAAGTAATAATCACATGATAAACATGTGATCGTGTATACAGAGTTTACATGTACATTATCTAATTGTCACTCATCTCGCCAGTCCTGTAATTGGTGTTACTTTATAGCTGTATACCAATATAATTATGTGGTACTTGAACAAATATTATCCTTGCGTTATCGCTCATATCGCACAGCCACAGTAATCACATGACAAACATGTGATCATGTATACGGAGTCTAGTGTCTACATATACATTATCTAATAACAAATTAATCGTAACTTACTCTCATCTCGTTTGTCGCCTCACCCTCAATGAGATATCTGTTTTATAAATGTATTTATTTTACATCGATTGTGAAACAATTTCTTACAACTTAGACAAATCACGTTCAAAGTCTCCCTGGGTAGAACCAATACTCGGCAAATGTGGATAAAGTGTCTTGCTTAAGGACACCACACCTAGTCGTGGTGGTGTATCGAACCTTCGACGCGCAATCCTTAGCCCGATACTCTTACAATGGACTATATGCTCCATGTATCATAAATCGTATCTTACATGGTATCTTAATGTTATATCATATTTACGTACTAGTATGGTGTTAACTGATATTACCTTATATGACCTTAACGCTGGAATACAAATCTTTGTACATTATCTAATAACAAAATTGTTAATGAATTAATTTTTATTAACACTCCCATCATCATATTTCTACAATTGCGGTTCCTGTGGTTTTAGTATTAAAATAAATCATAACCTATACATAGGTTAATTCAGGTTTGAAGATGAGACTAAACGTTATCTTTCATATCGTGCAGCCGTAACAATCACGTGACAAACATGTGATCAGGTATACTGAGTCACCTCGACGATTTGATTATACATGTATATTGAAGAATGGTAAGTAAAAATTGGGTTTAAACGTTAAGAAGGTATATGTTAATGTTGACAAAGTCTAAAGAACTTTTTTAATAATCAATTAAATCAAGTCTATTGGTCAATCCCTAATATATCATTAAATAACACAGAGGTATCTTTATCAAAATGATAAATTATACATCCAACGGAAGACGTACTCAAGTACACACCCACCACTACAACAGTATAACATTATCAAAATAATTAAATATACATCCAACAGGAGACGTACTCAAGTACACACCAACCACCACAACAGTAAAACATTATCAAAATAATAAAATATACATCCACCGGGAGACGTACTCAAGTACACACCCACCACAACAATAGTATAACATTATCAAAATGTTAAAATATACATCCAACAGGAGACGTAGCACTCAAGTACACACCCACCACAACAACAGTAAAACATCATCAAATTGATAAAATATACATCCAGCAGGAGACGTACTCAAGTACACACCCACCACCACAACAGTATAACATTATCAAAATGATCAAATATACTTCCAACGGGAGACGTACTCAAGTACACACCCACCACAACAACAGTGTAACATTATTAAAATGACAAAATATACTTCCGACGGGAGACGTACTCAAGTACACACCTGCGAAAACAACAGTATAACATTATCAAAATGATTAAATATACCTCCGACGGGAGACGTACTCAAGTACACACCCACCACAACAACAGTATAACATTATCAAAATAATGAAATATACTTCCGATGGGAGACGTACTCAAGTACACACCCACCACAAGTACACAACCGAGAAAACAACAGTATAACATTATCAAAATGATTTAATATACTTCCGACGGGAGACGTACTCAAGTACAAAATGATAAAATATACTTCCGACGGGAGACATACTCAAGTACACACCCACCACAATAACAGTATAACATTATCAAAATGATTAAATATACATCCAACGGGAGAAGTACTCAAGTACACACCCACTACAACAACACTAAAACATTATCAAAATGATAAAATATACTTCCGACGGGAGACGTTCTCAAGTACACACCCGCCACAATAACAGTATAACATTATCAAGATGATGAAATATACTTCCGACGGGAGACGTACTCAAGTACACACCCACCACAACAACAGTATAACATTATCAAAATGATAAAATATACATCCAACGGGAGACATAGCACTCAAGTACACACCCACCACAACAACAGAAAAACATTATCAAAATGATAAAATATACTTCCGATTGGAAAAGTACTCAAGTACACACCCACCACAACAACAGTATAACATTATCAAAATGATAAAATATACTTCCGACAGGAGACGTACTCAAGTACACACACACCACAACAACAGTAAAACATTATTTATTTTACAACGATTACAAATCTGGCTTGGAGTATTCCTGTGTAGAACCAGTACCAAGAATTTTTAGATAAAGGACACAACAGATAGCTTGGCGGATTATCAATAAGCACCTAACCTCGTTCTTCCCCTGTCATCACATCATAAAACGAGACAGAATAAATGCAAATATCTCCATTTAGATCAGCGGCGAGAGATGGATGACAATGACACGCAATTTAATCGTCACGAAGACTGTAAGGTGTGGCGATTTGAACTCGAGTCCCTGGGTTGATAATCAGACTCGCTAACGACTGAGTTAACCGGACTATAATCATACGTTATAGCGCAGACTTTATCATGCGACATCATGTGTTATCACTTTGTCCACTGTGATTATATCTGTGTAGAATTATGATCAGGTATGTTGAGTTTTTACGATGTTATTTGATATTCATTTCTTATTTGTACAGTGAACTACATTACAATTTGGCATAAAGCGGTTTAAAGATAAAGCTGAGGTATGTGAGATGTGCTACATATTCCATTACCTGTCATGAACATAATGAATAAAACCGAGTCTGCTATTGTATTTCCTTTGGTAAGTGATGTTCTGCCAAGAGAGCATTTTATCAAATAGTAACATGTGAATTGTCTAAACAATTATTTTACACCAAGAAAAGCTGCTTGTTATAAAACAATATACTTTACAACATTTACGACTCGCCTATATCGCTTATCACAAAGTGAGGCTATAAAGAAGTCTAGCTTTCTTGATAGACAAATAATACCTAGCGTATCACGATACTTGTATATTCATTCAATAGAGGAGATTCCCACACATTAGTAAGGTAAATATTGTGTAATCGTCAATGCTTATTGCTTATCTATAGAGAATCATGTCAATGTCTTCCAAAATGCTGTATGGTTTCGAGTGGTTATTCATCCATGGAGGTTACGGTCAAGGTCACCTAAAACACTTCATTGTTTTTATTAGTACTATCAATAACACAACTATGAACAAAATTTGGTGACTCTAGGTCAAACAGTTTTTGAAAAAACGGAACTCATCGCAAATGTATTCTGTTGTGTAGGCTAAGGTATTCATCCGAAAAGGTCAAGGTCACCAGAAAAAATACGTTATTGTTTATATAACTACTTTGAAGAACACAAATTTAGTGATTCTTTGCCACAATGTTTCAAGAAAAGGAGCTTAACGCGAAACCTAACGTTGTGTGGGCAAAGATATCTATCCTTAGAGGTGAAGGTCAACGTCACCTGAAAATTGAGTAGAACGACAGTAGACCACAGTTGGTTACTCTAGGTCAAACAGGTCAAACAATTTCTGACAAAAATATATCAATGCAAAAACATAACGTTGAGTGGTGGACGCCGACGCCGCCGCTGACGGAAAAGTAACACACGACTTTTTTTTCTTCACAAAGCGAGACAATTATTTAAAGTAATATTTGCTGATGTCTATGAAGTCTTATTTGTTAAAATTTATCGGATGAGTTCACAGGAGCAATTTCATAAATAGTTCAAATCATTTGCGATTATCAGTAAATCCAAGATAGAGGACCTGTGGTGTTTTGATCACGTGGTCGCCTTCGCAATTTTTTACTTACAAGAACGCTTCCAGTACCATATTTTCCAATATCCCAGTTTAGAGGACGCGGACTTAAGGAGCGCAACACAAATTCCGAATGGGCACATGTATTCGGGTACAATTTTTTTAGTAAAAATATAGCGGATTTTAATAAAAATTGAGAGTTTATAGGGGTGTATGTGTGTGTGTGGAGGGGGGGGGGGGGGGTCGTGCGAATAGGTTGAATAATGTATTTCATTTCCATATATGGTTACAGTGATAATGGTTGGCAACAGTATTCAAAACAGAATGCCTTGTACTATCTGATATAGTAATGATACATGTATGCATATAGTATATGGGTTGACTGAAGTATATAATGAATCAGGCATATTTCCATATAAGATCTAACAGTAAACATAAGGCATCGGCATACCATGGGTTCAAAGTTGTTGTTTTTTTTTTGTAATTTTTTTATTTCATTGTAACAGTTTAACAATACCAGATGTAAAGAAACACATTATAGTATAATATATGCAGAATTCAACGATTTCACATTTGTAAAATTAAGGGCAAACTTTCCAAGTCTTTTGGTGAGTTTGTTAACTCCCATTCTTTATATATATATATTTTGTTATTGGTATCAAATAAATTATACAATGACTATATATACCATATTGTTTCATTTTGTACTAACATTTTTTTTAATTTATTTACAAGGAAAGTTTGCTCTTTAGTCTGTTTGTGAAAAGAAAAAATCCTCGCAAACAAAAACCCTAAAAAAAACTACCAACAACAGAGAACAGGCTTATGTTTCATCAACACACTCGGGTATTCGTAGAAGTATCAATAATAAACTTAAGTTTAAAGAAAGTTATGTAACCGTGATGGTTTGCACTGGATTAAAAAAAACAAAACAACAAACAAACAAAAACAATAAAACTGCGTTACT
This sequence comes from Panopea generosa, assembly GCA_029582155.1. Classification (NCBI taxonomy): domain Eukaryota; kingdom Metazoa; phylum Mollusca; class Bivalvia; order Adapedonta; family Hiatellidae; genus Panopea; species Panopea generosa. The sequence goes on along the minus strand of CM055907.1, from coordinate 10,399,221 downwards.
TTTACTCTACTTTTAAAAGTTGAATCAGCATTCTACAATCGGTTAAAACGGTAAACCAAAGAAAATACTGGTAAAACAGAAACCCGCTCTCCGTGCGTTGTATACAAAATAAGATAACTTCATTGAAGTATTCAACATATACATATATGTTGTATGTTACATATTTGTACACTATATATTATCTCGAAGAATGACTATGTAACATTATATATTTCCAATTTAAAGAATTATGTAACATTTACTTATTTATAGACATTAAAATCATCTGAGACTGATAAAACGGCTTGTTTTTATTCATGTTCTTTAAATACTAAATAGTAGCATTTTTTTATAATAATAATAATAATTGTATGAAAAAAAGATTGGAAGGATCAAGTCTACTGTACTTGATTGTATAAATATTTAAAGCAATTTAACCACAAAAACCCGGAGGGAAATCAATAATGTATCTTAGATTACAAGAGGTTTATAGACCTCCCAAAGAGCATCAAATCCTACCAAATTAAAGTTTACTTTTGCTATATATCTTTCTGTGTTATAAAGATTTCGAATATAATGTTTAAAGTTTGTTAAACAGAGTTCTTTTTTATTTAATTTATGGTTGAAGATGATTTTTTTTGTTATCAATAATAATTTATTCAACACTGGGTCAAACTCTTTGTTTCCAAATAAAATATCAGTAATTGACCAGTTTGTAATAATAGCACTGTTCTTTTCTTTGATATAGTCAACAAGACTAGACATAAATTGTTTTGATGTTGCACAGTCTATAAATAGATGTTTTATGGTTTCAATTTCTGTCTGACAGAATGTACACATTTCTGAAACAGCGATATTCATTTTCTTCAGGAGTGAGTTTGTACCCAATATTTTATGGTTGATTCTATATTGAAACCATTGTAAATTCGTATCTGTAGTGAAACGAAATGGTAGAGCATAATATTTTGACCATCTTAAATTAATTCTTATATCTAACTCCTCTTCCCACTTACATTTTGAAAAAGGTTCACTATTTTCTGGAAAAAATGATTTATATATTGCTCTACAACCCTTTTTATCTTTAACAATAGTCAAGACTGGAAGTGGACATATAGGGTTCTTGCAATTACTGGCTAAGTGTTGACACTTAAATTTATTTATGTATTGTCTTGCTGATGCAATAAGTCCTTCAAATTCAAGAAAATTTGTATTAATATTATACTTGTTGATGAATTCTCTAATGGTATACAAATTGCCATCGCTATTCATTAGGTCATTTATAACTATTATTCCTTTAGAAAACCAATGCTTATAAAAAGTGCTCGAGCCTCCGACCTTAAGATTAGGGTTGTACCAAATGTATGAACTTTGTAAACCAGACCATGTAGTAGGTTCGATGTTTGATGAAAACTTTTTGTATGACATGAAAATATCTTTCCAAAAGTGATTATGAATTCTATTGATGTGGTTGTTAATAAAATCTGAACCAAATGCGGTGAAGTTTAATATAAACGGATACATTGTTTTAAAAATATCCAAATATTTTTTGTCAGTTGTTAATAAACGTCTTATCCATGTCAGTTTTAGAGAGGAAATAAATATTTCTAAGTTAACCATTTTTAAACCTCCTTTCAAGTACGACTGGCAAACTACCGAACGTTTGACTTTATCAGGTTTCCCTTTCCATAAAAATTTAAAAAATAATGAATTTAATTCTTTTATTTGATTATCTTTTGGATTCGGTAATGTTAAAATTAAATTATTTATTTTCGATATCGCCAGACTTTTGAAAACTGTAATTTTTCCTATTGGGGTAAGGATTCTCTTTGACCAATTTATTAAAAGTTGTTTAATCTGTTGTATTTTATCTTCATAGTTTATGTTAACAATTTTATCTAAATCAACAGAAAAGTGTATTCCCAATACCGTAAACTCATTAACCCAAGATAGATTCCATTGTTCACATATCTTTAAGTCACTTGTTTTCATTGAACCTATCCAGACTGCTTTTGTTTTTTCGACATTTACATTAAGGCCGGAGATCTCTGCATAAAATTTTAATACCTTAAGAGTGTTTAATAAAGATTTCTCAGACCCATCCAACATGAGTGAAGTATCATCAGCATATTGTGAAATCAAAAATGCTGTATTGCCAATTTGTATTCCTTTTATATCAGGGTTGGTTCGAATCAGGACAGCAAGGATCTCTGCACATATGATGAAAATGTACGGGGATAATGGATCACCTTGTCTACAACCGCGTTGTGGATAAAACCACTCAGATAAATGCCCATTAACAATTACAAATGATTCAACATTTGTATAAAAAATAACTTTATCCATTTTTTAATTAAAGTGCCAAAATTGAAAAACTCTAGAACTGAGAAAATAAAAGACCAACTAACGGAATCAAACGCTTTCTCAAAATCGATTAAAAGAAGCATTCCAGGTAAATGTTGTTTTTCAACATAAAACATAAGGTCATACAATAATCTAATATTTTCACCTATATATCTGCCAGATAAAAAACCTGTTTGATCTTCATTAATAATATGTGGTAAAACATGTTTTATCCTTTGTGCTATACTTGCTGATGCCAGTTTGTATGACACATTTAAAAGAGATATTGGACGCCAGTTTTTTAAAAGTTGTTTATCTTTATTTCCTTTTGGTAAACATGTAATGACTCCTTGTCTTTGGGAAATGGACAGTTCACCCTTGATAATACCTTCGTTTATAGCACGAATTATGAAATCCCCTATATCATACCAGAAAAAACTTAAAAAACTCAACAGTAAAACCATCTAGACCTGGACTTTTATTATTCTGCATGTTTTTCAGACAATGCAACACTTCTTGGTAAGTAACGGGGCCTTCGAGTGAAGATTTTAAATTTTCATTTAGTACAGGGACATCAACGTTTGAGAGGACAGTCTTTAAATCTATGTTGGTGGTTTCATTATATGAGTACAATTTTTTATAAAATAATTGTGTTTCTTTAAGTATTTCTTTTTGCGAGTTAATAATTTGACCATTACTAGTTCTAATGTTTATCATTGATTTCGAAATAAAATTTCTGTTTGCTAAATTACAAAAGAATTTAGAATTTTTTTCTCCTTCCTGTACCCACTTTGCTCGTGATCGAATTTTATTCCCATCCATTTTTTTCTCTCTTATATTGTAAAGTTATTTTCTTTTTGATTCAATAGCGGTATGGTCTAGTATATTGTTTTTTTCTAGTACTTCTATTTCTATATATAAATTTTCCTCCCTTTTAATTTGTTGTTTTTTCTTGAAAGATGAGTATGAAATAGTTTTTCCTCTGATTTCTAAAAGAAGTACTTCAAAAAATAATTGATCATTTATGCTAAATTCTATATCTTTGTTTGCAATAGTATGTATGTCTGCGAAATGAGTTTCTTTCACATATTGAGATTTCACCATTCTAATTGTATTTTTTATTTCTTCAACATATTTTGTATCTTTTAATAATGAGTTGTTCATTTTCCAATACGATTTACCTTTTTTAAACTTTCCAAATTCAAGTGTTAATAATATTAACGAATGATCTGTTCTGTAACCTGGTTTAATTGTAACATTATCAATGTCTGTCATAAGAGGTTCAGAAATTAAAAAATAATCTAATCTAGCTTTCTTTTGCGTATTCTTTTTGAACCATGTATATTCTTTTTTTTCTAAATTTTGATCCCGCCAGCAATCAATTAAATTACATTCCGCCATTAATTCTAATACAGTATTTCGAGCATTTGGATTATTTAAATGTATATAGTCAAAACAATCTATATCTGGATTCAAAACCAGGTTGAAATCTCCTGCTATAATATAAGAAGAATCTTTAGCTAAAATATTATTTTTAATTTGATTATAGAAGTCGGGCTCGTCTTTATTAGGACCATAAATATTAATGAGATTTTTTTATTGGCTATAGTTGTTTCCAATATGAGTTTGTTTCCATTTTGATCTGTTTCTTTGGAGTGAATATTAAATTCAAAATTATTATTTAAAAAAATGGCAACTCCTCTAGACTGGCTAGTAAAATTGCTAAAATAACATTCATAGCCCCACAGAATACGTATGTAATTAATATCTTTATCTGTAAAATGCGTGTCTTGTAAAAAATAGATAAAGTATTTTTTTTTCTTTAAGAAAATTAAATGTATCTGTTCTCTTGTTTTTATCAGCAAGACCCTGTACATTCATGGACACAAATGTAATTTTATCTGTCATAATAATTTATAAAACTAACCAAACAGCAATATATCCCATCTCTCCTGACCAGAGACAACCAGACTAACAATATATATAACTCCATTAAACAGACATGAAGAGCGACAGTAAATAGAGTAAGAACTTGGTAGTTTTCCCCTCCAAGGTTTTGAAGTATTATTTGTTTAAACATTGTACTAATATTCTGTATCTTTAACAGCAGCAAAAAGCTGTGGAATGGTGACATGTTTGAAGTCACAAAAATAACAACACCAAAACAAAAAACAAAAAAAACAAAAAGGCTCATTTTGAAAAACAAAAGTACGACCATCTATATCTTAGTATAAGTCTTTTTTACCATATTTTTTTGTTTCAATCAAATTCATAGTTTGAAAATTTGTAAGTTTTTAGGAAACCAAACTCGATAGTAATAAACAAGATAGCCTGCATTCACGTTTCCAATTTTTAGATCTACATGTTATATTCTATTTAAGAATCCTTGAAACAAAAACAAAATTCAAGGTGCTCAATTAGGATAACAAAGAGACTGAGATGCGTTTATGACCATCGTAAGATCAATATATCCAGGTGCATATCAATGAAATATTTAAGATGCTATGTTTAGATCTACACGTAATATCCTATTTAAGAGTCCTTGAAGCGAAAAACGAAATTCAAGGTGCTCATTTAGGATAACAAAGAGACTGAGATGCGTTTATAACCATCGTAAGATCAATATGTCCGGTGCATCTCAATGACATATTTAAGATGCTATGTTTAGATCTACACGTAATATCCTATTTGAGAGTCCTTGAAACGAAAAACGAAATTCAAGGTGCTCATTTAGGATAATACAGAGAATGAGATGCATTTATGGCCATCATAAGATCAGTATATCCCGTTCTTCTCAATATCGTTCTATATGCGCATGGAAACAGCATTATAGTGGTAGCTAATTTAAGAAAAACATAGTTAAGGAAATATACTATGTTACTGACATAAGAAAAACAGAAAACAACACCCTTATAATATAGTTTTCAGTTCTTACGTTCTGGCTTTACTAAATTTAAGTTACCTCTCTGTTCATAGCAAAATAGTTAACCGGTTGTACATGCCAATGCATGCGTGCATAAATATACACATACATACATACATACGTACGTACATACGCACACACATGCACACATGTGCACGTACATACGCAAAAACATTCGTACATACATACACACACACACACACACACACACACACATACGTACCTACATAAGTGCATACGCACGCACATCTGTATATACGAACATACATACGCATATACGCCCGCACGTACGTTCATACATACGCACACACATACATACATACGTACACACGTACACACGTACATATGTACATACATGCTTACGTGTACACATACATACGCAAATACATACGTACATACATAAACACGCACACACGTACATGCCTACATAAGCACATACGCACGTTCATCCGTACATACATACGCACCTACGCACGTACAAACGTAAACACGCACGCACACATGTACATGCGCACGTACGCACGTACGACCGTAAACACGCACGTACACACGTCCACACGTCCGCATGCACATACGCACATACGTACACACGTCCGCATGTACATATGCACATACGCACGCACGTACGCATATATACATGCCTAATGTATACATATCCACTCAATAAATTGATATACATACACTACTGACACATAATTAACGGAGAAAATATATATTTTTTAATATTCAGCTCTATCCTTTGTTACAAACACACATCTAAATCAGTTTGCCGAACCTGACTAGTAACAGGTTTTTTTTACACCGAAAGGTTCTATATTTAGATATGGTGCGTGTACATTCCAGCATGGTCAAGTGTGCTAACAATATATTAGGTATTTGCGAATTTACATGGACACGAGTGTCGTTTATGCCTACACATCCACTCACACACACACACTAAACACAAACATGCTATCTTTCAATACCAAGCGCTGTCGTTAGACACCGCAGAGATATATAAACATGTAATTAAGTCACTGATCACAAAATAACAATATAATTATTACAGGGTACAATATATTCTACTATCTCTTCGCATGTAATGTAAATGCGGGTTACAAAAAATATTGAGATTAATTAAGCTGAAATGAGTTGAGTTACAAAATAAGCATTACAGTGAAAATGCACAGGGAGTCTAAGCGATAATATTACAGTCTATTTTGTAAACAGGATTAGAGTTTTATGTGTTCAGTTGAAATTCAGATCAATATTTAAGATTAGTCTTAATATACATTCCTTAACCAAACACATACAAATCTACTGTGCAATATCATATGTAACATTATTCTCATATAATAAAGAAAACACATACATAAAATAAACTTACTTGTTACATTGCAGCAAAAAAAACTGTAATTTAAATTACTGAATTTTTGCTTTTCACAAATTTTGTCATATAGCAAGTTCAACCACAATAAATTGTATTGTATTTATTTATTAACAATTCTATATTCTTATTCTATAAAATTATTATCAAATAATGTATAGGACCCCAACAGACTTAAATTGGATATCCATGTATCATTTATTAAGAACAGAGAACATATTACAACATAAGGCGGTGACTTTGATTACAGCAGTCACTAAAACTCACATTTGATATAGACGTGCATCCTGTCATGTAAGGTGATTTAGGGGATAGTGTGATATTGTAAAACAATGACATATCATTGGTTTAAACTAAACATATATAAAAATACATAAACAGCGCATGCATATAATAGGAAAACTGTATCACAAAAACAGAACTAATTATCAAAATATATCATAATAAGAATAAACATGGGATTTTACAAAAGCGTACACTTCCTCAGAGAACACACGTATGAATTTATAGTAAATTTATATAAATTTATATGAGCCAAATGGGTTCAAAGTTAATGGATATATGTAATGTTCATAAAAATGCATAACACATCAGCCAACACGTGAAACGCGGTCAGTATACAAATGTTGGACCTCTCCATCTACCCTTTGTATTTCTCGAAAAATTACATATTGGTTTAAAAGAATTCCTCTAAAACTAATTAAAAAGATTTAAATTAGGATCTATTGTATATCTGATCAAAAATTGCAAGCGCAGAAGGCAAGCAAGAAAGGAAACTAGTGGACTCCGATTCATAGCGTCTATTCTTCAACTATGTTCATATCAAATAACGTCCGTACCACATTAATTTTAAGTGACACTCACCTCGTTACTGCTGTGGATGGTGATTTCATATTATGTTAAAAAAGAAATTAAACGAGACTCTTAAACTAGAAACAACTTGAAACATCGCGCAGACGTAACAATCACGTGACAAACATATTATATTGCACCTCGACGATTTGATATAGAATTATGTATAAAAGACCTACGATTGAAATAATATTGAGCTCTTAGTTAAACATATCTTATTCACCGAGAGTAAACAATTGCATTGGCAATATCACGTATTTGTGATCTTATATACAGACGTTCATAATGAATAGGGCGGCGTTGTTTAATGGATATATTGTTGACAGCTTACGCCAGAGGTCAAGGGTTCGATTTGACATTAATCAGATTGACTTCAAATACACTCAGGACTGGTTCTGACAAGAGAATGGACTCGCGTGCTATTCACAAAATATCGTAAAGTTACTTCATAGTAGATTTAAAATCAAATTAATATAAACCAGAAATGAATTCGTTTATATTTACAAAGTTAAGTCGGTCTGTCTGTCGGTCGCACACATATCTTAAAGATATCTCGAATCAAAAGACACATATTGTTTGAGATTTGAATAAATGGCAAGTTAACAAATAATACATCGATAGAACTAACATTTAATTAAATAAAACAATGATCTTTCAAGTTAATAAAAATACAATTGTAATTGTTTATCGTCAAAAACATGCATTAAACACGCTATTGTCGCCGATATTTGAATGAGACCTTGCCGGTGAACTAGCGTAAAGTATTTAGTAGTTATATCCGTAAACATCTTCGGTTAAATCCGGGTAAGCGGTTATGTTTTAATAAATATAGATCTATACCGCCGATCTTGATATATTCCTTCATAGCATAGTGTTTTTATCTATGGATTGTCGATTGTTCAAGTCTGAATCGAAGATTGTTTGTTTTTCATTCTCCTAACAATATTATTTTGATGTTCATTCCAATAACAACACTATTTTCCCGCCGTTCATTCCCCTAACAACACTATTTTTCCGTCGTTCATTCCCCTAACAACACTATGTTTTCCGCCGTTCATTCCCATAACAACACTATTTTTCTGCCGTTCATTCCCCTAACAACACTATGTTTTCCGCCGTTCATTCCAATAACAACACTATTTTCCCGTCGTTCTTTCCCCTAACAACAACATGATTTCCTATAGTTCTTCATAAACGGCGTCCCAACAAGATAAGATTTAATGTCCATATATGCAATAATATCTTTGCACATGTTTAATGACAGTTCTAATACTAAAGGATGACAGAATTGTCCGAGTATATACATACACTAATGATTTAAAACACGATTTCTTCAGGTATAAGAGAGGTATTGAGTGTTTACTACATCGAAGGCAAATATAATTCATGAAAATGTGTCATTTATTAACAAGTTGCTTCTTTCTTTATAAAATAAATATCCTCAGTACGTCGCTTAAATGCAATAACTGCTGTACCAAGTAGTAGTAACATATTTCATGACAAATAGTAAAAGTAACAATTTTGCGCATACCTATATGCAAAATTATGTTTATACGAGGATATATCTGATTCATAGCTATACACCCAAAACTAGCTACATATATGTATACACATATAGTTGGAGAATGTATCACAATAGTATAATGTACATAATTTTGACGTTTAAATATCTCAAATTCATGTACCGAATTTGAAAAGTATAAAACAACAACACTTATACTTTTATAGCTAATCATTAAGTCAGACAGTCGTTTGTAAACGTACTTGAAACATAGAAATGTTTGTGTATGATACTTATTTGATATATCACCATTCATTATAAACAATATTGAATAACAAAATGATATTTGTCTTTTAAATCAGCACACACCGAGCATTTTCTTTCAATGACAGAAATACTCGCTGTTCGAGACCATCAAGCGCTTCAATATGAAGATTATGCTATGCGACGAAACTCGTGTAAGACATTTGCAGAACTTGGAAATTGAAAAAGAGTTCAAATTAGGCTGAAATCTAAAGCATGCAACATTTTTTTTATAAAAAAGCGCCCTGTTTAATCATTTATTCCGCTGTGCCAATTATGTATATATGTGTCGTTAATTCTATGCTTAACTTGTGACAAAATATTAAAATAATCTACATTTTCAATACTTGGTATAACCAAACATCATTAAAACCGAGCGAACACAGCAAATCCTTGAGCATGTAACAACGATTTACCTTATTTGGTAATCGAATTATGTTTTAATAAAGTGTACATATTATATTTGTATTTTATTCATTGGCATCTATGTTTGTACAAAATTGATCAATATTAAAATAATGTAACGTTTAAAGGTTGATCTTCCTAATTCTCCATATTAATAAATTATTTTGTGTTGTCCTTTTCACCGCTAGAATTTTTTTACGAAATTATAAATGTACCATCTCAATATCTAAATATTTGGCAAAACTGCATACTTCACTGCCATATTTTAAAATGGGACCAACCAATTGTTCATATAATTCCTGCGTGTATGAAAATTTGTAAAGATATTTATTTGGCTAAAAAATAACCTTCTGTGCTTGACTGGCCATTGTGCTCTGAGCTGTAGCTAAATACCCCCGCTAGTAAAAAACCCAACCCCCTAATTCAAGAACCACTTACAAATAGAAAACCATTAAATAAATTTATAAATGAACCAATGAATAAATAAATGTACAAATCAATAAATATATAAATAAGTAAATAAATGCATAAAATAAAATAAATAATAAACAACTAATATTAATATAATAGCTAACTGCTGGAGATATCAGAACCAGAGTACAGTTGGAAATATCAAGTGTTTTAGGCGAGTCAATCCACTTATATTTTAGATGAACTGGTCTTAATTGCAACATACCATTTCTTTGCTATTTTGTTAAGACCGGTCCCGCCAGTGAACACTTAGACTTTTATAGCTAATCATTAAGTCAGACAGTCGTTTGTAAACGTACTTGAAACATAGAAATGTTTGTGTATGATACTTATTTGATATATCACCATTCATTATAAACAATATTGAATAACAAAATGATATTTGTCTTTTAAATCAGCACACACCGAGCATTTTCTTTCAATGACAGAAATACTCGCTGTTCGAGACCATCAAGCGCTTCAATATGAAGATTATGCTATGCGACGAAACTCGTGTAAGACATTTGCAGAACTTGGAAATTGAAAAAGAGTTCAAATTAGGCTGAAATCTAAAGCATGCAACATTTTTTTTATAAAAAAAGCGCCCTGCTTTAATCATTTATTCTGCTGTGCCAATTCTATTTATATGTGTCGTTAATTCTATGCTTAACTTGTGACAAAATATTAAAATAATCTACATTTTCAATACTTGGTATAACCAAACATCATTAAAACCGAGCGAACACAGCAAATCCTTGAGCATGTAACAACGATTTACCTTATTTGGTAATCGAATTATGTTTTAATAAAGTGTACATATTATATTTGTATTTTATTCATTGGCATCTATGTTTGTACAAAATTGATCAATATTAAAATAATGTAACGTTTAAAGGTTAATCTTCCTAATTCTCCATATTAATAAATTATTTTGTGTTGTCCTTTTCACCGCTAGAATCTTTTACGAAATTGTAAATGTACCATCTCAATATCTAAATATTTGGCAAAACTGCATACTTCACTGCCATATTTTAAAATGGGACCAACCAATTGTTCATATAATTCCTGCGTGTATGAAAATTTGTAAAGATATTTATTTGGCTAAAAAATAACCTTCTGTGCTTGACTGGCCATTGTGCTCTGAACTGTAGCTAAATACCCCCGCTAACCCCCTAATTCAAGAACCACTTACAAATAGAAAACCATTAAATAAATTTATAAATGAACCAATGAATAAATAAATGTACAAATAAATAAATATATAAATAAGTAAATAAATGCATAAAATAGAATAAATAATAAACAACAACTAATATTAATATAATAACTAACTGCTGGAGATATCAGAACCAGAGTACAGTTGGAAATATCAAGTGTTTTAGGCGAGTAAATCCACTTATATTTTGGATGAACTGGTCTATATTGCAACATACCATTTCTTTGCTATTTTGTTAAGACCGGTCCCGCCAGTGCAATCCTAAAACGACAACGATTGTCTAAGTTTGAATTATTAAATATGCAGGATTTCATTTCAGAATTGTTACAGCGTGATCAAGATTGTTTTATCGGTATACTTCTTTGAGAAAACACTCTGTAATATATATAATATCTTTTGTTCATTCAGCTCATATTTGGTTTGAGCGTAAGATTAATGATAAACTATTGCACCTACAAACAATGGTCTATTTGTGCAATGATAACTGAATAATCCAAACAAGTGAATCCTTTAAAATGTTTTTGGTAATGATTAACGTTTCACTGCATATCTTAAATATTAGGCACAATACAGATCTGGTTATAAAAATTGAACAAATACAATAGACTTAAATACAAATGGCGCACATTGAAAATTAATGTTATTTATACATAAATTCAAACACAAAATAAATTATGCCAGTAGACTTCAAATATTTTTAAACAATTTTTGTTGGTATGTGTGTGTGTAAGGTGCGTGTATGTGTGTGTGTGTGTGTGTGTGTGTGATGTGTGTGTGTGTGTGCGTGTGCGTGTGCGTGTGCGTGCGTATTGGAGTGCGTGTGATGTGTGTGCATGTGTGTGTGTGTGTGTGCGCGCGCGCGCGTGCGCGCGTGTGTGTGTGTGTGTGCGTGTGCGTGTGTGTGTACATGTGTGTACATGTGTGTGTGTGTGTGTGTGTGTGTGTGTGTGTGTTTGATGCGTGTGTGCGTGTGCGTGTGTGTCTCGGTCGGTCTGACAGTCTGTCTGTCTGTCTGTCTGTCTGTCTGTCTGTACACAAACATGACTTGAAAATAAGTCATACTATTTTTTTTTAGTTGCGACTACTACTATAGCTTTATGATGTTTCTGTTATAATTTTACTTGTATATTTTTTCTATCATCAGCAATATATAATCTATGATAAATGTTATTTATCAATAAAAAGTTAATTATTTAAAATCTATGATGCATAGGTATTTGGAACTTAATTAATTAAATAACATTTTAATTAATCAATTAATTTATTGGTTCTATCGTTATTAAGTCCACTAGATTATCCACTCACTCACTTATTCACTCACTTATTCACCCATTCATACATTCGCTCTCTCAATCTATTTTATTTTGTTCGTTCGGGTTTCCATTCATTCATTTTCTCATTTATTCGTCATGTTCATTTACTCAAACTAATTAATGTATGCATTTAAGCCATTCATCAATATCCATAATCAATAATCTTGATCTATTGTTACCAACCAGCATACGGAAAAGGCAACTCTAAAGCAATACTTGACGATGCAGTTTTATGTTTCAAGGTTGATACGTTTAGACAATTCTACGGCATTAATTGTTAAACGGAAAATAAGAAATGCAAAAAGGACTGGGCAATACTTGATAATGTTTGCTTATCAGTATTTAAGTGTTTGAAGTGAAAATCGAATGTCCCAACGTGTATGGACTTGACCTTTGTTTATGTTGATAAAATGATAAAGTAACGTACATACTCCTCAATTTATGACTTCATCTGTTGTTTGAGTCACTACAATAACAACATTTTAAATATTTGGCAAAGCGGTAAAATGTTATTTTAAAATGGTTACTAATGATTTGAAAATTATCAGCTGTTACAGTGTGTATGTGTAACATTGTAGAAGATTAACTTAAATAGATGATAATGTTGCATGTGTTAAAATGATGAATGGTCATATCCATCCATTAACATATATGTATTTATGTATCTAATGTGGTTTTAGATTGGGACTACGTGCATGCGTGCGTGTTTATATATTTAAGGTGATTCATTAGATTTTAAGAATGAAAAATATTCTCTCTCTGTCTCTCTCTCTGTCTCTCTCTCTCTCTCTCTCTCCCCCCCCCCTCTCTCTCTCTCATTACAAAATAAACAATATCCCATTATCGCATTTCACTTAATTCGATGTAACACGAAATGTACTTCCTCCTTTTGCAACACGATATCATCATATGCAAATATCAGTATGTTTGAACATAAACATCAAGGACAATACATATTCTATGGCGTTCAGCATCGCTTTCAACAATTAATCAGTTATATTGCGACGGTGTATTGAGACAGCATTCTAAACTGTGCCAAACTGGGGTATCGTGCCACAGACACATTTTAGGATACCCCACCCAGTCACATTATACTGATCGGTACCGGGCCTACCAGATCTAAAACTATCCTCCAATCGCTGAGCGCAAAGCGAGGAAGCTTCTAGTACAAATTTTCAAGTCTTTGGTATGACCCGAATTGGGATCGAACCCACGCCTCCTGCATACGAAGCGGACGCTCTACCACTAGATCACCGCTGCGGTCTTCCATGACATTAAAATAACACATATGAATTATATTGATATATGATATACACATGGGTCCCATCGTTGTAACAATATTATGCTGTTTCATTATGTATGCTTTGACTACATGATATCTTGTTTACTAGTATTGGGCAATATTACCAGCTATGTCATTTATAATTAACTATAAATTTATGTACATTATCGAATAACGTCCGTAACAGATTAGCACTCACCTCGTCGGCGCAATAGTTGGTGATTCCTTATTATTTAAAATTGACTCCCAACCAAAATACAGCTTGAAAATACAAACATTGTACGTTATCGCTCATATTGCGAAGACAAAACAATCACGTTACAAACCTGTGATATAATGTATATACGGATCCTTGACGATTTGATTATGTATAGAAGAACGGGAGATGAAAGATCGTGTGTTTTTGTTCTTAGCTAAACATATTGTTTCACAAAATAGTTTATAATTACATTGACAATATCCTTTGTTTGTGATATAATATGTAGGCATTCAGAATGAATAGGGCGGTTTTTGTTAAATGGATGTGTTGTTGGCAGCTTACGCCAGAGGTAATGGGTTCTATTTGACATTAATCAGATTGCATTAAAAAAAACAGGACTGGTTCTGACAAAGGACTGATCTCGCGTGTTATTTACAAAATCTTTGAGATTACTTTATAGTAGAACTTAAATCAATTGATATGCAACACGAATAAATACGTTTATATTTACAAACGTGCAAATTATATTTCACCCAACTGGAGCTAAAAGGTACCAAGCGCATTTTTATTTCATAAACACTTGGTTCCTTATTGCTCTAATGGGAAAAGAAGGTACCATAACAATTCAAATCATTTAAACTGCATAATTGGTATTTGTGTCCGTTCAAATCAATAAAAAACGGGTTTATTGGAATGTTTAGTATAAATTTTGACTGTCTGGAAAATGCCTAATAGAAAATACTGTTATTTATTGTAAAAACAACAACATGTATTTAAACACGGTATTGCCGTCGATATTTGAATGAGACCTGTCCCGTGAAATAACGTAAATAATTTAAAAGTAATATCCGGTATTATTATCAATTAAATCCGCTTTATATCGCCGATCTTGATATATTCCTGCATAGCATAGCGGTTATATCTGTGAATTGTCGCTCGGTATATACAAGTTTGAATCCTGTAACAAGAAAAGTTTTTTTTTTTGGTTATTTCCCTAGCAATACTAATTTTGATCCTTAACTCGGCGTCTAACAGAAATAAACTTTAATATCAACACAATGCGAAAAGAAAATGTCTTAATATTAGTTAAAATGTTAATAAAATGATAATATCTTTGCACATATTTAGCGATAATTCTAACACAGAAGGATGACCGAAATGGTCGAATATATACTATTGAATCGGAAATTTTACGATAATTTCCGGCAGCCAAGCATCTAATTTGTTTATTAGAATGACTGATCAGTAAATTTAGCATTAAAACAAGATTTATCCACGTTTATCAGAAGTATCGGCTGTTATAATTGCATCGAAGGCCATGAGAATTCACGAAAATGTTTGTCATTCATAAACAAGTTGTTTCTTTCTTTATAAAAGAAATATCTTCAGATATCTACTGGTACTGTCAGATACTGGTTATGTCGCTTTAAAGCTTTAATTGTTTGATCGTTCGTGTCTTGATTTTTGTTCGTGTGTTCATTACTTCAATCATTCATTAGCTCGTTCGCTTGCTCGCTCGTTATACAATAAAACTTGAGGTGAGGTATGCGTCAGATATTAAACAACTATGTCACCAAATGGGTTGCCAGTAGACAAATCGAGTTTGGGCAAACATAAGAGTGAACAACAGTGTTACTGATATAAACATCATGGACAATACATGTTCGATGGTGTTTAGCATCGCTTTCTTCAGTTATATCGCGATGGTGTCTACTTGAAACTGTATTCTAAGCACCACACTGGGGTATCATGCCGCAGACACATGGTATGATACACCATCCGTTCACATTATACTAATACCGGGCCGATCAGATCTACTACTATCCTCTAAATGCTAAGCACCACACTGGGGTATCATACCGCAGACACATGGTATGATACACCATCCGTTCACATTATACTAATACCGGGCCGACCAGATCTACTACTATCCTCTAAATGCTAACCACCACACTGGGGTATCATACCGCAGACACATGGTATGATACACCATCCGCTTACATTATACTAATACCGGGCCGACCAGATCTAATACTATCCTCTAAATATTAAGCGCCATGCGAGGGAGCTTTTAGTACCATTTTTTTCAAGTCCAATTTAGTGGATCGAACACGACCTTCTTATGATACCTACGATATACGAGGCGGACTATCTACCCCTAGATCACCGCTGCAGTCTCCCATGACAATAAAACAACACCTATGTATTATATTGAAACATAATATACACATGCGCCCAATTGTTGTTAGAATATTATGCTGTTTTATTATTTCTGCTTTGGCAACACGATATCTTGTTTAGTAGTCGGACTTTTATGGTCGATTGGTCTAAGGCGCCGTCTCAAGATCACTAACCTCTCATTGCTAAGGTCGTAGGTTCAAGTCCTGTTCGCTACAGAACTTTATGGGGAAAAGTGTGCCAGTTACTTGTTAAAGGACAATGGTTCTACTCTGATTCAGTCTGACGTTTCCCTCCACCAATAAAATTTGACATGGCGCTAAACCTACTTAAGCAATGTGTTTACTAGTATAAGTCGCTATTACCAACTATTGCATTAATTATAAACTATAAATATATGTACATTATCGAGTAACGTTCGTAACAAATTAATTTTAGGTGACACTGAACTCGTCACTGCTGTAGTTGGCGATTCCTTATTGTTATAAAAAGGATACTAAATGACTCCTAACCTAGACACAACTTGAATATACAAAAAGTTAAATGTTATCGGTCATATCGCGCAGACGATAACAATCACGTGACAATCACGTGACAAACACTATATTACATATCGATTATCTGATATAGTATTACGACGATTGTATTTTATTTACAAATAGTATACAATTACACTGAAAATATCACACGTGATCTTCTACGTAGACGTTCAGAATGAAACGGGTTGTGTTTATAATTGATATATTGTTGGCAGCTTACGCCAGAGGTCACGGGTTTGATTAGATTGCCTAAAAACCCGTTGTACTCAAGACTGATACTTACTAGGAAATGGACTCGGTGCTATTCACAAAATATTTGAGATTATTTGTGTAATGAAGTTTAAATCAAATAATATTAAACGCAAAGTAATACGTTTTTATTTACACATATGCAAAGCATATTTAAAGAAATATAACGTTGATTTTCAATTCAAATCGAATGTGCCGGTCGATCAATCGCAGACACATCTTATCAATATCAAAATACAAAGCTGTATTTTAGTTTTGAATGGATGGCAATTTAACTGAATATGATATAGAAAGAATATTTTACCGTGCAACTTGAGGTGAAGTATATGTCAGATATTAAACAACTAGTTGACAAATAAATTTTTGGCGAAACCAAGAGGGAGAAACTCCAATAAATCGAGAGTTTATTTTTTATCATTTCAAAACAATTTCTGATTATAGAAATTAAAACCTTAATAATGTGCCGGATAACGATATTTCACATGATGTATTTGTTGTATTTTATAGAACATATGTATATTTTTATTCTTTATTTTACAATTACAAACGGTGAAAAGGTGCACTATACGTCTGTCTATTTGATTCGTCAGATACAGTTGAACTTAGTTATGGCATGCATGTTTATTAGACATATTGAAAACAAATAATGCTTAAATAAAAAATTAAAGTGCCTTAAAGCGGTATAACCAGTGTTTTCTACCCATTTAATACAACAAATATCAAATACAATTGTTACATATAGTATAAATTGTTGCCATTTATATCATATCTTGGTGCAAAATATCATAACGATAGTTTACCGTCAAAACATGTTTTTGAAGTCGTTATTATCCCTAAAATTTGATTTAGACCTGATCCGTGGAATAACTTTATGGTTTAGATTTGGAAATATCTGAGTATCATCAATTATAAGTAAGTTTAAACTTAACTATTTACCGAGCAAGTGGTTAAGTTTAAACGCCCAATCTTTTGTTATTCCTACATAGCGCAGAGATTATATCTGTTGATTAGGACCCGAATTAACAGGGTTCGAATCCCATGAAAAGTTACAATTTAGTTTTAAGTTTTTCTTTGTAAATTTTCCTAGTAACACATTTTCCCTACGGTACTCCATAAACGGCTTCTCATATCCGAAAAAAAGATGTTCTAGCAAAATGAAAAAGAAAGATTGTCAATATATGTATTTATATATTTGCACATATCAAGTGACCGTTCTAATACTGAAGGATAACGGAGTTTACCGAGTATATACGATTTTCGTCAGCGGAACAGCTAAATAGCTAATTAGAATTACTGTCTTGTTTCCATAGAATATCCTCTGTTAGTCCATATATGCAGGAAAAAACATTGGGCTGACCAGATCGCTTTTTCAAAATTTTGATGGTTTGATGACTTTCACTTTTGACAATTCTGCCCATTTGTTGCAGTGTATCACTACGCATCTTTAAACTATTTTATTTTCATCCAACTGCGACCAATGTCATCCAAACTTGGCAGAACTCACGAAAAGGTTCAAATGTTATCACATGTACAAAGAAATTTGACCATTTTATGCATTTTAAACAAAACGAATGCCCAACCGATTTACACAGCTCTAATTTCTTGGGCGCAATAATCCTACCTACAGTCAACTAGTGGAGGTAATTGGTGAGACACATATGCAATATGTTTAAAAAGTACACCATGTCATGTCATTTTATGTTATGTTATGTTATGTCATTTCATGTTATGTTAAGTGATGTTAAATGCAATTCATTAATTTATTATTTACATTCACTTACTCACATTCACTTATTGATTTCATCCGGAAATACTGTTTCTTGATCCATATATGTATTACAACTTTATGATATCCATTTATGAAATACAAACCTTCGTGTAAAGCCAACAAAAATATGCAATATAAAAGTCAATTGTTAACAACCCTGGTATAGTTGTTAAATTTACTTCCGCATTTCTGATATATGTGTTAATATATAGGAATTTATCTTTAAAATTAAAAAAAATATTGTTTATAAATGAAAGACAGTTTAAATATAAAGGATTTGTTCAAGTAAATATATACATATTGTTTGAAAGCTTAATTAATCCGCCTAATCGAACCATTGAAAATATCCAATTTAACACAAATATCTACACACGATTTAATATATCAAATGAGTGAATGTCGTGAATAAAACTCCAGAATAATTACACTTACCTTTCTGTCCTCGCGGTACAACAACCTCTATTCCCCCATTCTACTAATTTAGCAATTATCATTAACACACTATGTTTTTTGCTTTTGAGATTATAGTTAAAAAGCATTAAGCTCCATTTTGAAGGCAGTACAATCGGAACAACTCGGTTCGCTTGCTCCACACATCACTAAGAAAGATAACTCATTTAATTGAAGATGTGTTACCCCCCTTATGAACGACACAAATGGAAGGGTACATAGAAGTTTTTTTTCACAAATATAAACAATTAGGATATTTATAAAAACAATGTACGCTTAAATTACCGTTTGACAGGTTTGCCATATGTAAATGATTTCAATATACATTTTGTTACTATACATGTTCATACGGAAATGTTTTCAGTCTTCCGTACATCTTGGGTTCATATGTCATAAAATTCCGAAATGTTACGATTGGTTACGATGTTTAAATGTCTAGTTTTTTACATTAAAGAAATATGATGCTGCCTTTGTTACGGATTTTAAAATATGAATGAAACATATTATTTACTGGTGTGTGAGTGCTGATTATTCCGACCGAAATAAAAAAAAATGTACTTTTATATATGTTAACATGAGAATAATTGCGTTTAACAGAGTACAGATGTTCGTGCTGCCGCATTTGTAAGAGTATATTCTATTTTTTTATTATGTGATGACGGGGGTAATGCCAGGTTGGGTACACCTAGTAACTAGAATTAAGCTCCACAGCGGCGATTTCGTTAACTATTGACCTTTCCAACGGTGGTGACACCTGCCGTCACCTCTTCTCTTTGTATATATATAGTATATTATTATTTATGATGTGATGACGTGGCGAGAGCGAGGTTGGGTGCACCTGTTGACCAGGTTTAAGCTCCCTAGTGGCGGTTTTGTTACCTTTTGACCTTTACAAGGTGGTGACCTCTGTTGTCATCTTTTCTCTGTGTATATATAGTACTTTATTATTTTTGATGTAATGACGGGGAGACAGCGAGGTTGGGTGCACCTGTTAAATCGGTTTAAGCTCCCGAGTGGCGGTTTTGCTGTGTATTGACCTTTCGAAGGTGGTGATCCCTATTGTCAAATCTTCTCTTTGTATATATAGTACTTTATTATTGATGATGTAATGACGGGGGAAGAGCAAGGTTGGGTGCACCTGTTAACCAGGTTTATGCTACCTAGTGGCGATTTTGTTACCTACTGACTTTTCCAAGGTGGTGACCCCTGTTGTCAAGTCTTATCTATGTATATATAGTACTTTATTATTTATGATGTTATGACGGAGGGAGAGCGAGATTGGGTGCACCTGTTAACCAGGTTTAAGCTTCCCAAATGGTGGTTTTGCTACATATTGACCTTTTCAAAGAGGTGACCCTGATTCTCACTTCTTCTCTATGTTTATAAAGTACTTTATTATTTATGATGTAATGACGGGGGAGAGCCAGATTGGGTGCACCTGTTAACCAGGTTTAAGCTTCCCAGTGGCAGTCTGTTATCTATTGATCTTTTCAAGAAGGTGACCCCTGTTATCACCTCATCTCTATGTATATATAGTACTTTATTTGTTATGATGTGATGACGAGGGGAGAGCGAGGTTGGATGCACCTGTTAACCAGGTTTAAGCTTCCCAGTGGCGTTTTGTTACGTATTGACCTTTCAAAGATGGTGACCCCTGTTGTCACCTCTTCTCTATGTATATATAGTACTTTATTATTTATGATGTGATGACGGGGGGAGAGCTAGGTTGGATGCACCTTGTAACCAGGTTTAAGATTCGCAGTAGCGGTTTTGTTACCTATTGACCTTTCCAAGGTGGTGACCACTGTTGCCACCTCTTCTCTATGTAAATATAGTACTTTATTATTTATGATGTAGTGACGGGGAAAGAGCGAGGTTGGATGCACGTGATAACAAGGTTTAAGCTCCCCAGTGGTTGTTTTGTTACCTATTGCCTTTCCAAGGTGGAGACCTCTGATGTCAACACTTCTTTATGTATATATAGTACTTTATTATTTATGATGTTATGACGGGGAAAGAGCGAGTTTGGGTGCACCGGTTAACTAGGTTTGAGCTCCCTAGTGGCGGTTTTGTTACCTATTGACCTCTCCAAGGTGGTGTCCCCTGTTGTCACGTCTTCTCTATGTATATATAGCACTTTATTATGTATGATGTAATGACGGGGGAAGAGCGATGTTGGATGCACCTGTTAACCAGGTTTAAGATTCCCAGTGGCGGTTTTTTTACCTATTGACCTCTCCAAGGTGGTGACCCCTGTTCTCAACTCTTCTCTATGTATATATAGTACTTTATTATTGATAATGTGATGACGGGGGAGAGCGAGGTTGGATGCACCCGTCAACTAGGTTTAAGCTCCCCAGTGGCGGTTTTGTTACCTATTGACCTTTCCAAGGTGGTGACCCCTGTTGTCAACTCTTCTCTATGTATATACAGTACTTTATTATTGATGATGTGATGATGGGGGAGAGCGAGGTTGGATGCACCCGTCATCTAGGTTTAAGCTCCCCAGTGGCGGTTTTGTTACCTATTGACCTTTCCAAGATGTTGACCCCTGTTGTCACCTCTTCTCTATGTATATATAGTACTTTATTATTGATGATGTAATGACGGGGGAAGAGCGAGGTTGGATGCACCTGTTAACCAGGTTTAAGCTTCCCAGTGGCGGATTTGTTACCTATTGACCTTTCCAAGATGGTGACCTCTGTTGTCACCTCTTCTCTATGTATATATAGTACTTTATTATTGATGATGTAATGATGGGGGGGGGGGGGGGGGTGGAGAACGAGGTTGGGGGCACCTGTTTACTAGGTTTAAACTGCCAAGAGGCAATTTTGTTACCTATTGACCTTTCCAAGGTGGTGACCCTCTGTTGTCTGCTTAAACGTTCTAGTTGTGTTTGTTTAAGAACATATATATAACGTATGTATGAGTTTGGTGTTATTGATCGATGTCTAGTCATAATGTAACACTGTAAAAAGATGATGTGGTTGCGGTATGTTCCATAAACACGGCGGTGAAACACGACGATAAGAACATCGTTTAAATATAATCACATCTCAATGGCCGTTTGAAACGGGTTGCTTTTATATGAAATGATTTTAACATTTTAATGTATGAAAATATATGACATTAGATAATCATAAAGTAAAAATACGAATTGCAATAACAAGATAAGTACTCCATTCAATAAAGATTTCTTGTGATACAAAAAATAATAATACACGTAAATGAAAATAGTAATATATCAACACGTATACATTCCACAGATGTATGGATTAACAAATGTTAAAATTACGATGAACACAAAATTCTATTAATTCTAGCGAATTTTTCGAAAATGACTAAAAAGGCTTAAAATTAATATTACCAAAAAAAGTGAGCGATTTTTGAATATTTTCATTTGATTGTATATTATATATTATACAATGATTGTGGATTTCTAGAAAAATTGACAACTAGATTTCTTACAATATGCAACTATTTAACCCTACCCTACGTAGAGAAAACGTTTTAAAGCAAAGGTCAATGTCGGTATAGTTCATTAAGTATACGTTTTGTGATAACTAAACAACCAGTTTGTTCTTAACATTATTCTAGTATCTAGTGCACATTTCTTATATATACTAATGTTGTTGAGTGGCAACTAGTTTGTCTATAGCTTTTATAATAGCGTGTGTTTCTTACATGTACAGAACCGTCAATATTGTTTCACTTAAACGGAACGGGATTCCAAAACAATATTCTCATTTCTGACTCCACGCCTGGATGTGGAATGTTGACATCATGGTTGTCAATTATCAAAACAATAGGTCTGGCTTTTCTGAAGTTCGGAGAAAACTGTTACAAATTCATAAAATGAGCTTGAAAAAATACCCACTATTGTTAGCAATGAAAATCCACGATTCAGGTACTCTCTCTCTCTCTCTCTCTCTCTCTCTCTCTCTCTCTCATTACAAAATAAACAATATCCCATTATCGCATTTCACTTAATTCGATATAACACGAAATGTACTTCCTCCTTTTGCAACACGATATCATCATATGCAAATATCAGTATGTTTGAACATAAACATCAAGGACAATACATATTCTATGGTGTTCAGTATCGCTTTCAACAATTAACCAGTTATATCGCGACGGTGTCTACTTGAGACAGTATTCTAAACTGTGCCAAACTGGGGTATCATGCCGCAGACACATTTTAGGATACCCCCACCCAGTCAAATTATACTGATACCGGGCCGACCAGATCTA
Source organism: Panopea generosa (assembly GCA_029582155.1). Taxonomy (NCBI): domain Eukaryota; kingdom Metazoa; phylum Mollusca; class Bivalvia; order Adapedonta; family Hiatellidae; genus Panopea; species Panopea generosa. Next base: position 10,375,654 of record CM055907.1, on the reverse strand, counting down.
AAACTATCCTCCAATCGCTGAGCGCAAAGCGAGGAAGCTTCTAGTACAAATTTTCAAGTCTTTGGTATGACCCGACCGGGGATCGAACCCACGTCTCCTGCATACGAAGCGGACGCTCTACCACTAGATCACCGCTGCGGTCTTCCATGACATTAAAATAACACATATGTATTATATTGATATATGATATACACATGGGTCCCATCGTTGTAACAATATTATGCTGTTTCAGTATGTTTGCTTTGACTACATGATATCTTGTTTACTAGTATTGGGCAATATTACCAGCTATGTCATTTATAATTAACTATAAATTTATGTACATTATCGAATAACGTCCGTAACAGATTAGCTCTAACCTCGTCAGCGCAATAGTTGGTGATTCCTTATTATTTAAAATTGACTCACAACCAAAACACAACTTGAAAATACAAACATTGTACGTTATCGCTCATATTGCGAAGACAGAACAATCACGTTACAAACCCGTGATATAATGTATATACAGATCATTGACGATTTGATTATGTATAGAAGAACGAGAGTTGAAAGATCGTTAGTTTTTCTTCTTAGCTAAACATATTATTTCACAAAATAGTTTATAATTACATTGACAATATCCTTTGTTAGTGATATAATATGTAGGGGTTCAGAATGAATAGGGCGGTTTTTGTTAAATGGATATGTTGTTGGCAGTTTACGCCAGAGGTAACGGGTTCGATTTGACATCAATCAGATTGCATTAAAAACAGGACTGGTTCTGACAAATGCCTGATCTCGCGTGTTATTTACAAAATCTTTGAGATTACTTTATAGTAGATCTTAAATCAATTTATATGCAACACGAATGAAAACGTTTATATTTACAAACGTGCAAATTATATCTCACCCAACTGGAGCTAAAAGGTACCAAGCACATTTTTATTTCAAATACACTTGGTACCTTATTGCTCTAATGGGAAAAGAAGGTACCATAACGATTTAAAGACCGATAACTATGATTTTCAATTCAAATCAAGTCGGCACACATATCTCAGAGATATCTAGTATGAGACAGTATACAGTAAACAGTATACAGGTATACAGCTTGTTTTAATTTTGAATTTAATTAAATAAAATATATAATCATTTAAAACTGCATAATTGGTATTTGTATCCGTTCAAATCAATAAAAAATGGGTATAATTGGAATGTTTAGTATAACTATGACTGTGTGGAAAATGTCTAATACAAAATACTGTTATTTATTGTAAAAACAACATGTATTTAAACACGGTATTGCCGCCGATATTTGACGAGACCTGTCCCGTGGAATAACGTAAGTTATTTAAAAGTAATATCCGGTATTATTATCGATTAAATCCGCTTTATATCGCCGATTTTGATATATTCCTTCATATCATAGTGGTTATATCTGTGAATTGTCACTCGGTCTATACAAGTTCGAATCCTGTAGCAAGAATAGTTTTTTTGGTTATTTCCTTAGCAACACTTATTAGGCTCCTTAACTCGGCGTCTAACAGACAGAAACTTCAATATCAACAAAATGCAAAAGGAAAATGTCCATATATGCATTGATATCTTTGCACATATTTAGCGATAATTCTAATACAGAAGGATGACGGAAATGGTCGAATATATACTATAGGATCGGAAATTTTACTATGATTTCCGGCAGCCAAGCATCTAATTTGTTTATTGGAAGTACTGATCAGTGAATTTAGCATTAAAACAAGATTTATTCACGTTTATCAGAAGTATCGGCTGTTATAATTGCATCGAAGGCCATGAGAATTCACGAAAATGTTTGTCATTCATAAACAAGTTGTTTCTTTCTTTATAAAAGAAATATCTTCAGATATCTACTGGTACTGTCAGATACTGGTTATGCCGCTTTAAAGCTTTAATTGTTTGATCGTTCGTGTCTTGATTTTTGTTTTTTGGTTCAGTATTTCAATCATTCGTTCGCTCGTTCGCTTGCTTGCTCGTTATACAATAAAACTTGAGGTGAGATAAACAACTATGTAACTAAATGGGTTGCCAGTTGACAAATCGAGTTTGGGCAAACATAAGCGTGAACAACTCAAACAAACCGAGAGTTTATTTTTTCATCATTTTAAAACAATTGATGAATTTTCGAAAGATTTTAGCAGTATAAACTCATCAGTGATTTAACAATTACCAGCTATTAAAGTGCTTATGTTTTGTTTTAAAACTTTTTATTTTACCTCGGTTGTTAAACCAGTTCTTACACCTTAGACAAATCACGCTCGGTGTCTTCCCAGGTAGAACCAGTATGAAGCATATGCGGGAAAATGTCTTGCTCAAGGACATCACACATACCCGTGGCGGAGGATCGAACCTCCGATCATGTATTCGATGATCTACAACTGGACCTCGCGCCCACGATTATGTGTATAATTGGGGAAGGTAAATTACAAAACAAAAAACTATCCCATTCTCACAGTTTACCTAATTCGACGTAAACATGAAATGTACTTCCCCCTTTTGCAACACGATATCATACTGATATTATACAAGTATCAGTGTTACTGATATAAACATCAAGGACAATACATGTTCGATGGTGTTTAGCATCGCTTTCCGCTTCAGTTATATCGCGATGGTGTCTACTTGAAACCGTATTCTAAGCACCACACTGGGGTATCATGCCGCAGACACATGGTATGATACACCATCCGTTCACATTATACTAATACCGGGCCGATCAGATCTACTACTATCCTCTAAATGCTAAGCACCACACTGGGGTATCATACCGCAGACACATGGTATGATACACCATCCGTTCACATTATACTAATACCGGGCCGACCAGATCTACTACTATCCTCTAAATGCTAACCACCACACTGGGGTATCATACCGCAGACACATGTTATGATACACCATCCGCTTACATTATACTAATACCGGGCCGACCAGATCTAATACTATCCTCTAAATATTAAGCGCCATGCGAGGGAGCTTTTAGTACCATTTTTTTCAAGTCCACTTTAGTGGATCGAACACGACCTTCATATGATACCTACGATATACGAGGCGGACTATCTACCCCTAGACCACCGCTGCAGTCTCCCATAACAATAAAACAACACCTATGTATTATATTGAAACATAATATACACATGCGCCCAATTGTTGTTAGAATATTATGCTGTTTTATTATTTATGCTTTGGCAACACGATATCTTGTTTAGTAGTCGAACTTTTATGGTCGATTGGTCTAAGGCGCCGTCTCAAGATCACTAACCTCTCATTGCTAAGGTCGTAGGTTCAAGTCCTGTTCGCTCCAGAACATTTATGGGAAAAAGTGTGCCAGTTACTTGTTAAAGGACAATGGTTCTACTCTGATTCAGTCTGAGGTTTCCCTCCACCAATAAAAGTTGACATTGCGTTAAACCGACTCAAACAATATGTTTACTAGTATCAGTCGCTATTACCAACTATTGCATTAATTATAAACTATAAATATATGTACATTATCGAATAACGTTCGTAACAAATTAATTTTAGGTGACACTGAACTCGTCACTGCTGTAGTTGGCGATTCCTTATTGTTATAAAAAGGATACTAAATGACTCCTTACCTAGACACAACTTGAATATACAAAAAATTAAATGTTATCGGTCATATCGCGCAGACGGTAACAATCACGTGACGATCACGTGACAAACATTATATTACATATCAATTATCTGATATAGTATTACGACGATTGAAATAATAATGCGCTCTTAGTTAAACATATTTTATTTACAAATAATATACAATTACACTGAAAATATCACACGTGATCTTCTACGTAGACGTTCAGAATGAAACGGGTTGTGTTTATAATTGATATATTGTTGGCAGCTTACGCCAGAGGTCAAGGGTTTGATTAGATTGGCTAAAACCCCGTTGTACTCAAGAATGGTACTAACTAGGAAATGGACTCGGTGCTATTCACAAAATATTTGAGATTATTTCGTGTAATGAAGTTTAAATCAAATAATATTAAACGCAAAGTAATACGTTTTTATTTACACATATGCAAAGCATATTTAAAGAAATATAACGTTGATTTTCAATTCAAATCGAATGTGCCGGTCGATCAATCGCAGACATATCTTATCAATAACAAAATACAAAGCTGTATTTTAGTTTTGAATGGATGGCAATTTAACTGAATATGATATAGAAAGAATATTTTACCGTACAACTCGAGGTGAAGTATACCTCAGGTATTAAACAACTAGCTGACAAATCGATTTTTGGCGAAACCAAGAGGGAGAAACTCCAATAAATCGAGAGTTTATTTTTTATCATTTCAAAACAATTTCTGATTATATAAATTAAAGCCTTAATAATGTGTCGGATAACGATATTTCACATGATGTATTTGTTGTATTTTATAGAACATATGTATATTTTTAATTTTTATTTTACAATTACAAACGGTGAATAGGTGCACTACGCGTCTGTCTATTTGATTCGTCAGACACAATGGAACTTAGTTACGGCATGCATGTTTATTAGACATAATGAAGACAAATAATGCTTAAATAAAATTTTAAAGTGCCTTAAAGCGGTATAACCATTGTTTTCTACCCATTTAATCCAACAAATATCAAATACAATTGTTACATCTAGTATAAATTGTTGCTATTGATATCATATCTTGGTGCAAAATATCATAACGATAGTTTATCGTAAAAAACATGTATTTAAAGGCGCTATTAGCCCTGAAATTTGATTTAGACCTGATCCGTGGAATAACTTTATGATTTAGTATATAATTTTATTCATATCGAAAAACATTCGGAAATATCCGAGTATCATCAATTATAAGTAAGTTTAAACTTAACCATTTACCGAGCAAGTGATTAAGTTTAAACGCCCAATCTTTTGTTATTCCTACATAGCATATGAGATTATATCTGTTGATTATGACCCGAATAAACAGGGTTCGAATCCCATGAAAAGTTACAATTTAGTTTTTAGTTTTTCTTTGTAAATTTTCATAGTAACACATTTTTCCCTACGGTACTCCATAAACGGCTTCTCATATCAAAAAAAATTGTTCTAGCAAAATTTAAAAGAAAGATTATCCATATATGCATTTATATATTTGTACATATCAAATGACCGTTCTAATACTGAAGGATAACGGAGATTACCGAGTATATACGATTTTCGTCAGCGGAACAGCTAATTAGCTAATTAGAATTACTGTCTTGTTTCAATAGAATGTCCTCTGTTAGTTCAAATATGCAGGAAAAAAACATGGGGCTGACCAGATTGCTTTTTCAAAATTTTGATGGTTTGTTGACACCCCTTCACTTTTGATAATTCTGCCCATTTGTTGCAGTGTATCACTACGCATCTTTAAACTATTTTATCTTCATCCAACTGCAACCAATGTCACCAAATCTTGGCAGAACTCACGAAAAGGTTCCAATGTTCCAATGTTCTCACATGTGCAAAGAAATATGACCATTTTAAGCATTTTAAATTGGTGAGAAACATACGCAATATGTCTAAAAATTTCACCATGTCATGTCATTTTATGTTATGTCATGTCATGTCATGTCATGTCATGTCAAGTCATGTCATGTTATGTTAAATGAAAATTCATTAATTGATTATTTACATTCACTTACTCACATTCACTTATTGATTACATCCGGAAATACTATTTCTTGATCCATATTTGTATTACAACTTTATGATATCCATTCATGAAATACAAACCTTCGTGTAAAGCCAACAAAATTATGCACTATAAAAGTTAGTCAGTTGTTAACTACCCTGGTATAGTTGTTAAATTTACTTCCGCATTCCTGATATATGTGGTAATATCTAGGAATTTACCTTTAAAATTAAAAAAAAATATGTTTATAATTGAAAGATAGTTTAAATTAAAAGGATTTGTTCAAGTAAATATATACATATTGTTTGAAAGCTTAATTAATCCGCCTAATCCAACCATTGATAAAAGGTAATATCCAGGTGTACACAAATATCTACGCACGATTTAATATATCATGAGTGAATGTCGTGAATAAAATTCCAGAATATTTACACTTACCTTTCTGTCCTCGCGGTATAACAACCTCTATTCCTCCTTTCTACTAATTTAGCAATTATCAGTAACACACTATGGTTTTTGCTTTTGAGATTATAGTAAAACAAGCATAAAGCTCCATTTTGAAGGAAGTACAATCGGAACAACTCGGTACGCGTGCTCCACATACCACTTAGAAAGATAACTCGTTTAATTGAAGATGTGTTACCCCCCTTATCAACTACACAAATCGAAGGGAACATGGAAGCTTTTGTCACAAATATAAACAATTAGGATATTTATAGAAACAGTTAATGCTTACATTACCGTTTGCCAGGTTTGACATATGTAAATGAATTCAACATATATTTTGTTACTATACATGTTCATACGGGAATGTTTACAGTCTTCCGTTCATCTTTGGCACGATTGGTAACGATGTTTAAATGTCTAGTTTTCTGCATTAAAGAAATATGATGCTGCCATGGTTACGGATATTAAAATATGAATGAAACAAATTATTTACTGGTGTGTGAGTGCTTGATTATTCCGACCGAAACAGAAAAATGTACTTTTATATAAATTTTTATGTTAACATGAGAATAATTGTGTTTAACACTGTACAAATGTTCGTGCTGCCGCATTTGTAAGAGTATATTCTTTTTTTTAATAATGTGATGACGAGGGTAGAGCGAGGTTGGGTGCACCTGGTAACAAGGATTAAGCTCCACAGCGGCGGGTTTCTTACCTAGTGACATTTCCAAAGGTTGTGACCCCTGCCGTCACCCCTTCTCTATGTATATATAGTTCTTTATTGGGGGGGGGGGGGGGGGGGGAGCGAGGTTGGGTGCACCTTGTAACTAGGTTTAAGCTCCACAGTGACGGTTTTGTTATCAATGACCTTTCCAACGGTGGTGACCCTGTTGTCACCTCTTTTCTATGTATATATAGTAGTTTATTATTTATGATGTAATGACAGGGGTAGAACGAGGTTGGGCGCACCTGGTAACTAGGTTTAAGCTCCACAGTGGCGGTTTTGATACCAATTGACCATTCCAACTTCTTGACCCCTGTTGTCATCTCTTCTCTACGTATATATAGCACTTTATTATTTATGAAGTAATGATTGAGGAAAAGCGAGGTTGGGTGCACCTGGTTACTAGGTTAAAGCTTCCAAGTACTGGTTTTGTTACCTATTGATCTTTCCAAGGTGATGACCCCTGTTGTCGTCTCTTCTGTATGTATATAAAGTACTTTATCATTGATGATGTAATGACGAAGGAAAAGCGAGGTCGGGTGCACCTGGTAACTAGGTTTAAGCTTCCCAGTGCCAGTTTTGTTGCCTATTGACCTTTCCAAGGTGGTGACCCCTGTTGTCACCTCTACTCTATGTATATATTGTTCTTTATTATTGATGATGTAATGACGGGGTGGGGGGAAGAGCGAGGTTGGGTGCACCTGGTAACTAGATTCAAGCTCCCCAGTGGCGGTTTAACTACCTATTGACCTTTCCAAGGTGGTGACCCTTGTTGTCATCTCTTCTCTATGTATATAAAGTTCTTTATTATTGATGATATAATAACGGGGGGAAAGCGAGTTTGGGTGCACCTGTTAACCAGGTTTGAGCTTCCTAGTGGCTGTTTTGTTACCTATTGACCTTTCCAAAGTGGTGACTCCTGTTGTCATCTCTTCTCTATGTATATATAGTACTTTATCAATTATGATGTAATGACGGGGGAAGAGCGAGGTTGGTTGCACCTGTTATCTAAGAATAACCTCCCCAGTGGCGGTTTTGTTACCTATTGGCCTTTCCAAGGTGATGACCACTTTGTCACCTCTTCTCTATGTACATATAGTACTTTATTATTTATGATGTAATGATGAGGGAAGAGCGAGGTTGGGTGCACATGTTAACTAGGTTTAAGCTTCAAAGTGGCGGTTTTGTTACCTATTGACCTTTCCAAGGTGGTGACCCCTGTTGTCATCTCTTCTCTATGTATATATAGTACTTTATTATTGATGATGTAATGATGAGGGAAGAGCGAGGTTGGGTGCACATGTTAACTAGGTTTAAGCTTCAAAGTGGCGGTTTTGTTACCTATTGACCTTTCCAAGGTGGTGACCCCATTTCTCACCTCTTCTCTATGTACATATAGTACTTTATTATTTATTATGTAATGATGAGGGAAGAGCGAGGTTGGGTGCACATGTTAACTAGGTTTAAGCTTCAAAGTGGCGGTTTTGTTACCTATTGACCTTTCCAAGGTGGTGACCCCTGTTGTCATCTCTTCTCTATGTATATATAGTACTTTATTATTGATGATGTAATGACGGTAGGAGAGCGAGGTTGGGTGCACCTGTTAACAAGGTTTAAGCTTCCCAGTGCCGATTTAGTTACCTATTGACCTTTCCAAGGTGGTGACCGCTGTTATCACAAATTTTCTATGTATATATAGTGCTTTATTATTTATGATGTGATGACGAGGGAGAGCGAGGTTGGGTGCACCTGCTTACCAGGTTTAAGCTTCCTAATGGCGGTTTTGTTACCTATTGACCTTTCCAAGGTGGTGACTCCTGTTGTCATCTCTTCTCTATGTATATATAGTACTTTATTATTGATGATGTAATGATGGAGAGAGAGCGAGTTTGGGTGCACCTGTTAACTAGGTATAAGATCCACAGTGGCGGTTTTGTTACCTATTGACCTTTCCAAGGTGGTGATACTTGTTTTCATCTCTTCTCTATGTATATATAGTACTTTATTATTTATGAATGATGACGGGGTGAGAGCGAGGTTGGATGCACTTGTTAACCAGGTTTATGCTTCCCAGTGGCGGTTTTGTTACCTTTTGAACTTTCCAAGGTGGTGACCCTGTTGTCACCTTTTCTGTATGTATATATTATACGTTATCATTAATGATGTGATGACGGAGGGAGAGCAAGGTTGGGTGCACCTATTAACCGGGTTTAAGCTCCACAGTGGCGGTTTTGTTACCTATTGACCTTTCCAAGGTGGTGACCCCTGTTGTCACCTCATCTCTATGTATATATAGTACTTTATTATTTATGATATGATGACAGAGGGTGAGCGAGTTTGGGTGCACCTGTTAACTAGGTTTAAGCTGCCCAGTGGCGGATTTGCTAACTATTGACTTTTCCAAGGTGATGATTGGTGTTGTCATCTCTTCTCTATGTATATATAGTACTTTATTATTTATGATGTGATGACAGGGAGAGAGCGGAGTATGATGCACCTGTTAACAAGGATTTAGCTCCACAGTGGCGGTTTTGTTAACTATTGAACTTTCAAAGGTGGTGACCCCTGTTGTCATCTCTTCTCTCTCTATATATAGTACGTTATTATTTATGATGTGATGACGGGGGAATATCGAATTTGGATGCACCTGTTAACCAGGTTTAAGCTTCCCAGTTGCAGTTTTGTTACCTATTGACCTTTCCAAGATGGTGACCCCTGTTGTCATCTCTTCTCTATGTATATATAGTACTTTATTATTTATGATGTAATGACGTGGGAAGAGCGAGGTTTGGTGCACCTGTTAACTAGGTTTAAGCTCTCCAGTGGCGGTTTTGTTACCTATTGACCTTTCCAAGGTGGAGATTACTTTGTCACCTCTTCTCTATGTATACAAAGTACTTTATTATTTATGATGCAATGGCAGGGGAGAGCGAGGTTTGGTGCTCCTGTTAACTAGGTTTAATCTCCACAGTGGCGGTTTTGCTACCTATTGACATTTTCAAGATGGTGACACTTGTTGTGACCTCTTCTCTATGTATATATAGTACTTTATTATTTATGATGTAATGACGGGGGAGATCGAGGTTTTGTGCACCTGTTAACTAGGATTACGCTCCCCAGCGGTGATTTTGTTACCTATTGACCTTTTCAAGGTGGTGACCGCTGTTGTCACCTCTTCTCTATGTATATATAGTACTTTAGTATTTATGATGTAATGACGGGGGAAAGCATGGTTTTGTGCACCTGTTAACTAGGTTAAAGCTCCGTAGTGGCGGTTTTGTTACCTATTGACCTTTCCAAGGTGGTGACACCTGTTGTCACCTCTTCTCTATGTATATATAGTACTTTATTATTTATGATGTAATGACGGTGGAAGAGCGGAGTATGATGTACCTGTTAACAAGGATTAAGCTCCACAGTCTAGGTTTTGTTACCTATTGACCTTTCCAAGGTGGTGACCCCTGTTGTCAGGTTTTATCTATGTATATATAGTACTTTATTATTGATGATATAATGACGGAGGGAGAGCGAGTTTGGGTGCACCTGTTAACTAGGTATCAGCTCCATGGTGGCGGTTTTGTTACCTATTGACCTTTCCAAGGTGGTGACCCCTGTTGTCACCTTTTGTCTATGTATATATAGTACTTTATTATTGATGATGTGATGACAGAGGGAGAGCGAGGTTGGGTACACCTGTTAACTAGGTTTAAGCTCCACATTGGCGGTTTTGTTACCTATTGACCTTTCCAAGGTGGTGACCCCTGTTGTCATCTCTTCTCTATGTATATATAGTACTTTATTATTTATGATGTGATGACGGGGGAATATCGAATTTGAGTGCACCTGTTAACCAGGTTTAAGCTTCCCAGTTGCAGTTTTGTTACCTATTGACCTTTCCAAGGTGGCGACCCCTGTTGTCACCTCTTCTTTATGTATATATAGTACTTTATTATTTATGAAGTAATGACGGGGGAGAGCGAGGTTTGGTGCACCTGTTAACTAGGTTAAAGCTCCGTAGTGGCGGTTTTGTTACCTATTGACCTTTCCAAGGTGCTGACTCCTGTTGTCACCTCTTCTCTATGTATATATAGTACTCTATTATTTATGATGTAATGACGGGGGAGTGCTAGGTTGGGTGCACCTGTTAACAAGGTTTAAGCTTCCCAGTGGCGGTTTTGTTACCTATTGACCTTTCCAAGATTGTGACCCCTGTTGTCACCTCTTCTCTCTCTATATATATATAGTACTCTATTATTTATGATGTTATGACGGGGAGAGAGCGGAGTATGATGCACCTGTTAACAAGGATTTAGCTCCACAGTGGCGGTTTTGTTAACTATTGAACTTTCAAAGGTGGTGACCCCTGTTGTCAGGTTTTATATATGTATATATAGTACTTTATTATTGATGATGTAAAGACGGGGGGAGATCGAGGTTGAGTGCACCTGTTAGCCAGGTTTAAGTTTCCCAGTTGCGGTTTTGTTACCTATTGACCTTTCCAAGGTTGTGACACCTGTTGTCACCTCTTCTCTCTCTATATATATAGTACTCTATTATTTATGATGTCATGACGGGGGAAGAGCAGAGTATGATGCACCTGTTAACAAGGATTAAGCTCCACAGTGGCGGTTTTGTTACCTATTGTCCTTTCCATGGTGGTGACCCCTGTTGTCAGGTTTTATATATGTATATATAGTACTTTATTATTGATGATGTAATGACGGGAGGAGAGCGAGGTTAGGTCACCTGTTAACCAGGTTTAAGCTATCCAGTGGCGGTTTTGTTACCTATTGACCTTTCCAAGGTGGTGACCCCTGTTGTCACATTTTCTCTCTCTATATATAGTACTTTATTATTGATGATGTAATGACGGGGAGAGAGCGGAGTATGATGCACCTGTTAACAAGGATTAAGCTCCACAGTGGCGGTTTTGTTACTTATTTACCTTTCCAAAGTAGTGACCCTTGTTGTCACATTTTCTCTATGTACATATAGAACTTTATTATTTATGAGGTGATGACGGGGGAAAAGCGAGATTGGGTGCACCTGTTAACAAGGATTTAGCTCCGTAGTGGCGGTTTTGTTACCTATTGACCTTTCCAAGGTGGCGACTCCTGTTGTCACCTCTTCTATATGTATATATAGTACTCTATTATTTTTGATGTAATGACGGGGGGAGTGCGAGGTTGGGTGCACCTGTTAACAAGGTGTAAGCTTCCCAGTGGCGGTTTTGTTACCTATTGACCTTTCCAAGGTTGTGACCCCTGTTGTCACCTCTTCTCTCTCTATATATATAGTACTCTATTATTTATGATGTCATGACGGGGGAAGAGCGGAGTATGATGCGCCTGTTAACAAGGATTAAGCTCCACAGTGGCGGTTTTGTTACCTATTGTCCTTTCCATGGTGGTGACCCCTGTTGTCAGGTTTTATATATGTATATATAGTACTCTATTATTGATGATGTAATGACGGGAGGAGAGCGAGGTTAGGTCACCTGTTAACCAGGTTTAAGCTATCCAGTGGCGGTTTTGTTACCTATTGACCTTTCCAAGGTGGTGACCCCTGTTGTCACATTTTCTCTCTCTATATATAGTACTTTATTATTGATGATGTAATGACGGGGAGAGAGCGGAGTATGATGCACCTGTTAACAAGGATTAAGCTCCACAGTGGCGGTTTTGTTACCTATTTACCTTTCCAAAGTAGTGACCCCTGTTGTCACATTTTCTCTATGTACATATAGTACTTTATTATTGATGAGGTGATGACGGGGGAAAAGCGAGATTGGGTGTACCTGTTAACAAGGATTAAGCTCCACAGTGTCGGTTTTCTTACCTATTGACCTTTCCAAGGTGGTGACTGCTGTTGTCACCTCTTTTCTATGTATATAAAGTTCATTATTATTTTTGATGTAATGACGGGGGAAGATCTAGGTTGGGTGCACCTGTTTACCAGGTTTTAGCTTCCCAGTGGCGATTTTGTTACTTATTGACCTTTCCAAGGTCGTGACCGCTGTTGTCATCTCTTCTCTATGTATATATAGTACTTTATTATTGATGATGTAATCGCGGGGGAAGAACGAATTTGGTTGCACCTGTTAACCAAGTTTAAGCTTCCCAGTGGCGGTTTTGTTACCTATTGACCTTTCCAAGGTGGTGACCCCTGTTGTCATCTCTTCTCTATGTATATATAGTACTTTATTATTGATGATGTGATGATGGGAGAGGAGGGAGGTTGGATGCACTTGGTAACTAGGTTTAAGTTTCCCAGTGGCGTTTTTTTTTTATCTATTGACCTTTCCAAGGTGGTGACCCTCTGTTGTCTGCTTAAACGTTCTAGTTGTGTTTGTTTAAGAACATATATATAACGTATGTATGAGTTTGGTGTTATTGATCGATGTCTAGCCATAATGTAACACTGTAAAAAGATGATGGGGTCGCGGTATGTTCCATAAACACGGCGGTGAAACACGACGATAAGGACATCGTTAAAATATAATCACATCTCAACGGCCGTTTGAAACGGGTTGCTTTTATATGAAATGATTTTTACATTTTAATGTATAAAAATATATGACATTAGACATTCATAAAGTAAAAATACGAATTGCAAGAACAAGAAAAGTACTCCATTCAATAAAGATTTCTTGTGATACAAAAAATGTTTTGTAAAAAATTATTAACACAGGTAAATGAAAATAGTAATAAGGTATATCAACACGTATACATTCCACGGATGTATGGATTAACAAATGTTAAAATTACGATGAACGCAAAATTCTATAAATACTACCAATAAAAGAGAGCGATTTTTTTAATATTTTAATATGATTGTATATTATATATTGTACAATGACTGAGAGATTTCTAGAAAAATTGACAACTAGATTTCTTACAATATTCGATTATTTAACCCTACCCTACGTAGAGAAAACATTTTAAAGCAAACGTCAATGTCGATACAGTGCATTAAGCATACGTTTAGTGATTACTAAACAACAAGTTTGTTCTTAACATTATTCTAGTATTTTGTACACACTTCTTATATATACTACTGTTGTTGAGTGGCAACTAGTTTGTCTATAGCATTTATAATAGTGTGTTTGTTACATGTACAGAACCGTCAATAAACGGAACGGGATTCCAAAACAATACTATCATTTCTGACTAACTTCACGCCTGGATGTGGAATGTGGACATCATGGTTGTCAATTATCAAAACAATAGGTCTGGCTTTTCTGAAGTTCGGAGCAAACTGTTACACATTCATAAAATGAGCTTGAAAAAAATACCCACTATTGTTAGCAATGAAAATCCACGATTCAGGTACATTTTGTTACGTCGTGTTATGTACCGGACGCCAACATCTGATGAAACACCAAGGGAATCGACGCGAGTAACTAAATATTTAGGTATTTAAATTGGAGTCGTACACTTCAACGAAATCCCCATTCTAAAAATAGACAGCACTTAAAATACTGATTGACGACAATTGCATCATCATTCGGACTTTTTTTTAAGATAAACAATTATAAACCTGTGTAACGGATCAAACTGAAATCAAATTGAAATCATGTGACTCATTTGAGACCGAATATGTTGCAATTTTAAGCGGAAAATTTATTTTATTTTAATCTAGGCGCCTAACTCAAGTTATGAAATCATTTTTCAATATATTATTTTGACATTTAAATAAATAAACTTTTGGCAACATTGGGTACAGTGGGCGCGCGCACGCGCACACACACACATACACACACCCCCCAGACTCCAACCGCAATGGACCGTACCGAAAAAAAAATCCATGAAATTTGTTCTGTTCATTACAATTAATAAAAAACAATTAATGTTTGCTTCCAATATGACATTCACCAAAAACATATTTATATTAATAGTGAACTGCATTTAAATGTTTGAAAACGGATGATGACATAGGCAAAAAAATCTTGAAAAAGGGCAATTAAAGCGGTCCGTAGAGTAGTTGCGGTAGTCTAGTGGTAAGCATGCTTACTCCCAGACCCAGAGGTTCTTGGTTCGAATTAAAAAAGTAATATTTCGTCTTTATAAAGTTTTAAGTTGCCTTAATTGTAAAAGTAGCCCTTTATCAGACCAGTGTTACTTATAATTAATGTTGATATTAAAATGAATCATCACACGATACAATCTGCAACAAAATGGCGGACGATTGGGATTTGCGAAAAAATGGCGGACGATTGGTGAATGGTCATTAAAAAAAATTGCAAAATCCGAAATATTGAGGCATTTCAGCCTAAATTTTGGCTATTGTACATTTCCAAAACTGACATGGTACGCCGTGGTACATACCGCGGTACTCACTAAAAATCTGGGATATACCATCGTACTTTTTCTCGTTGTACCCACCTCTATTATACACTGACGTGTATGAAAACAATGACAGAATAGTTGTCATGGTGCGAGGAGACCCTTAGGAAATATCCTTTTTCCATGGAGTATTGTAATTGCAGAACTAAAATGCTAGACAAATGATAATATATGCAGCAACAGGGCAACATCAAGAGAATGACAGTTGCCAAGACGGTCTAGTATCGTTAGGAATAATCATTTGTTGCGTACAATAGAAGTTAATTCGGATGTTTGAAGCATTTTATCCTGTATGTTTTAACCTGCGAAATGACTTATCAAGGGTTTTCTTAACTTGTCGATAATAAAGTCAAATTGAAGGCAAATAATAAATGGCAACGTGAATAAAAGTTTGAATGACTGCAAAAAACACGAGTTTACGGCTTTCCCAACCACCTTGGAAAAAACGTCGCCTGTTAATTTATGTTATCTTGCATAAATTGCGACAGTTTCTTGATATTTTCTTGATATTTTGTAAATTTTACATTCTTTGATGATCAAGGAAACATAAAATACTACTTACCTTAAAAACAAAGACTGTGAAGGAGAAAAAATTGCGTTTTCTTTCACATTACTAAATTAATTGATATTTGGCTCTCCGATGCACGAAGTCATGTACTTTCGTATTTGGTTGGTTGAAATTGGTCACTTGATTTGTTCACTTCCTCGCACGCATTCAATTTTCAAACGAATAAAGTCTGTGAAGCCGAATACAACACTGAGGGCAGCACCTGTTTTGGCGTAAAAAGGTCAACTACCATAAAACTTCAAAATTATTAACTGCTATATTTCTCAGTCAGAAGTAGTAATAACGTACATAAAAGAACAGCGAATCATTTTAACGGAAGTAACGTTATGATACCTTTTTGAATAGCATACTTAAAAACAACAACGAAAAAGCACGTTTTGAAAGATACTTAAATCAGGAAACAACCTTAAAACACAGCTAAAAACAAAATACTTCATGTACCGAAAGAAAAAAATGCATGCTTAAGATACTGTCACGGATCAATTCTGACCACCAAGACAGGGTGGTAGCATATATGCATTTAGAAACTATACATATCATATATTAAAAGTTAGGTACAGAGTCTAAAAGTAAAATGAAAAAATTAATAAATAAAATGGATTACTGACCTAACATTAATGATAGTCGGTACAAGAACTCTGGAATTAGTTAAAAGAAAACCTAGACAAATCCCAATCTGAATATGTGCCATCCAAGTTACTGATGGGTAAGTGCTCACTGCCAATGATTACGGCGGGCAGCAAGAAAACGCAACAGACTCTATGACCGTTGCAAGCGAATCGAATAAGTTAACACCGTAATTGGAGGCACGTTACCAAAAGCAAAATACAACTAGCTCATAGTTAGTTCTTGGAGGATTTGTTAGGCATCACTGAAGATCAAGACAATAAAAAGGTAAACATTGAACGTATTTTTACCTACCTGAAGAGTGCTAGGAGGGACAGTGAAGACATAGTACCATTACGATCTGAAGGCAACAAGGCGAATATCCCCAACAGACAGTTTAAATCAGTGTTTTCTGCTTGAAACCCAATGGCTAACCAGGCAACAACACCTACATGATCATAAAGCTGCTGCCACAGGCAAAATGAAACCACTAGTGCTGAAGGAATTAAGTTTAAAAATTGCACCTATCTTAAAGGTAATATTTCAGCAATCATTTAAACAAGGCCAAGTACCAAAATATTTGACGACAGCAAATGTGACACCATTCTCAAATATGACATTATATCTCTGGATATAGGGAGAAGAGATCGTGTGAGACACAACTTGTTATGCTAGAAGAGGATTTGGCGAAAACTTGCAGCGAAGGAAAGCAAACTGACCTCATCCTCCTAGATTTCTGCAAGGCATTTGACAAAGCTATCCATGAGAAACTGCTCCACAAACACTAGTATTTCGGAGTCCAAGGTAATTCTTTAAACTGGATAAAAGCATTTCTCCGTGACGGGACACAAACTGTAGTTTCTGAGGATGAGCTATCTGGTAAAATTGAAGTCACTTCACGGGTACCCCAATGATTTGTCCTGGGCCCTATCTTATTCCGTACCTACACTAACGCTCTGCCTGAAAGTATTACCTCACAAGTAAGGCTATTTGCAAGCAATACAGCTTTATATCTTACGATCAACGATTACAAGATCGAAAATCAGACTTTACAGACTGACCTTGAAAACTACAGAGATGGGAAGCCTTGAAGATCATCTACAAACAAAATATCATTAAAGTATTGCAGGTCAGAGACACCAACTTGAAGTTTTTCATCGTTTAACCTGATCCCCTTTACAAATGACTTGTATTGTATACACATGTGTTAGCTAATGTGTGATATTTTCAATGTAATTTTATACTATTTGTGAATAAAACATGTTGAAATTAAATGACTTTTGTAAAACAACATTGAGATTTTGATCATGTTCCGCGCTTGTTCTCCCGAAAACCAAAACATCATAGACAATTGCGACAACCCCTGTTATCCCCTCAAGTAATTCGTCGGTTTTTCTATGAACTTCATCTTCTGAGGAACGTAACCCGAATGGTAATTTGAGATGCCTGTACCTCCCATAACAGGTGTAAAAGGTAGTTAGGAATGAAGATTCATCTTAAAGCTTAATTTAAGTTGGAATACTTTTACTGATTTACGTTGAGCTTCTGTTAGGTTTAACGTGTTTGTATACTTCACGTCTCTTTTCTCCGACCCATAGAAGTAAATATGTTTCTTGTATTTCTTCTTACTTTTATTTCAGCGTCCCTGTGAAAATGAGTTCAGGATACTGCTTGAACATTTTCAATTCGTTTACACCAAGTTGCAGTCAATAGACAGTGGTGGTATCCATCATGAATGTTTCAATGCATCAATTATTTAATATCATATTCAACTTCAGTCAATTAATTCAGTACTTCTGACACCATGTTTTGTTATGATGGAATGAACGACTACCCACAATGAGACTTTCTGTTACCAATGGGTGTGTTATGCCTTTGTTATAGTTCTCCTAGCAGTGGTATAGCAGGTTTTAAACTAACATTGAAGCATGAGACGAATGATTGTAAGCCTGTAAATGAGACTGCGGTTCGAGTAATGTCCCTATAGAATAGAATCAGAAGAATGATGTAGATACGGTTTTGTTTTCGAATTAAAGTTTCCTTATGCTTAGCTTCTTAAATGACTACAACTATGAATGCTGCCCAAACTTCGTAACTATCACATAAAGGACAATTATATTATAAGATTTATAGTTTGAAAACCGTTTGTCCTAATACTAATACTACTACAACTTCTGCTACTACTACTACTTCTACTACTACTACTGCCACTACTACTGCTACTACTGCTGCTACTACTGCTACTACTGCTGCTGCTACTACTACTGCTGCTGCCACTACTTCTACTACTTCTACTACTTTTACTACTACTACTTCTGCTATTACTACTGCTTCTACTACTACTACTACTGCCACTACTACTACTACTTGTGCTGCTGCTGCTGCTGCTGCTGCTGCTGCTATTACTACTTGTACTACTACACTATTACTATTACTATTACTACTACTATTTCTACTACACCTACTACTACTAACTCTACTACTGCTACTACTTCTCCTACTACTACTATTATTATTACTACTACTCTACAACTACTACTATTATTGCTTCTACAACTACTACTACTTCTACTTCTATTACTACTAATACTTCTGCTACTGCTGCTATTACTACTACTACTGCTGCTACTACAACTACTACTTCTATTACTACTACTACTACTGTTACTACTACTTCTATAACTACTACTGTTGTTACTACTACTACTACTATTACTGCTACTACTACTACTATTACTACTACTACCACTACTCTTACTACAACTGCTCCTACTAATTCAACTACTACTACTAATACTACTACTACTACTAATACTACCACTTCTACTACTACTTTTACTATTACTACCACTTCTACAACTACTACTATGATTACTACTATTACTACTACTGCTACTACTGCTGCTGCTGCTACTACTGCTATAACTACTACTACTACTACTACTACTACTGCTGCTACTGCTGCTACTACTACTTCTACTTCTACTGCTACTGCTACTATTACTATTACTACTACTAATAATGACAATAAAATAATGATAATGATAACAAGGACTTAAATATATATACATATCCGTCCGTGATAATAATTATAATAATAATAATGCCAACATAATAATAGACTTAATAGTTATAATAATAATTATATAGGTCGCTTTCAACAATTTTTCAGTCATATCATCTGTAAAGAATAAAGACTACTGCATGTATACTACAGATACACCTATGATACATATAATATAACACATCACCTATTCTATGGAGACTTTATCAGGTTCCTGTGACCATATTACATTATGCACAGTTTATCGTAATAGAGGAAGTAATCCATTTTATTCTGACAATATATATTACTTGGGTTATTTCCCTTTACCAATTCGCGTTTTTTAAGTAAACTTAGAGTTCCCATAGTTTAATTATTGCTCAACAGAATGTATGACTGTGTATCTGTATGTGTTTTTAATTAAAATTTTACACCTACTTTTAACATATCCAATAGGCGCTATATATTTACACATTTATGGTAGATCAAAATACGTAACTTTAAAATCAAATCAAATCGAATACATTTTATTTAATGTTGGCATGATAAATACACAGTAAACATAAGCTATATATAAAAATTTTGAACCGACAACACAGAAATCTTAGTCAACTTTGGAATAATAACATTTGACAAATCGTTTATTTGACTATTATACAATTATGGACTTTTCAACTGTGCAATATGATGTGATATGTACTAGAAAATAAATATTGACCGAGGTGGTAGGCAAGGTAATTTTTTATGTTTTTCTGGTGCATAGCACATCTATTACACAATTGAAAAGTCCATTACTGTTTTATTACATACAATATAAATAAATGAAGACTTTACTAGCTTTTTCGTATAGGAAATGCCAAAAAATCAGCAAGTTCAGATTATACATTTTATGTAACAATAGTATATAAAAGTAAAAATAAAATAAAATTCGCCTGGTGGGATTCGAACCATGGCGATAAATATCAAAATCTTACACAAGTTTAACGTCTTAATCTTCAGTCACACTGGATCATACGTTTTCTGGATCGTACTATTGGTGGCAATTTTGGCGAGGTACGACCAATCGGCAATTTTGCTACGATCTCAGTTAGTGATCGCATACTGCGACAACAAGTCTCCTTCCTTTTCATTGGATAAGAGCGATCACATGGTGATCCCTATATATCTATCGTGGGTCAGTAGATTCCAATGGAGGGCAGGCAAAACAGTATATCAAACATGTTTGAAAGTGATACGTAAAAACTGAGAAAGTGAGAACTTATTTATAAATAAAGATACTCATAAGACTTCAATAGGGCCTTAATGAGGTTCGAGATTGTATGTATTAAAAATATTGTCACTGAAATAAATCAATTATTTGGTTATTGACATTGATATCTCGGTATTGCGTCACTAATTATACTGATATATTGGCAAAATGTCACTAATAACATTGATATCTCGATATAACGACACTTATAACATTGATATCACGGAATAATGACACTAATAACACTCATATATTAGCACAATGTCACTAATAAAATTGATTTCTCGGTATCATGTCACTAATAACATTGATGTCTCGGTATGGTGTCACTAATAACACTGATATATTAGTATGGTGTCACAATAACATTGATGTCTTGGCATAATGTCACTAATAACATTGATTTCTCGGTAATGTTTCACTAATAACATTGATATCTCGGTATGGTGTCACTAAAAACACTGATATATTGGTATGGTGTCACAATAACATTGATGTCTTGGCATAATGTCACTAATAACATTTATTTCTCGATAATATGTCACTAATAACATTGATATCTCGGTATGGCGTCACTAATAACACTGATATATTGACAGAGTGTCACTAATAACAATGATAGCTCGGTAAAATGACACTAATAACATTGATATCATAGTATGGTGTCACTAATAACACTGATATATTGGCATAATGTCACTAATAAAAATGATTTCTCGGTAAGGTGTCACTAATATCATTGATATCACGGTAATATGTCACTAATAAAATTGATATCACGGTTTGATGACACTAATTACGCTGATATCTCGTTATGATGACACTAATAACATTGATATCTCAGTATAATGACATTAATAACATTGATATCTTGGCATAACCTCACTAATAACATTGATTTCTCGGTATAATGACACTATTAACATTGATATATTGGCATAATGTTACTAATAACATTGATATCTCGGTATGACGACACTAATAACATTGATATCATGGAATGGTGTCACTAATAACGCTAGTATATTAGCATAATTTCACAAATAAAATTGATTTCTCGGTAATATGTAACTAATAACATTGATATCACTGTAATGTGTCACTTATAACATTGATATCATGGTATGATGACACTAATTACACTGATATCTCGGTATGGTGTCACTTATAACGTTGATATTTTTGGTATGGTGTCACAAATACCGTTGATATATCAGTATAATGTCACTTATAACATTGATATCATGGTATATTGTCACTAATTACACTGATATATCAATATGATGACACTAAGAACATTGATATCTCGAAATAATGTCTCTAATTACATTGAAATATCGGTATGGTGTCACTTATAACGTTGATATTTTTGGTATGGTGTCACAAATAACATTGAAAGATCGTTATGATGTCACTAATAACATTGCTTTCTCACTGTAATGTCGGTGATTATATTGATATTGTGAAACGATGTCATATTGCATTTACGCTGGAGAGCTCAAGCGTTATCGGACCTTATAATAATTATAGAGTTGGCGTCATTGAGGAAATTATAATCACGTAATTTTGATACTGATTACATTAATGTTTCCATATGACGCCACTAATACCGTATATATTTCGGTGTGACGTCACTTCGTACAGGTTGTACCTGTATAATGCGGACAAATTACAATATAACAGGTATATGTAGTGTCACCGCGAAGATTTAAAATAACTGTATTTTCAGACATTCACAACTTCTAATTCTTATTTATATGTGTTTATCCTTTATCCTTGTCACCGTTCACGTTAAGTTACGATGCACATATATACTCACTATTATCATTTAGTTGATAATTTAAAAACCTGCAGTTTTATGTCTCGTATGGAACTATTAGACACGGCAAGTTTTGTTTGATCTTTAGAAAGGCAGATAGAGTATGGATACCACATAGAGACCAACTTGTGTGTGCTCATAATAGGACCCGCGGTAGATATTTGTACAATAGAGTGTGTTTCATTGCTACATACAAAGAAGCAGCCAGACTGACACGCGGCTATTCCTGTTGGTACCTTTATCCTGTCATCTTTAATCATCACTTTTGTCACATCCTTCGTATCGTATAAATACACGGAGTGTTCGTCCATTTTTACATTTTTACACGTTCTGTGTGTAATGATGGCGCAACTACTACAACATAGTTGTTTATCATCCACGCAGTAAAACTCGATTTGTTTTGAGTGAGTTTCACAGCGGTCCAACCCTGTCATCGATCTACAGAGATCAATTTGACTTAAGTTGGTCGCCATATCTTCAATTTCCACCAATTCATGACCTTCTGTGAAGGAAAACGTACCATGGATATTAACACAGGAAGAACAAAGATACTCTTGACAATCTGGACAGAACTTCTCGGCCTTCTCGGAGTTGTCTCTTTTCTTGCAAGGTTGACTGTGTATGTCTTTGGTTTGACCCTCACCTCCCTTCAGAGACTTTTATTCTTTTAAAGACAATATAGCATAGTTAAATGGCAGTGATTTCGTCCATCCATCTGAAAGTATGTCTTTGTTCTTAGCGACAGTGATCTTTTTACAAAGTGGACACTCTATCCCGTCCTTTAAGGTCCCGCTGGTTTTCATTTCCGTAACATGTGAGTTGATACATGGTTCACACAGCGTATGTAGACATGACAGTAGTTTTGGATATTTGTACGTTTCAAGACATAAAGGACAGTTTAGTTTAACCTATTCTGCCCTTAGCTCGTCGCTGACATCCTCATTATATTTAGCCGCCATATTATTGGTTAGCAGTACTGAAAATATATAAAATATATGCAGACGATGTACACGTTATCTACAAAAATGAACAGACCAGTTTTATCTACACGTTTATAGGGACACAGGACAATCAATATTTATTCATGTCCACGTGTCACCTGTGAACGTATATCCATATGGAAACGTAATATTACTATTGAAAACGTTATATCAATTAACATGTACACGACAGTGGTTAAGTTAGTTTGTATAACATGAGTAAAAAAATCTTTAAAATAGAATTATGTTATTTATTATTTTATTTCTATCTATCCTACCAACATAAAATTTAGAAATAAAATATGTTGTTTTTTTTATACAACTTAAACAAATACGAGAAATTTGATGTCCTTGAACCGTTTACAAGAGTAGCTCCCCATTTGAAAAAAGAATCGAAACTTAGCGTCTGCACACATAATATGGTATTCTGATATCGTATGCGCATCATGTAGATATATAACTTTAGATATCATTTTATCAAACTTGCTGTGTATCCCTTTTAAACAAGAATTAGAAAATAAATTATAGAAAAACATTATGTATGTGAAATATATAGTTAAGTGTGCTATTTCCGCCCTTATACCATATCTGAATGCATATAGATGTGATATCGAAATATATATTTATTAGGCATTTGCAGAATATAGTTCTGTACTTAGTTCGAATTTTATTAATGAGCAAATATCGCACTTTTTAATATATGTTACGTTAATGTACAGATAGCAAACTCTATATGTTAAAATGTCGGACAGTTTGATACACGGGAGTCAGATACGCTGTTGCACGGAATATGGTAACATCTAAAGGCGCATTGTAACATATATCGAAAAAAATAACGCAGTTTAAACGTCTAACATTTATTACATATACATGTATATCTGATATCTCAATACATAGAGATATTACAGCACGAAGAAAAAATATCTGATTATTGTCGTGTGTAATTTAGGGGGCGAGTAGGTTAAGACGCTGTCGATTAATGATCAATTACCTCGCATTGCTCAGGTTGAGGATCCAAACAATTTATATGAGAATATTTGTTAGCTACTAGCGGAAAGAACAGTTGTTCGACTCAGATTCATTCTGAGGGTTTCCTCCTAAAATAGCATATGCCATATTATTACAACCTCTCGTGTGTTGACAATGGTGTTTAATTCCATCGAAACACACACACGCACGCACGCACGCACGCACGCACGCACACACACACACACACACACACACACAGAGTAGCTATGTTAATTGTTTATAATTATATACACTGCTACGCACTATAACAGTATAATTAATGCACAAAGCATTATAAAGTGTTACGTCGTATTATAAATGACATATTATTAATGACATATTATTAATGACATATTATTAATGACATATTATTAATGACATATTATTAAATACGTTTTATTAATAATATTTTATTAATTACATATTATTTTTTTTCAAGTATTATTAATACCGTATTATTAATTACGTACATATTGTTAATTACATATTATTAAATTCATATTATTAATTTCATATTATTAATTACGTATTTTTAATGACGTACATAATATTAATAATTTATTATTAACTTCATAATTATTATTAATTACAAATTCTTAATTACGTATTAAAATTATGTATTATTTATGACGTCTTATTAATGACGTACATATTATCTCACCCATTCACATTATACTGGTTCCGGGCCGACCAGATCAAGAACTTTCCTCTAAATGCTAAACGCCAAGCGAGGACGCTTCAATTACCATTTTTCAAGTCTTTGATATGACCTGGCCGGAGATCGATAGATATATGAACATTATCAAATAATCTCCGTAACACATTCATTTAAGTTGACACTCGCCTCATGACTGCTGTAGTTAGTGATTCCTTATTATTTAAAAAGTGTATTAAATAACTTGAATATAAAAACATTGACGTTATTGCTCATATCGCGCAGACGAAATACTCACGTGACAAACATGTTATATTATGTTGACGTGCAAAGTCTATCAAACGAAAGATAACGTTTAGTTTTAATTCAAATCAATTCGGTATGATATAGATATCAAAACTGTAACACGGTTGGGTTATCATATAAATATCAAAACTGAGACACGTGTTGGGTTATCTTATAGATATCAAAACTGAGTCACGGCTGGGTATTCTTATAGATATCAAAACTAAGACACAGCTGTGTTATCTTATATGTATCAAAACTGAGACACGGTTTGGTTATCGTTTAAATATCACAACTGAGACACGGTTGGGTTATCTTATAGATATCAAAACTGAAACACGGTTGGGTCATCGTATAAATATAAAAACTGAGACACGGTTGGGTTATCTTATAAATACCAAAACTGAGACACAGCAGGGTTATATAATAGATACCAAAACTGAGACACGGCTAGATTATCATATATATATCAAAACTGAGACACAACTGGATTATCTTATAGATATCGAAACAGACACACGGCTGGATTATCTTATATATTTAAACTGAGACACGGCTGGATAATCTGATAGATATCAAAGTGATACACGGCTGGAATATCTTATAGATATCAAAACTGAGACACAGCTTGGTTATCTTATGGATATCGAAACAGACACTTGGCCTGGATTATCTTATATATATTAAAACTGAGACAAAGCTGGGTTATCTTATAGATATCAAAACTGAGACACAGCTGGATTATCTAATATATATCAAAATTGAGAGACAGCTGGTTTATCTTATAGATACAAACTAAGACATGGCTGGGTTATCTTATAAATATCCAAACTGACACACAGCGGGGTTATCTTATATAAATCAAAACTGACACACAGCTTGGTTATCTTATAGATATCAAAACTGAGACACAGCTGGATTATCTAAAGATATCAAAACTGAGACACGGCTGCATTATCTTATATGTATATCAAAACTGAGACACGGCTGGATTATCTTATAGATATACAAACTGAGACACGGCTGGGTTATCTTATAAATATCAAAACTGAGACACTGTTGTATTATCTACTAGATATTAAAACTGAGACACGGCTGGATTATCTAATATATATCAAAACTGAGACACAGCCGGATTATCTTATAGATATCGAAACAGACACACGGCTGGATGGTCTTATACATATAGAAAATCTTATAGATATCAAAACTGACACACGACTGGGTTATCTTATAGATATTAAACTGAGACACAGCTGGGTTATCTTATTAATATCAAAACTGAGACAAAGCTGGGTTATCTTATAGATATCAAAACTGAGACAAAGCTGGGTTATCTTTTAGATATCAAAACTGAGACAAAGCTGGGTTATCTTATAGATATCAAAACTGAGACACAGCTGAATTATCTTATAGATATCGAAACAGACACACGGCTGGATGATCTTATAGATATTAAACTGAGACACGGCTGGATTATCTGATTAATATCAAAGTGAGACACGGCTGGGTTATCTTATACATATCAAAACTGAGACACAGCTGGGATATCTTATACATATCAAAACTGGGACACGGCTTGGTTATCTTATATATATCAAAACTGAGACACAGCTGGGTTATCTTATACATATCAAAACTGAGACACAGCTGGGATATCTTATACATATCAAAACTGAGACACGGCTGGGTTATATTATAGATATCAAAACTGAGACACGGTCATATTATTATATACATATCAAAACTGAGACAAAGCTGGGTTATCTTATACATATCAAAACTGAGACACAGCGGGGTTATCTTATAAATATCAAAACTAAGACATATCTGGGTTATCTTATAGATATCAAAACTGAGACACAGCTGGGTTATCTAATAGATATCAAAACTGAGACACGACTGCATTATCTTATATGTATATCAAAACTGAGACACGGCTGGATTATCTTATAGATATACAAACTGAGACACGGCTGAGTCATCTTATAAATATCCAAACTGAGACACGGCTGGGTTATTTAATGATATCAAAACTGAAACACAGCTTGATTATCTTATACATATCAAAACTGAGATACGACTAGATTATCTTATAGATATACAAACTGAGACACGGCTGGGTTATCTTATAGATATACAAACTGAGACACGGCTGGGTTATCTTATAAATATCCAAACTGAACACGTCTGGGTTATCTCATGATATCAAAACTGAGATACGACTAGATTATCTTATAGATATACAAACTGAGACACGGCTGGGTTATCTTATATGTATATCAAAACTTAGACACGGCTGGGTTATCTTATAGATATACAAACTGAGACACGGCTGGGTTATCTTATATATATACAAACTGAGACACGGCTGGGTTATCTTATAGATATACAAACTTAGACACGGCTGGGTTATCTTATAGATATACAAACTGAGACACGGCTGGGTTATCTTATAGATATACAAACTTAGACACGGCTGGGTTATCTTATAGATATACAAACTGAGACACGGCTGGGTTATCTTATGATATCAAAACTTAGACACGGCTGGGTTATCTTATGATATCAAAACTGAAACACAGCTGGATTATCTTATATACATCAAAACTGAGACACTGTTGTATTATCTAATAGATATCAAAACTGAGACACGGTTGGATTATCTTACATATACCAAAACTGAGACACGGCTGGATTATCTTATAGATATCAAAACTGAGACACGGCTGGATTATCTTATAGATATCAAAACTAAGACACAACTGAAACACAGCTGGGTTAATTTGTAGATATCAAAACTGGGACACGGCTTTGTTATCTTATAGATATCAAAACTGAAACACAGCTGTGTTATCTTATATATATCAAAACTGAGACAAGGCTGGGTTTTGTATTTGAATAAATGGCAATTAAAACTTATAATGAATTGATGAAATTAAATTTACATTTAATTGAATAATACGTACTCATTTAATAAACCAAATCGGTTCATTAATTGTACTTTCGTTTGATTGTTCGTTCGTCCGTTCGTTTATTCTTCGTTCGTGTGTTCATTAGTTCAATTTTTCATTCGCTAGATGTAAAAGCCAGTTGTTTACGACATTGATATATCTAGGCTGTTACCATTAAACTTCATAAAAGTATTTTATATATAAGTTATTGAAATACAGTTTACTTTTAAAGGAGATGTTCACGTAAATATATAAAACTTATACTGGTTGTATAGAATGGATTAATGATTCATCCCCCTCCCCAACTCTTGAAAAAAATAAATATCCAGATACATTATGCAGATATGTCTGCACTCGATTCAACAAATCAAATGATAATGAGACAATCTCGTGGATTAACCTCCAGAATATTTACACTTACCTTTGTCCTCACGATATAACAACCTCTGTTCCCCCTTTCCACTAATATAGCAATTTATAGTAGCTTGGCCAATAACATTGCACCACTTCATTCAAATTCAGCCGATTGAAGTTAATAATTTTGGATAGTCCGCTGTATGTTTTAATTTTTACATTCAGTGCGCAACTGTCATCAGTTTTGTCTATGTCTTTGTTATCATCAAAATGAAAGACGAAACAAATTATAAACGCAATTCCTTTTTAAAAATCTAATTGCGTAAACACCAACACCGAACGCTTGTCACACAGGAAGCTACTCTTTGTTGTTACCGCTTCCGTGTATTTAAACCAGTAAAAATGATCTCATATTAATTGTAATCAATTGTATATTTTATAATGATTAAATGTCCGCAAGAATGATTATTTCAAAATAAGTGCCTTTTATATGTTTAATTATTTAAAGATAGGACATACGGGAACTGCTGCACTGAACATGTTACAAAAAAAGGAATTATTTGTAAACATTTAGCGAATACAGATTGTAAACATTTTTTCTGGAAACGTCGATGTCTATTATTGGCATATGGAGACATAATCGGAAAAAAAAATGTTGACGTCACATTATTTGTTTAATATAGAGCAAACATAATATAATACATGTACTGATTAATAGCATTTTCAAAACGGTTTGAAACATTTAGAGGGATCAATGACAATGTATATATCTCTCTTACTTACTAAACAACAGTCAATAATAAAGGGTACATAGCTCCCCGTACCATAACCCCGCATAGAGCTCTTCGATTCGGATATATCGACTTCAGTATCAATTAAGACTGTTTAGAGAAAATATGCCATAACCCGCATACAGCTCTTCAATTTGGTTACATCGACTTCAGTATCAATTAAGACTGTTTAGAGAAAATGCGCCATAATCCCGCATACAGCTCTTCGATTTGGTTACATCGACTTCAGTATCAATTAAGACTGTTTAGAGAAAATGCGCCATAATCCCGCATACAGCTCTTCGATTTGGAAATATCGACTTCAGTATCAATTAAGACTATTTAGAGAAAATGCCGATAATCCCGCATAAAGCTCTTCGATTTGGAAATATCGACGTCAGTATCAATTAAGACTATTTAGAGAAAATGCCGATAATCCCGCATACAGCTCTTCGATTTGGAATTATCGACTTCAGTATCAATTAACACTATTTAGAGAAAATGCGCTATAATCCCGCATACAGCTCTTCGATTTGGTTACATCGACTTCAGTATCAATTAAGACTATTAAGAGAAAATGAAATATCTTCACCATCATCTTTACCATCATCATCAGTGTCACAATCATCATCATTATATTCATCATCAATATCATAAAATCATCATCAAGAGTATCATTCATTATCAAATCTATTGATATTGCTGACCCAAATCTGCACCCCAACACCATACCCCTGATTTTCTAATGGTCGCCCCCTTGTTCAAATGCTTATGATAATGACGACGAGAACGAAACATAATGATAATGATGATTGATTGACTGATTGATTGGAGTTTAACGCAGTTTTCAACATCAGTGCAGTTATTTAACGGTGGCCAGTTAGCCTAACCAGTGATCCTGTACATATATTAACATGTAATCAGTACTCCGGCAACAGTATTAATGATGATGATGATGATGATGATGATGATGATGATGATGATGGTGGTGGTGATGATGATGATGGTGGTGGTGGTGGTGCTTGTGGTGGTGGTGATGATGATGATGATGATGATGATGATGATGATGATGATGATGATGATAGCAATGATGTACAGTAGAATCCCTAATAGAATCGCTAATACGACTACCATTGCCGTTTTTTTTTTAAAAAAAGTGGTCCAAATACTGAGGTGGTCCCAATATATGGCGATAACTTTCATCACATGTCTGTCTTCGTTTATTGATGGACATTTTGTATCGATATATCGACTCGTGTATCGATATATCGACTTACAAGTATCAACGATATATCGGCTACTGTTTCAGAAAAATGATATGAAGAAATACTTTGAAAAGCTTTCATGAAAAAATCAAATTTTATTCAATATATTTTTATCTGATTCGTATACATATTGTACAAAAACTGTATAACAAAAAAGCTTGATTAAGTAAAAAATATCATTTAAACATTGTATCACTATTATTCACTTCAGCTTGTGTATTTGTTGTGGAAAAGAATGTTTCCGACAATGTAAACAAACTTGTTCCTCTATTTATTTGACCGAATCAACGCTTCCAAACTTTGACTCCATATAGTGTCGACTCCTCTAAATCGTCGATACATCGACATCGACGGAAGTGAAAAAGAATGACGGGATCAATTGTGGTTTAATTTCCGGAGCCAAGGAGGAATATTCCTTTTAAATTATTTTCGAAATGAGTAGTATATTTGGTATACAGTAAAACCTGTCTTCAGCAGCCATTTAAGGAAACGGGCAAAATGACCTATTAAGACAGGTTGTTACTTAATACAAGTTTATTTGCTCTGAAAGCATAAACATGGGAAAGAGCAAATGTTGCTGCTTAAGACAGGTGTCTGTTTAATATAGGCGACCGATTGCACAGGTTTGACTGTATAATGAAACTAAAAGTAATTCCCAATGTGGTTATGACAGAATCGCGTACGTGCTGATATATTTTTATGTCGATTGTGCACATGAGATAAAATTCAACTGAGTTCGAAAAATACTTTCAATTGGAACGTCAGAAAGACCGAACATGGCCATGTTTCAGACGTCACATATAAATATAATTTATGTTATATTTTCCGCAGAAAAAAATACATACTCATATTAGAAATTACTTTTAGTTCCATTATATACTAAATATACTACTGATTTCGAAAATAATTTCAAATGTATATTCCTCCTTATATTAAATGAAAATACACAAATCCGTCGTCTTACAAGCGGTCCTAATACCGAATATAGGGGTGGCAATATATTATTATTAAACAAAATGATCATTAAACAAAAGGAAAAATCCTAATTTTATTATAGAGATGGTCCTAATGCAGGGTTTTAGTGTATATTTAAACAACAGTGCAGATGGACATTTAGACACTGCATAATTATAATAATGACGGCTTTTAGGGTCTAGCAAATAACGCGACAGTCACTATGACTATCATTTTTAATTCGGGAGCTCTATGCGTCAAGATGTCAGGCCCGTTTTAAAGTTGATGTGTATATTTGACGCATAGCCCTGGAGTCGGAACCACATGGGCTCACACAACTTATAATGTGTTTGTATGCCATTAAAACCCATTCATTCATTCATTCATTCATTCATTCAAAGTGTGTGTGGTCATTTAATGTGTTCACTGAATCCAGCCTCAGATGCATATAAGCTATAACTAATTTCTTGTGAAACCCTTTCATTAGTTTCTCAATATGTATATTAAATGAATGATCAACATGCATACTGTGAATAAACTGATGTTTAAACAATCACTAACTGTGATCAACATGCATACTGTGAATAAACTGATGTTTAAACAATCACTAGCTGTGATCAACATGCATACTGTGAATAAACTGATGTTTAAACAATCACTAGCTGTGTTCGTCCGTTTTATCTGGAACAACGTGAACGTCATTTCCGTCTGTGCATGATTCCAGTTTCCGTTTCCGTCCATATTTCTCCGCCAGAGGGAGCAGTGTCATTCCTATTCCGCCAATTAAATGCATGGACGCAATCAGTTGGTAACTGGGAACGTATGTCCCTAACAAGTCACGCATAAGACCTGAAAATATGTAATGATTTTGACGATGAGACCTGTTTCTTAATTTTAATAAAAAAAAAAAAGTTAAACATGACTTGTATTTTTGTATTTTTTCCTTCGAATAAATGTCGAAGATATTGCTGCGATTGACACCTACACAATTACAAATTAAATAAAATGATATGAATAGATACTACGTAAGTACATTTCCGTACAAAGCACTTTAGGTTCAGCACGGGCAGACAATAATGGCTCGGCAAATGGCACTTTGTTTAATTTTCTTAGCCTTACCTAATTTATTCTATATGGAAATCCAAAATTCACTGCTGATACTGTATAGATATCCAATAAAATGCATTTATCATAGAGCATATATTTATATAAATGTTCCATTTACAAAATGTGTATTTAATACTTATTCCAGTCAATTATTAATGTTTGTAAAATATATAATCTATGGAAAGCCCTTTAATTTTACTTTTTTTTTCAACCAAATTATTCAAAACTGTCACTTGCTACAATTGCAGCACATTTTAATATAATGATGTATACCATTATAATATAAACGTATTATCACATCATAATATAATAGTATAATCACATATAACATTTGCCATTATCGCATTATAATATAATGATGTATTACATTATAATATAAACGTATTATCACATCATAATATTATGGTATCATCACATATAACAATTATAATATTAAAAGTATTATCCCATTATGATATAATAGTATTATCACATTTTAATATAATGGTATATCACACTATAATATAATGGTATTATCACATTTTAATATAATGGTATATCACACTATAATATAATGGTATTATCACACTATGTTATAATTGTATATCACATTATAATATAATGGTATTATCACACTATGATATAATTGTAAATCACATTATAATATAATGGTATTATCACACTATAATATAATGGTATTATCACATTATAATATAATTGTATATCACACTATAATATAATGGTATTATCACATTATAATATAATAGTATATCACACTATAATATAATGGTATTATCACACTATATTTTAATGGTATTATCACACTATAATATAATGGTATTATCACACTATAATATAATGGTATTATCACATTATAATATAATGGTAGATCACACTATAATATAATGGTATTATCACACTATAATATAATGATATTATCACATTATAATATAATGGTATATCACACTATAATATAATGGTATTATCACACTATGTTATAATTGCATATCACATTATAATATAATGGTATTATCACACTATGATATAATTGTAAATCACATTATAATATAATGGTATTATCACACTATAATATAATGGTATTATCACATTATAATATATTGGTATATCACACTATAATATAATGGTATTATCACATTATAATATAATAGTATATCACACTATAATATAATGGTATTATCACACTATATTTTAATGGTATTATCACACTATAATATAATGGTATTATCACACTATAATATAAAAGTATTATCCCATTATGATATAATGGTATTATCACACTATAATATAATGGTATTATCACACTATGATATAATTGTATATCACATTATAATATAATGGAATTATCACACTTTAATAAAATGGTATTATCACACTATAACATAATGGTATTATCACAATATAATATAATGGTATATCACACTATAATATAATGGTATATCACACTATAATATTATGGTATTATCACACTATGATATAATGGTATATCACACTATAATATTATGGTATTATCACACTATGATATAATTGTATATCACACCATAATATTATGGTATTATCACACTATAACGTAATTGTATTATCACACTATGATATAATGGTATATCACACTATAATATTATGGTATTATCACACTATAACGTAATTGTATTATCACACTATAATATAATGGTATATTACATTATGATATAGTTGTATTATCGCATTATTAAAAATGGTATTATCAAATTATAATATAAAAAGTCTGATCACACTATAGTATAACAGTATTTTCACACTATAATATAATGTTATTATCACAGTATAATATAATGGTTTTATCACATTATGATATAATGGTATTATCACATTATAATATATTGGTATTATTTGATTATAATATGATTGTATATCACAATATATTAAAATGATATTATCACATTATAATATAATAGTATATCTCACTCTAATAAAATGGTATTATCACACTCTAATACAACAGTATTAACACACTATAATATAATGGTATTATCACACTATAATAAAATAATATACCACACTATTATATAATGGTATTATCACATTATAATATAATGGTATTATCACATTATAATACAATGGTATCACCACACTATAATACAATGTTATTATCAGACTATACTATAATGGTATTATCACACTGTGATTCAATGGTATTATCACACTATAATACATTGGTATTATCACACTATAATATAAGGATTTTATCACAATATTATATAATAATATACCACATTACATAATAATGGTATATTACATTATGGTATAATGATATTATCACATTATAATATGATGGCATTATCACATTATAATATAATGGTATATCACATTATAATATGATGGTACTATCACATTATAATATAATGGTATATCACATTAAAACAAATGGAATTATCTCATTATAATATAATGGTATTATCACACTATAATATAATTGTATATCACATTATGATAAAAAGATATTGTCACTTTATAATGTAATTTCGGTTCTTTCGTGGTCGCTCAAACATTGTGGATTTCATGATTTACTTCACAAAAATAATAAATAAGTTTTCTATCATCTTGTTAAAGGTTTTACATCTAATACAGCCATATATATCACTGGTTATTTGCCTCTAAGTTTAATATTTTAATGTAGCTGACGGTATCTGTGGCATCTCATTTAATAATACATGAGACAGATGGCTACCACACCACAAAGTCGGTTGCCACAAGAGACAGTCGGTTACCACGCGAGACAGTCAGTTACCACATCAGACAGTCGGTTACTACAGGAGACAGTCGGTTACCACATGAGACAGTCGGTTAGCACAGGAGACAGTCAGTTACCACATGAGACAGTATGTTACCAAACGAGACAGTAGGTTACCACATGAGACGAGACAGTCAGTTACCACACGAGACAATCGGTTACCACACGAGACAGTCTGTTACCATACGAGACAGTCGGTTACCACATGAGACAGTCAGTTACAACTTGAGACAGTATGTTACCACACAAGACAGTCGGTTACTGCATGAAACAGTCAGTTACCACACGAGACAGTCGATTACCACACGAGACAGTCGGTTACAACATGAGACATTATGTTACCACATAAGACAGTCGGTTACAACACGAGACAGTCGGTAATCACACGAAACAGTCAGTTACATCACGAGACAGTCGGTTACCACAGGAGACAGTCGGTTACAACATGAGACAGTATGTTACCAATGAGACAGTCGGTTGCCACACGAGACAGTCGGTTACCACGTGAGACAGTCGGTTACTACACGAGACAGTCGGTTACATCACGAGACAGTCGGTTACAACATGAGACATTATGTTACCACATGAGACAGTCGGTTACAACACGAGACAGTCGGTTATCACACGAGACAGTCGTTTACATCACGAGACAGTCTGCTACAATACGATACAGTCTGTTACCACACGAGACAGTCGGTTATAACACGAGACAGTCGGTTACAACATGAGACAGTCGGTTACCAAACGAGACAGTCGGTTACCACATGAGACAGTCGGTTTCCACACGAGACAGTCTGTTAAAACATGAGACAGTTGGTTACCACATGAGACAGTTGGTTACCACACGAGACAGTCGGTTTCCACACGAGACAGTCGGTTACTACACGAGACAGTCTGTTACCAAATGAGGCACTCGGTTACCACACGAGACAGTCGGTTACCACACGAGACAGTCAGTTACCAGACGAGACAGTCAGTTACAACATGAGACATTATGTTACCACATGAGACAGCCAGTTACCACACGATACAGTCGGTTACCAAACGAGACAGTCAGTTACCACATGAGAGAGTCGGTTTCCACACGAGACAGTCGGTTACCACATGAGAGAGTCGGTTTCAACACGAGACAGTCGGTTTCCACATGAGACAGTCGGTTACCACATGAGACAGTGGGTTACCACATGAGACAGTCGGTTGCCACGTTATAACATGAAACAGTCGGTTACTACTGAGAATCAATTCCTACGGATGTGAAAAATAGTGAAAAGAAGGACGTTGTACAGCATGAAAACGTGCCATCAATATAGATAAATCATATATTTGACACTCATTAATGATATTTATACGGCTGGTGTATTACAACCAGCCATTTAATTCTCAAAACTTTGCACTCTCTATTTCCCCTCTACCTTTGTAACGTTATTGAATTTCACTTAAAAGCTGTTGAAAACTAGAAATGTGCCTGTCAACACGAATGTCCCTGTCATGTCCTGTATTGCAGCAATACCATTGGTGTAGTGAACTACAGCAGTACTACTACAAAGACGACAGTGTGACTAACTGAACTTCGAACTGATGCTTGCTAGCAAGTTTGACTATAGTCAGTTAGAAATATTAGCTCGAACTAATCCTAGGTAGAACCAGTACTATTAAAGCATATACGAAAACATGTCTTGCTCAAGGACACCACTTATAGCCGTGGCGGTGGATCAAACAAACGATTCCTTTGATCATGGTTTCGATGCTCTACCATTTGACCGAGCGCTCCACAATTACAATCAAAATTATATAAAGGACCATATAACTCTGCCATACATCGATGGCGCGTAATGCGGTGATTATAGGAGCAACTGGGCTTAATGCTTATATTCACTTACAAGTTTGGTCTTAATCAGTTTAGATGTTCAGGAGGAGTAACGCTGAAAATATTCACAATTAAAATTATCAAAGGGTCAGAATTCCGTCAAAAGATCCATGAACCGGACCTTAAAAACAATAAACACAACTCTATCTGAACCTCCCAACAAGTTTGGTCCAAATCAGTTGCAGAGTTTAGGGGCAGTGCCGACAAGAGTTAACATTAATAATAAGGACACAGCTATGCTTCCACAAAAAGTCGATGAACCGGAACGCATCAACAATATGCACACCGACGTCATGCTGATACAAATATGGTTGTATATGTAACCAACAATTGGGAACTACATTTGGTATACACACGACGTGTTGACTTGTTCACCAAATGAAAACATTTTCATGATTTTGCTGTCAGAATGATTTAACAAAACTCTAATTACCACGTTTTACCTACAGCCCAGTGTACCTTCTTATTGTGGAAAAAATATCATGGAGTAAGGTATTTACTGCCAAAGCATGTATTTCATTCATAAAATACATTCAAATTGGGAAGGAAAGTATACTTGGAGGTGGGGGTGGAGGAAGTGAGAGGAAATGGGGACAGAAATGGGGATTGAGTAGGGGGGCTACCCTTGTTTGTGTTACTAAAATACACATCGGTCAAATATACTTACCAATCACAGGCAATAACAATGACAGCGCGCCGGACTGTGAAAGTATAGTGATCCCTAATGCACTTTTCAAATTGTCTAACCCCAGAAAATCCACCAATACAACAGGGTATATAGAAAAATACACACGTCCCATCAGTCCGTATATGACGCAGTACAATACAAATGTCCACACCGATGTGTAAAACGGGAAAAAGTAAGTAGCTATACCGAGTACCACGTTAGCCGCTGCTATCACATTGTTTGTTTTAATCCATCCTTTATCTGCGATGACACCCCATATCAGAATGGCGCACATATCAACACAGCCTGTCAGCGTAATTAGAAATCCGCCCATCTCGTCTGTGAGTCCCTGATCTTTAGCGATTGGCGGGAGAAAAGTTTGTGCCGAACTGGATGCGGTGCATAAACACCAAGCACACGGTAAGAAACACAGGAACGGCAGGTGACGTAACACTTTGCAATCAATAACGGTACACAGTCTGTTCAAAATACCGGAAGTGGAATTGCAGCAGCAGGACGATTGGGAATTTGTCATGGTGTGAACTTCTGGTGATTTTTTATTGACATTGTCCTTACTTATTTTACTCACATCAAGCATTGATGAGACTGTAAATTCCGTGCTAGCATATCGGCCAACGCCTGGACTGCTGATGATCGAGGCTATACTTCCAACAACATTTGCTTTACCTTGCTCCGACAATGTCCGTCGTCTGCTTTTTCGCGCCATAATCGAACCACGTGGATATAAGGTAGGGTTCGAGTATAAAAGTGGCGAATTAGTACCTTTTGTTGAATAGATTTGAATTTCGGTATACTTTTCCGGAAAAGTCGCATTTTTAACTGAAATCCCTGAATCTGTTTCAATACTATTGGAGTCGGAGTTATCTTTGTTCTTTGTCTTCATCGTTCGTGTTTTCGTATAAAAAGAAGTAGGTCGCATGGTGGCACCAGACAAAAGACCATGCAAGCACATTGCTCCGAGCAGGAGCAGGGTACCAGATAAACCATAGTTGTCAAGACATGCACGCACAATGACCGGAAATAAAAGGGAACCAACGCTTCCACCCATCGAAGCTACACAATTAGCGAGACTGCGTCGTTTGTCAAAATATTGTCCAAGGATGGAAGTTGTTGGTGCCATCATAAATCCCTGTCCAGTTCCTGAGAGAGAAAAATAATCAATAATATATCCATTAGCAGAGAGTTCAAATGTTAGTACAAAATACGAAACACAAAATATTGTCCAGGGATTGAAATTGTTGGTGCCATTAAACATTCCTGAACAGTTTCTGAGAAAGAAAAATAATTAATGATAATATTTATTATATCAATAAGCTGAGATTTCAAATGATAGTATAAAATACGAAATAATGTAAAAGAAAATAGGTACAAAACTTCCGATAACGGCTAATCAAATGTTGAATGTTAACCTAAATTGTTGTTGTTGTTGTTGTTGTCGTCGTCGTCGTCGTCGTCGTTGTCGTCGTTGTTGTTGTTGTTTTATATTTATAAGAATGCTATTCTTTGTCTTTTTCTTTTTCAACAGTATTTCAGTTACTTAATGGCGACAGTGCACCCAAGCATCGTTCCTGTGAAATTGTGAAAATAACATGGTTCAACGTTATTTTGACAGAAATAACTCAAAATCACATTTTTCCTACATACATTGTATTTCAGAATGAATTGATTATACGTAGGCCAGTATAACAACTGGTGGGGAGATTAAAATAAAATGATAACCAACTTCTAAAGCGCATCCACACAAACCCACCCCAAAAACCACGTGCTTTCTTTCATTCTCTGTTTGTGCGACGTCTGGTTTCGAATATATACAATATAACAATTCAGCTGGTCAATATTTGGTATAATAGTTTGTTTTCTTGCCTCTGTACATTATTAATTTAAGCACATATTGTGCATTGCGTTTTCAATATTCAAATGATATAACAGGGTCGAACGGGGTTTTTTTCTGTTCCTAAAAAATTCCTCCATGTTTTACGCAACCAATACTTTTAACGCCTCAGAACGAATACAATCATTATACGTTCATTGCCTTATTTAGAAAAGAATCATGTACCAGGTATGTTACTACTAATTGACTTTGAGAAAGCATTCGATTCAGTCGCCTGTGCTTTTATATTTTTGCTGTTCTTAATTGTTTTATCTTTGGTCCATCCTTTATTTAATGGGTCAAAGTATTTTATACAAATATAGTCAATGGACACTTATCAGAGTGGTTCTACTGACAGATATGATGTAGATAAGGAGACCCATTATTCCCATATATATATTCATTTTATGTGCAGAGATCCTCGCTGTTATAATCAGAAAAAAAAAACTAATATAAAAGGAATACAGATTGACAATACAAACTTTTTAATTATACAATGATACAACACTGATGCTTGATGGTTCAGAAAAATCACTTGTAAACACACTTCAAACACTCAAATTCTATGCTGAAATCTCCGACCTTAATATCAATGTTGATGAAACTAAGGCAGTGTGAATATGTTCGATGAAAAAAATAATATTAAGTTATGTGAGCAATATAATCTTTCTTGGGACAATGAATTTACTGTCCTTGGTATCCGATTTTCGGTAGATCTAGACAAAATGATTAATGTGAACTTTGATGATAAAATACATGATATAAAACAGCTTCTTATCCATTGGTCAAAACGAGTATTAACACCAATTGGTAAAATAACAATCTTAAAAAGTTGAGTCATATCAAAAATTAATCATCTCATCTTAGCTATACCAAATCCTTACTCAGATAAAATTATAGAGATTAAAAGTTTATTTTTTAAATTTATTTGGGATGGTAAACCGGATAAGGTAAAAGAACTACTCTTTGCAACTCTAACATTAAAGGGGATCTCAGAATGTTTCAGAAGCTTTCAATTTGGTTTAATCCAAACATTAAGGTCGAAGGCACAAGTATATTTTATAACTATTGGTTCTCTAAGGGTGTGTTATTGATAAATGATATTATGAATACAAATGGTAATTTCAACGCAATGATTGATTTTATTAATAGGTACAACATAAATATAAACTTTATCATAGAATATGAAGGATTGCTAGAATCTGTTAAAAGGTACATGTCTAAACTTTCAATTATTCATTTAGTAATGGAGGGGCACTTACATGCCCTTTATCAATATCAATAATCATGAAAGATACAAAAGGATGTAAAGCAATCTATCAGTCTTGTATACAAGAAAATATAATCCCTCAATCCGCTGCTAAATGGGAAAATGAATTCGATATAAGAACCAAATTGAATTTGGTTGAAACAAAATGTAACTGCCTTCCATTAACAAAACATATGACACACATTTACAATGGTTTCAGTACAGAATAAACCACCAAAAATTAGAAACCAATTCTCTTTTTTAAAAAAATGAAAATAAAGGACTCTGATATTTGCAGTTTATTCAAAAGAGAAATAGAAACAATTAAACATATTTTTATCGAATGTGACATTTCTAAACAATTAATGTCTTATTTGATGAACCATTTTCGTGAAAATGAATATACATTACTTAAAATTGAACAAATACAGACATTATGTTCGGAAATAAAAAGTTTGACAAAGTCTTGAATAAAATAATATTAATTGCAAAGAAATTTATTTACACCCAGAAACTTAAAACAGTTAAACCTACACTTAACAACTAAAAACATATTATAGATCTGTATAATACAGAACGGATATAAACTGTAAAATACACACTTTTGATATTATTTGGAATGATTATAAGCCACTAATATCTTAATATATATATAAATGTTGCTAGAACTTGTGGCCCAACCCGTTTGCTATGTGAATTGTGCAATAGAATATGTTTAAAACGTATATACATTTGAAACAATTAAATGTTACTCTATATTTTGTAGATATTTAATTATATCAGTCCCCATCCTCTCCCCTGAGTGTTTTTATATTTTCCTTTTTTTCTTCTTTTCTCGAATCAATAATAATATTTAACTGCTAATTATCAAGACCAGACCTGCAAGAAAAGTAATTATTTAATGTTTATATACCTCAATAAAGCATTACTTTCTTTTCAAAAAAATAAATTTACAAAGTCAGATAAAAAAATTCAAAGCAGTGTTTTATGACAATTGCGTTGTTTTTTATGCACTTATCTATCATCAATACATGAAGTCCAACTCTCAAGTTAGCATGTATTGTTCCTTTAAAGTTTATACATTATAATAAGTGCAAAGCATTTTGATAACATAACAAGGTTGACTCTCATCAATGTTTGTTAGATTGGATGAATAATTATTAAGGACTTGTATGTGAAAGTTTGCACCTTTTAAATTGTGTAGTATTTGCTCAGGAATTTGCTGAGTTTAAGCTTATATATTTATTGTTTCAAAATATCTCTAATACAAATGATTAACCTGCCATTTGTTTAATGATATTCCACTATATAGCTATTTTATATGAAATTGTGAAAACTGATTTCAATTACATGTATATTGTTCTGCAACTCTACAAATATATGCATATATGTACAAGTTATCTTAATGTTTGGTAACCATTGAGTTGTTGACCTTGGTTTCACTAATTTAACATATTTTGATAGTTTCCTCAGCGATATATTTAAATGCTAAAACTTCACATTCACTGACTATGTTGCAAGTTATACGTTATCATTAAATACAGAGCCGTAATGACTGTGTGATAATTTAACTGTGAAGTAGTTCAAATAATAGTTAAACGATAAACTGAAAAATAAAATGGTTGAGGAAAATTTATATTTGAACATTTTTACTAATAACGATATATCGGCGCTTAAGATTTAAAATACACACATTAATTATCTGCATTTAGTGGGCACTGTCCGTTACTTATTCAACTCCCACAGACAGTGAGACACTCAATGGCTATTAGACATTTCTAAATGTGTATATAATTATCAAGAAATATTTGTGTATCAATATGTCTGATTTTGTACAACTAAATTGAAATAAAAGTTACAAATGAATATTACGTTCGTCCCACTATTATAAACCCAATACGCTATTTTGAAACTTCGCCATTCTAGTTTTAGATGGAACCTACCGTATGAGGGATGACAGTACAATCATCTGTTACAGACATTATACAATACAATATATTCAATATTAATGTGTTACCTGTATTGGACTAGTCTAATTATAAATAGAATGACGTAGTTTCACAACAGCGTATTCGGTTTATATTCGGTTTATATATTGATAAAAAAAATAACACAGTCAACAATATCAACAAGTTTTATCTCCCTTTGAACCAATACCTATACAAGATTCGTCAAGTGTTTAATGTATATCTAAACTGATTTAAATATACTTTCTATACCAAGTTTCATTCATTTAAACCAAAGTCCTTTCCAGCGCACCGAGTCAAATACGTTTTTTAAGATCGATGATACAATACTTTTTTCTTTGAGTTGATATTTTTTCCCATTTAAAAGCAAAGTATAGGCATTGCGTACATTGTGCGTTCGTTTTGATTTAAATCTAAATGTATACTGCAGCTTGCAATCAAAACACAAAG
The DNA here is from genome assembly GCA_029582155.1 of Panopea generosa. Classification (NCBI taxonomy): domain Eukaryota; kingdom Metazoa; phylum Mollusca; class Bivalvia; order Adapedonta; family Hiatellidae; genus Panopea; species Panopea generosa. The sequence continues at coordinate 10,332,006 of CM055907.1, read as the reverse complement.
TTTTTATTAAAATTTGTATGTATATCATGTCGTCTAAAAATGCAAATATGATGTTAAAAAATTCAAAATTTATTCAAGAAGCTCTTGTAATAAGAAAAAAATACCCTTGAAAATATGATTGTCTCGTTAGAATAATGCAATATACATAGTATCTATGTCATATTTCTTTGTAGAACTTTGTAAATGACCAAAGACAAAATTGTGCCGATTACTTCAGCAAATAAACTTGAAACTTGATTAACAAAAACATCTGATAAAATTGTACAAACCAAGCATTCCCCCGATCAAGACGATCAAAATCTCAACTGATGGTGCGAATGCTGCCAAAATGTACGCCGTTGCTATGATAACGGAACCCGTCATCACCGACTGCCGTGTACTGAAATAGTTCAATCCGATGGTAGAGACGACAAGGGCTGAAATAAATATATTGCGTATGGCGTATAAATATCTCAAGAAAGCGTGTGTTTCCTTTAAACGCTAATGTCAGCACCAACACTACCCGCATATGATCCAATCGGCATAATTCTGAGTACTTCCGGTTTTGATTCCAATTAGGTTCGTCTGCGTTTTTTTATTGTTGTATCAACAAGGCATGCATTCTTCCGGTTATTTTTGGGAATAAATGGGCGTGAAAATGTAAAACAAAAAATAAAACAAAACAATAACAATGGAGCATTCAGTAATATTTTTCAGATTGAAAAGATAATGTTCATTTCTAGTTTGTTTTTTGTAATTACTGAACTAGAATATAGTCACGATTCTAGCATATACATGAAAAAATGAAATTCAATGAATAAAAAGTAGTCCCTGTCGCTTGAATCATTTTGGCTGTCATCAACACTGTACAGCATGATTACGACGACATAAGCAGGGATAGGCATTTGATATAATGCCAAGCTAAAAATTGAAAATAGACGGTGTTTTATTGAGGTTTGAATGGTGTCATAGTTTGGTAAGCGTTTAATTGCTATAAATTGCGGTACAGACATAGAGGTGTAAACCCACCATTGATTGTTGTTCTTTATTCTGTAGTAAATAATTAGAGCTTGAAGGCTTGTTATTCATAGAGAATCTCAAATGAAAGAAGTAAAACCTACATTTTACTGTTTGTCAACCTCTGCACTATCAAAATATGATGAGAAAAGTAGGGTTCATGTGTCATATAAGAGATTTTTTTTTCTGCTCAGTGTGTAGACTGTTGACAAAGTGAAAGTAGACTTCCGAAATCATGTATTTATACCCAAATTTCCAAGCATCATTTTTTTTTCTAAATTCACAATTCAAACATTACAATGCTATCAAAATGTTCAAAATAAATCAATAATGCCATTCAAATAAAAAAGAGCATTGAAATAAGGAAAATGCATTTTTAAAGAAGAAGAAACGAGGATTATTTATAAACGCCATTATGCGACTACCCCACGGAAGCACTTCCTTTTTCCAGTGGCGGTACTATGCCTAGAATGCCCTGCTTTTTCATTGTGTGTGTGCAGGTAATACACCTGATTCGGGAGATATCAGGTTTTGGGATAAACTTACTTGATACACTAAATGTGGCATTCAGTACACTAGGAATGAGTGCCGTCATGGACGAGTTGGAGCCATATTTCCGCTGTATTTCTATAAAAAGAATACCAGACGTTCTGTAAGGCCCAACCATCAGGAACATGTTCATCCAAGCACCTGTATACGAACAAATCATAGCCATTGTAATTCATATATTTGAATTGCTACGTAGATTTGTTATATGACATTGATGTTGTTATTATTACTTTATTGTACATAATACTTACATATTACAGTTATATGTGGATGTTGCTATTATTGGTATGTAGATGAGACTTGAGTACTAAATATTTAAATATACAAATCATGGTATAAATTATATCAATGATTTATATAGAAGGATATGAAACTTGCATCTCTCTACTAAATGTTGACATGCGAAGGATTAATAGTTGGCAAATTAATCATTCAAATTTCACAGGTTACTGATTTTCTTTACAAAAAATGTAAGGTTTATGTAACCTTAGATATTTTATACTGTTTTAAACTGTTTGCGTGAATACGCGAGCGTTCATAACATCTAAATCAGTTGCTTTTCCTTCTCTATATAATTTCTTGGTTATA